>CM065801.1:71434714-72634714 GCA_033398695.1 Orobanche coerulescens
TTTCTCTTTCTTCTTCTTCTTCTTCTTCTTCTTCTTCTCCTCCCTTCCCTTCTCCTTATTCTCCTGTTTCTTCTCCTTCTTCTCTCCTTCTTATCTCTTTTTCTTCTTCATCTCATTCTTCTCCATCTCCATCTCCATCTCCTTCTTCTCCTTTTCCCCCTCCTCCTCCTCCTCCTCCTCCTCCTCCACCTTCTTCTTATTTTTCTTCTTCTTCTTCTACTTCTCTTTTCCCTTATCCTCCTCTTACTCCTCATCCTCCTCCTCCTCCTCCTCCTTCTTCTTCTTCTTCTTCTTCTTCTTCTTATTCTTATTCTTCTTCTTCTTCTCCTTCTTCTTCATCTTCTCCTTCTTATTCTTCTTCTTCTTCTTCTCCTTTCCCTTCTCCTCCTCCTTCTTCTCCTTATTTCTTCTGGTTCTGCTTCTGCTTCATCTTCTTTTTCTTCTTGTTCTTGTTCTTCATCTTCTTCTCCTTCTTCTTCTTCTCCTTCTCCTTCTCCTTCTTCTTCTCCTTTTTCTCCCCCTCCTTATCCTTTTGCTTCTCCTCCTCCTCCTTCTCTTGTTTCTTCTTCTTCTTCTCCTTCTCCTTCTCCTTTTCCATCTCCTTCTTCTTCTCCTTCTTATGCTTCTCCTTCTTGTCCTCCTACTTCTTCTCCTTCTCCATCTTCTCCATATTCTTCTTCTTTTTCTTCTTCTTCTTCTTCTTCCCCTGCTCCTTCTTCCCATTCCCCTACTCCTTCTTCCCCTTCTTCTCCTACTACTTATTCTTCTCCCCCTCTTCTTCTTTTTCTTTTTCTTCTTCTCCTCCTCCTCCTTCTTCTTCTTCTTCTTCTTCTCCTACTCCTCATCATTTTCCTTCTCCTTCTTCTATTGCTTCTTCTCCTTCTTCTCTCCTTCTCCTTCTCCTTCTCCTTCTTCATCTCCTTCTTCTCCATCCTCATCTCCTTTCTCCATCTCCATCTCCTTCTTCTCCTTACCCTCCTCCTTTTTCTTCTTCTTCTTCTTCTTCTTCTTCTCCTTCTTCTTCTATCCTCCTTCTCCTTCTCCTTATTCATCTCCTTCTTCTCTATCTCCATCTCCTTCTGATAGAGTAAAATTCCCACTAGAAGGGGGGGTTGAATAGTGGAGGGAGATTTTTGAGAAGATAAAAATAATGCGTAAAATAAGTGACACCAGATTTTTAGAGGTTCGGTCCAAATGTGACCTACATCCTCCTTTTGATCTTTTTCCATTGGCTCAAGAACAACCACACACAACCTTGTCTCATCTTCTATTGGTCCGAGAACAACCTTTACAAAGCTTGTCTTCAATTGGTCCAAGTACAACCAATCACTCAAGAATAAATATTTCTTCGAGTAGGAACTAGAAAATCCTTACTTACGATCGTTGTAGCTTAATCCTAACAATTCCAGATCAATTGATCTTAATAATACCGGATTAATACTCTTAGAATCGTTTCGCTCAAGAACTCAAAGGAGTGATGCAACACTCTTAATACAGTAAGAAAATACGAGGTATATGGAATGTTACAATAAGTGAACAACACTCGTTTTTCTCTTTCTCACAGCTTATATGATGGAAATAAATCAAGATAATCAAAGCTGAAAGTATTGCAAGTATGCTTGAAGTTGTGTGTCCATCAATTCCAAATGTGATGGTATTTATATGCATTTTGAGCCTTATAGCCATTACTGATTTATAGAATTTAGCGTGCGCTAACTCTCATATGTAGCATGCCCTATCGGCTTAGTCAACCAACTTTTCTTCTGATGTTGACAGGAAACGGGCTTGTATCTTAACGTCTCTTTCCAACGGATAAATTTTGAACTTAGCGTGCGCTAATAATCATTCCTAGCGTGCGCTAGATGATAAAGATTTGCTTTCCAGATTGAGCGAGATTCTTGTGTTGACTTAGTTGTTTCAATGGTTGAGCGACTAACGGTAGTATTTTGAACAGGTAGCATGCACTGTACCATAGTCCATAGAGTGCGCTAATAGTCTTAAATTAGCGTGCGTTAGTCTCTATTTTAGCGTGCGTTGACTGTTGCTTCTTTTATCCTCCGGAGCCTTCTGCCTTGAAAATACTATCAGGTAGCGTGCATAATTATATTGTATAACATGCGTTACTCCTTTGCATAGCATGCGTTACACCTCATAGCGTGCGCTGAATAAGGTGGACAGACTCATTGTCCTTTCTGCCTTGTTTTCAATCGGAATAGGTAGCGTGCGCTAATATTTGTTCGAAGCGTGCGCTAAACGTCAGGTGAGACTTCAGGTGACTTTCCGTTAGCGTGTGCTAACACGTATGTGTAGCGTGCGCCAAGTTCCACTTTGTATCATTTTTGATTTATGAACGATGGTGTGCCTTTATCGAGCTTTTGATCATCTTTGTTTAAATGTTTTGTGTAAAATACATCATCAAAATATATTTTTCCAACAATCTCCCGCTTTTTGATGATGACAAAACATTTAACAAATAATACCTGCAATCATAAGAAAAGTTTGTCAAATCAAAGTTATGCCTTTGTTCGATTTTGTTAGTGACATTTGAAACCAATTGTTTGCAAGAATAATGTTCAAGTTCATAATTTGTGTCTTTCTCCCCCTTTTTGTCATAATCAAAAAGGAGACAAACAAGGCTCCCCCTGAACGGAGCTTTACTTTAGAATCAAATAGCCAAATTTAGAAGTTGTAGCTTTAAAAATTAAGCTATAAGCTAGAAATACATCCTCAAAAGCATTTATCAAAAGAATTAGAGCATTATAAATGTAGACTTGAAACATCATTAACAATGCAAGCATAAAAAATGGAGTGCATTATCATAGCAAAACAACCAAATCAAGCATCCATAAAGCAAGTTTGACGAACTAGCATAAGAAAATTTATCGAAATACACATCATTATTATTTGTCTAGATGAGAAACCACTATATGAGATTTCAAAGGTTAGGGTCGGATTGAGTCGAGGGAAATGGAAATGACGGATGAGTGAATCGAATAAGATCCTCTAGAAGTGTTTTGACGCCGCGAACTTCAGACCGAAGATTCCAAACGTTTTCACAAATCTCGAGTTGCACAGTTTCGAGGCCACGCATCCGAGCAACGAGGTACTCTTCGTCCCTATCCTCCATGCTCACATTCCTCTTCCCTTTCATCTTGTGATGTCGAACGAATGAACTAGTTCGAATTTTGCGAAGGGTTTCTGGCCTTCTTCGAGAGATACACTCGGCTGGAGTAAGCACACGCGTTCCTTTTGGAACCTGATCGTCCTCCCTGAGATACGAAAATAAAACCCATCCTCTATTGATAGTATCGACATAGTGCATCGCCTTGAGAGATGAGTCACAAACTTCGTGTCCCCGAGACACCGGAAACGACATCTCTTCCGACAAGTCCAAATTATAGTGACGAAAAATGATGGTTAGAATGGAACCAAATGGAATCCCGACTTTTCTCGATCGAGAGGCATAATGCTTAGAACGGAATGAATCCCCCTTAACCTTCATCCATTTGAGCACAATAGAAGCAAAATTCACTCGTCATTCAACACATGGTACACAACAAGTTTGTCAATCCCAACAAAATTGTGTTGAGTATTGACCTTCGGCATTAAGCACTTCATAAGAGCAATAAGCAATAGACGAATCTGAAAATCCAATACATCGAGCTTAGTCGAATTAGATTCATTTTCCAATGATTTTCCCTAACATTCAAATCCACCAGTCGACAATCCAAACAACTCACGAAAATTTTCACAAGATATTTTCACACAAATTCCACTGACAATACTTTGAATAATCCCATTTTCACCCAAATGCATATTAGCGTAGAATTCACGAACAAGATTGGGGAAAATAGGTTCCTTGCATGCTACAAAATTTTCGATACCCAAGGAAGCAAAAGATTCACGAATATTATTTTTTACCCGTTTTAAACTTCCAAAGTTGAAATAGTAGCAATCAGTGAGGTGTTCTTGCGGAAGAATTTCGGAGTATACCTTGAATGCAGCGGCCGATATGAATCGGCTGGAATCGAAGTCAAAAGCCCGTGGATGTTTCGCGCCTTTGTATTGTTTCTTCATTAGAACTCTTGGACCACTTGCCATTGATAGGATGAATTGAAGGTGAATTTGAGGAAAAATTGGAAATTTGGGGTATTTTCGATCGGGAGCGATTTTGGGTTCGTGATGAAATGAAAAGGGGATCTGCTGACTTTTGGGTTTTAATAGATCTAGCGATTCGTTAGCGTACGCTAGAGTAAGATTAGCGTACATTATTGGAACGTAAAAAGGTTATTGGATTGACCAGTACCTTAGGACGTTTTATGACAAAAAATTGGAATAGCATACGCTGTTGATGGGAAGTAGTGTGCGCTATCAGGCAATTCTGTATTTGAAGGTTGAATTTAGCGCGTTAAGGGTTATGTCTAGCGCGCACTAGACCAATAAATCTAACAAATTGATTTCTCATAAGACAAATAATAATAATAAATAGTCTTTTAAAAATTATTGATGTGTCCAATACCGAGTTGTAAGCGAATATGAATAAATGATTCCTCAGGTAAATATTTTGTAAATATATCAGCAAGCTGATCTTTTGTACCGAGAAAAGTTAAACGAATATCCTTTTTCTGAACGTGATCTCGGAAAAATGATGTCTTATTTCAATGTGCTTGGTTCGACTATGTAAAACATGATTTTTGCTTAGATTTATGGCGCTAGTATTATCACATAAAATTGGAGTATTTTCAAAATTTATTCCATAATCTCGAAGTTAATTTTTTATCCATCGTACTTGGTCACACGCACTGCCGGC
The DNA here is from genome assembly GCA_033398695.1 of Orobanche coerulescens. Taxonomy (NCBI): domain Eukaryota; kingdom Viridiplantae; phylum Streptophyta; class Magnoliopsida; order Lamiales; family Orobanchaceae; genus Orobanche; species Orobanche coerulescens. Next base: position 71,439,525 of record CM065801.1, read on the forward strand.
TTTATTCGGCTTCGGCTGTGGAAATTGCTACACTTGTTTGCTTCTTACTCTCCCAAGAAATCAGACAGGAGCCAATAAAATGACATGTGCCACTTGTACTCTTTTTATCTATATTGCATCCACCGGAATCAGTATCTCTATACGCAACAAGGTTAAAATCAAGGCACGAAGGATACCATAAGCCTAAGCCAATGGTTCCACTAATATAACAAAGTTCGTTTACACACAATTAAATGTGATTCCTTTGGATTAGATTGATATCTAAGTCTAGAAGCGGTTAAATATAGTAATAAACCAATCATACCTCGAAAGGATTTTTGATCCACGAATTTTCCACACTCGGCTTTGTCATGCTTTAGTGAAGATGCCATTGGAATAGATATAGCTTTGCAATTCTCCATTTTAAATTTCTTAAGCAGGTCTCTGGTGTATTTCGTTTGATGAATAAAAATTCCATCATCTCCTTGCTTAATTTGAAGACCAAGAAAGTATGTGAGTTCGCCCATCATACTCATCTCAAATTCACCCTTCATAATTATGTGAATAAGAAAGTTACTCAAATGATCATACCATGGTCATGGAGCTTGTTTCAAACCATATAGTGCTTTGTTGAGTTTATACACATGTTCCTAAAATCCATAGTCTTCAAATCCCTGAGGTTGATTCACGTAGAATTCTTCTTGAATGAAACCATTGAAAGAAGCACTTTTGACATCAATTTGGAATAATTTAAACTTTTGTGATATGCAAAAGCACAAAGAAGTCGGATTTCTTCAAGTCGAGCAATGGGGGCAAAACTTTCTTCATAATCGATTCCTTCCTCTTGACTGTAGCCCTGAGCAACTAGCCGCGATTTGTTTTTAATTGGGTAACCATCTTCATCGTGCTTTATTTTATGTACTCATTTTGTTCCGATGATAGGTTTATCTGCAGGAGCAGGAACTAATTCCCAAACTTTATTTTTCTCGAATTGCACAAGCTCTTCCTGCATTTCCATTACCCAGCTTTCGTCATCAATAGCTCCATTGATATTTTTGGGTATAATTTCGGATACGAAAGCACAGCTATTCTGAAACTCAAGTGATCCTTTTCGATTTTGAATTCCATCCTCAATATTTCCAATCACCAAGTTTTTGGGATGGTCTCGTACATTCTTCCAATCTTTTGGTAATTTGTCAATCGAGACTTCATGAGTATTTTCTGGTTCTTTTGATAGCTAGACTTCCGGGAGTGTCCCTGCATCATCAACAAGATCTAACTTTCTCGGCGGTGAGATTGACTCATCAAATTTAACATGAATGGACTACTTAATTTGATTTTGAATTATAAACTCGAAAGGCTTTACTATTTAACAAATATCCCAGAAATATGACTAAGTCGGATTTAGGACCAAATTTTCCCAAATTTTATTTACCGTTATTATGAATTTAAACATTACATCCAAAAGGATGGAAATAAAAAATATTAGGTTTTTCATTGTTCCAAATTTCATACGGGGTTTTAAGTTGACCTCTCTGAAGTATAACTCGATTTATAGTATAACATGCCATATTTACGGCCTCGGCCCAAAAATATTGTGGAAGAGAGTATTTGTTTAACATTGTTCTTGACATTTCTTCCAAGGACCGGTTTTTCCTTTCAACGACTCCATTCTACTGAGGAGTTCTAGGAGCCAAAAAGTTATGATTAATACCAATTTCCTCATCTTTCTTATTTTCTGGAATTTCATCGTCGTCTTCGCTATTGGCTTTGTGAACAACAACTTTCTCACGGGGCTTAGGTTTGGAGCTTCTCGGTTTCAGCACTATCTCATAGTTTATAAGAGATCCTATGAGAGCGCTGAATTCAAGTTTGTTGAGGTCCTTTGATTCCATGATTGCCGGCACCGTGGCATCCCATTCTATAGGAAGAGATCGGAGGATCTTCTTCGCTTTGTCGCTACTAGATATGGGCTTTACAAATGACGCAAGGCCATTTGTAATTGCTGAAAAATGGTACAGCATGTTGGTGATTGTTTCGTCATCCTTCATGGGGAAGAGTTCATAGTCGTGGAGGAGTATGTTAATTTTTGTTTCCTTGACTTGGCTCATCTCCTCGTGTGTCACTTCGAGAATCTCCCATATTTCTTTAGCACTTTCATATGCCGAGATTCGATTTAGCTCTTCCGGATTTAGTGCACAATAAAGAAGTTGAGTGGCACGGGAGTTTATGTGCGTGTTTTTCTAGTCTTCATCATTATACTCATTTAATTTTTCCAGCGATCCATCTTTTCCCTTGGCAAGTTTTGGACCAAGTGCGATTACTTTCCAGATTTCAATATCGTAGGCTTGGACGAATATAGCCATCTTCTTCTTCCAGGTCATAAAATTTGATCCGTCGAAGAAAAGTGGCAGTTGAGAGCGGTACCTTCGATTTGAGCCATAAGTGCCATTTAGTAGATCTTCTTCAGGTGGTTAAACCGATATATGAGTTGACCCGCTCTGGTACCAATTGATAGAGTAAAATTCCCACTAGAAGGAGGGGTTGAATAGTGGAGAGAGTTTTTTGAGAAGATAAAAATAGTTCGGAAAATAAATGACACCAGATTTATAGAGGTTGGTCCAAACATGACTTACGTCCTCTCTTCGATCTTTTTTTATTGGCTCAAGAACAACCACACACAATCTTGTCTCATCTTCTATCGGTCCGCACAACCTTTACACAACTTGTCTTCAATTGGTCCAAGCACAACCAATCACTCAAGAATAAATACTTCTTCTAGTGTTCTATAGGAACTATAAAATCCTTACTTACAATCGTTGGAGCTTAATCCTAACAATGCTGGATCAATTGATCCTAATAACACAGGATTAATACTCTTAGAATCGTTTTGCTCAAGAACTCAAAGGAGTGATGTAACACTCTTAATACAGTATGAAAATACGAGGTATATGGAATGTTACAATAAGTGAACTGTAATATCCGCAATTTCGAATTTCGGTAATTTTTTTTTTCGGCGGAAGTCCATTTTGACGACTCGCTCATGACCGTTTCGTCATTTCGAGAATGATTAATTCTGCACTTTTTGTCATCCGAGTTCGTTTCGGTGTCGTTTTGTTGAGTTCCGTGCTTTTTAGCGACTTTTCCGCACTTGAGCTCGATTCTTGCGAATCTCGTCAAGCTGTTGTTTGAGTTTCTATAAGTTCATTTAATGTTATTATTCATGTTGCGAGCTTTGGTTCGGTGTTTCGATCACGTATCGTGATTTTCGGACATTTTGGGCCATTTTTGTAATTTCCCAAAGTTTGAGGTAATTACTTCCGTTGTCGAATTCCGACATTTCGGGTGGTCGGAATCGTGTGTTCTCTTAGCGCTTGGATTCGTCTTTATGAGTACTTCGTAACCGTATCTTCGATTTTTACTCAAGTTCGGGTTTCGGGGTCGTCAAGACGTCGGAGTGGCCACGCCGAGTCACGGCCGGAGCTGCTTTGGCGAGTTACGGCCGTAAGGTGCGATTACGGCCGTGCGTGTGCGATTACGGCCGTAAGGCGTGATCGGGTGCGGCCGTATGGCGCTGGCGACTTCTGACGAAGGCGGTTACGGCCGTAATGTGTGCGAGTTACGGCCGTAAGTGTCCATTTGGTCTTTGGGCGATTTTTGACGAATGTCGGTTACGGCCGTAAGGCCTGACGAGTACGGCCGTAAGGGACCGAGTTACGGCCGTAAAGCACTGCCGGTTACGGCCGTAACCTTGCCGGCTATATATAGCCTGGGCTCGGCCAGACTTCATTTCTTAGGCGTTTTTCTTCCTTTTTCGGCGTCTGGCGACGGGAGGCTCGGGAAATCGAGTTCTTGGCCGATTCTAATCATTTCCAAGGCATTTTGGAAGATTCTTGTTGATTATATCATCATCCAATTCGTGTTCTTCATCAAATCAAGGTATATTCTTGATTTTCCTTCAAGTTGACTTTTTGGAGAAATTGTTCTTGATTTCGTTTCTAATCCGATTTTGATACATCGGTTGGTGTAGTATGATGTTATTAATCGTGTCCTATGGGTTGTATATCCCTATATAGAGTTTGTTTAACTCGATTGACGATTCGAGTGTTCTTGGGAATTATTGAACATTTAGTGTTCGATTAAATGTCCCAATGAGTTTCCCTTCGATAGTTTGTTGGGATTTCCGTTGTTTTGGCCTTGATTCTCGTCGTAACCATGTGTTATTGTTCCTTCCGGAGGTTTATAGGTGTTCGAGGATTCCGATGTTGAATCCCGTTTGGTGATTGATGATTCGTGTGGTGTTATTCTCGTAATACTCGTGGTGCTATCACGTTCTTGATATTGTTCGGGGGTTCGGGGCTATTCGACCGCGTCCTATCCGTCGTCTTATTGCGATCGTGATTTCGAGGCAAGTACCTTGCCCATACTATTCTTGTTTTATGGATATGATAATTAGTGATCGTCTAAATGTGGTTGTTTGGTCGTTTGAATTGAACTTTCAAAAGATTCGGTTTAGCCTTGTTAAAGGCTTGCTTTCAAAACGCGTGTGTTTTGTGAATGGCGTGGTTTGTGAATAACTATGTGAATTATATGTATATGCTTGGTGTTAGTGTTGCACTTGGTATTGTGTGTGGACGTATATTATTTCATTTCGGTGCGTTGTGGATTGACGTGGTGTTTTGCTAAGTGTTTGATGCCTCTGGGCGAATTGTTTGAATATCCTTGATGTGATATGTTATTTGTGTGAATGTGTGGATATGGTTGAAGGTCTACGGTGACACATGGCACGTGATCATGTGGTCAGGATGCAACAAGTGATTGATCCAACCGTGAGAGCCTGAGATAATCTACGGTGGCACATGGCATGCGATCATGTGGCCAGGATGCAACAAGCGATTGATCCAACCGTGAGATGTGTGTGATTTGTTTCGCTATCCATCCCGGGAGAGTCCTTTGAGGCCTCGGGTGGGATGTCAGTGGTAGCGTCCCGGTCCTAGGCGATGTGCGTGCGTGATTATGTTTCGTTGATTTTACGTCCGTTGAGGACACGTGATGTTGGGCTCTGACCCTGTAAATTGTTGGTGATTTCCTATTTGCGAAAACAAAACATTTGGGCTGTGACCCTATTGATTTTTGGAAAGAGAAGGATTTTATAATCCTAAATTGTTTTCTATTAAAACTCTCGATGGCATTTTAAACTGTTTTATAAATTGTTTCCCTTATTTGCGATCTTTCGGTTTTGGAAATGTTTACCCAAACTCTTGCCTCGGGAAGTACTTTTCTTTACGTTTGGATCTTTGAGGACTCCTGATTATTATTGTTCTTGGAACTTGTATTGTATGGCTCGTATTTTTGCACTTGTACTTGCACTAGCAAAACAGTGGAGTTTTGCTAACCCCCGAGTATTCGGGGGGTGGATGTCTATTTTTGCATTCAGGTTTTGGAGCATAGCACAGGGTCGGCACGAAGGATGATGAAAGATGAACGATACTAATCACACGAGGATCTGTTGATGTCGTTTTGGTCTAGTTGTATTTTCTTTTCCGCTGCAGTATCTTTTCCCCGTTGTACGGGAGTTTATTGTATTTTGACCCCTTCGTGGGTATGTGTTTGGAATTGAGTTGTATGTTATTATTGAAAGACCAAGTCGGTCTACTGAGTCATTTTAGCCTTAAAGGCGAGGTTTAGATGTTTGATTTTAGTTATCAGCCAGGTAGATCCTTGAGGAGAGGGTCTACGGCGTGTAATATCCCTGAGCGGATTGGGGGTGTTACATAAATGGTATCGGAGATTAGGTTGTGGAAACCTAGGCTGTCGGGTCAGTGGTGTCTGTTGAGTTTTGTCTTGTCGGATTATGTCTGACTAAGTCGTGTCGCGACGCGTCGTCTGAGTTTGTTGGTCGTGATTAGTATCATGGGCGATCATCATCTTCGTGCGACTTGTGGTTGTAAGTCTCCCTTCTTTGTGTTGTGCCTCGTGTGTCACGAGCTATTTTATGATTATTTGATTAGTGACGGAATCCTCTTATGGATTTTGATTTCTTGATATGTGGTTATTTGACTCTCATATTTCGTTCATATGAGGAGTAGTGTTGCTCGATTGTGTATGTTGAACCGTATTTCTTTTATCCGCTGCGTGAGTTCTTTTGTAATGACTTTCGGTATTTTACCGACTGAGTTTTATTTCGAAAACCGATTCCCTTAACCGAGTTTTTGGCATTATGGCCTTGATCGTTTTGGCGAAATTCTTATGACGGTATTTAACATTTTTTAAATGGCTTCTGTGAGTTTTTGAAATATTACCGTCATCGGCCTTTTTGGCATTTTTGTAAATGGTTTTATCCTGGTGGGTTCCGGCGCGGGACCCACGGCGCTATAAAGTTTTGTGTAATTACCTGAAATTTTTGGGCATTCTAGCCTTTTTGGCATCGTCCTTTTTCTTTGGCATTGAATTATTTTCGAAAACTTGAGTATCTTAGAAATAAATTTCGAGACGTACGTTTAAAATGAATTGTTTTCTCGCGGTACTTTCAGGGTGCCACAATATGTTTCAAAATTCTTCTACCTCGAGGACCAAAATGTTTTGAGATATTTTCAATATTTTATAAACACTTTTACTTAGACCCGAGGGTCGAATATTCTGAAAGCTTTTCACTAAAAGAAAGTGTCCTCATTTTTATCAAATGCGAAATGGTTTTCCAAAGTCTCGATAATGATGTTTCACGTTTTTACTTTTTTTGGAAATGTGATACTCAAGATCGACCGGTGTTTTTCTAAATTATTTTCCAAATGAGGTTTTCGTTTTTAAAACCTATCCATTCCCGTTTGAGGGCTGGGTATGTATGTATGATGTTGGCTTTGTCGCTATGATGTTAACTCCCGAATATGATCGAGTTGGTGGCATGAACGTTGAGGCGTTGCCACGTATTTGTTGTACTAGCCCTCTGTGAGAGGTGTGAACTGGTACTTAATGGTTGTTGTCTCGTGGTGGATTGCATGTCCCACATGAGTGTGAGATGTTGAAGCTTGGGTTTGTACGTTGGTGTACATATGTGATTGTTTCATGATGTTTGTATTACGTGCTGGTTATCGTTCGGGCCATTGAGGTCGCCAAACGGTACCGTCGTTGTTGTAGTGTTTGTGTGTGTATTACCTTACGATGGTAATCGTTGTATATGATATGTGTTATGATTCCCTTTGTGCTGAGTTGGCATCTCCGGTATGTTGTTTTGCGGTGTTATGTTCCATTGTATCTAGCATTTGTATTTTCGGTATGCCGAGCCGAGGCATTTCAACCGTGATGTGCCGGGGGAATGTACGTGCAATTTGTCCTTCTCGTCAGTAACACATTTCGAGTGTGGACTCGAGGGTCACCGAATTCGGTTTTGCGAATTGGCTACCGAGACTTTCGGAGTTCGCGCTTCAGCACAGATATCAGAATCGGATTTGAGAGGCCTTTGAAGGATGTTTCTGTCGATTGCCTGTTGTGTCGTCTCCTTGATTTCGTTATTGTGAGTAGCGGGGACGACCTTCTTTTATAAGAGGTCGAATGTAATACCCGTATTGTTTTTGGACTTCTTCATTTTCTCTTTCTCCAGTCTATCGATTCGCTCGTGTTCGTTGATACTGTCTGAACTTGTTTTGTATTTCGGGTTCATCATTCGAACGAGCTGTGATCTTGTTTTGGGTCGACCTGGTATCGCTGTGACTTTTCCGAGTTCGGTTTGATTCTTGTGAACCTTGTTCGGAAGTAACATCTTTTGGTTCTACTAGTTATTTTATTCGAAGTGGATCGGATTTGGAACTTCTGTATTTTCGACTCTGTCGACTCGTTTATGTTCGTTGACATTTTCTGAGCTTGTCCTGCCCCTTGCTTTTGTTGATCGAACGAGCGTGGTATTGTTTCGGAATAGCTCGTTTGTCGTTGTGACTTTTCAATTTCTATTCCCTCTCATGTGGATCTTATGTGAATGCATATGTTGTTGTTTTCACCGGATCATATATTGTCTCGAGTCGAGATGTGAACCTTGGAGTTGTTGTTTGAATTTTTATTGTTCTTCGTGATTCGAACATGATCGTTCGATTTTTGTTGTCTCGATCTTTGTGGTTCGATCGTTTGATTGTTCGGTTTTTGTTGATCTCGTTTCGTGATTGTTGAGCGTTCAAACTCCTTCCTAATTCCCTTAAGTTCGGGAAATTAGTCTCGTTTCGATCTTCTAACCCTTGGGCGGTGGAATTCCGTATTTGTTCAGCGTTTGACTCGCGTTTGGATTGATGAACCGTTAGGTTGGTCAATCGTATTGATTTTCGTTCGTTGTGTTTTGTGATTGTTCGGATAATCAATCTGATTGTACTATCTATTTGATGACGTTTGTCACTTTTTGATTTTATCATGTCTCTACCGGTGACGTTGTGTTAGTCGTCGTGGAGCGTGTTTTCACGTCGTATATTCCTTTGCGTTGCTTGTAACGTTTCGCCGATGGGCGTAAGTTACGCGTTTCTTGTGTATATCGTTGAGTTTTCCTGGCGGGATATTGCTTCTTCCTACTTATTTTAAGTTTCGGGACGAAACTTCTTTTAAGGAGGGTAGAATGTAATATCCGCAATTTCGAATTTCGGTAATTTTCTTTTTTTCGGAGGAAGTCCGTTTTGACGACTCGCTCATGACCGTTTCGTCATTTCGAGAATGATTAATTCTGCACTTTTTGTCATCCGAGTTCGTTTCGGTGTCGTTTTGTTGAGTTCCGTGCTTTTTAGCGACTTTTCCGCACTTGAGCTCGATTCTTGCGAATCTCGTCCGAAACTGTTGTTTCGAGTTTCTCGCAAGTTCATTTAATGTTATTATTCATGTTGCGAGCTTTGGTTCGGTGTTTCGATCACGTATCGTGATTTTCGGACATTTTGGGCCATTTTTGTAATTTCCCAAAGTTTGGGGTAATTACTTCCGTTGTCGAATTCCAACACTTCGGGTGGTCGGAATCGTGTGTTCTCTTAGCGCTTGGATTCGTCTTTACGAGTACGTCGTAACCGTATCTTCGATTTTTACTCAGGTTCGGGTTTCGGGTCGTCAGGGCCGTCGGAGTGGCCACGGCCGAGTCACGGCCGGAGGGCACTGCTTTGCCGAGTTACGGCCGTAAGGTGCCGTTACGGCCGTAACGCAGCGATTACGGCCGTAAGGCGTGATCGGTACGGCCGTATGGCGCTGACAGCTTCTGACGAAGGCCGATTCACGGCCGTAATGTGTGCGAGTTACGGCCGTAAGTGTCCATTTGGTCTTGGCGATTTTTGACGAATGCCGGTTACGGCCGTAAGGCCTGCCGAGTACGGCCGTAAGGGACCGAGTTACGGCCGTAAGGCACTGTCGGTTACGTCCGTAACCCTGCCGGCTATATATAGCCTGGGCTCGGCCAGACTTCATTTCTTAGGCGTTTTTCTTCCTTTTTCGGCGTCTGGCGACGGGAGGCTCGTGAAATCGAGTTCTTGGCCGATTCTAATCATTTCCAAGGCATTTTGGAAGATTCTTGTTGATTATCTCATCATCCAATCCGTGTTCTTCGTCAAATCAAGGTATATTCTTGATTTTCCTTCAAGTTGACTTTTTGGAGAAATTGTTCTTGATTTCGTTTCTAATCCGATTTTGATACATCGGTTGGTGTAGTATGATGTTATTAATCGTGTCCTATGGGTTGTATATCCATATATCGAGTTTGTTTAACTCGATTGACGATTCGAGTGTTCTTGGGAATTATTGAACATTTAGTGTTCGATTAAATGTCCCAATGAGTTTCCCTTCGATAGTTTGTTGGGATTTCCGTTGTTTTGGCCTTGATTCTCGTCGTAACCATGTGTTATTGTTCCTTCCGGAGGTTTATAGGTGTTCGAGGATTCCGATGTTGAATCCCGTTTGGTGATTGATGATTCGTGTGGTGTTATTCTCGTAATACTCGTGGTGCTATCACGTTCTTGATATTGTTCGGGGGTTCGGGGCTATTCGACCGCGTCCTATCCGTCGTCTTATTGCGATCGTGATTTCGAGGCAAGTACCTTGCCCATACTATTCTTGTTTTATGGATATGATAATTAGTGATCATCTAAATGTGGTTGTTTGGTCGTTTGAATTGAACTTTCAAAAGATTCGGTTTAGCCTTGTTAAAGGCTTGCTTTCAAAACGCGTGTGTTTTGTGAATGGCGTGTTTTGTGAATAACTATGTGAATTCTATGTATATGCTTGGTGCTAATGTTGCACTTGGTATTGTGTGTGGACGTATATTATTTCATTTCGGTGCGTTGTGGATTAACGTGGTGTTTTGCTAAGTGTTTGATGCCTCTGGGCGAATTGTTTGAATATCCTTGATGTGATATGTTATTTGTGTGAATGTGTGGATATGGTTGAAGGTCTACGGTGACACATGGCACGTGATCATGTGGTCAGGATGCAACAAGTGATTGATCCAACCGTGAGAGCCTGAGATAATCTACGGTGGCACATGGCATGCGATCATGTGGCCAGGATGCAACAAGCGATTGATCCAACCGTGAGATGTGTGTGATTTGTTTCGCTATCCAGCCCGGGAGAGTCCTTCGAGGCCTCGGGTGGGATGTCAGTGGTAGCGTCCTGGTCCTAGGCGATGCGCGTGCGTGATTATGTTTCGTTGATTTTACGTCCGTTGAGGACACGTGATGTTGGGCTGTGACCCTATTGATTTTTGGAAAGAGAAGGATTTTATAATCCTAAATTGTTTTCTATTAAAACTTTCGATGGCATTTTAAACTGTTTTATAAATTGTTTCCCTTATTTGCGATCTTTCGGTTTTGGAAATGTTTACCCAAACTCTTGCCTCGGGAAGTACTTTTCTTTACGTTTGGATCTTTGAGGACTCCTGATTATTATTGTTCTTGGAACTTGTATTGTATGGCTCGTATTTTTGCACTTGTACTTGCACTAGCAAAACAGTGGAGTTTTGCTAACCCCCGAGTATTTGGGGGGTGGATGTCTATTTTTGCATTCAGGTTTTGGAGCATAGCACAGGGTCGGCACGAAGGATGATGAAAGATGAACGATACTAATCACACGAGGATCTGTTGATGTCGTTTTGGTCTAGTTGTATTTTCTTTTCCGCTGCAGTATCTTTTCCCCGTTGTACGGGAGTTTATTGTATTTTGACCCCTGCGTGGGTATGTGTTTGGAATTGAGTTGTATGTTATTATTGAAAGACCAAGTCGGTCTACTGAGTCATTTTAGCCTTAAAGGCGAGGTTTAGATGTTTGATTTTAGTTATCAGCCTGGTAGATCCTCGAGGAGAGGGTCTACGGCGTGTAATATCCCTGAGCGGATTGGGGGTGTTACATGAACAATAATCGTTTTTCTCTTTCTCATAGCTTATATGATGGAAATAAATCAAGATAATCAAATCTCAAAGTATTGCAAGTATGCTTGAAGTTGTGTGTCCACCAATTCCAAATGTGATGGTATTTATAGCCATTTTGAGCCTTATAGCCGTTACTGATTTATGGAGTTTCGTGTGCGCTAACTCTCATACATAGCGCACGCTATCGGCTTAGTCAAGCAACTTTTATTCTGACGTTGACAAGAACCAAGCTTTTCTCTTAACGTCTCTATCCAATGGATAAATTTAGAGCTTAGCGTGCGCTAATAATCATTCCTAGCGTGCGCTAGTTGATGAAAATATGTTTTCCAGATTGAGCGAGATTCTTGTGTTGACTTTGTTGTTTCAATGGTTGAGTGACTAACGGTAGTACTTTGAACAGGTAGCGTGCGCTATACCATAGTCCATAGCATGGGTTAATAGTCTTAAGGTAGCATGCATTAGTCTCTTTTTTAGCGTGCTTTGACTGTTGCTTCTTTTATCCTCCAGCGCCTTCTGCCTTGAAAATACTATCAGGTAGCTTACGTCATTATATCGTATAACATGCATTACTCCTTCATATAGCGTGCGTTACACCTTCTCATAGCGTGCGCTGAATAAGGTGGACAGACTCACTGTCCTTTTTGCCTTGTTTTCAATAGGAACAGGTAGCATGCGCTAATATTTGTACGAAGCGTGCACTAAACGTCCGGTGAGAGTTCAGGTGACTTTCCGTTAGCGTGCGCTAATACGTATGGGTAGCATGCGCCAAGTTCCACTTTGTATCATTTTTTATTTACGAATGATGGTGCGCCTTTATCGAGCTTTTGATCATCTTTGTTTAAATGTTTTGAGTAAAATACATCATCAAAATATTTTTTGTCCAACACATTTTTCTCCTCCTCCTTCTTATTCTTCTTCATCTTCTTCTTCTTGTTCTTCTTCTTCTTATTCTTCTTCATCATCTTCTTCTTCTTCTTCTTCTTATTGTTATTATTATTATTATAATTATTATTATTATTCTCCTCCTCCTTACCCTTCTCCTTATTCTCTTGCTTCTTCTCCTTCTTCTCTCCTTGTCCTTCTCCTTCTCCTTCTTCATCTCTTTGTTCTCCATCTCGATCTCCTTATTCTCCTTCTTCTTCTTCTTCTTCTTCTTCTTCCCATACTTCTTCTTCTGCTTCTTCTTCTACTCCTCCTCCTCCTTCTTCTTCTGCTTCTTCTTCTTCTACTTCTTCTTCTTGTTCATCATCTTCTTCTTCTTCTTATCCTCCTCCTTCTTCCCATTATTCTCATTCTTCTTCCCTTCCTCCTTCTTCTTCCCCTTCCCCTCCTCCTCCTTCTCCTTGTTTTCCTTCTCCTTCTTCTTCTCCTCATCCTCCTCCTCCTCCTCCTCCTCTTCCTCCTTCTCCTCCTCCTTCTTCTTCTTCTTCTTCTTCTTCTTCTTCTTCTACTCCTCCTCCTCCTCCTCTTTATTTTCCCTCTATCACAGGCATTACGTACTCCGCAACCGATGGAATAAATGACCCAACTGAAAATCCAAATACAGGTTTGTATGCACTTCTAATCTAAGATACCAAATTTGTCGGATCACATTTCAGTTTTCCCTTAGATCAATCTATCAGCTGTCTCTTTTTCTCTTCTCACAGACATTACATACCATTCAGTGGATGACGACAACGAGCCAGCCGAAAATCCAGATCCCTCCACTCAAACTCTAGCTTCTTCTAAGAAATCCAACAATGACAGACATCGTATGTTTCACAGCGACCCTCCCTGCATCATCACAATTTAGCTGATTTTCCTGGCTAACCAAATCTTCATATATTTGGCAAAATGCAGCACCTCCAGAGAGAAATGGAGACACGCCCAAATCATCCCGAGGCCGCGCATTGAGAGCTAAAAAGTCCGACTGAATAAATGCACACTCACACTTATGTGTAAATAACAATGTTGTAAAATCTTTGTAAATTACTTTAGCAACAAACCTTTTGTACAAGTTGCGTCCTGTAATCCTATGTAAATATGGACCACCCGTTTGACCTTGTTCTGATGTACTCGACCTATTACACATTACATTAACTTTTGTTTACACTTTGGTCTATGGTAGCTTTGATTCGTTTCTTCAATACACCCTCAATTGTCATAAGCATATTTTTGGGAAACTTCTCCGTCCTCTTACTTTTTCTTCAATTTAACCAGATAGCCTTTTCTTTTTCTTCAATTTTTAAACTGTCTTTGCCAGTATTTTTAGGGCCAGGCAGTGTCCTCATCATATATATAGTAATTTTGGAGAAACTGTCCCCCGACATTATTTTTTGTTCTTGAGCTACTTGAGCTACATCTTTTAGATATCTGATTCATTTTGATCGTTTGCCATTCTAGCTTGATTCTCAGGAACCTTCCAGTTGAGTTGGGTGGAATGTTTATGAAGGGAAATTTCATGTAATGATCCATTTACTGATGTTTGAAATCGCTGAACCTTCCATGTAATTTTAGTCGCGTAAATTTACAACAATGGCATATCTTGTAAATGCTAATCCAGTTTAAACAGTTCTAAAATAATACAATGTTCAGTACGGTGTTGGTGCTTGGTTTGAGTTTTTATTATTGTTCCCCTCTGCTGATTTTTTTGGTAGGTTCTTGGTCATTTATATTGTTTGCTGCACTTATTTTCTGTATTATGAGGGTATACTTGCTTTATTTAAATAATATATATAATTGAATGATTTCTTCTACAATCACGATTACTTATTTCTTTGTTGTCGTGTTTGTGCTTTTTTGAGTCAGCTGTGATTTGATTCTGAACTGCCTTCGGTATCACGTACTCTTGAGTCGGGTGGTGCTTGGTTTGAGTTTTTATTATTGTTCCGCTCTGCTGATTTTTTTGGTAAGTTCTTGGTCATTTATATTGTTTGCTGCACTTATTTTCTGTATTATGAGGGTATACTTGCTTTATTTAAATAATATATATAATTAAATGATTTCTTCTACACTGTGAGTACTTATTTGCTGTTGTCGTGTTTGTGCTTTTTTGAATCAGCTGCGATTTCATTCTGAACTGCCTTCGGTATCACGTACTCTTGAGTCGGGTACTTTTTCCTACATATGCTGTTTTTAGGATTGCTTTTTTTTTTGTTTAGTTTGGTTCTAATATTTTTCCTCCGTGTGTAGGTGTTTTTTTGCCTTCGCTAAATTGCACATTTTGTTTTTTTATTCTAGGCTCTAGGAATCTGCTGCGATCTGCTTTCCAAATAGGTACTCTTTATCTATATATGTTATTTTTGGGTTTCTGAGGCTACCTTACTGTCTTCCCTTTATTATGTTTCGTGATTACGATGAATGGTATAACCTATTTTTTTTCCTCAAGAAACTACACCACTAAAAAGGCAGCGAAATACACGGACTCAAGCTTCTCAGCATCCATCTGAAAGGCGTCAATCGTTCGCATTGTCTCCCAATTTTGCTAGGCTCTCCACTGGATAGGTATTTTTTCTTTAACATTCAGATTTTGTTTGTGCTTTCCTCTCACTTTTGAGATTAGGCTTTTATTTTTTCCATATTTTCTCGCATTCCCGTGTTGGTCCTTCTTATATTCCTACATAAGGAGGCGCCCGATTTGGTCTTCCGATTTGAATTCATCAATTTCATGGGATGTCTAAATATAGATTTAAAATATCTGGTTATAGACGTTGGCAATTTGACATGATGATATCAATGCAATTTCGTTCCATCTTATAAATACATAAGATGCATAAAGGAAAATAAATAGACCAAGACTTTATTTAAGTTTATGTACAACAACAAAAGGGACAATACTTGCACCAATCGCGCAAAACGAGAAAATAATCCAAGACATATAAATATTACTCTTGCAAATTTAGCATATAACACAGGCATTAGGGTTCTCTTCAATGCCGTGATGCACTTGATAGTATGTGTTCATAGGTGGGGGCGGATGATAATACGGCTTGTACGGCCGATAAGGCAATGCAGTGCCGAGTACCATTTCATGATCGACTTTTATCTCGTCCTCCTTTTATGGTTCTTCGCCTTTTTGAGTTTCTTCCCCTTTTGACTCGTCTTTCTTAGCTTCTTCTTTGACCGCCTCCTTCTTGGGCTCCTCTTCTTTCTTAGATTCTTCTTTCTTGGGCTCCTCTTTCTTCTCGGGCTCTTTTTTTCCTACATATGCTGTTTTGAGGGTTGCTTTTTTTCGGTTTGGTTTGGTTCTAATATTTTTCCTCCTTGTGTAGGTGTTTTTTGCCTTCGCTAAATTGGACAATTTTTTTTATTCCACGCTCTTGGAATCTGCTGCGATCTTTCCAAATAGGTACTCTTTATCTATATATGTTATTTTTGGCTTTCTTACTGGATGGGCTCTTTTAGGCTACTTTACCATCTTCCCTTTATTATGTTTCGTCCTTACGATGAATGGTATAACCAATTTTTTTTCTGAAGAAACAACACCACTAAAAAAGCAGCAAATTACACGGACTCGAGCTTCTCGGCATCCATCTGTCTCCACTGGATAGTTATTTTTTCTCAACATTCAGATTTTGTTTGTGCTTTCCTCTGACTTCTGAGATTAGGCTTTTATTTTTTTCCTATTTTCTCGCATTCCTGTGTTGGTCCTTTTTATATTCCTACATAAGGAGGCGCCCGATTTGGTCTTCTGATTTGAATTCGTCAATTTCATAGCATGTCTGAATCTAGATTTAAAATATCTGGTTATAGACGTTAGCAATTTGACATGATGTCTAAATTTAGATTTCAAATTATCTTTATAGATGTTACCCTGATGTCCTGGCTGTTCAGACATGTGTTGTGCCATATATGTGCTGGTGTGTGTGCTTGTGTGATGCGTGTGTGTGTCTATGTGCTGGTGTGTCTCTGTGTGCTGATGTATGTATGTATGTGTGTGCGCACGTTCTATTACAAAATATTTCGGCCAAAAAAACTAATTGCAACAGCATTGATTAGCATGGTGTGTTGCAAAATATTCTGCCCATCTGTTAATAGTCATCCTCTTCGATTTTATCATCATTTCCATTCCCTTTTCTTCAAGAGAGCGGGATAGAAAAAAGATAGTGTCAGTTCAAATGTTGAGGAAAAAATCTTTGATATGATTTCACACTCTATATATCAACTTGGTTATGTCAATGAGTAGGACACAAATCTATGTTCAGTTTTACAAACCAATGCTAAAATCGTCGGAACAGGATAAAAACACTGTTTGTTTTCAGGTTGTCCATGCTAGTTTATCTCTATCAGAATTTTACAAACTTTACATTGTTGCGAGTCTATTGTCCATGCTGGTTGATCTCTATCAGAATTTTACAAACTTTACATTGTCGCGAGTCTATTGTAAGTGTGTGCACAAATTGTGTTTAGCGCTGAGAGTGTCTGTATATGTGTTTGAGTGTTAATCTGTGTGCGTTTATATAAGAGGTTTTACTTATGACTGCCATTAAGGTCTCGGAATTTTGTAGATGAATAGTTACATTCAAAATTCCCAAAAACCCACCTCGGGTTTCCTTGGTTTTGAAACTATTATGTTTATGCAGTTTCAGTGGATTGAACTTCTCTCTCTTTTTCTTTCTCATTTGTGATTCTAATTATGCTCCTTAGGACATTTTAATTTTTTTCCCCTCCAAAATCAGTATTCTTAGTTCTGTTTTCCAATGTTCTTTTGTTTGCAAAATTCTTGAGGTTGATATAAGGTGATATAGAGGTCATATTCTTTTCTACCTTTGTTAATTAGATGTTTGGCTTTGAAACCCGAAAAGCCTTCTCTTGTGAGAAAGAGTTTCTTTGTGTCATTCTTTGTCCTTTTGTAAGTAAGAGTTTCTTTGTGTCATTCTTTCTCCTTATCTATTCTCTTTATATAAGTAATTTTGATGTTTTTTTGACCTATTATTTTGTAAAATTATCTTTACCTAATGTTCTTCTGTTACATTGCAATTTCTTGTTAACATATCACAAGATTGAAATTTTAGGCTTCAGTGAGATGGAA
The DNA here is from genome assembly GCA_033398695.1 of Orobanche coerulescens. Taxonomy (NCBI): domain Eukaryota; kingdom Viridiplantae; phylum Streptophyta; class Magnoliopsida; order Lamiales; family Orobanchaceae; genus Orobanche; species Orobanche coerulescens. Next base: position 71,456,882 of record CM065801.1, read on the forward strand.
ACATTCGGATCAGATTGGTTTTGTGTTACATAATTGAAATTTGCAGGTGTCGCGCTTCAGAGCAGTTTCGCTCGTAAAAAAATCTGGCCTGAATCATAGTGAAGATGAGATTTATGCACTGCTTAAGGAATGTTCCATGGATCCCAATGAAACTGCGCAAAAGCTCCTACTACTCGATCAAAATTCTCCTTTCCATTTTTGCCACTTCTCGTGTTTTACATATATATATGTACTCACTATCTGATGTCGGTTTTCCTTTTGATACCTGGTGCTTTAAATAATTTATGGTTCTTTATTTTATCTACCCTTCTGTTTCTTATTTTGAATTATGGCGTGTATTCCTGTTTTGCGTTTGTGGTAGAATTTACAGAAAAACATTTTTCCTTATGGTTATATATACGGAGGTTGAAACAGACTGTTTAAGAAAAGCTTATGATATGGGACAAAAGGATGCCACATTTTTTCTTAGTTTCCGACTGGACATTGCTTGCTGTTTATATCAATGTTTTCTAATAATGTTTTGTTGTATTTCCTTGGCAAATACATACTCCTCATATACAATAGACATCATCCTCACAGCAGCCAGGACGAACTCACCCTATTATTAAATTCTAAAAAAAAGATTCAACATCGAAATGGGTACCACCGTGCATCGCACGGTGGCCAGCCCTAGTATATAATATATATATATATATATATATATATATATATATATATATATATATACACACACACACACGCACCACTCTTCATTCCAGCACAATACGTGAATCAGACAAGCATGGAGTATGAATTCACAACTCACATTTAACTCCACATCATAACACAAAAATCATACAAGCTCGGGTAACACGAGACACAACATAGTAGGGGACTTACATCCACAGATCGCACTAACATGATGGCTGCACCTTGATACTAATCACGACCGACCTCCAGACGATGCGTCGCGACACGACTCAGTCAGACAAAATCTGACAAGAAAAGACAAGACAAAACCCGACAACACACAACTCGACCCGACAACCTAAGTTTCCGCTCCGATACCATATTCTGTAACACCCCTAAACCGCTCAGGAATATTACAGCGCCGCAGACCCTCTCCACGAGGATCTACCAGGCTAAATACCGAAACACAACACATCAATACATGCCAACATAGCTAATAACGAACCACTAGACCGATTTGGTCTTTTACCACAACAAACACATCAAACATACATAACTCTTTCTCGCAACCCGTACCCACGCAGGGGTTAGAATACATCAACATTCCCATAAAACGGGAGAATAACACAACGGAGAGACAACAACAAAACTCTACCAAAGTACTCAACGACTGGTCTATATGTGATTAGTATCGTCGTATTCCATCATCCTTCGTACCGATCCTGTGATTTGCTCCCCAGTAACCTGCAAGTACTTGGACACAATACAGACATCCACCCCCCGAATACTCGGGGATTAGCAAAACTCCACTGTTTTGCTAGTGCAAATATAAAATACAAATACAAGTCATACACAACATACTCCAAGAACATAATAATCGTGAACATGCTTCCCGAGATAGATCACTTGATCAAAACAGTTCAAATCGTGAAAGGTATGAAATAAACCCAATGTACATCTTACAAAACATTTTACGATCTCGGGAGTTTTGAAAACATTTGTGATTTAAGAATTCTCAAGTCTTTCAAAAACACATAGGGACACGACCCAAATATCATATTCCAAAATACAATTCCGTTAACAAAATACGGGGTCCACGACCCAAATCACGAAACACGGGGTCCACGACCCAAATCACGAAACACGAGGTCCACGACCCAAATCATCCATAACAACATATTCCCAAGGATTATTCGTATCCCGTGCTAACAAGCCACGAACCTCAGATGCTCCCGCAGAACATACCCGAGTGAATAACCCAATGGGAAACCATACCAAATCACATATCACCGTGACAATAGTCACGTAACCATAACCATACATACGTTCATAGTCATCCCGGCATCGCACTAGCAAGCTACGAACCTCAGAGCCTCCGCGAAACATACCCGATTGGACAACCCATGACACGTACATCACACAACCAAACCACAACTATAAGTTATCCCGGCATCGCGCTAACAAGCTCCGAACCTCGGAGTCCCCGCAAGACATACCCGGATTGGATAACCCCACAAGTTATCCCGGCATCGGGCTAGCAAGCCACGAACCTCGGAGTCCCCGCAAGACATACCCGATTGGACAACCCTACAGTCACGCCTGATCTGTACTAGCAAGGATGGATCCCGGAGATCAACAATCTTACCTGGAGGCACATCACTTACAACAATCACGCACAACAACAAGCCAATACCGATACCAAACAACACTAAGTACCACAACCTCCTTACAAAGGAGTAATAACTAATATCACACAATGTCACATATTCACTGAACAAGTACACATATCAATACACAATCCTCGGCAAATGATTACAGTCTACTATATTCACTAAATGTGATTATAACATCTTCCAACATACGAAACTAACACACATATTCCGAAAACATATTTATTCACGAAGCATACGAGATATCTTTTGAAAGACAACTTTTATCGAGGACATATTGATCCTTTTTAAGATTCATTAAACATTCGGATTGCACATAAAATCATTTACCAACTATTTCATCTACGAAACATGAAATTTATGGGCAAGATACTTGCCTCAATATCACGAGCAATGGAAAAACGAACGGACATGGTCGAGTAGCCATCGAACTTCTAAGAACGACAAAGAACTCGACAACCCCACAAATACTACGAAAATACACCACCACGAATAAATAACAGTAATCGAAATCCGAATCAACCCGGAAAACAACAAGGATCAGAGAGTTTCTTCAAGGAAATCAAGAATCAAGTTTCGGATGATAAAAATCGATAAACAAGTTACAAAATCCGAAGGGCTCGGCCAAGACAACAAGAATTCCATAAACAATTCATCAACCATGGATTAAATCGAAGAATCACGAAGAAACCCCCAAAATTACACAACTAGGGTTCTAGGGAAGAAAATATCTCGATCCGACAAAGAACAAGGATTTTATGATGATAAAATCGACAAGAGTCTGCCAAAACAGTTAGAAATTGAGTGGAACCGACCAAGAACTCCTATTCTCGTCTCCCCCGTCCGACAGCCGCCACAAAGGATGAAAAACGAGTGCAAATGAGGTCTGGCCCATCGCCAGGCCTATATATGGCCGACAATGTTACGGCCGTAACCGGCAGCTCATTACGGCCGTAACTCAGTCAACCCCTATAATGTACATAACTCGAACCCTCCTTACGTACGTAACCGACCCTCCTAGGACTACTGCCCAAAATGTTCGAGCGCATTACGGCCGCAACCCAGCAAGACATTACGTACATAACGGGCACCCTCTTACGGCCATACTCAGTAGTCTCTTACGGCCGTAACCGAGTTCCTCCCGGCCCTGATGTGCGGGAGTCTTACGGCCGTAATCGGCCAGGCCTTACGGCCGTAACTCAACTCACCAACAACCGACCGTCCAGCTCGATACTCGACGACGTCCCGAACACGCTAACGCACCGTCTAAGATTCAAAACAACAACGAGCAGGCTATGAAACCCAACATACCACAGTATAAGCACACGATTCCAAAGACGTGAACGACAACAAACCGCTCGACTGAAGAAAAATTCGACGAAACCGAAACGAAGATCTCGGGTATTACACCACGAGCCACTGTGACAAAATTAAACAATTTTAATTAGAAAACCCATCTGAGCAACAATCAAAGAAGGCTCATTTCTGGGTTGTTATCAATCAAATAAAAAGATTTCTTGATGCTTCAAAAACTGTCATTGTAACTTGCATCTGGGTTCCTATAATGTTTCCCCAATCACAACTTCAGAAATTCTACTGATATAAACATCAACATTGTTGGGTTTCAATTATGCTTAGCCAAAGTCAAATAAAATGCTTAATCACCAAAATCTTATTTTTTGGTAAAATTTAATATATTATTACCAAGTGGTTTCAAATGAGTACACAAACACAAAAGCAACAAAACACTCAACAACATCTTAAGATCCTTACTACAACTAATTGCTACTTGTATTTTGCATCTTCAAGTAATAGTTTCTGGATCAAGGGCTTTATCTTGAAACCGTCTCATGTTTCTTTTAATCCACACATTATAAACTGCCACACTAGCAAGAGTTCTATACAACTTTTGCCTCCTTTTCTTTGCTCTACATTGAGTAATCAGGAATTGCTTTTCATCTCTCCGACCCTGACAACTTCTATCAAAGCCTCCCCAATTAGCCAGGTCCTTCCACACTTGATATGAAAATCCACAGGCAAAAAATAAATGATCAAGAGTTTTAGGGCTCCAGTTACACAAGCAACAAATAGGTTCACATACAATTCCAATCTTCACCAAGCTTTCCACGGTAGTTAGTCTTTCTCTCAATGCTAACCAAGTGATAAACTTAAATTTAGGAGGGGCAACATTGTTAGAGATCATCTTATGCCACGGGACTTTCACAACCGCCCCTCTCATTTGGTGGTATATCTTCCTGATAGAAAACTGGTCTCTCTGCAGATTGCTCAAACCACCATCCACTCCAAGCATGTAATTCCTTGCTGAAATGATTTTCCTTACAACCCAAGATGCATTGACAGGTACCTTCATGGTTGCAAGGTCTTGTTCCTTGATGTAATAGGCATGCACCCACTTAACCCACAACTTATCTTTCTTCTTTGCAACATTCCAGAACAATTTACATATAGCAGCTCTATTCCAGATTTCCACACAAATAATGTTCCATCCTCCAACTCTTAGGTTGACATACTTGATCCCATGCCACAAGCTGACCCTGTCCAGAGAAAAGTTCTACAAGCACATTGAATCAGCTTTAGCACCTTTTTGGGGATCAAAAAGATTTGACACCAAAATCTTCTTTCATAACTTCTTTATCTCTGCCTCCAACATCCTCAGCCTAGAGTTGTGCGGGTAACAATGGCTGGCTGCGCCAATTATGCCTGTAAGTGAGGATGTTGGAGGCTAGATATTTTTATACAAACAGTAACACATATATAACATTTTACCTCATGTAGCATTTTAACTCATAATATCTCTAAAAAGGAAAAAAAATCAAGATATTACATAATTGGAGAAAACTTATCAGACATGAATTAGTAGCTAACTTTCTATGATCGAATTTAACAAATCATGCAAATAGCAATCGCAACTAATTTATGATCTATAAACAATAACTATACATAGACATTTTAACTCATAATATCTCAAAAAAATAAAATGCACTTTGAAGATACAGTTGACAGTCGGACCAATTTGTTTCATGTCATGCGTATTAATTCAAGTTGGTTAGTTTATGCCTCCATACCTTCTCTTTACTTTCTTTATTCACTTCTTAGTAGCGCTCATTTTAGAATAAAATGCATCATTGCATCGTGTGTGTCTACATATCCCTCAATTAAACAACATTCATGGCTCAACTCACACTTTCCTTAGTCTTCATTCTCTCCATCTTTTCCCTCATGACGACCACCGTCGAACCATCATTCGGGTGTCACCAACATATCAAGGTTACAAACTCCACAACAACTTGCTCAAATCGCCTTAACAATGAGTCTATAAAGGGCCAAGTACACAAAGGCATACTTGGTGAAAGTGGGTAAAGAAATGAAGGGTAAAGACTACCAAATTGTAAAAGAATGCTCAGAACAAATAAATAATGGTATAAATCAACTTACCCAAACCATTAAAGAACTGAGATGATTAGAAGCAGAAGAAGCTATGAGTGATGACTCGTTTATGCATATAAGTAATGTGGAGACTTGGGTGAGTGCTGTCATAACTGATGATACCACTTTTATTGATCAATTTCCTGTGCATAATATGAGCAAATTGAAAGCTACAACAATTAATTGTGCAGCTTAAAACAAATAGTAACTAATTGAAAGAAGAGAGAGTACTTAATAAAAGGCATGGATAGGAGTTCATTCAAGCGATACGAAGTCCAAATCCATAGCAACTGGCTCACTCAGTTTCAGTCAAAGAATACACAAATGGTTGAAGAAGAAGATAGGAAGCTGGGTTTTAGTGTAGTAGAGAACAAAAAAAATTTCAAATACAGAATGCAGAGGAGGAGAGAACCACAAAAACACAGGAAGATACTTGTCATCCAAAGTAGCTCGAGAATTATAAAAAAACAGTGAGTTCAGCAAAAAGAGGAGATAAGAAGAGTCAACAATACTCTGTGCATGCTTGTGCATGTCTAACCACCATTGTTTTCGAAGTGAATGGTTTTGGCGTCAAGTGTCTAATCTGGAAAAGACTATCAGAACAACATATTTCTAATCAAAATCGGGGTTAGATTTAAGGGTGATAAATATGGTTCATTCTTTGGATTGTTTAATCCCCATACAATTTGAGGAACTTCTAAGAATCTATCTTTACGAATTCCGGTAAATGAGTCTAAAGATAAAGATCGACTATGGATGATTCATTCAAGATTGTTATGTTGTTGTTCAACCCCAACATATCCAAACCACAAGGTTAAAAACAGAGCAATCATAACCAAGGCTAGACACTTGCATGTTAAAGAACTCAAATGGAAGCCAAATAATCTTGAAATCTTGTAATTAATTCACAAGTCCATTTAATATTCTTGAACCCAGATAGTTGAAATCAATATCATCATAGCCATAAAGAACCAATTCAATTAGAAGAAAATAATAGGTCTGTTACCCCAATTTTTAGCTGCAGAGAATCCAAAATCAAGATGATTCAATCCAAAGATGTTCAATAAACATGAAAATCTGCAAAAAAATTAAGAAAACCGAAGTGAATATAAGATCAAAAACTCATCAACGCTATCTAATGCATATAATATAATCGTTAAGAACAAGAAGCCAAAAGAGAGAGGGGTTCAAGAACTATACCATTGAATTTGAATCCTTGAGTCTCTGACCCTCAAAAGAACGATAATTCTAAGAATATAATATTAAGATGAACCTGAATTTTCTGAACAAATCCCAGAAAGTTAAAGAGAAATCAAGCAAAAAACCAGTGATTGTGCCTCCTCCCACGATACCGCTGTCTCCGTCGCCACTTGCGAAGATGAGAGTTGGATGAGATTTGTTACGATTAGGGGTCCATGAGAGAGATAAGTTAATGAGATTGGGATTGGTGAAAGTGATGATATGACGGGTTACGATAACATAGCTCGATTGGTGGCGGTGGTGGTTGTTGAAGGTATTGTTGTAAGGTGCATGTTGTTTAACATTTTCTCTCTCCTTGCTGAAGAAATCGATTTCAACATTTGCACTGGATATAATTATTTTTGAGGTTTGTGGTTTGAGAGCGAGGATACAGGGGAGAGGAAGAGAGAGAGCTAGAAGCCTAATTTATTGAGGCCGGGGATCCTAATTTACTTAGAATCATATATAATGAAAGATTAGGTCCTAAAAATGATTGAGGAGTATTAATGATAACAATTTTAAAACATTTATTAGGGTTTGCAATTTAGCCCTCATATTTTCCTGCAGCTTTCAATTTAGTCCCAGAAATTCTGTATACTTCAATTTAAACCCGTTTTGATTTATGATTTTTCGATTTTAACCCAGTCAGCTTCTCTATTCTTACAATTTGACCTCACTCAACTTTAAAACCTCCAATTCAGTCCCATTTTGATCAAGACATTAAAATGTTGACCTTTTAATTAATATTAATAATTAGTCCGATTTTATGCATATATATTTTAATTTCCATCATTATATCGTAATATTTTATAATGATTAAAATATTATTACATGTAGACTTTATCGAGGATTTACAGGCTTAGGACTGTGAGTCGAGCATCTCCATATTCAAGTCAGACAGCATCATTTATTCGTGGGAATTTTCACTATCACTTTAATTGCTTTAATTGGATTGTATATGTGATATTCAATTCAATATGTGATACTCAATTCATGTTTAAAAATTGACGATACATGTTGTGAATCAGACTCACATGTATACGTGTAAAGTGGCTATCTTAAGATAAATGTTGTTGCGGGGATACCTGCGCAACCTCAATATTCACACGCGTGCTCGATTCATGTTATATGTGGTATTTTATGTATGATTCATGTTGTTTTGGGGACACCTGCGCAACCTCAATATTCGTGTTATGCGTGCTAGATTCATGCAATACGTAATTTTGTGTGTATGTATTCATGTTGAGGAAAAGATATGATAGATTATTCATTTTATACTTTCCATGAGATTATATATTACTGTGATAAGTGAGATTTCCACGAGCTGAAGGAAGCTCACCCCACCTTCATTGATCCCGCAGGTTAAATCGAGCCGGATGAACGAAGGAGCAAACCGAGAGGGCATATGAATGAAATTTATTAAATGATGTTTTTCTTATGTCAAATATTTCGAAATTCTTTTGGGGCAACTTTTGTTAGAAATTAACAATTTATAATTTATTCTTCCGACACAAATTTTATTTCGTATCTATGACGTGTTATTGCCTTAATTAAAGGTATTTAATTTATGTCAGTGTAGCGACTCGACTTTGTAGGCATTATTCTTCGCCAAATTTACCTTTTATTTATTTTCCCCAATAATTATCCTTAGAAAATCGGGGCGTTACATAGTGATATAACTTATATTACACACATTAACGCAACCTTGATACAAAGTATATAAACATCTGCACAAACATTACGTACAAAATACGTAGATATTCAACCAAAAGCACAGCCGGTGCATCGCACGGGTTCGTAACGCCTCGTTTTATTAGTAATACGTTAGTGTCATGAATTATTGATGCCTAAATTAGTGATACTTTGGTGTGAGCAATCAGCGACATCTAAATGTTAAATACAAAAATTAATCCAATTTTATATATTTAGTGACACATAACAAATAACTGTCAGAACACAAGAGTCACTAAAGCCCTTTTTTTAGTAGTGGTTTATATGTATACAATATTCACGACATGATTTTGGAATGATCAAATCGTTCGTTTTTAGTTGGGTTATGGTACAGAGCACTAGACTGCTAAGTGTTACTCGTACTCCTTGGTTCGTCCCATTGTGGACTAAGACGGACCTATGGAGTCGTGCACAAGGATATTTGATACATAAAATATGTATTTACAATCTCTTCATTAATATTGGATATTGGATATCTAATTTGATTTATTTGATAAATCATGCGGTCTTGTGAACTGAAATTGATTACTCGGTGATTAATTTAATTCATAAATAATTATTTCTTGGAAATAAATTATTATAATTTTGTATTTGATAAAATTAATTAACTTGATTAATTAATTAAGTATAAATTCATTTGAGATAAAACGAAATGTACTTAATGGACTAGACACACGAACGTCCGATACACGAACCGATTGGCTCGGCTCGTTTTCTCACCGAACAAGTGTGGGGGCCCCTCTCTTACTACTTATATTCCTCACTTATCTCCATGTGGTGTGTGGTGGGTGGGGTGGATGATATCTCACTTGTGGACAAATAGATGAGATATCATCATTTATTTATTTAATCTCATCATGTATATTATATATGATGTGATCATAATACACCATCAAGAGTTGAAAGAAACACACACACATTTTGGGAGATCGACGTGACTTCTTGTGAGGAAGGAGAAGAAATATTTTCTTGATATTATTTCATCTTAGAGAGAAATAAAAAGGAAGAAGAGAAGAGAAAAAAATATTGTATCAATTCCTAGCTGTGTTATTCGAGAACGAATTGATATATAATTTTTCCAATCAATATTCGATGCGTGATACGTAGAGGCACTCGGCATATTCGGTGTTTGATCATTCATCAAGATAGAAGGAATTAGATTCGTGTACGTGTTGGTGACCAGAAAAAGTTTGGCTCTGGTTTTTCCTTCAAGAAGATATTATCAAAGGTATAAGAGGTTATGACTTCTTAACTTTATCTTTTTCACTTTATATTCATTTATACGATGCTTGATCGATCTATTTTAGGGGTTTGTTTTTTATCCAGTTAGGCCAGTTTATTTTCCGCTGCGTAAAAACTCGTTTTTAATCACTGAATCTCGATACCCCTATCGGAGCGAGGTCTATTTGATCATATATTCGATATTTGTATTTGGAATGCTTGGTTATTTTTTTTTTGTGATTTAGAATCATAATAGTTTTAATTGTTAATATTTAATTGTTCATCTAAAAATTTATTTTTCATGATTTTATGTTATAATATAAATCTATTTTTCTTTTGAAAAACTAATTTGTATGTGTAATATAAATCTATTTTTTTTTTGAAAAACTGATTTATATGTGTAGTATAAAAATTAAATAATTATTATTTTTGGATTCGAGACGAAAAGACGAGCCGGAAGAGTGGCCGGACACAGTAGCTCGGTGCAGGACCGCCGGCGGCAAGGCTGCCGAGGAAGCAGGCGGAGACGAGCAACATCTTTGGTGCTCGGCCAGGGGGGAGCCCCTACCGGCCGCGGGCTTGGCTCGGGCCTTGTGTTTTCAGAGTCTGTTTTTATATTTTGTTCGGTAATTCCACAAATTAAATAGAATTTAATTTGACTAAAATATAATTATGGTAGTTTTATTTTAAGGAAATTAATTTAATAAAATACTTATTTTGTCCGGAATAAATTAATATTAACGGTTGTGTGAATTAATTGAATTATTCTAATAGGTGAATTAAGTTTATATTGATTGGATCAATATTTAGATTAATTATTTTTGCCATTTATTATAATGCAATGGTTGCATTATTATTTGAATGATGATGTAGTTCATAGACTTAGTTTATTGAATCTTAATTCGATGGGGTTGTAATGGCCCTTTTGAGCAAATTTATTTTATTTTAGTAAATTTGTATACGACATAAATTTAATTAATGTAATAAATTAGTTATGACAAAGAGCAGAGGACGAATCACCATGAAGATTAATATTAAAGACTTGTAATTAGATTACTTGTATTTTTATCGAGTCGATGATGACTCAGTACTTAGGAACGGCCCATGAACTGCATGTTGTTAGATTTAGGTTGTGTATGTTTTCATATTGTAAGACAAACAAACAAACCGACAAACCGCGCTTATAAACGAATTAATGTGCGAAGTGTACCATATAATCGCGTTGAATTCCCACTTACAAACACAAAGTTATAAAGCTTAAGAGGTTTCCTACCATCTGTCAAACTCATGAAAAATTGAAATCCAAATCGGAATATTATTCTTCCGAGTATGTCGGGGTAATATTTTTGGGGAAGGTTGATAAATTTCTAGAGTGAATGAGATGCCTTTGATTGTGGAAAATCAAACCCCTAGAAACCGTGTGGGTTGCCGGTTGAGATTCAATTTCAGACTAATAGGAGTTGACAGTTTAAACTTAGATAATTCAGCGAGCCATAGAAACCATATGGGTTGAGAGCATGTGAACTAGGGTTAAGAGAAAATCGAATCATCCATTAGACGTGTTGGTATTAGACACCACTTTATAAGGAATGATAGAATAGAAACCGAATGGGTTGCCCTCTATTACACTTTGTAGAGAACTCGATCACCACTATGAAGTCAACCGTGACTTCCGGATTTCGCATGGGAGTGTGTAAATGCTGATAAAATGGTGGAAGCCAGGTTATGAATAAAGAAAGTCCTTAAATTATTTGCTCGGATCATAATTAAACAACCACTAATGAATCTTAAATTGTTCTCTACGGTTAACAAACATCTCTAAAAATGACAAATAACCCACTTGCAATACTACTTGAAAAGAACACCTGACTTGTCCGAACTACGTGGACTGACTTTGGAACTTGAGGATTGTACTCGCTATGGAAATGCCAGGATATGTTTTGGAGGCGGACATCCCAGCGGCCCCTGCAAGAACCCAATCCAACCAGGAAAAATTCGATGCCCATGTCAAGTGGGTAAAAGACGACGTAAGAGCGCGCAGGTACATGTTAGGCTTAATGACCAATGAGCTTCAACGTGCCCATGAAAAGATGACGTCTTCGAGAGCTATCTTAGAGCACCTGGCTGAGCTCTATAGAGAGCATAGTCAAACTGCTAGATATGAGATTTCGGAGCAATTATTCGGCGCCAGGATGAAGGAAGGAGAGAGAGTTGGGGACCATGTCCTCAATATGATCTCGATGATGGAGAAATTAGAAGCTCTTGATTTTACAATGCATGCATCTATTCACACTGACCTTATCCTACAGTCACTTCCTGGCTTCTTTTCCCAGTTTGTCATGAACTTCAACTGTAATTGCATATAACTTAGCTGAGCTAATGAAGAAATTGATGACTTCCCAGTCTCAGATGAAGATAAAGGGAAATAAGATACACTTGTTATTTCTCCTGGGACTTGGAAGTCCAGGAATAAGAAGAAAAAGAAGAAAAAGCAATTAGGTTCAAAAGCCAAGATCGATAAGGGTAAGGGCAAAGTCCATACGGATCAAAAGAGAAATGGGGCCAAGAAAATGGACGTATGCCTCAACTGCGGTGAGCTAGGCCACTGGAGGAGGTACTGTCCAATACTTGACCGAAATGCGCCTTCAGTTATGGAACTACTAGTTTTGAAAACAAATTATTCCGTAACTGTATATTCTATTTCTTGGATACTTGATTCTGGTGCGATTTCTCACATTTGTACAATGAATCAGGATCTAGAACAAAGTAGGAAGTTGGATTCGGGGGAGGTCATGGTCACCGTCGGAAGTGGACACAGTGTTGAGGCTTCTGATATTGGATCCCTTATGTTGAATTTAGAATCTGGTTTTATTCTTACTTTAGATGATGTACTTGTTTTGCCCAAGTGGCATAAAAATATTGTATCAATTCCGGTCATGGACCGAAAGGGATTTCACTTCTTTATTGGATATGGGTCCTGTAGACTTTATTTTAGAAATAAATTGGTTGGTACTGCTATATTATTAAATGGTTTATACTATTTTAATCTAAAGAATAAAACAACTGTGAACACTATAACTATGAAGCGTGGTGGGGATGAAACAAATCAAGCACTTAAGTGGCATCTTAGACTGTAATACCCGTACTTTTATTGACTGTTTAACTTTGTCGTCCTCCTTATGTTGTCGCTCTGTAAATGCTTGGGGATGTTGTGGATATTGTTATTGAGTTTCGTATCTCGTTCGGTTTTTGATCATGTCGTCTGGACCTTTCGGAAATGTTCTGGACCAGAGATATAACGCACGCTAGGCCTAGGCTAACGCACGCTAATTCTGCTCGATTAGCGCACGCTAGCTTTGAGCCGTAGCGCGCGCTAGGAGGATCAGTCAGGTCAGAGCCAGTATTTCGGACTGCTCTCTGGACGGGCGGATTAACGCATGCTAGGGGTTGTTAGCGCGCGCTATTCGTGGTTAATAGCGCACGCTAACATCCATCCGTAGCGCACGCTACCGGGCTGGTCAGCAGAGGCAGTGAGGTTGCCAGGTTTTCTGGACTATCAAATAGCGTACGCTAGGCTTCGGCTAGCGCACGCTAAAGCTATTGCATAACGCACGCTAAACAATAGCGGTAGCGCACGCTAAGTTTTGAGCAGGGCAAAGACAGTAAGTTCTGGACTCCAGTACTGGATGCCACATTTTGGGCTAGCGCACGCTAGGGACAGACGAATAGCGCACGCTAACGGAGCCGGCAGAAGCCACTGGACTATCCGGAGACTTCGCTAGCGCACGCTAATAAAGGATGCGTAGCGTGCGCTAGACTAGACAGATATATATATATGGCAGTTGACTTTATTTTCGTCATTTCTCACCTTCTTCACTCCTTTTCGACGGGAATCACTCGGGAGAGGCGATCTTAGGCGATTGGAAGCGATCTTCCTTCTAACAACAACATATTTGGTTGGAGAACAAGGATTTCTCAACATCTAATTCCTCCTAGCATCCGAATCAAGGTAAAAATCCTTAGAACCCTACTTTTTGGGAATTTTGGGGTTTTTCGTAGATTCGTCCGATTTATCCGTTTGGAAGCTTGAGAACCTTGAGATTATGATGTATCTATACCGTATGCATGCTTTTTCTACGATTTTATGGTTGGATTGTCCCGTTTTCGGACTTGTGAGATTTTGGACGATTTTCCAACCTCTAGTTGATTATCCGTATATCTTTATGAATCGTAGACGGGTTTCGGGGGTTCCTTCGTGTAATTTGAATATGGATAATTGATTATCATATTCCTTGCGAATCGTTTAGGTGCCGGAAGCGCGTTCTTGGACCTACCGATCTCATACCCCTTTTTCCGTTCGTTTTTCTCGATGTCTCAAAGGCAAGTATATAATTATGATTGTACGTTCTCGACTTTGAAAGTAAGAAATATTGATGGTATGATATGAACGAACCGTTTTTACGGCATTCATAGATATATTGATGGCATATTATGAACGAACCATTTTTACGGCATTCATGTATGTATTGTTGGCATGTAATGAACGAACCGTTTTTACGGCATTCCTACATGTATCGGCGTATGAGGTGAACGAACCGTTTCTACGGCATTCACATACGTATCGGCGTATGAGGTGAACGAACCGTTTCTACGGCATTCACATACGTCTTATGAGATTTTAGTTATTCCGGAATACTAGTCTTGAATTGATGAATTGATGGTTACATTTACTTTATTGTCGAGGAGTATTGTGTTTCATATGGATATACTTGCACTAGCTATTCGACGGCTAACCCCTTTATGGGGGAAATACGTTTCATGTATTTCAGGTTTCAGGAGGTCGGACAGGCAGGTATCGGGTCGGCATGAAGATGGTGGGCAAGTGTGATACTGTGTCTTTCTTCCAGTTATGTTTGGAGTTTCCCATTCAGTGTTGTTGTACTAGATTGACTATTGAATACTCGAGTATTGTTTTCCCTGTTCCTTGATGTTCCGGCCTGTGTTTGCCGAAGTATTGATTCGAGTTGTGATGTTTGTGAATACATTGGTTATGTTTTGAATACCTTTGTATTGTTTTTCATTCCATTGTGTGTAGACCTTATCGGTCAAAAATTTATGGTTCCGCGTATGATTAGCCTTGTGGGTCCCACGGAGGGGCTTACGGCGCTGTAATATCCCTGAATAACTTGGGGGTGTTACAGAATATGGTATCAGAGCTTAGGTCTATGGATACCTAGGTTGTCGGTCTTTTGGGTCGAATGAGTCGTCAATTGTCTACAGTATCACTACTCTGCCATCATCACAGTGCGACCGGTACTTGTAAGACCTCTCACTCTTCTGGTGTTTCCTTATTCGTTTTGCTTCCTTTTATCGGTATTCTTGAGAATCGGACACTTTGATGACGCGTGATTGAATTGTGCTTACGTGACTTGTGTGTTCTTCAGTATGTCAGCTGGTAGGGGCCGTGGCCGTGGACGAGGAAGAGGTCGTGGCGCGGCCGTTTCCATCAGCTCAGTTGCGGGGTCGACCAACCCCAGTTTGTCGAACTCGGTGCATCCCGACACCGAGAGTCAGCACGACCAGTCAGACGGTCAGGGGAACAACGCAGACGTTGGAGTGGCGAATGCACTTCAACAATTGGCTACTCAGATGACTATTTTGGCCCAAACTGTTCAACTGAATAACCCCAACCCAAACACGGATGCCTTGCTTCAGAATGTAATCCGTATGCACCCTCCACAGTTTGGCGGTGCCACAGACCCGTTAGGCTGGGAAGACTGGCTAGCGGAATTAGAGAAGATTTTCGAGGCGGTTGATTTCCCCGAGGTGAGGAAAGTACCAATTGCTCAGTATTTCCTCACTAAGGAGGCCGCTACTTGGTGGAAGGTCATCAAGCCACAGGATCGTATTGCCTCGTGGGATGAATTTAAGGAGCTCTTGGAGGCCGAGTTTTGTCCTTGGCCGGTACGAGAGAGCCGAATCCGAGCCTTCTTCGAGGCTAAACCACAAGATATTCCCGTTTCGCAGGCGATCGTGGAGTATAACCAACAATTGATCCATGTGAAGGATCAAGTGCGTAACGAGCGTGATAAGATCCGTTATTTTGATATGCGGATGAATTTAGATTTACGGCGGTACATGGCCGGATTTGCTTGTACCACACTAAAAGAGTATCAAGACAGAGCTTTGGCCCATGATATGTGAGCCCCGACAATGATACCGTTGAAGAACCGAAGAAGCAAAAAGTCGGGGGAAATTTTTCTAGCTCTAAGGGTGGCAACTTTCAGAAGTCACAGACGACTAACCGTTTTGCCGGACAGTCATCACGTTCTAATAAAGGGAAGAGGGGTTACCGTCCCACTCCGGGTACCTCAAATCGCACAGTGACTTGCTATAATTGTGGTCGTCCAGGCCACTTTAGTTCGGAATGCTACTTTCCACCATCAAAGTGTCACACGTGTGGTCAGATGGGGCATAGAGCGGTTTATTGTTCCGAGCCGAACCAGACTTTGGACACTCGGGCTTCTGCCCCAACACCTCTTGATCAAGGTATTAATCAGCGACAATCTTTTGGTCAACCTCAGGAGAATTTTGGAAGGGCTCGGGGACGGGGTCAGAATGCTGGAGGGGGAAACTCTAGCGTCGGTTCGGTGCAACCACGAGTTTATGAGATGCGTCGAGCAGACGAACCCGACGTGGCGGTGGCTTCAGGTACCATTCATATCCTATCTCATCCAAATTGTACTTTTTGATTCGGGTGCTACACATTCTTTTATTTCTTTGGAGTGTGTACGCCGTTTGAATATAACTTGTCTGACTACTTGCGATCCCTTCATCGTGAGACTGCCTAGCGGGGATAAAATTGTGGGGAACCGGGAGATTAGAGATTTTCCGGTGATTATATCCGGTATGGATTGGTTATCGAATTTAATTGTAGTTGATATGGAAGGCGAGGACGTGATCCTCGGCGAGGATTGGCTTGATAGTCATCAAGCGATTATGAACTACCGTACTAAGGTTATCACCATGATGACTAAAGACGGATCTGAGTACTCATTTTTGGGGCGTAAGTCGGGACTATCCAAGTTACTTATCAGTGCCATGAAGGCCGTAAAACTTTTGAATAAAGGTTGTGCGGGCTATTGGTGTTATGCCTTGAAAACGGAAGGAAATGAAATCGATTTCTCTTCGATTCCGGTTGTTAGTGAGTACCCCGATGTTTTTCCGAATGACCTCCCGGGATTACCGCCAGATCGAGAAATAGAATTTGCCGTGGACTTGGAGCCAGACGCGGCTCCGATTTCTAAAGCACCTTACCGGATGGCACCTTTCGAGATGCAAGAATTGAAGAATCAATTGGGAGAACTTCTGGAAAAAGGGTACATCAGACCGAGCGCTTCGCCTTGGGGCGCGCCTGTTCTTTTTGTGAGGAAGAAGGATGGTTCACTACGTTTGTGCATTGACTACCGTGAGCTGAACAAAGTAACCATCAAGAACAAGTATCCTTTGCCACATATAGACGATTTATTTGATCATTTGCAAGGGGCTGCAGTTTTCTCGAAAATTGATTTAAGATCCGGGTATTATCAACTCAGGGTGAGGGAGTCAGACGTTCCGAAGACGGCATTTCGGACGAGATATGGGCATTATGAATTTGTAGATATGCCTTTTGGGTTGACTAATGCACCGGCAGTTTTCATGCAGTTAATGAATAAGATATTCATCGAGTACCTCGACAGATGTGTAGTCGTCTTTATTGACGACATCTTGATCTACTCTCGAGATAAGGAGGAACATGCCCGACACCTGCGTTTGATATTAAACATTTTGAGAACCGAGCACCTGTATGCAAAATTCTCGAAATGTGAATTTTGGTTGGAAGAAGTTATGTTTCTCGGCCATGTGATTTCGGCCGAAAGGGTTCGTGTAGACCCGCAGAAGATCGAGGCAGTGCTAGATTGGGCACCGCCTAAAAATGTTAAGGAGGTTCGTAGCTTTTTGGGCCTTGCTGGGTATTACCGTCGGTTTGTCGAGGGGTTCTCGAAACTCGCTCGGCCGCTTACGAAATTACTCCAGAAGACCGAAAAGTTTGTTTGGACGGATGAGAGACAATGAGCTTGATGAACTAAAGAGACGATTGACTTCAGCGCCGATTCTAACTTTACCACATGGTAGCGAAGGCTTTGCGGTTCTGATGGCGCTTGGTCAAGGCCTGGGTTGTGTCCTTATGCAGCATGATAAGACAATAGCTTTTGCGTTACGACAATTAAAGCCTTATGAGATGAATTATCCTACTCACAATTTAGAGTTGGCCGCAATTGTCTTCGCACTCAAGATTTGGCGACATTATTTGTATGGTTCGCCGTGCCGGATTTATACCGATCACAAGAGCCTGAAATATATTTTCAGTCAGAAAGAGCTGAATATGAGACAGAGGCGTTGGTTAGAGTTGATAAAGGATTATGATTTGGAAATTCTTTACCACCCCGGAAAAGCTAATGTCGTTGCGGATGCTTTGAGCCGCAAATCGGCATCTCTTCAAATGCTCGAGGTTCTTACACCTCAGACGAAAATTCGTCAGGACTTAATTGAGCAAGGGATAGAAGTTTGGCTTCAACGAGTACAGGGACAACTGTGTACTCTCGAAATTACTTCGTCTTTAGTTGATGACATAAAAGGGAAGCAGTGGAGTGACCCGATGATTTCTCAACTCAAGGATTCTTACACCTCAGACGAAAATTCGTCAGGACTTAATTGAGCAAGGGATAGAAGTTTGGCTTCAACGAGTACAGGGACAACTGTGTACTCTCGAAATTACTTCGTCTTTAGTTGATGACATAAAAGGGAAGCAGTGGAGTGACCCGATGATTTCTCAACTGAAGGAAGATGTAATTAAAGGAAAAGCTCCTGGATTTATGGTACACGAGGATAGTATTATGAGATTTCAGGGCAGGCTTTGTGTTCCGAACGATTTAGAGTTGAGACAGAGAATTCTCCGAGAAGCGCATGCTACGCCTTACTCAATCCACCCCGGGACGAGTAAGATGTACAAAGATTTGAAGCGTAATTTTTGGTGGAATAACATGAAGAAGGATGTTACGGAGTTTGTACTACGGTGCTTGACGTGTCAACAAGTCAAGATCGAACATCAACGACCAGCGGGGTTGTTGAAACTGCTTCCCATTCCCGAGTGGAAGTGGGAAGACATTTCTATGGATTTCATCACTGGCATGCCGAGAACTCGGGCCGGAATGAATATGATTTGGGTAATTGTCGATAGGTTGACCAAGTCTGCACACTTTTTGGGTATTAAGGATACTTGGGGACCGGATAGACTAGCTCGAACTTTTATTGCTGAGATTGTGAGGCTACACGGTGCCCCCAAAACCATTGTTTCTGATCGAGACGGCCGTTTCGTATCGCACTTTTGGCAGGCCGTTCATCAGGCTTTGGGTACTGAGTTGAGATTGAGCACTTCTTTTCATCCTCAGTTGGACGGTCAGACAGAGAGGACGATTCAGACGTTGGAAGATATGTTACGGGCTTGTGCCTTAGACTGGAGTAATGATTGGGAGCTTCACTTGCCGTTGATCGAGTTTGCTTACAATAATAGTTGGCATGCGTCGATCCAAATGGCACCCTTCGAGGCAATTTATGGTAGGCGATGTAGGTCGCCATTATGTTGGGACGAGGCTTCTGAGCTAGTTGGGATGGAGCTGGATATGTTGATGGAGACTAGGGAAAAGATTTCTATTATCCGGGACCGATTGCTGGCTGCCCAGAGTCGTCAGAAATCTTATGCTGATACTCGTCATCGACCCTTGGAGTTCGAAGTGGGGGATCATGTCTTACTCAAGGTGTCGCCGACCCGTGGAGTTTTCCGCTTCGGGAAAAAGGGGAAACTTAGTCCGAGGTATATCGGACCCTTCGAGATTTTGGACAGAGTTGGAGATTTAGCTTATCGCTTGGCATTGCCTCCAGCTTTGAGTCACGTCCATAGTGTTTTTCATGTGTCTCAGTTGAGAAAGTACGTCTGGATCGAGCCACATTATCGACTACGGTGAGATTGACGTAGCGAGGATATTACCTTTCGGAGAGACCGTGAAGATCCTTGAGCGTCGCGAGAAACAGTTGACATAAGACCATTCCACTGGTTAAAGTGCAATGGTCGAGACATGGAGTCGAGGAGGCAACTTGGGAGACGGAAGAGAAGATGCGGGTGGAATACCCCGAACTATTTATTTTTTAAGTTTCGGGACGAAACTTCTTTTTAGAGGGGGAGAATGTAATACCCGTACTTTTATTGACTGTTTAACTTTGTCGTCCTCCTTATGTTGTCGCTCTGTAAATGCTTGGGGATGTTGTGGATATTGTTATTGAGTTTCGTATCTCGTTCGGTTTTTGATCATGTCGTCTGGACCTTTCGGAAATGTTCTGGACCAGAGGTATAACGCACGCTAGGCCTAGGATAACGCACGCTAATTCTGCTCGATTAGCGCACGCTAGCTTTGAGCCGTAGCGCGCGCTAGGAGGATCAGTCAGTCGAGCGATTTTGGTTGCTCTGGGCCGGCGGATTAACGCACGCTAGGGGTTGTTAGTGCGCGCTATTCGTGGTTAGTAGCGCACGCTAACATCCGTCCGTAGCGCACGCTCTGCCGGTCGCCAGGCGATGAGGTTGCCGGGTTTTACGGACTATCGAGATAGCGTCGCTAGGCTCGGCTAAGCGCACGCTAAAGCTGTGCATAACGCACGCTAAACAATAGCGGTAGCGCACGCTAAGTTTTGAGCAGGGCAAAGACAGTAAGTTCTCGACTCCAGATCGATGCCACATTTTGGGCTAGCGCACGCTAGGGACAGACGATTAGCGCACGCTAACGGAGCGAAGCCTTGGACTATCCGAGACTTCGCTAGCGCACGCTAATGAAGGATGCGTAGCGTGCGCTAGGCCCAGACAGATATATATATGGCAGTTGACTTTATTTTCGTCATTTCTCACCTTCTTCACTCCTTTTCGACGGGAATCACTCGGGAGAGGCGATCTTAGGCGATTGGAAGCGATCTTCCTTCTAACAACAACATATTTGGTTGGAGAACAAGGATTTCTCAACATCTAATTCCTCCTAGCGTCCGAATCAAGGTAAAAATCCATAGAACCCTACTTTTTGGGAATTTTGGGGTTTTTCGTAGATTCGTCCGATTTATCCGTTTGGAAGCTTGAGAACCTTGAGATTATGATGTATCTATACCGTATGCATGCTTTTCCTACGATTTTATGGTTGGATTGTGCCGTTTTCGGACTTGTGAGATTTTGGACGATTTTCCAACCTCTAGTTGATTATCCGTATATCTTTATAAATCGTAGACGGGTTTCGGGGGTTCCTTCGTGTAATTTGAATATGGATAATTAATTATCATATTCCTTGCGAATCGTTTAGGTGCCGGAAGCGCGTTCTTGGACCTACCGATCTCATACCCCTTTTTCCGTTCGTTTTTCTCGATATCTCAAAGGCAAGTATATAATTATGATTGTACGTTCTCGACTTTGAAAGTAAGAAATATTGATGGTATGATATGAACGAACCATTTTTACGGCATTCATAGATATATTGATGGCATATTATGAACGAACCGTTTTTACGGCATTCATGTATGTATTGTTGGCATGTAATGAACGAACCGTTTTTACGGCATTCCTACATGTATCGGCGTATGAGGTGAACGAACCGTTTCTACGGCATTCACATACGTATCGGCGTATGAGGTGAACGAACCGTTTCTACGGCAATCACATACGTCTTATGAGATTTATGTTATTCCAGAATACTAGTCTTGAATTGATGAATTGATGGTTACATTTACTTTATTGTCGAGGAGTATTGTGTTTCATATGGATATACTTGCACTAGCTATTCGACGGCTAAACCCTTTATGGGGGAAATACGTTTCATGTATTTCAGGTTCCAGGAGGTCGGACAGGCAGGTATCGGGTCGGCATGAAGATGGTGGGCAAGTGTGATACTGTGTCTTTCTTCCAGTTATGTTTGGAGTTTCCCATTCAGTGTTGTTGTACTAGATTGACTATTGAATACTCGAGTATTGTTTTCCCTGTTCCTTGATGTTCCGGCCTGTGTTTGCCGAAGTACTGATTCGAGTTGTGATGTTTGTGAATACATTGGTTATGTTTTGAATACCTTTGTATTGTTTTTCATTCCATTGTGTGTAGACCTTATCGGTCAAAAATTTATGGTTCCGCGTATGATTAGCCTTGTGGATCCCACGGCGGGGCTTACAGCGCTGTAATATCCCTGAATACCGAAAGGGATTTCACTTCTTTATTGGATATGGGTCCTGTAGACTTTATTTTAGAAATAAATTGGGTGGTACTGCTACATTATTAAATGGTTTATACTATTTTAATCTAAAGAATAAAACAACTGTGAACACTATAACTATGAAGCGTGGTGGGGATGAAACAAATCAAGCACTTAAGTGGCATCTTAGACTTGGTCATGTTGGTCAGACCAAGGTTCATAAAGTGGAGAAAGATGGGCTTACAGGTCCATTGGGACCGGATCCCTAACCAACTTGTGAATCTTGTATTCAAGACAAAATGACTAAGTTACCCTTCACATGAACTTTTGAAAGAGCTGCTGAAATTGGATTGATCCATATCGATGTTTGTGGACGTTTTGAAGTGGCACGAGATAGTTTTCAGTATTTCATTACATTCACAAACGACCATACTAGGTATGAGTTCATGTACTTAATTAAACATAAATCTGAAGCTTTCGATAAATTCAAGGAATTTAAAGCCCTAGTTGAAAACCAAATAGGTAACCATGTTAAGACTCTTCGGTCAGACCGAGGTGGCGAGTACATGAGTACCGATACGACGTGTTCTTAAAAGAACTAGGAATAGTGTCACAATTTACTCCTCCAGCTACTCCACAATTAAATGGTGTATCAGAAAGAAGGAACCGAACCTTGCTGGACATGGTTCGCTCTATGCTTAACTATACTGATCTACTGATTTATCTGCGGGGTCACGTGCTCCTTACTGTTGCACATATCTTGAACAGATGTCCTTCCAAATCAATTCCTAAGACTCTACATGAGATGTGGAGAGCTAGGAAACCAATTCTTAATCATATTAGGATTTGGGGATGTCCTGCTTATGTCAAGATGACTAAAGTATAGAAATTGGAAGCTAGGTCTATGAACGATCATTTCATAGGATATC
Source organism: Orobanche coerulescens (assembly GCA_033398695.1). NCBI lineage: Eukaryota > Viridiplantae > Streptophyta > Magnoliopsida > Lamiales > Orobanchaceae > Orobanche > Orobanche coerulescens. The sequence continues at coordinate 71,480,099 of CM065801.1, forward strand.
CAGGGGATTCAATGGGATATCTATTCTACATGCACGAAGATCATAGGATCATCATTGCTTTACAATCACACTTCCTGAAATATGAGTTTATTCAGGAAGGAGCCGCATGTAGAAATATTTCTTTGGAAGAAATAAAAAAAACACCAATTGAGACACTTGTGCAATTGGAACCGAACCTTATGAAATACAAACACAACCTCGCAGGTCTAGTAAAACTTCTCAATTCCCTGAGAGGTATGGCTATCTGCATCAAGCGGAACTGGGTGTCCATGAGATGACAGAAAGTAGTCAGGAGAATAATCCTTCTACTTACGACCAAGCGATGATAGATGCTGACTCCACGAAGTGTCAAGAGGCTATACAGATGAGATAGACTCAATGCATGCTAATCAGGTATGGACTTTAGTGGATCTTCCTGAGGGTGTGGCGCCTATAGGAAATAAATGGATATGCAAGAGAAAGATTGATGGAGATGGAAAGGTTGATACCTATAAGGCCAGGCTTGTGGTAAAGGGGTATTCCCAAAAAGAGGGAATCGATTACTTCAAGACCTTTTCGCCTGTAGCCACGAGTAAGTATATTCGCATGATGCTTACCATGGAAGCCCACTTATATATGAAATATGGCAAATGGATGTGAAAACAACATTCCTAAATGGATTCTCCGAGGATGGAATTTACATGGAACAGCCTAAGGGATTTATATCTGAAACTGATATTCATAAAGTCTGCAAACATCAGTGTGCCATTTATAGAATGAAGAAAGATTCACGGAGTTGGAATCTTCATTTTAATTAGACAATCAAAGTGATTGATTTACAAGAAGGTTAGTGGGAGCAAAATTGCGTTCTTAATAGTATATGTGGATGATATTCTACTTATATGAAACGACGTAGGAATGCTCAGTTATGTAAAAGCTTGGCTTTCTAAAGAGTTCTCAATGAAAGACCTGGGAGAGGCTACCTGTATTCTAGGTATTATTCTCTAACGGGATAGAGAAAAAAGAATGTTAGGTCTTTCCCAAGCCCTCTATATGAAAAAGATCCTGAATCAATTTAGGATGGAAGATTCTAAGAGAGGTTCCTACCTATGCGACATGGCATAAAACTTTCCTTAGAGATGTATCCTCAAAGTGAGGAAGACAGAAAGACAATGAGTACAGTTCCCTATGTTCGGCAGTGGGTAGCCTCATATATGCTATGATTTGCAATAGACCGGACATAGCCTATGTTGTGAGCATAGTAAGTCGGTTTCAGTCGAATCCAGGGCAAGTACATTGGACTGTTGTAAAGAATATTCTTAAGTACTTGAATAGGGCTAAAGACTTGGTTTCTTATGTATAGTGGTGAAGGACTAAAAGCAGAGGGTTATACAGATTCAGATTTTCTGGGAGACATGGATGCAAAGATGTCCACTTTAGGGTATATCGTTACTCTAAATGGTGGAGCAGTATCTTGGAGAAGTTCCAAGCAAAGCACGACTACAATCTCTACATGTCAAGCCGAATATCAGGCAACCACGGAGGCTTCTAAAGAAGCTTTTTAGATTAAGAATTTCACTGAGGAACTTTAAGTGGTTCTTGACACAGAGAAGCCCGTGACGCTGTTTTGTGGCAACGACAGGGCTGTTGCATAGGCTAAGGAGCCTAGGGTTCACCATAACACCAAACATATTGAGAGAGAATATCATTTGTTATAGAAATGGTTAAGAAAGGGAATGTTATACTCCAGAGAGTAGACATAGAAAATAAAGTTGCTGATCCACTCACCAAGCCACTATCTCAGATGGTCTTAGAGTAATATCTAGAGAGTATGGGTATTAGATACTATAGTTTGTGGCATTGAATGCAAGCACTACCAAAAATAACACTTTAGCCGACGACTAAGTGGAGAACAGCCGATGGCCGGCCAGCATCGTCGGCTAAAGTCAGCAAGTTTAGCTGACGGCTAACTTACTGTCGGCTAAAGTAGTTTAGCCGACGACTTTGCTTTTTGTCGTCGGCTAAAGTTTTGTAGTTTAGTCTACGACTACGAGACTTTAGCCAAGGACTTGTTAATGTTTAGCTGACGGCTAGTATACTTTAGGCGACGACATGCCGTCGGCTAAAGTCTTACATATTTTTTTGTACAGCATATATCACCATCTAACACTTTAAGACAACATTTACAACACATTCGGAAATTACAAAACAAGAAAACGAAAAACAACAATTTTCTCTGGTTTATTCAAAAAATCATATTGAAGGTATGTTTATTCAACTTTAATATCAATTATAATTATATTATGCATATAATATATCTATTTGGATAATTATGAACATGTTTAAGAATTAGTTCATTTTCTCGAATATTTCTTGGTGTATGTATAACACACACACACACACACACACACATATATATATATATATATATACATATGTGTGTGTGTGTGTGTGGATTTGACATCTTGAATTCGAGCTATGATGATTGTAGTCGTAATTTTTGTATGTTCTTGATAAATACGATGTGTAATATTGTTATTATTTTTGTTATATGATGGATAAAAGTTGGATTGGTCTGCAAAAATGGGATCCAAGGGTCATAGATGGAATGCGAGGGTTTATTTGGTTTGTGAAGGAGCATGATAGTGATACTATGATTCATTACTGTCCATGAAATAAATGTAAATGCTGCAGCGATATGTACCGTTTTATACTTGATGTCGTATCGGAGCACTTAAAAAAGAATGGATTTTGGGATCACGGACAGTACAGTGGTAGCACATATAATAACCCCACAAGGAGGTTGATTGGCGATGTGTTTGGTTATTACGAGAGGGACGTATCGGCCGAAGGTCAAGAATACCATATAGCTGATCAGCCAGTCATCCGAATGCCTACATTGATACATGTTAACACTATTTCTGTTGATAGATACAACAAGCTAATCCAGCTCCAACACACTCTTCTTAATCCAGGGTGTCACATGACGGTTCTTGATAGTGTTATAGAGAATATGAGAGTCAATGTGGAGAAAAACCTCGATTAAAGTTGTGGATGATTATTTTGAACTTACAGGGAAAATGCTCCCAGAAGGTCATTATCTTCCTAGTAATCGCAGTAAAATGAGATGTATCCAAAAAGGTCTTGGGCTATCGTACATCAAGATCCACATATGCATATATGATTGTACTTTATTTTGGGGAAAGCCTAATAAAGACCTAAAGAGATGTCCGGTATGTGACACAAAGAGGTATAAGTTCACTCCTTCTGGTAAAAAGAATGCTAAAAAGGTTCTTTGGTATTTCCCTATGAAGGATAGATTGAAGAGGCTTTTAATGTCTCCTCACACAGCCAAGGCGATGAGATGGCACGCCGAGCCTCGCTTGACTGACGAGGATACTATGATACACCTTTCTGATGGAGAGGCTTGGAAGCATATATATAGGGAGTTTGGTTTGCATCAGATATCCGAAATGTAAGACTCAGACTTGCATCTGATGGATTCTGTAATATCCGCACTTTCTATTTTTAGTAATTTCTAATTTTAGTGTATATTCATTTTGGATGACTCGCTTGTTATTTTTTTGGAATTATGAAACTATTTTGTTCTGTATCCATGACCATCTGGACGAGTTTCGGAGTTGTTTTGATGAGATTTTACTTATTGTGTAACTTTTCCTCATTGAGGCTCGATTCTCGTAAATCTCGTTCTATAGTGATGTTTCATTACTTCTTCAAGTTCCTTTAATGATTCCGGATATGTCACAACTTTCGGAGTTTGTCGTTCAGGTCTCGAGTTTAGATTTTCGAATGTTTGGCTCATTTTTGTAAATTCTTATTATTTTGAGTGTTGATGTTTATAATCGTTTATTCCGACCTTCGGATGGTTGGAGGCATATGATGGTTGTTATGCTTAACCTGTCAGTAGGGAACTTTAGTATATCCGGTGGACCTACCCTTGTATTTTCATCTCCGGTGGTTGTCGAGCCATTATTTTTTCAGAATGCAGGTCTGACCAACTTTCAGGGCCAAGTTACGGCCGTAAGGTCGCATGTATTACGACCATAAGTCTCCATGCATTACGGCCGTAATGCCACCTTCGTAATGGCCATAATGATGGCGTGAAATTGGTCCAGTGGGTTCTGGAGCACCATTACGGCCGTAATGGTGCACATGTTACGGCCGTAACACTGCATAGTATATTAAATTGGGCAGCGGTTTTCTCCTTCATTTTTCATCCTTCTCTTATTCTCTTCGCGACGGGAGTGAGTTCCATGTATAAGGTTTGTCCGATTTCACCCAAACTCTGTTAGGGAGGTATATCCAGGCATCATATCATCATTCTAGTATCAAATCATCCGTTGTTCATCTTCAAATCGAGGTATATTCCTAGAACACTAGTTTTTGGGGGATTTCGGGATTTTGGCATGATTTTACCCTTGAACCTGATTTAGCTTTGATAAATTGTTAGATTACGATTATGTAATCGTAATCCCTTTCTTTCAATATAGTTTAACGGATTAAACTTCAAGGTTTTCACCGTTAATAGATTAGAATCGATTATGACTTCGTAGTGACTGATGAATTGTCCTAATGGGTAGAACGAGGATGAATTCCTACGTTTCTGCAATATTGAGATTGTTTGTATATTTTTATTATGATAGGATCGGATTTGTGAAGATTATTCGGACCGAAACCTTTCCTTTCGCCATTTCCTTCATGTCATATTATTCAAGGCAAGTACTTACTTTACATAGTATTATATAGAATGTAAATTTGACATTGATGAAAGTTGTGATAAACGGGTGCGTGTGTATGTTGACGTTGTTCTTCCACCTGGGGACGGTCCGACGGGGCCTCTGGGGGTCGCTACTAAGGGGTACGACCGTGGAAGTGGTTTCCCACCTGGGGTACGACCACGGGTTACCAAGTATGGAAAATTGTTGGAGTAATGTGATGTTATAATTGCTTCGATGGCATGTTTTGATGAAAATGTGATATTCCGGAATATTGTCTTTCAAGTATTTTCAAAGGTGTTTTTCATGTTGGATTATACTCGTATGTAATGTTATGTAAATCCCGTACTTGCACTAGCTAATCGAATGCTAACCCCTTAGATGGGGGAAATACGTCTTATGCATTTCAGGTACCGAGCAAGCTGAGGAGCCGGCATGGGACACGCATGCAAAAGATGGCTCAGCATGATGATGAGTCTCGAGTCGATGTCATCTATTTTACTATATTTATTCCGTTATCGATAAATGATGTCGTTGAAGTCCCCTGCGTGGGCATTGAATACATTTCGCTCTCTATTTTGTTGGCATTAAACTAAAATGTTTTGGCTGAGGCCACGACCCTACTTATTTTGGTAAATGTGTTTTATGACATTCTTTTGTGGATTGGTGTCTTGTGTTAGCCTGGTAGACCTTGTGAAGGTTATACGGCGAGTAACGTCCCTTATGAGATTTGGGATGTTACATTTATCATGTCAGAGTCTTAGGTTATGAATTCCTAGGCTGTTGGTTAATATTAGGTTTGTCAGTCGTGTCGTAAGAGTCAGTTGTTGAGCCTAACATCATCATGCTACCATCTCTTCGTTCGACCCGTGGCAGCAAGTCTCCTCGAACTCTTACATTTTTGTAATTCATTCCTTTGTGTAGATTGGGATTGTGAGTTGTGGTACCAACTTTGTAAACTGTGAATTTTTCTGATCTTGTTCTTTTCAATTTCTTTTCTTCAGTATGTTGAGAGGTCGTGGTAGACCAGCTAGGGGATGCGTCCGAGGCCGTGGTCGTGGTGCTAGTAGTGAGGAAGTTCCGCTTTCTCAGTCCTCTGCAGGTTCGGCCTCTCATTTAGTGTCGAATACTCTACCCTTGAGTTATGACGTGCAGCAAAATTTGTCAGTCAGTCAGGATCAGTCGTCGGATATTAATGCCGACACTAGAGCTACTACAGTACTTCAGCAGTTGATAGCTCAGCTCGCTCAGATAGCTCAGGGTGGACGTCAGAATCCGCCCCCGACTCCAGAAGATGAAGCTAGTTGATGGCTTCAGAAAGTAACTAAGATGCACTCCCTCGCTTCGCTGGTTCTACTGACTCCCTGGGTTGGGAGAATTGGATTTTTCAGCTGGGTAGGACGTTCGATGCCGTGGCTTGTCCTGACGACATGAGGGTACCTATTGCTCAGTACCTCCTGGATAAGGAAGCTGCGGAGTGGTGGGAAATTGTGATGCACAGGGACTGTTTAGCTACCTGGGAGGAGTTTAAAACCGCTATGGAAGCGGAGTACTGCCCACCTCCGGTTCGGGAGCATAGGATCGCGGAGTTCTTTACTGCTACACCTCAGGATATACCGATCTCTCAGGCTAGGGATTTGTGAAAGAACATGTGAGAACCGAGGCTGATAAAATTCGTTACTTCAATATGCGTATAAAGCCACATATCAGGCAGAGTATGGCACCACTCATGTGTGCCACCGCTCATGTGTGCCACCTTGAAGGAGTACCAGGCCTAGCGATTGAGATGGCTGTCCCGGAATTAGAGTTGGGTTCTGAGGCTAAGAAACAGAAGACTACTGGCAGTATCTTAACCGGTAAGGGTGGTCGGTTTTTGATGTCTCAGTCTGCTCTTGTATCTGGGAAAAAGCCGTTTCACCAAGCTAGAGGGTATCAGAGTAACCGTTCTGTCCAGTCTCCTATACCAGGCGGTTGAGTTTGCTTCAATTGTAGTTAGAGTGAGCATTTGGCGAAGAATTGTTCGTATCCTCCAGTTACATGTTTCTCATGCGGACATAGTGGTCATCGTGAGACTCATTGTGCGGCAGTCGCTAGGTCAGTCAGGGCTCCTATGGTAACTATAGCAATGGGGGAACCTAGTGTCGGCCAAAAGGCACCAGTATCACAGAGTCCTCAGGGTACGGGTCGTGGTAGAGGTCGGGGTCAGCCGGACCGCCGAACTGTATCTAGCTCGGGCTCAGTCCACCCTCATTTGTATCAGATGAAACGCACGGAAGAGGCAGATGTTCCAGTGGTATCATGTACCACTCAGACACTTTCTCATCCTGTTTCGGTGCTTTTTGATTCGGGTTCTACTCACTCTTTTATTTATTCGAATTGTGTATGTTGTATCGGTATTGATTGCTTGTTCGAACCGTTTGTAGTGGGTATGCCTAGTGGAGATCGTATGGTTGGGAACCAGGAAGTTAGAGATTTCCAGTGATGATCGGAACTGGGATCGGCCCTCGAACCTCATTTTTGTAGACCTTAAGGGTGAGAATTTGATCCTCGGGGATGATTGGTTGGATCGTCACAGTACTATCATGAACTATCGGACTCGTACTATATCGATAGTGACCAAGGATGGCACGAAGCATACTCTTGTTGGTTGTAAGCAGGGTAGATCAGGAAACATGATTAGTGCCTTGAAAGCGATGAAACTTTTGAACCAGGATTGTGTAGGCTACTGGTGTTACGCTCTGAAGGCGGAAGATGGGGGAGTTGACATGTCATCAATTCCAGTTGTGAACGAGTATCCTGACGTATTTTCGGATGACTTGCCGGGATTACAACCACAGCGGGAGGTTGAGTTTCCTATTGATCTAGAGCCGAATGCGGCTCCTATTTCTCAAGCACCGTACCGTATGGCACCGTCAGAGATGTTGGAGTTGAAGAAACAGTTGGGGGAATTGTTAGATAAAGGGTATAATCGACCGAGCGCATCGCCTTGGGGTGCGCCTGTGCTTTTTGTCAAGAAGGATGGATCGCCCCGTTTATGCATCGACTATCGAGAATTAAACAAGTTTACCATAAAAATCAAGTACCCTTTGCCTCGGATTGATGACTTGTTTGATCAGCTTCAGGAAGCGACAGTTTTTTCAAAGATTGATTTACGATCGAGCTACTACCAGTTGAGGATTAGGGATAGTGATATACCGAAAGCTGCTTTTCGGACGAGATATGGCCATTACGAGTTTGTGGTTATGCCTTTCGGGCTAACCAATGCCCCAGCAGTGTTCATCCAATTGATGAACAAAGTTTTTATTCAGTATCTGGACAAATTCTTAGTCGCCTTTATCGACGACTTTCTTATCTATTCCCGGAGTCAGGAGGAGCTCGCTTTACATCTCCGGATTGTGTTGGACATTTTGAGAGCTAAACAGTTGTACGCGAAGTTCTCTAAGTGTGAGTTTTGGCTCAAGGAAGTGATATTCCTCGGGCATGTGATTTCAGTGGAGGGAGTTCGGGTAGATCCGCAGAAAATAGAGGCAGTGATGGCATGAGAACCGCCTAAGAACGTGAAGGAAGTGAGGAGTTTTCTGGGACTTGCGGGCTATTACCGTAGGTTTGTTGAAGGATTTTCTAAGATCGCTAGACCATTCACTCAGTTACTCCAGAAGACTCAGAAGTTCGAGTGGGACGCAGATAGATAGAATAGCTTTGATGAATTGAAGAGACAGTTCACTACCGCACCAGTTTTAGCTTTGCCTCAGGGGAACGAGGATTTTGTGGTGTATAGTGATGCTTCGGGCCTCGGGCTCGGATTTATTTTGATGCAGAAAGATAGGGTTATTGCTTATGCATCCCGTCAGTTGAAACCTTACGAAGCAAATTACCCTACGCATGATTTAGAGTTAGCTGCGGTCGTCTTTGCTTTAAAAATCTGGAGGCATTATCTCTATGGGCCGTCATGTAAGATTTACATGGATCACAAGAGTCTGAAGTATATCTTCAGTCAGAAAGAGTTGAACATGAGACAGCGTAGGTGGTTGGAGTTAATTAAAGATTACGATCTCGAGATTCTTTATCATCCGGGCAAGGCCAATGTTATGGCAGATGCATTGAGTCGTAAGCCGATGGCGCTACAGATGTTAGAGGTACTTACGCCTCAAAGCAGGATCTATCGAGATTTGATTTGTCAGTATATTGAAGTTTGGGTTCAGAGAGTTCAGGTTCAGTTATGTGTTGGGATTCGGTGCCTAAAACGAAGGCCCAACAGAAGCGGTAAAATGAAAATTAATTCGATCCGAATCCCATAAGAGGATCGATCAATCTATGTATATACTAATATAAAATGAAGCATAAGAATATACGAGAAACATACTCTCATAGTCCGTTGATTAAATGGTAATTTCTGAGAAAGCGATTCCCCAAGCTTTAGGTGATTTCCCTATGATTCTAATCAGCTCCAAGCTCTTGGATGATCCAACGCCGAAAGTACCGCGTCTCTACTTGCCACGTGCCGGAGAAATGAACGGAACTACTATACCTCATTATCCTCCTAGGATATGGCTAAAATAAGATTATAGGAGGTAATCTAAAATGTTATTATAACACTCGAAGTGTATAACTCACAATCCATCAATATGTCTTGAATTTTCTCCAAGGAAAAACAAGAAGAATTGAAGAACACACATGAAGACTAAGAAAACTATTTTCTTCTCTCTCCTTTTGCAAATGAGCCGTGAGATGCTTGTCTTGGGTGCAAGAGTGAGTTGGTCTTCACATTATATTATTCAACCCATAAGACAAAACACCAATCAAATCACCTTTACAATTAATAAAGAGATATAAAATCTCTTAAAGTCATTTGTCTTCCATTTATAAAATGGAGACAAAGACCAAGAGGGAAGGTGAGTAGAAGGGGCGGCCATCTAGAAGGAATTGGACGAGTTCGGTTCGTTTTGGACTCGCGAGAGTCCAAACAGATAAACTCCAATTCCGTTCTATTGTATTTATATCAATTAATTAATCCAATTAATTAATCATATCAAATACGATATACTATAATTAATTTCTCCAAGAAATAATTATATCTACAAATTAAATTAATCACCCAGTAATTTATTTAATTCCTTAGGCCGTAAATTAATTTATCCAATAAATTAATTTAGACATCTAATGTCCCAAAGTTAATTAGCCATCCAATGTCCAATAAATTAGATATCCAATATCTAATATTTATAAAGAAAGATTGAGCTTGATTCATTCCATCGTCAATCCTATTGCGCGACTCGATAGATCCGTCTCAGTTAGCAATGGGAGGAACAAAGAGTAGTAGCACCACCTAGCCAGCCTGGTGGCCTACACTGTAGCCCAACTGAGAACGAATGATTGGGATCATTCAAAAACCATTCTATCATGAATACCAGTATACGTATAAACCCTTCGTTCAAATATCCCGATCAAGTTATAGGGTCACGGTCAGTGAAACCCTATCTGTACTTGACGCTATGCATAAGTTAATGCAAATCGAGATCATCGAGCTCTCGTGTACCCAATAAAACTAGCTCCAATGCTTTGTCCAAAGACTTATGATCTCATATGCCAATAACCGCATAGGACATATAACCCGTTCACTAACAGGAGAAAGAATTCTATCTTAGTATTCAGTAGGATCGAGGTTGACCCCCACCTTCCGGTTTTCTGAATCGAACTACTCTAATGAAAATCTTAACGTCACAAACACATCCCTACTAAATCCTCAAGTCGAAGGTTCACGAATACCTATCACAACCTTTCGATTCCATCATTGACGGTCCCGGAGTGAAATCCGTGTGATGAATCGAGGGTGATTCAGTTCGAGTCTACTAATCTAATTAGCATACCTATAAGGTGTGCTCCCATTAACCATTAGTGTTCGACAGGCACTCTCCACGTCAAAGAACACGTCATACAAGTCTTCACATAAACTTAACGCCCAGTCAAGTTTCATCGACTTGCGAATGATTAAGTATTTGAGCCACGAACCTTTCCAGTGCCTATCCCCTTATCCAATAAGGAGTGGAATGTTTTGCTCTCAAATACGCGGACTAGTTTTATATATATATATATATATATATATATATATATATATATATATATATATATATTTACGAGTCAGGAATGCCAGTAACTACCAGTAAATAAAGAAACAAACAATTGCCTTATGATAATGATTTACATAATAATAAGTACAATGCCCTCACTCAACATCCTCTGAGTGGCATTCGAGGGCATACTCCTAACAATCTCCCACTTGCACTCAATGCCACACACACTACGCCATAGATGGCCTATCGCCACCTCATGGGCATAGTGCTGCCTTCTCAGGTGTTGCAGTAGGTATGAAATTTTTGCCCTATCGCAACCTTGTAACCTTGGTGTTACCGTAGACATAAATCTGTGTTGTTGTAGCTATAAATAGGTGTTACACACTGCAACATTTTTCCTGTGTTGCCTTAGACTATTAATAAATAAAAAGATACTTTAAGACTAATTAAAATTTAATAAAACCCAAAAAGCTATTTTATATAAAATACGTTTCCATTAAATAAATACTATATTTATTTTATAAATACTATTTTTTTTTCAAAATTTTCTTACAATATATAATTTTATTAAAAAATTAAAAAAATAATATGTAAATATTTATTAAAACAAAAAAGATATTTTATACAACATATGTCTCCATTAAGTAAATACTATTTATATTTTATAAATACTATTCTTTTTCAAAATTTTCTTACAATATGTAATTTTATTAAAAAATTAAAAAAAGAATATATTAGAAGTAAAATACTATAAACAACTTCCCTTTAGCATTTGGTGCAGTAACATAATATATTAGACTTCACTCAAAAAAACACGAAGGTCAAAAATTTTAAGTTGAATATACTTCAGTAATTTGGTAATTGTTGAAGTAAAAAGCGCACTGAATTTTTTTGAATAAAAATACCCCAGTAGTGAAGTAACAGCGTATCTAAACCCGAATTTTACCCAAACCCTGCTTCTTATTAACCGCCCCCCTCAATCTTCTCATTTTTTTCCTTTTCTTCTCTCTCTATCTCTTTGTCCCCCTCCCGATCTCCCTCTCCTGATCTTCTTATTCTTTTTTTCCTCTCAAAACTCACACTGGGCTCCGCCTGCACACACACGCACATGATTTGAGCAGGGGACGTGACATCGGAGGAGCAACGAGCGGTTAGGACTGCGGTGTGACGGAGAGGGCTGCGACGGCGATGATGGTGGTCGCGATTGGATGTGAAGCTCTCCCCAGTCGTTTGCAGGGTATACTTGTTAAAGACCTTTGTTTTCATACCTTATTGTTTTCGAGTCGGGTTTTACCGAGTGGGTTTCGAGCTACCCGGTCCATTTGCAACCGAGTTAATTGTTTTAGAAAATCTGTAATATAATTTTGACTGTCTCCACTATAGGTTATGGCCAACAAGACAAAGATATATATTATTATGGAATTTGTCACTGGTGGTGAACTCTTCGACAAAATTATATGTTCATTCATTGTTGTTGCGAGGCTTCTAGAGGGAGGCTGAAAGAAGATGAAGCTAGGAAATATTTTCAGCAACTTATTAATGCTGTTGATTTTTGTCACAACAGAGGTGTTTACCATAGGGACCTTAAGGCGAGCCTTGTGCTTTTTTCTTTTTTCTCTTTCTAATTATTTTATATCTTAATTTCTTGAAAATCATTCCCTCAACAATTTGATGATGATGTAAAATATATGCAATATTTTTTTTATTGTTATTTCTTGATTTAAAGCCGGAGAATTTGCTGCTAGATGCCAGTGGAGCTCTCAAAGTCTCCGATTTTGGGTTAAGCGCCCTACCTCAGCAAGTTAGGGTGAGCACTTTTCTTGAAATCTATCGTCTATTTTATGTGTCAACTATATCATGTGATTAATTTATGCAACTACGTATGAATCATATGATACAAGCGCTTTTTTTTTCTTAATATTGTTATTAGGAAGATGGATTACTTCACACAACCTGCGGAACACCAAATTATGTTGCTCCATAGGTACACAATCAGCTTTCGGCAAAACCCCAGTTATTATTATTATTAATTCTATATTTTCTTTTTGCTTTCTTGGGCTGAAATTGTTCTATTTGATATATCATGTATGTTCATGAAATGTTAAGCCAGCCTCAAGTAAATAAATTTGTTGAAGTCCCTAAATCCCGCCTGCAACTGCTTTTCTATCTGATATCTTCTATGCACTACACCATAGATTGCATACAACAACATGTAAAATACGTTGCAATATGCCCTAAATTCATTGCAATAGGATCTATGACAACGATTATTAACAAATTAAGCGTGCACTTTGCTCTGGTTGCCATATGCCCTTTATGGCAATGAATTTTGTACCATATTGCAACGCCTTTTTATCGTTGAAAATATTATATATGGCAACGATTTAATGGCTATAGCAATAGATTTAACACCATTGTAATATATTGGACTATCAATGGCAACCATTTTTTGCAACGATTTTTTGTGTTAATTGTTGCATTACATGGACTCAGGCAGCCCTAAGGCAACATATATATGCCCAATTGCAACGTATTTTGAATCAAATACAATCTAATTTTATTGATGAATATGACATCTCCGTCCTCAATAGAAGTAGTAGCACACACTAACTTTAATAACTGAAACCAAAATATAGTTAATATTTGCTCTCTTCATCTGCATTCTCATCAAAAATCTCCATTTGTTTGCACCCGTTGATGTCCCAAAATTCTTGATGATGTACCAGTAGTCCTCTTTGTCCATGGTAGTTACTGTTGAAACATCTTCTTGCCTGCGAGGTTTACCTTTGAATGCCTGAAAGGCAAGGACAAATACAAGATTGTAAAGTTATATGTTAACAAAAATCAAACGAAACCACTACCATTTTTAAGTTTTCAATTTTAAGCAATCAAAGCATGAAAGCATACGATCATTTCACAAAAGCATGGTAGCTTCACTCTAGATAGTAATAGTAATTTTTTATGGCAATTAGGACACAAACACACACATATATTCTTTTGTATGTAAGCTGTAATACTGTAAAGCATAAGCACTTTGTTTTGTATTGTGCTTTGTCTTTAATATAATTCCAGTTGAATGCTAAGGATTTCCATATGTCATTAGCCAAAATATTAATGTCCTATTCATCTTTCCTTAACTGAGTACTAAACATATTGACGTTCTTTCATGATTTTTTATTTTGTTTTTCTTGTAGATACCATGTGGCATCACTCTATCTATATTTGTAAAGTCCATAATGCTGAGATTACTAAAAAAAATCAACAATGCTATTTGCAATCTACAGGCACTCCCCATAGTCAGGGAGAATATACTAGCTTGCTGTGCTTTGTGAATCATCAGTAGATGCAAGCTCGATTGCTTTCATTTCCTCCACCAATGTGGTAAACATTCTTGCCACTTTCAAATTCTTTGTGACAATCTGTGTTCCTTATCGCAATCAAAAATTACAATAAAATTACTTAAAATGGTAATATTAATAATCATAAGATTTCTTGGTATTTATATTTATTAATGTCAATTCACTTGCTAAGATTGCTTAGTGTTACTTATTTTTTACAGTTCTACGTTTATATTTATTGTTTTTACAGTTCTGCATTTATATTTATTGTTTGTGTGGGAATAAAACATTAGAAATTAGACAGAGACAATATTTTTATACAAAACAATGGTATTTATAGATCTTCATTACCCAAGTGATCATAGTATGAGCATGCCTCCAGTGGAAAGCAAAGTAACTAAGGATGTATCTTTCCAATTTCTCAACAAGCTTTACAAATAAGGAATAAAAATGCATAAATATCCCCTGTGATATAAGTTTTTGAGCTCTATCAAGTAGAAAACAGGCAATGCCATGGGCTTGTACAAATATTCCACATTACCTATCAACTGATAAAGTGAAAGAAACACAAAGGAATATCTACTAATTCCATGGCAGATACCGACTCATTTAAGTAGACCACGATTCCATACGACATCCCCTACATCCATGGCCGCTTGCTTGACCTCCTCATCACCAAAGAACTAACAATATTTTGATGTTTTAATGAGGAGAATAATTCCAAAAATCAACAGTAAACAAATACAGGACATGTTCCAAAGTTAAGTGTGAATTGTGAAAGTATATCCAGATTAAACATCATAAATCCCAAGTAAACCACAAAATATAATCCCTAAATAAAACTCGATTTAAAACTCAATTTAGGGAAAAAGTTTTGGGGGAACAAACCTTCTTCGTGCTTTAGTCTTCTTCTATCTAGTGTCTTCTTCGAGCTTGAGTCTCCTTAAATTTGGTGTTTCCTTCTATCCAGTTTTCTTCAATTTAGTCTGTTAGTCCGTGTATGTGTAATATGTATGTTTGTTTGTTGTATTTGTTTATTTTTATGTCTCTGTGCTATTATTAAGCTTTTTCAATATTGGTTTTATTCAGCCGGCCAAATTTTTCAAAAGCCCGCTCAATTTCTTTAGTACCCGCCTAAATTTTGGGCCCCAAATTGCTATGTACAGCAACAAATTCTTAAATCATTGCAATTGAATGTAAATTTTACACTATTTCCAATTTTTTCGCTTCAATTGTAACACTTTATAAATGCATTGCAATATATCCGAGCTGGTCTATCAATAGCAATATTTTCTGATCCAATTTTTGAAATCTGGTTGCTATAGCCAATCTATGGTGTAGTGATGGTTACATTTCTTCTTTTGATTCACTTCCTTTTACATAATTAATTGTTTATGCAAGAATGTGAATAATGTGCATGAGGAATGGTTTGCTAATGAAGAAGTAGTTCGTAAAGTTGTTGGCTTATGGGAGAAACCCCTTGTTAAGTGTCCAAATTATAAGGAAGTGAGTTACTTACTACTCGGCAGGAGCTTGTTGACGAAGTGGAGGTGAAGGTTACCGGTAGGGTCAATGAAGAAATGGATGCCAAGGTGAATCAGAAGGTCCGGCACAACCTGATATGGATTCTGAAAAAATTAGGTGAAGCCAACCCTAACTTGAAAATTGATATTGGTGCAACACTTTCTGGTGACACGTGAGAAGATGGCACTCCAATTACGCGAGAATATGGCACTCCAATTACGCAAGAATATGACACTCCAGTTACAGGAGGCCCTAGCTCTTAGATGTCATCTATTTGTTCTTCTATTTTGAACAATTTTTAACCATCTATCCTGTCTATTACATTTTCTAGTAGTACTTCTACTTATGTTCTTGAATTGGTTGTCTATTTGGTTGATGTAGTGGATTGGTTGATATTTTTGATGGATTGATGTACTTGTTTGTTTAATTATAGCTAGTTAATGATGCAGAATTAGTTTTTTTTATGGGAAATACAATATTTAAATGCTATATTTTTATTATGATCATTTGAGGTGTTGCAATAGGTAGTTAATGTGGTGTAATTTGTTAATATTTTGCAATACACATTGGGTGGAAGTTATTATCTGGTGTTGCATTAGACATAACCATGTTGCCACAATATGGGCCCCACAGATGGCGCCCACACAATTTGGTATCTATTTTATTAAATTATAATATCTATTGCAACACAGATAAAATGTTGCAATAGGGTGCCAAGTATGTTGCCATAGGCTCCTATGGTAACATGAGAACAGGCAGTTGCCTTAGGCAGTTCACATGTTGCCTTTGTGGTCAAAGGCAACCGCTGAGAACACAACACACTTTTGGTGTTACCTTTGCCCTTTTTGGGGCTAAGACAACACTGAATCAGGTGTATGGTGACACAGTTTCAGGGTTGTTGTAGGCCATCTATGGCGTAGTGACACTATGGTATTTATGGTAACTTATCCAATAAATTAATTAGACATCCAATGTCCCAAAGTTAATTACACATCCAATGTCCAATAAATTAGATATCCAATATCTATTATTTATAGATAGAGATTAAGCTTGATTCATTCCATCATCAATACTATTGTGCAACTTGGTAGGTCCATCTCAGTTAGCAATGGGAGGAACCAAAGAGTAGTAGCACCACCTAGCGCTGGCGGCTTTGCTATTACCCAATCGAGAACGAATGATTGGGATCATTCAAAAACCATTCTATCGTGAATACAAGTATACATATAAATCCTTATTTCTAATGTCCCGATCAAGTTATAGGGTCACGGTCAGTCAAACTCTGTCTGTACTTAACGCTATGCATGAGTTAATGCAAATCGAGATCATCGATCTCTCGTGTGTCCAATACAACTAGCTCCAATGCTTTGGCCAAAGACTTATGATCTCATGTGCCAATAACCGCATAGGACATATAACCCGTTCACTAATGGGATAAAGTATTCTATCTTGGTATTCAGTAGGACCTGCTACTTGCTCGTCAAGACGCACGTCGAGGTTGACCCCCACCTTCCGGTTTTCTAGGTCGAACTACTCTAATGAAAATCTTAACGTCAAAGCACATCCCTACTAAATCCTCAAGTCGAAGGTTCACGAATACCTATCACAACCTTTATATTCCGTCATTGACTGTCCCATAGTGAAATCCGTGTGATGAACCGAGGGAGTCGGTTCGAGTGTATTAATCTAATTAGCATACCTATAACGTGTTCTCCCACTAACCATTAGTGTTCGACAGGCACTCTCCACGTCAAAGAAAACGTCATATAATTCTTCACATAAACTTAACGCCCAGTGAAGTTTCATCGACTTGCGAACGATTAACTATTTTAGCTATGAACCTTTCCAGTGCCGATCCCCTTATCCAATAAGGAGTGGAATGTTTTGCTCTCAAATACACGGACTAGTTTCTATATATATATTTACGATTCAGGAATGCCAGTAACTGCCAGTAAATAAAGAAACAGACAATTACCTTATGATAATGATTTACATAATAACAAGTACAATGCCCTCACTCAACATCCTCTGGGTGGCATTTGAGGGCATACTCCTAAGATTATGTGCGTTAGAAATCACTTCGTCTTTGGTTGATGATATCAAGGCGAGACAGTATGATGATCCACTTTTAGTCCAGTTGAGGGTGGACGTGAAGAAGGGGAAATCCCCTGGATTTGTGGTTCAGGATGATGGAATTTTGAGATTTCGCGGCATATTATGTGTACCGAGTGATATTGAGTGAGTCAGAAGATCTTGAATGAAGCTCATACTACGCCTTATTCCATATATCCAGGAACGAGCAAAATGTACAAGGATGTGAGGAGTAACTACTGGTGGAGCAATTTGAAGATGGACGTTAGCGAGTTTGTGGCAAAGTGTTTGACCTGTCAGCAGGTTAAGATCGAGCATCAGCGACCCGTGGGATTATTATGACCACTTTCCATCCCGGAGTGGAAGTGGGAGGACATTTTTATGGATTTGTGTACCAGTATGCCTAGGACTCGGATTAGAATGAACATGATTTGGGTTATTGTCATTCGACTAACCAAATCAGCTCATTTTCTGGGTATTAAGGATACTTGGGGGCCGGAGAGACTAGCACGAGTGTTTATTATAGAGATAGTGAGGTTGCATGGGACCCCTAAGAGTATTGTTTTGGATCGAGATGGTCAGTTTATATCATATTTT
This sequence comes from Orobanche coerulescens, assembly GCA_033398695.1. Taxonomy (NCBI): domain Eukaryota; kingdom Viridiplantae; phylum Streptophyta; class Magnoliopsida; order Lamiales; family Orobanchaceae; genus Orobanche; species Orobanche coerulescens. The sequence goes on from CM065801.1 coordinate 71,498,435, forward strand.
TGGCAGGCTGTTCATCGAGCTTTGGGAACTGAGTTGAGACTCAACACATCCTACCACCCTCAGACAGACGGATAGTCAGAGCGGACAATACAGACGCTGGAGGATATGTTGAGAGCCTGTGTCTTAAACTGGAAGGATGATTGGGAGTCACATTTGCCATTGATCGAGTTCACGTACAATAATAGTTGGCACGCCTCGATCAAAATGGCACCATTGGAGGCATTATACGGAAGGAGGTGCAGATCGCCGTTGTGTTGGGATGATGCATCCGAATTGATTGGCACTGAACCAGATATGGTAGTTGAGATGAGAGAGAAGATTGCTTTGATTCGTGATAGGTTGTTAACGGCCCATAGGCGACAGAAGTCTTATGCCGATACGCGTCGCCGACCGTTGGAGTTTGAGTTGGAGACCATGTCTTGCTTAAGGTGTCGCCGACATGGGGAGTTTACTGCTTCGGCCGGAAGGGTAAACTTAGTCCGAGATATATTGGGCTGTTCGAGATTTTAGAGAGAGTTGGAGAGCTTTCATATCGGTTAGGATTGCCTCCGTCCTTAAGTCATGTGCATAACATGTTTCATGTTTCCCAGCTTAGGAAGTATGTACCGGACCCTAGCCATATTATTGATTTTGGAGAGATTGAGTTGGGTCCCGACATTACCTTTGAAGAGAGACCGATTCAGATTTTGTAGCTTCGTGTGAAGCAACTTAGGCACAAAACCAATCCTTTGGTTAAAGTGCAATGGTCGAGACATGGATCCGAGGAAGCCACGTGGGATACGAAAGAGAATATGAAGTCGAGATACCCTGAGTTATTCGCTTTGTAAGTTTCGGGACGAAACTTATTTTTAGGGGGAGAGAATGTAATATCCGCACTTTCTATTTTTAGTGTATTTTCATTTCGGATGACTCGCTTGTTATTGTTTTGGAATTATGAAACTATTTTGTTTTGTATCCATGACCATCCAGACGAGTTTCAGAGTTGTTTTGATAAGATTTTACTTATTGTGTAACTTTTCCGCATTGAGGCTCGATTCTTGTAAATCTCATTCTATACTGATGTTTCATTACTTCTTCAAGTTCCTTTAATGATTCTGGATATGTTACAACTTTCGGAGTTGTCGTAGGTCTCGAGTTTAGATTTTCAAATGTTTGGGTCATTTTTGTAAATTCTTATTATTTTGAGTGTTGATGTTAATACTCGTTTATTCCGACCTTCGGGTGGTCGGAGGCATGTGATGGTTGTTATGCTTAACCCGTCAGTAGGGAACTTTAGTATATTCGGTGGACCTATTCTCATCTCCGGTGGTTGTCGAGCCATTATTTTTTCAGAATGCAGGTCTGACCAACTTTCAGGGCCAAGTTACGGCCGTAAGGTCGTATGTATTATGGCCATAAGTCTCCATGCATTACAGCCATAATGCCACATTCGTAACGGCCATAATGATGGCGTGAAATTGGTCCAGTGGGTTCTGGAGCACCATTACAGCCGTAATGATGCACATGTTACGGCCGTAACACTGCCCATATATTAAACTAGGCAGCGGTTTTCTCCTTCATTCTTCATTCTTCTCTTCTTCTCTTCGTGACGGCAGTGAGTTCCAAGTATAGGGTTCGTTCGGTTTCACCCAAACTCTGTTGGGGAGGTATATCCAGGCATCATATCATCATTCTAGCATCAAATAATCCGTTGTTCATCTTCAAATCGAGGTATATTCCTAGAACCCTAGTTTTTGGAGGATTTCGGGATTTTGGCATGATTTTACCCTTTGAACCTGATTTAGCTTCGATAAGTTGTTAGATTACGAGTGTGTAATCGTAATCCTTTGCTTCATTATAGTTTAACGGATTAAACTTCAATGTTTTCACCGTTAATAGATTAGAATCGATTATGACTTCGTAATGACCGTTGAATTGTCCCAATGGGTAGAACTAGGATGAATTCTTACGTTTCCGCAATATTGAGATTGTTTGTATATCGTTATTGTGATAGGAGAAGATTTGTGAAGATTATTCGGACCGAAATCTTTCCTTTCTCCATTTCCTTCACGTTATATTATTCAAGGCAAGTACTTACTTTACATAGTATTATATATAATGTAAATTCGAAATTGATGAAAGTTGTGATAAATGGGTGCGTGTGTATGTTGAAGTTGTTCTTCCACCTGGGGATGGTCCGACGGGGACTCTGGGGATCGCTACTAAGGGGTACGACCGTGGAAGTGGTTTCCCACTCGGGGATGGTCCGACGGGGCCCCTGGGGGGTCGATACTAAGGGGTACGACCACGGGTTACCAAGTATGGAATTTTGTTGGAGTAATGTGATGTTATAATTGCTTCGATGGCATGTTTTGATGAAAATGTGATATTCTGGAATATTGTCTTTCAAGTATTTTAAAAGGTGTTTTTCATGTTGGATTATACCCATATTTAATGTTATGTAAAGTGTACTTGTACTAGCTATTCGAATGCTAACCCCTTAGATGGGGGAAATGCGTCTTATGCATTTCAGGTACCGGGCTAGCTGAGGAGCCGGCACGGGACATGCATGCAAAATATAGCCCAACATGATGATGAGGCTCGATTCGGTGTCATCTCTTTTACTACATTTATTCCGTTATTGATAAATGATGTCGTTGAAGTCCCCTGTGTGCGCATTGAATACATTTCTCTCTCTGTTTTGTTGGTATTGAACTAAAATGTTTTGGCCGAGGCCACGACACTACTTATTTTGATAAATGTGTTTTATGGGATTCTTTTGTGGATTTGGTGTCTTGTGTTAGCCTGGTAGACCTTGTGAAGGTTCTACGGCGTGTAACGTACCTCATGAGATTTGGGGTGTTATAGATTCTACCCTTTTGGCAACATGAGTCTTTCGTATAGGATATGGAAGGTGGTAATGGTTCCTTACAACCTTCCTCCATGGATGTGCATGAAGAAGGAGTATAATATGTTGACTCTCTTAGTACCTGGCTCTAGGTATACAGGAAAGTGTATTGATGTTTATTTGAGACCTTTGATAGAGGAGCTGAAGTTGTTGTGGGAGCAAGGTCATCCGATGTATGACAGTTACTCACATGAGATGTTCTACTTACGTGCTATGTGTACGGTACCATCAGTGCTTTTCCTGCGTACGGGATGCTGTCCAGATCTGTTATTAGTGGATATAGATGATGTCCAGTGTGCTTGAATGCAAACTGTGGAAGGTATCATTGTCGGAAGGTTATCAGAATGCGTCACCGTATATGGCTTGAGAGGATGCATGTCTGGCGTACGGATGCTACAACATTTGATCGGACTGAAGAGGTTGGTGATCCACCACGGGAGTGGACTGGTGAGGAAATTTTGCCCATGCGGAATGAGTATGATTATGGGCAGTTGAGCAACCATCCTGATGTAGTAGCGGCAACTCCTGAAAGACCGGACAGGTTTAAGTGTTGGTCCCACAAAAGTATTTTCTGTTGTCTACCTTATTGCAGTAAGTTGTTGATTAGGAGCTACCTAGATGTGATGTACAAAGAAAAAATGTTTGTGAAAGTGTTGTCGGTATAATGTTATGTTGGGAAGGGAAGACTAAAGACGGCCCTAAGGCACGCATTCATTTAAAATAAATGAACATTAGAAAATATTTATGGTTGAAGGAAGGGAAGGGGAAACACAAAATGTCGAAAGCTACTTACACAGTCACCCCTGAGCAAAAGGCTGAGATTTTTTCATAGATGAAGGCTGCTAGGTATCCCACAGGATATGTTGGAAATATAGGGAGGTGTGTTAACTTCGAGGAGAACAAGTTAACTGGACTGAAGAGTCAACGACCTTTTGTATTTTCCGTTGGCTAAATTTTAGCCGACCGACCTCGACCGACATATTTTTAGTCGAAAACTGGCCCCTTTAGCCGAAGACATTGGACTTTAGCCGATGACACTTTGCCATCGGCTAAAGTATAAACATTGGTACTGAAGTGAGAGATTGTTAGGAATATGCTTTCCAATGCCACTCAGGGGATGGGAGTGAGAGCATTTTATTTTAAACATGAACATTTATTAAATAAGGAATTTATTATTACTATATTATTGTATATCACTGGCATCGTGATTTGGTATATAGAATAATAGTCCTTTCATTCGAGAGCAAACATTCCACTCCTTATAGAGATAAGGAGATAGGCACTGGAAGTGTTTAGGGCTCGAATGATTAATTGGTTCGCAAGTCGATAGACACTTAACTGGGCAGCAAGTTTTGACAAGACGTGTATAACATGTACTTTGATATGTAGAGTGCCTGTCTTCACTAATAGTTAGTAGGAGCACACGCTATATGTATGGTAATGGTATTAGTATACTCAAACACGACTCACCTCGATTCGATCACATGGATATCACTTAGGGATTGTCAATGACTGAATCGAGAGATTCTGATAGGTATACGTGGACATTTGATTTGAGGTTTTAGTAGGAGACATGTTTGCGATATTGAGGTAATTAGAGTAGTTCGATCCAATCACCGGTTGGTGGGGTCAACCTCAAAGTGCAACTTAGTGGGTAAGTAGCAGTCTCTACTGAATACCAAGATAAGATTTTTTCTCCTGTTAGTGAGCAGGTAAATGTCCTATGTGGTTAATGGCAAATGAGATCACAAGTATTTTTCCAAAGCAGTTAAAGCTAGTTGTATTTGATACACGGGAGCTCGGTGATCTCGGTTTGCATTAACAAAACATATAGAGTCAAGTTACAACAGAGTTTGACTTTATCGTGACCCTAATACTTGACCGGGACATATGATTGAAGGGTTTATATGTATACAGTATTCATGACATAATGGTTTTGGAATGATCCGATCATTGGTTCTTAGTTGGGTTACGGTACGAAGTACTAGACTGGCTAAGTATTATCCGTACTCCTTGGTTCCTCCCATTGCCGACTAAGATGAACCTATGGAGTCACGCACAAAGATATTTGATGGATAAAATATGTATTTATTATCTCTTCATTAATATTTGATATTGGATATCTACTTTGATTTATTTGAGAAATCATGCGTCCTTGTGAATTGAAATTAGTTACTGGGTGATTAATTTAATTCATAAATAAATTATTTCTTGGAACTAAATCATTATAATTTTATATTTCATAAAACTAATTAATTGGATTATTTAATTAAGTATAAATACATTTGACATAAAACAAAGTGTACGGACTAGATATGCGAACATCTAGTACACAAACCGAGTGGCTCGACTTGTTTTCTCACCAACCAAGTGTGGGCCGCCCATTTTCTTACTTCTTATATTCCTCACTTATCTCCATGCGGTGTATGGTGTGGTGGGGTGGATGATATCTCACTTGTTGATAAATGAATGAGATATCATCATTTATTTATTTGATCTCATCATGTATTATATATGATGTGATCATAATACACCATCATGAGTTGAAAGAAACACACACACATTTTGAGAGTTAACCGTGAGTTCTTGTGAGGAAGGAGAAGAAATTTTTTCTTGATATTATTTCTTGATATATAATTTTTCCGATCAATATCGGACACGTGATACGTAGCGACACTCGGTATATTCGGTGTTTGATCATTCATCAAGCTGGAAAAATTAGATTCGTATACGTGTTGGTGACCGGAAAAGCTTGGCTCAGTTTTTTTCTTCAAGAATATATTATCAAAGGTTTACGAGGGTATGACTTCTTAATTTTATATTCGTCAATTTATATTCATTTATACGTGCTTGATCGTTCCATTTTAGGGGTTGGTCTTTATCCGGTTAGACTAGTTTATTTTTTGCTGCGTAACTCGTTTTTAATCCCCGAATCCCAACAGCATCTCCACAATATGATAGCACAACGTCGTCAACAGTGATTGTCGAAAGTCTTGCTACGTATGTCAGAAGGTTACTATTTCCGATGTGCTTGAGATGTCAGCAATCGAAGCTAGGGTAGCAAGTATAAGAGATATTGTTAAAACCAAAGATGTACCTTTGCATTGTTCATTTTTTGGTAGTAGTAGTCAAATTGGTTCTGTTTCTATATCTATGAATGAAGCACACCCCTCCTCATTTATGACAGAAGGTTGTGATCCTAGTAAAAAGAGAAAGTTTGTTGATGGCCCATTAGAAAAAGCTTTTAATGCAAAAAATCGAGAGGCTTTAGATGGTGAGATGGCTAGGATTCTTTACTCAGCTGGACTTCCTTTTAACCTTGCTAATAATCCACACTTCATCAAGTCTTATTGCATAGCTGCGAATAGCAATGTTTCAGGTTATACCCCTCTAGGTTACAATGCATTAAGAACAAAACTATTGAAAAACGAGAGGTCAAATATTGAAAGTTTGCTTGAAACTACTAAAGGCACATGGAAGTCGAAGGGTGTGAGTATTGTATGTGATGGGTGGACAGACCCTCAAAGAAGACCTTTGATTAATTTTATGGCTATAAATGAGGGTGGACCAATGTTTATTCGCTCTGTAAATTGTCAAGGCGAGTATAAGGATAAATTTTTCATCTCTAATTTGATCAAGGATGTCATATCATAGGTTGGTGTTTCTAATGTTGTTCAAGTTAACTGATAATGCCCCTGTTTGTAAAGCTGCCGGAATGTTAGTAGAACAAGCATATCCCAATGTGTTTTGAACTCCTTGTGTTGTGCATACATTGAATCTTGCTTTGAAAAATATTTATGCTGCAAAAAATACGGAGGTAAATGGGATCACATATGTGGAATGTCATTGGATTAGTGAGGTTGCTGCTAATGCTGTTATGATTCGGAATTTCATAATGAACCATTCCATGAGACTTGCCATGTTCACATAGTTTTCTAAACTTAAATTGCTTGTGGTTGCTGAAACTCGATTTGCCTCGATGATTATCATGTTAAAAAGGTTTAGGATTGTGAAATGTCAATTTCAACCATGGTGATAAGTGAATGGTGGTCTATGTACCGTAAGAATAATGTTGAGAAAGCTAGAATTGTGAAAGAGAAATTGTCAGATGATGGTTGGTGGGATTTGGTTGATTGTATTCTTCATTTACTGAGCCTATTTATTCCATGTTGAGAAGTTGCGATACAGATAAGCCAAGTCTTCACTTGGTTTACGAGATGTGGGACACCATGATATTTGAAGTGAAAAGGGTAATCTTTGAACATGAGGGGGAGAGTGATTTTGAAGAATCCAACTTTTGGAGTGTTGTATGCAAAATATTGGAGGAAGGTGGAGGAAGAGCAACACCCCATTACATTGTTTAGCTCATTCACTGAATCGAAGGTAATTTATTTTAAATGTTTAGTTTTCAATATTTTGGACACGACTAATGTTATAAATGTTCACAGGTGTACTACAGGGATTGGAAAAAAGAGCACTCACATCTTATGACACCAGATCATGATCCAGAGGTTACTAAAATGAGAAAAATTTGTATTAAACGTCTTTTTCCTGATGATGATACACGAACAAAAGTGACGTTGGAGTTTGGTAATTTTTGTGGATGCTTTGAAGAGTTCGCTGATGAAGATTCTATACAAGATATATCGAAGTTGGATCCACTTAAATGGTGGGTAGCTTATGGTATAGGAGCCCCACATCTTCGATCTATTGCTGTGAGATTACTTGGTCAAGTTTCGTCCTCCTCTTGTTGTGAAAGGAATTGGAGTATTTATTCATTCATCCACTCGTCAAGAAGAAATCAAATCACTCCAGAACGTACTGAGGATTTGGTCTACATACACAGCAATCTTCGTTTACTATCGAGAAAAGCTCCACAATATATGAAAGGTGAATCTAAGATGTGGGATGTGGTCGGGGATGCAGTTGATTCTATGGATGATATTGGAATTCTTGGAATTGCAAATTTATCACTTGATGAACCTGAGTTGGAAATTGTTTTATTTGGTGATGAAGGAGAAGGATCAAACAATAATGATAATGATCATTTGACACGTCTATAGACGTGATCATGTTATGATTTGTGTTATTTCAATTGGGCTTTGGTATGTAATGCATAAAAGATAATATGACTTGTTTTATGTATTTTAATTGGTTTTATGGTGATATTTTAATTATTGTTTTTTATATTTAACAAGTGTTATATATATAATAAAATATAAAATAAACAGACTGTTGGGAAAACAAAGACCCTGTATCGAAACAGCCGGGATACCCGATCCCTGTATCGAATGATATTTGATAAAGAGGTTTTGACATATATGCCAATCCGAATACAGTAAAGGAAACTGTATCGAAGCTTTGAGGCTTTATCCTGTATCGAAGACCTGCCTCGAATCAGCATATAGTGAAGCTCTTCAAGATAAAGAAGAAGTCTTGTAAAAGGACCAAGTATGGAAACTGTCTCGAAACTCAAAATACGCTTATCTTCCATACTGACTCACAACAGGACAAAGAAGGAACAGAAGTCAAGTCCCGTTGAATAAAGAAGTATTTAAATACTCAAGGATAAAGTATTTAAATACTGCCAGTCTTCAGATCTTCAGAATCCCGCGAAATCCGGATCGTGTCATAATCACGTTGGAACGAAATCTCATTCAAACGGATACATCTCAACGGATACATTCTTCAGAGACTATATATATCTTATGAAGGCATTGAAGATCAGTAACCAAGCAACCTAACACTCAAGCTATCAAAAGTTATCATCAGAGCAAACATATATCCAAAGCTTACTGCAATTAAGATCTAAAGAGATATACAGTGCTCATCATCCTGAACAACACTTCATCAGCTGAAAGCTCTTAAAGTCAAAGTTGTTGTTCACCATCTGTTCTATACGTTGAACAAACTCAAGATCAGCCCTGTTTGGACTGAACAATCTGTGCTTCTCCGGAACTGTGTGTGAAGGATTTGCATTGAAAAAGACGAAGCTTGAGCGTGTGTGAAGAAGCAAGTCAAGCATTAGCTCAAAACCAATGTGTGAGCGGTTTAAGCTAAGATCTTTATATCAATCTGTGTGAGCGATATATTGATTGTGTGTGTTGTTATAATTACGTAGTTGTGTACGCAGAATTATAATAAACTTTACTCTGTGTGGAGGACCGGTGGGACGTAGAGGTTTACCTCGAACCACTTTAATTCTTGTGTTATTTACCTTGACTTTTCTTATTTTAAATTACATGATATATTAAGTATACACTATACACTTAGTTGCTGTATCCACAGCAACCTACTGTATCCAAGACTTCCGCTATGCACTCAGATTTAGAATCCGTACACTTTGTTGTTTAAACTATTTCCCAAACTGTATCCAGTATACTTAGTGGCCAACAAGTGGTATCGGAGCGGTTGATTCTAAAAAGAATCAGTCGTATTTCTTTTTAACCGAATCAGATTCAAATCACTTATTTTCAAAACAGTCTCTTTCATTCCTATATTATCAGTATGGATACTTCTATGATTAACAAAGTCCCTATGTTCTCTATTAACGAATTTGACGACTGGAGAATTAGAATGGAAGCTCATCTTGCAGCAATGCACGAAGAGATGATTTTTGTTATACAGGATGGTCCTATCAAGATCATGAAGGTAAATCCGGCCGCAAGGATTGAGGGCCAAGCCCATGCTGAAATTCTCGAGAAGGAACGCGAGCAATGGACAACAGATGAAAGGAAGCGAGCCAATCTCGACAACGTGGCTAAGAACGCGTTATTTGTCACGCTTGACAAAGGCACGTTCTCAAAGGTAAAGAGCTGCAAAACAGCCAAAGAAATATGGGATAAACTCAAGTTAATTTGTGAGGGAACTGAGCTCTGAAAAGAAAACAAGATTTCAAAACTAACTCAGCAATTTGAATCTTTTGAAATGAAACCAACTGAAACACTTGAGGAACTTGACCTCAGATTTACTGGTATTGTTGGTGAACTTCAAACGTTGGGCAAAATTTACACCCAAAAGGAGAAGAACTTAAAAATTTTCAGATCTCTCCCAGCCCGATGGGACATTAAGACCACAGCTATGCGTGTATCCTGTAATCTTAATGAAATATCTACTTTTGATCTCTTCTCTGACCTCAAAGCTTTTGAGTATGATATTGACAGAAGAGAGAAAGCTGAAGAATCTCCTTCAAAGGTCACAGCTCTCGCCGCTGTATCGAACCGTCGACACAGCATGCCTAGCTCGTCGAAGCCCAGTCACAAGAATGCTGACAGTGACGACGACATCCTGTCCCAAGATGAAATGGCGCTTCTAATGCATAAATTCAAAAAGTTCATCAAACAGTCTGGAAAGACTCCCTACAGGCCCAAACCTGTCCACAAGGTAAGTACCGAAACATCATCTGGTGATGCTAACCTGTGCTATAACTGCAGGAAACCAGGCCATTATGCAAACAAATGTCCTCATCCCAAAGTCCAAAGATTGCCTGAGGCCGAGCAACAAGAGAGAGATGAAAGAAGACGTGCTTGGAACGACAAGCTCAAGGCCACGATTGGAGAATCGAAGCCTCCCCCACACCATCAAATCGTGAGAATGTCTTCAGGTGGTCACTGAAAGTGATTCATCTGACGATGAGTTCGATGATAAAGCATACATGTGCTTTATGGCCAAAGATGTTCCAGAAGGTGAAGACAGCGACGATGAGGTAAGTTCAACCTCAGCTATTCCATCAAATGCATCTCATACTTTCGAAAATATGATGAATGAATTTAAAAACATTCAAAAGGCCCATGAGACTCTAAAAACTGAGAATATACAGCTTCAATTAACAAATTTAGAGCTGAAAGATGAAAATGACTTGCTGAAAATAAACTATGAAAATATGTCTCTTGATTGTGAAACCTGCAAGGTCGATTTTGAAAAACTCATGGAGGGCAATCATCAACTTGCTCATGAACTAAATGAGGTTAAAACCCACAATGAGAGCAAGACAAATGATTTGGTTCTACTACAAACCAAAATCACAACTCTCGAAAAGCGAGCGAACTTGAGACCATTCTGAAGTCGTTTGAAAAATCGTCCAAAAGAATGGAAGAAATTCTGAGCACTGGGCAACATGCTCATGATAAAAGTGGCTTAGGATACAGCTCATGTTCAAACAAAGGGAAAACTAGTACAGTGTTCGTCAAGAGTGTGGAACACATTCCAGAATCGGAAGATACCCCTAGTCCTATGAAGGAACCTGCTGTACCGAGAAAACCGAAGGCTGCAATTCCGCCCCCGCAAACCTATACCAGACAGCAGAATCATAAGCCATTCCAACCTGTGAGGCGCACTCAACAGCATGCTCCCAGAGCATATCAACAGCGTCAACAGCCGTTCAGAAGGAAGGCTGTATCCAACCACCAAAGACCCGCACGGCAGTACTATCAGTACAGCTCGCCGAGGTATTGGATACAGGAGCCCCGTTATCCCTCAAGACAGTAGATTCCAGCTCAGTATCAACAACAGCATTGGGAATCCAACTGGAGACCCAGAAGACAAGGTGTTAGGCCTAAGAAAATGGCTCCACCTCCTAGACGACACTCGTACTGGAATAATAATAATAACCCTGAATTTTACATGCATAATAATTATCATGATTATAACAACTACGGATATGCGCCCCGTAGATATCGCAACACTGTACCGAGTATGTCCTACAATAAACCAATTGCTGCCAGGAAAGCTTGGGTACCTAAAGGAACTAACATACATGGACCCAAAAATCAAAGGGGACCTAAATCTACCTAATTTCTTTGTTACAGGACATTCTAGAGGAGGATACATGGTACTTTGATAGTGGATGATCTCGTCACATGACCGGAGATAGGAGCAAGCTATCTGATTTTGTAGAAGGTCGCGGTCCAAAAGTTCGCTTCGGTGATAAGTCTAAAGGAAGAACAAGAGGGAAAGGAAACCTACTTGTCGGGAAATTCAAGGTCACCGATGTTGCATATGTTGAAGGCTTACAGTATAATCTACTTAGTTTTAGCCAGTTCTGCGATAAACAGTTCTCGGTGAAGTTCTATATAGATCGCTGTAGAGTCAAGAACACCCAAACCAAGGAAGTTGTGCTTACAGGAAGCAGATCAGGTAATATGTACATTGCTGACTGGAAGCCTATGAGCTCCTCAATTCCATGTTTTGTTGCCAAAGGCACTGCAGATATTAGCTGGTTATGGCACAAGAGGATGTCTCACGTCAACTTCAAGATGATCAACAAGCTTTCAAGACAGGGAATGGTTAGAGGTTTGCCAGATGTGTCATTCAAGAAGGACAGCGTCTGCGGACCATGCCAGAAAGGCAAGCAAATCAAGTCAACCCTGAAAAGCAAATCCTACCTTTCAACCCAAAGAGTGTTGGAAATGCTACACATGGATCTCTACGGTCCTGTAGACCCAGTAAGTTTGGGAGGTAAGAAATACTGCATGGTTGTTGTTGATGATTATTCCAGGTATGCTTGGACGATCTTTCTTAGCAAGAAGAAGGAAACAACATCAAGGCTGCCCGAGCTCCTGAGAAAGTTGCAAAATGAAAAAGCATCGAGTATCGTGTGCATTCGTTCGGCAGTCTTGAATTTACTAACCGCTTTATAGAGCAATCTTGTTCGGAGAATGGAATACAAAGACGAATACTCACCGCCCGTACACCTCAACAAAATGGTGTTGCCGAGCGAAAGAATAGGACGTTGAAATAAGCAACAAGGACAATGATTGCCGCAAGCAAATTGCCACGGCGTTTAGGGTGAAGCAACCAATACAACGTGCTACACTCAAAACCATTTGTATCGTCAACAAGCACCACAACAAAACATATGAGGTATGGAATAACAAAACTCCATTAGTTTCGTATTTTCACATTTTGGATGCGGGTGTTATGTATTGAACAATGGGAAGGACCAACTTAGAACCTTTGATGAAAAATCAGATGAAGGAATATTCGTAGGATACTCCTCCGTCAGCAAAGCTTTCAGAATCTTTAATAAAAGGAAGCTGACGATCGAGGAATTAGTTCATGTAGTGTTCGACGAACCACACCATGACCCTACAGGAGTAGATGATATAACTCAGAACATTCACCATCTATCTATCTTGGATCCACCTACACCCATAGAACCTGTCGTTGATTTAGAAATCAACCCCGCAGCTGTAAGAATCGATGTGGATGAAGCCGACGCTGTACAAGCTGAAGCTGTATCCACAGAAACTTTCGATACAGTATATACAGAAACTTTCAATACAGTACGGGATCCTGAATTAGAACCCGACCGAAGATGGTTGAGAGATCACCCGCAAGAGCTGATCATTGGAAACATTAATGCCGGTGTTTCTACTCGTAGGAGAATACAGAGTACACAAGGAAATGTACTTTGTGCACAAGAAGAATCTAATGCTGAAGTTTCACAGTTTCCTGAATGGAAATCTCAATCCGAACTTAGAAGACTCAATATGTGCACTATCGCTGTATTCTTAGCCCAGTCCGAACCTGTTTCGACCATAGACGCTCTTAACAACTCTCATTGGATAACATCTATGGAAGAAGAGCTTAACGGTTTCGAAAGAAACAATGTATGGTATCTTGTACCCAGACCGACACACCAATCGGTTATAGGAACCAAATGGGTATTTCGAAACAAAAAGGATCGAAATGGACTTATCATAAGGAACAAATCCAGACTAGTAGCACAAGGCTATTGTCAGGAAGAAGGAATCGACTATGATGAAACCTTCGCCCCTGTAGCGAGACTAGAAGCCATTAGGATATTTTTAGCCTTTGCCGCCCATAAGAGTTTTATCGTATACCAAATGGACGTCAAGAGTGCTTCCTGAATGGAGATCTTGCGAAGAAGTTTATGTTGAACAACCACCGTGGTTTGCCAACACAGACGGTATCGATCTAGTTTACGAGGCTAAGGAAAGCGCCGCACGGACTTAAACAAGCCCCTAGAGCCTCGTACGAAACCTGTCCCAAGATCTAACCAACAACGGATTTGAGAAAGGTCTGGACAAAACCTTGTTCAAGATACGGGAAGGTGATGACCTTCTAATGGTACAAATCTATGTAGATGATATTATTTTTGTTTCAAATAACCTTGATCTATGTCAAAGGTTCTCTCATCTCATGAAAAGTAAATTTGAAATGATTATGATGGGGAACTTAGTTATTTCCTAGGTTTGCGGTGTAAAGCGATTTGCCTACAGTATATTCATCAACCAGAGAAATACGGCAAGGAGCTTCTCAACAAATTTGGAATGAACAATTCCAAATCCTCACCAACCCCATGAGCACTTACGTGCAAATTAGTCTTGATGAAGCCGGAAAGCCGTTTGACCAATCACTCTCTACAGAAGCTCATTGGTTCGCTCCTGTACCTACGGCTATCGTGCCCGATATCGATTCTTTGTTGGAGTATGTGCGAGATACCAAGTTGCACCTAAGGAATCACACTTCAATACACTAAACGAATCACGAAGTACATTAAAGGAACAGTCGATGTAGGACTATGGTATCCTAAGGAAGGCGGATTCGATTTAGTTGGATACTGACACTCGGATCTCGTAGGCGCAAGCTAGATAGGAAGAGTACAAGTGGAACTTGTCACTTTCTCGGACCTAGACTCGTTTCTTGGTTCGGTAAGAAGCAATTAGCTAACTCTCTTTCCACGGTGAATCAGTACTATCTGCTGGTAGCTGCCGTATGCAGATCCTTTGGATGCGGCAACAACTGTCAGACTATGGAATTGATGCTAGAGAGACTCCAATCATGTGTGATAGCACGAGTGCAATTGCAATCACGCACAATCACATTACGCACTCGCGCACTAAGCATATCAACATGAAGCATCATTTTATAAGGAATCACGTCGAGAACAAGGATGTTCGCACGGAAAAGGTTCATACAGACGTTCGGTGGCCGACATCTTCACCAAGCCGCTCGACACGGCCAAGATTCAACATGCTCGGACAAGAATTGGGAATGCTACAAATGGACTCCTGTAAGTAATTTCTTGTTTTACTCAACAATTGAGGGGAATCTTTGTAAGACCCGTGAATACGATATCAACATTAATTATTTGTACACTCGGAATCATCAATACGATCTTGGCGAGTGAAGGCATATGAATCCTACGGTGGTGTGTGCGATAATTAAGGGGAATCTTGTAGGACCCATGAATACGGCATTAATCAAATATTCTTTGTATGGAATTCAAAACCTATAAGTACCTTTTTGAGGGGGAACGCTGTATCGACGCGGAAAACAGCACATGCTATAGGATTTCGATTCAGTATATAATATAATATTATTTCCTTTCAAAATAATTTTTGTCCACGTGCCCTGTTTTTATGTCAAACGTCATGTTCATTAAATGCCTTACACGACATCTGGACAACTTAATCTCAAAAGCCGCGATGTTTTTAAATTGTTTATTATTTTTAAACCGCCGTTTTAGGCATTTAGGGTATCAACCTATGTCAGAAGTGGGACCCGCTCTATTTTTAAACTTTTTTAATGGATTAGCGTACCAGTTACACTCAGTCCATCTTAACCGTTGATTTCAAAACCGGTTCCCATCCCTTAAAATCTGACCATTCGTACTCTGCAAAACCCTATTTCGCCGCCTAACTATAAAATGACTGAATCTGCCATTAGAGACTCTTTACGCTTTCTGCAAATTCAAGAGTTCTCAAGCAAATACAGCCTACATATTTCTCTGCATTTCACTGCATATTTCGATTGTTTTATTGCACCCTTTTTCTTAAGAAAACATCAATGGCTGGACAATCTTCTTCCCCTGTTCTGAAGAAATCCGCTAACATCATTGATGGCCGGATCTTCTCCAAACCTGTCATCATTGAGCGTATTCTCTCAGAAACCAACGACGCAGAACCTATGGAATATATCATTACTCATCTTCAACAACAAGGCCTCTATCGCCTTGGAAGCAAGACTGCTGACAAATTCGACCCCCATCTGGTTGAGGAATTCTACCTCAACGCCGCCGTCCGTTTTCTGTCATTGGCCCAGGGAGGTCATGTTGCTGACATCAGCACTGCAAGATGCGAGTGGAGATCAGTATCGATCGCGATCTGCTCCGAGAGAATCTACAGCTACCGTGATGGCCTGACCATGGATCAACTTGAGACTTTCGGGTCTCAAGCGCTCATTACAAAATTTTATGGACTGTTCACAGGGTCCAAAGTTGTTGACATGGTGACGACTACTTGTCACAAGAAAAACTTTCTTCTTCCTTTTGTATATCTTCATGACTTTTGCTCCAGGATTATTGAAAACCGAACCGGTGCGTTCGAGATGTGCACAAACTTAAGGTTCAGGATGATGGTGGCTATTTTGACCTGTGAAAAGGTCAATTGGTGCCAAATAATTCTGAAACGCTTACAAGAGGAGGTGTGCAAACCTGCCACCCAGAAGAAATCTTTCGGTTTAATGTTGAATTATATCCTGACGAAGTGCGGACTGACGCAATCCGCCGATGCGAAGAAGAATAGATCGAGGATATACTTAGGAGGCGTCAAGCCCACTGCGTATAACCAGAGCACCATGTCTTGCAACCACCCGAGAACCAGGCACATGCCAATTTCTAATAATCCAAGAGATGAATCCGTGAAGGTCCCAGAAGTGGAATCTTCAAAGAAGCGAAAGAGATCTCACAGCAAGAAACACTCTGCTGGTGAGAAGCCCAAGAAGAGACTCAGGAGGCTTTCGAAAATCAAATCTGCCAAGCACTCCAAGGAAGTCTCCCCCGTGGCTCAACCCACTGATGAAGAACCCCAGGGCCCAACCCCTATGGAAGAGGTGTCTCCTACTGTATCGACAGTAGATCCCGAGCCTTTGGCGGCTAGGACGGATATTGAGACATCTACCAACAATCAAGACTTTAGCGAGTCGGCTGCCCATTCGGAGCCAAAAGCTACGTCTCCTATGCGGGATCCCACACCCGTACAGGATCCATCTTCCTTCAGGGCACCATCCCCTGTAAGGAGTCCCTCTTCCGTCTGAGATCCCATACATCTGAGAATCCTCGAAACAGCGTCTCCAGACGTTATTCGAAGTCCCTCCCCTGACTCAATCATTAATCAGACCCTTCTTTCGGTTCAAATTGAACATGCCTATGAAAGATTTTTGCAATGGAAAGGCTACAGGCTAGCTCCGTACGATACACTGTACAACTGGAGCGATTGGAGCCACGAAGAGAGATTCGTCTCAGAAGTGACGGACTCAACAGAAATTGAGGCCCTGCTTCGATGGGACAACCCCTCTTGCAAGGATATAATTAAAAGCCATCTTCTGCACAAATCTGACGCCCGGAGGAAAGGAAAGAAAAAGTCAGAGGATTCTCCCACTAATCCAAAAGATGACGAAGATCATGACTCAGACGACGACGACGATGCTTTACAAGCAGGTCTGAGAATGAGTCGTGAAGAGGCTGAAGCTCGAGACGCCTCTCCACCCAGAGATGACGAAGGGCCTTCTACCCAGGCCAATCCCCCTTCGCCACAGCCTGAGAACATTCCCGACGAAGAGGAATCAGTCCCTCCAGTCGAGGAAGTACAAGAAATTTTGGAACAGGCACCTGAGCCTGCTGCGACCGAAGAAGCCATTCCTGAAAGACAACAGGAGGATTCAGTCCCTCCTGTATCCATGTTTGCTGAAGAATCTTCGCAACAGGAAGCTTCTCAACCCCCTGTCGCCGAACCACAGGAAGCGGCTCCCGCCCCTTCAACCGTGGAATCCGAGGACGGTATCGAACCTGAGGATGTCCAACTTACTTCACGCCCATCCGTGAATGTAAGAAGGTTGAACAGCTCTGCAGACCTTGCCCAACTAGATTCTCCGATCTCTGCCACACGAAAATAGCACCTGTGTTCACTTGGCCTTCAAACTGTATTCATCCAGGATGCAGTAAATGCTCTATCTTCCGTTGAAAAAGCATTGAATTGGATGCATACTTCTGCCGTCGAAGAAATGACCACTCTTCAACATGAAGTATCTCGTGTTGTCGACGCATTCATTCTTTTGCCAGAAGTTTTCAAACAAGCCTTGAAGATCATGGAAGATAAGCAGGAGCAACTGCTGAAGGAAGAAGCAACAAAAACGAGGATAGCTGAAGCCAAGACCGCTTGTGCTATGATTGAAAACAGCTCTCAACTGCGTGCTCACGACAAATGCATTCAGGAAATGTCGCAGACTCTTTCCTCCCTTGTAGAGAGAATGACCAACATCGAGACAAAAGCAGACGCTCTAGAAATCCTGCAAAGTCTTGATGAAGCCAAAAAGGGGAAGAGGCACGAGAAGGCTGCTAGGAGAATTAAATTTGCAACAAGAAAGGGAATTTGAAATTTGCTCGAGCAGTATCAACTGCCGAGTTGAACAAGCTAGCACCTCCATCCCAAAGTTTTAAAATTTCGGGCTCAGACCGAATTTCATGATCCCAATGTCCCTTGGCAAACTCTTATTCGAGACCTTGGAAATTCGTGCCGACCAACCGCAACCCTACTGCCCGACGAAGTGAAGCCTTTGGAGGAAGAACGAATCGATGAGATACTTTGTCGGACTCATCGGGAATCCGCCATCTTCAAGAACTATAAAGCGTTAGCGGAGGCCGCAGATAAATTTACGAAGATGCTAGAAGGCGGAAACTCCCTCTCAAATCGAAATGAAATCCAAACACGTAAGAGGAGATCGGGTCACCCATCCGTAAGACCTGGATACTTGCCTTTGATCGATCCTATGATGGAAGAGCTATATACCAGGATCGAGGCAATGATTCTCTTCAAAACTGGTGGCGTGGTACCGAGAATGAACCAGGGAAAAGACCATGGAGGCATGCGGATTATAAATAAGGAGCTGAAATCCATGTATATTTTTGTTTTGTAATTTCTATTCGAAACAGCAAACTCTGTACTCAATTCATTTTGAATATCAATAAAAACGTTTGTTTGTCTTGAAAGATTACAACTCGTAATCTACTGTGTTGATGTATGATTACTTAAATTTTTTGATAGCAATCTCAAGTTAGATAAACTTGATTGAAAAATAAGCTGTACGAACTAGTCTACGAACAGTTCATAATTTCAGTTGTAAGCTTAGAATACATTGTAAGATTGTGCCTGCGCGCCAATCATAAGTTTAAGTTGTAATAATCCTTAAACTGTATCGAACTCGCCTGCGAGCAGTTCATTATTGTAGACTAAGTCACTAAGTCAGACCTTTTGACGAAAGACCAAGAAATCTGCCAGAAGTCATCAAAGAAGTTCGCTTCATGAAGAAGGTTTTGGCATCATCAAGAAGACTTGAAAAGTTAAGAAAGAAAGTCTTGGCAAATTGTCAAAAAGGGGGAAATTGTTGGGAAAACAAAGACCCTGTATCGAAACAGCCGGGATACCCGATCCCTGTATCGAATGATATTTGATAAAGAGGTTTTGACATATATGCCAATCCGAATACAGTAAAGGAAACTGTATCGAAGCTTTGAGGCTTTATCCTGTATCGAAGACCTACCTCGAATCAGCATATAGTGAAGCTCTTCAGTACAGCAAGAAGTCTTGTAAAAAAAGACCAAGTATGGAAACTGTCTCGAAACTCAAAATACAGTTATCTTCCATACAGCTCACAACAGGACAAAGAAGGAACAGAAGTCAAGTCCCGTTGAATAAAGAAGTATTTAAATACTCAAGGATAAAGTATTTAAATCGCCGATCTTGAGATCTTGAGAATCATGAAATCCGGATCGTGTCATAATCACGTTGGAACGAAATCTCATTCAAACGGATACATCTCAACGGATACATTCTTCATAGACTATATATATCTTATGAAGGCATTGAAGATCAGTAACCAAGCAACCTAACACTCAAGCTATCAAAAGTTATCATCAGAGCAAACATATCTCCAAAGCTTACTGCAATTAAGATCTAAAGAGATATACAGTGCTCATCATCCTGAACAACACTTCATCAGCTGAAAGCTCTTAAAGTCAAAGTTGTTGTTCACCATCTGTTCTATACGTTGAACAAACTCAAGATCAGCCTGTGTGGGTGAACAATCGTGCTTCTCGGATCGTGTGTGAAGGATTTGCATTGAAAAGACGAAGCTTGAGCGTGTGTGAAGAAGCAAGTCAAGCATTAGCTCAAAACCAATCAGGTGAACGGTTTAAGCTAAGATCTTTATATCAATCTGTGTGAACGATATATTGATTGTGTGTGTTGTTATAATTACGTAGTTGTGTACGCAGAATTATAATAAACTTTACTCTGTGTGGAGGACCGGTGGACGTAGAGGGTTTACCTCGAACCACTTTAATTCTTGTGTTATTTACCTTGACTTTTCTTGTTTTAAATTACGTGATATATTAAGTATACACTATACACTTAGTTCTTTGTATCCACAACCTCAGTATCCAAGACTTCCGCTACGCACTCAGATTTAGAATCCGTATAGTTTGTTGTTTAAACTATTTCCCAAACTGTATCCAGTATACTTAGTGGCCAACACAGACGTATCCTTTCTGTATCGCACCCTAACATTTTAAAAAACTCGTATCCCCGCACCCGTATCTGCCCACACCCGCCCCGCACCTGTGCAACATAGATATCAAGGAGCGCTTATTCAAGATCGAGGAATTCATCATTCATCCCAACTAGAGTTAAATAAGTCACGCCTTCATGCAAAAGTTCCTGGACTATGGGTGGAAAAAGCTTGTAGCTGTTGGAAATATTTATGCTAAATGGAGTTTGGCATGTTTCTTTTGTCCCACATTGGAAGAAATAAGAAACAAAAGGGAGTTTATAAGGTCTTTTCTCTAGTTAGGCTCTCAAAGGCCTTAGTAGACTAGAGATGGGCCAAGCCCACACGCACGCCAAGCCGGGCCGTGGACGCGAGACACGAGGTTCGCGAAATTGGCGCGTTGTAGGCGCACTTTGCACTTCGCACGCCACATCGATCGCGAGGAGCTGAGGAGCCTTTAATTTTTTAATGGAGCTCGGGTTTAGTCGGGTCGGACTGACCCGAATCGGATACGAATCTGGAAGGTTCCAGAACTGGGTTTGCTTGGTGGACAAGTTGGGCCTGAAAACCCTAGCCGCCAAAAGAAAAAACCCTAGCCGTTTTTTGGTGCATCCCTAGGGTTCTGCAACTATAAATACAGTTCCATAGGAGCCGTATTCATCCATCCGAATTTTGCATCTGCAGCCTCCTCTCTCTCGTGTTCTTTATTCTTTCTTTGAGTTTCCAAGTAGTCGCCTTTGCATTTATCGATCCTTCCGTTGCTGTTGGAATGATGATAAAGCTGCATCAAGTCCTGGGGTTCTACGCTGAAGCTTACAGCCGTTCAAGCGCGTAAAAACCTTTAAGGACAGGAGTTTTCTCCGTGCGGTTTTCTTAAACTAAGAGATCCAAGAAACAGGTTAGTTTTTTACAATTTTGTTGTGCATTCAATTTGTCCCTCAACGGGACAGTCTGCTTCTCTCCCCCTTTCTTACTATCGGATCTGATCGTGAAGGATCATCTCGATTTTGGTTGATAAACTCAGTAATATAATAATAACAAAATTATTTGGAAAAAGACTATTCTATTTTTCTATCTTCCTTATTGTTTGCTTTTAATAATTATATAATTTGGTATTAGTTTTCAATACTAATTACCAGATTATGTGTCCATCTAGTGAAATTTACAAAATTCTTAAAGGTTTTTATTTTTGTTAAATCGTGTTTAACAGTAACAATCAAATGGACACTGAAATTTCATCTGCGAATTTCCGTCTAATGAACCAAGAGTTTGCCCGGCTTGACCGATTCGATGGACAGAACTACACCCGCTGGGCTGATAAGGTCAAGTTCATGCTTGATGTGCTGAAACTTGGCTATGTCTTGGACCCAGAACTTGCACCAATTCCCGTTGATCCAATTCCCGAAGTGGGAAAGTCTGTGGATCCAAAAGAGATTTCAGATCTGGAAAAGCTAAGGGCTCTGCGTAGAGAGTCTGAGGAACTGTGTGTTGGCCACATCAAGAATTCCTTGTGTGATCGCCTCTATGATCTGTACGCGTCGGTCACAGATCCAAGAGAGCTTTGGAAAGCCTTGGAACTCAAGTACAAGGCACATGAGGAAGGTACTAGCAAGTATCTTGTGTCCAAGTATGTAGAGTTTCAAATCGTTGATGACAAACCTATTATGGAGCAAGTGCATGAACTCCAGGTTATGGTCAATAAACTGAATTCGCTTTCCATCCCTCTGCCGGAACTCTTCGAGGTTGGTGTGATTATCACAAAACTGCCACCCTCCTAGAAAGACTTCTCTAAGACGATGATGCACAAATCCGAGGACTACTCCTTGGACGATCTGTTGAAGCACCTCCGCATTGAGGAGGAGACTCGCAACAGGGACAAGCGTGGTAAAGTTGGATCGAGTGTGCATCACGTGTCAGCTGGGGGTTCTGGAAATAAGGGCAAATCTGGGGGACAAAACCGAAAAAATTTTAGGCCCAAGAAACCTAACTTCAAAAGGCCTGGTAATCAAAAACAAAAGAATCCTCTCTCAAAGCCTAAGAGGTCCGGAGCATGCCACGTCTGCAGAAAGACCGGCCATTATGCACGCGATTGTAAAGATCGCAAATCTGGTCTCGTGGTACATGCTGTCGAGGATGTTACTAATATGGTAGCAAGCGTGAACCTTGGAGAGGTGTTCATGATCTCTTCTCTGACACGTGCAATAGCAAGTCGAGGGTGGTTCGTTGATACAGGATCCACCGTGCATGTCTGTGGACAATGAACTAGCTTCCGCACTTACTATCCAGCAGCTCCAGGGACGGTTGTGGTTTGTGCTGATGGCCACAAAGCTGATGTTTTAGGAAGAGGAGATGTTTTCTTGAAGTTCATAAGTGGTTGTTGGGTTACCCTTCGTGATGTTATACATGTTCCTGCCATCTCGAAGGGATTGGTTTCTGCGTACAAGTTTGAAAAAGCCGGGTTCAAGATGGAGCTTGAGAATGGCAAGATTGAGATCACTAAAAATGGACAGTATGTGGGAAAGGCGGACAACTGTAAGGGTATGTACCGTCTCTACCTTAGTGATGAGGGTAGTAAGAGTAGTTCAGATGGTGATGGTCCTAGTGTTTGTATTGTGTCTGATGTTGCCAACTTTGATGTGTTTGATGGAAATGTTGCTAATGAAATAAGTTTTTCTAGTTACTTTGTTTGTTCAATTTCTTTATGGCATAAACGATTAGCACACACAAATGTTAAAAATATTGAAAAGATGCAATCTAAAGGGATGGTAAAATATGACGCAAAAGATTTTGAAAAATGTGAAACGTGTGTAAAATCAAAGTTTACTAAGAAACCATTTTCATTAGTAAAGAGAAACACATCATTACTTGAGTTGATTCACAGTGATTTATGTGAATTTAATGGAATACTTACTCGAGGAGGAAAAAGGTATTTCATCACATTTTGTGATGACTTTAGTCGATATCTATATGTTTATCTGCTGGGATCAAAAGTTGAAGCTTTTGATGCATTTAAACGATATAAAGCTGAAGTCGAAAATCAACTCGAAAGACACATTAAAATTCTTCGCTCAGACAGAGGCGGAGAATATTTCAACACGGAATTTGACACATTCTGCGAAGAGAATGGTATCAAACATGAACGAACCGCACCATATAGCCCTCAACAGAATGGTTTGGCTGAGAGAAAGAACCAAACTTTAACTGAGATGGTAAATTGCATGTTGAACCAATCGGGTCTGCCAAACAATATGTGGGGGGAAGCACTATTGACTGCTTGCTACATTCACAATAGGATCACTAGTCGTGTGATCCCTACAAGTACATATGAATTGTGGAAAGGAAGAAAACCAAATCTAGACTATTTGAGAGTGTGGGGGTGTGTTGCTTATTATCGGACTCCCGATCCTAAGCGATCCAAATTGGGAGCACGAGCTATGAAGAGTGTGTTCATTGGATATGCTCATAATAGCAAGGCTTACCGATTATTGGATATTGAATCAGGTGTTGTTGTATAATCCAGAGATGTGGAATTCTTCGAGGATAAGTTTTCTAGAGATGATGAAAACCCTAATCCCATAACACCTGCAAGTACTTCTCGAGAAATACACCCACCTCCGGTTGTAGAGGAACCAAGGAGAAGTACTAGAATCAGAAAAGAGAAAACCTTTGGAGAAGATTTTTTCTCTTATTTGGTTGAAGGAAATCAAAAGAAAGTGACGAGAGAGGTCATTTCTGATATTAACTTGGATGATAATCCTAAGACCTTCACTGAAGCCATGTCATCAAGAGATGCTCCTCTGTGGAAGGAAGCTGTCAATGATGAAATGGATTCAATTATGGGAAATGGAACTTGGGACTTAGTTGATCTACCCAAGGGAAAGAGACACATAGGATCCAAATGGATTTTCAAGAGAAAGTTTCATCGAGATGGACCCATATCAGCCTATAAAGCAAGATTAGTCGCCAAGGGGTACAGGCAGCGAGAGGGTATCGATTATTTTGATACATATGCTCATGTTGCTAGAATTAGTTCTATTAGAACCCTTATAGCAGTCTCAGCATTGAAAGGTCTATACATTCATCAAATGGATGTGAAGACAACCTTTCTGAATGGATATCTCAACGAGGAGATATATTTGGAGCAACCTGAAGGTTTCGTGATACCTGGATAGGAAAACAAAGCGTGTAGACTTATTAAATCCCTGTACGGTTTGAAAGAAGCTCCTAAACAGTGGCATGAGAGATTTGACACCACTATAATTGCATTCAGATTTCAACACAATAGTGCTGACAGGTGTATTTATTCTAAATACAGAACCAAATGCACTGTCATTATCTGTCTATATGTCGATGATATGTTATTCATTAGAACTCACCTAGAAGGTATTCTTGAGACGAAGAAATACCAATCCTCGAACTTTAAAATGAAAGATTTAGGAGAAGTCGATACCATTCTTGGTATCAAAGTGAAAAGGACAAGTAGTCAGATTTCTCCATGTCAATCTCATTACATAGAGAAAATACTGACAAAGTTTCAACATTTGAATATTAAGGAATTCAACACTCCTTTTGATTCTAGTGTAAAACTTAATGTGAACTCTGGTCGGTCAGTAGCTCAACTAGAATATGCAAGTGCAATCGGTAGCATGATGTATGCCACACACTATACTCGACCTGACATCGCCTTTGCTGTAAGCAAATTAAGTTAGTACACTGTCAATCCTGGTACGGAGCACTGGAAGGCAGTGGGCAGAGTACTAGGGTACCTGAAAAGGACGAGTACTCTTGAGTTGACTTACACGTCATCTTCTGGAATACTAGAAGGTTATTCCGATGCTAGCTGAATAGATCGCAAGAGTGATTCTAAATCCACAAGTGGATGGATTTATACTCTTGCTGGAGGAGCTATTTCTTGGGCCAACAAGAAACAAACATGTCTAGCTCACTCAACGATGGAGGCTGAGCTTATTGCCTTAGCCGCAGCAGGCAAAGAGGCAGAGTGGATCAGAGATCTACTATTGGATATCCATCTGTGGGAGACTCCTATGCCGTGTATTCCCATGTATTGTGACAGTGAGGCCACACTGTCAGCAATATACAATACTGTGTATAATAGGAAGTCTAGACATATTGGTATACGACACAATTTTGTGAGACATCTTATTGATAATGGTACCATCAAAGTTGTCTATGTCAAGACGAGTAGGAACTTGGCAGATCCGTTTAGCAAACCTATGACGAGAGATTTGGTTACATCTACCGCGAGAGTCATGGGTCTAAAACCACAATAGAATCATTAGTGATGGAAACCCAACTTGACATTAGTGCTCCTAATTCTCAAGTTTAAAGGGTAATAACGATGTCACTAATGATAGAGGGTACTATCATATAATGATAGATCCATGTGAGGTAGGATAGTACGTTGTTGCCGAGAACAAGGTTGAGTTGAGGCTCTTGACAAATTATAGAGACATATATGCAACAAAGATGTTATAAAACTTTACCTATATGATCTAGAGGTGGTGCCGCCTCAAATGAAGACTAGTGGTTTGTCTTCTAGAGGGTCATGAAAAGGACTTTAGCGCATGGCCAAAATTAGCGCTCAGAGAGAATGCAAAGCTGACATGTGACGTGTGGGGGTAAACCGGAGAGGTCAAAAGATTATTGGTTTAAGCCTATAAGGACACCATTGAATCGGTCTCTTCTTGTTTATTCTCATAATGCTGGGGTTTAATCTTCGTGACACCAAAGTGACATCATTTATCTGAGTGGAAGGAAACTTGCCAACCTTGTGGGGGATTGTTGGAAATATTTATACTAAATGGAGTTTGGCATGTTTCTTTTGTCCCACATTGGAAGGAATAAGAAACAAAAGGGGGTTTATAAGGTCTTTTCTCTAGTTAGGCTCTCAAAGGCCTTAGTAGACTAGAGATGGGCCAAGCCCACACGCGCGCCGAGCCGGGCCGTGGATGCGAGACACGAGGTTCGCGAAATTAGCGCATTGTAGGTGCACTTTGCACTTCGCACGCCGCATCAATCGCGAGGAGCTAAGTGTAACACTCCCGATATATTCAGGAATATTACAGTGCCGTAAATCCTTTACATAAGAATTTACAAGGCTGAATAAATGAAACGACAATGACAGATACCAACTTGTGAAATCACTTGAAATAAAATACGACAGTTCTGGTTCAATACCGAAAGTACAAATGTCCAAATGGAGAATATTAATACATCACTGAAATCCAAACATCACAAATTACGACGTACTCGAGTACTTATTAAATAACCAACAACAGATAATAAACCTGACCGGAACATCACTCTGCACCCTCGTCGTCATGCAGCTCCAGTGGTTGTTTTCCCGCTCTCCTGGATCCTGAACATAAACAAATGTTCACCCCCGAAGGGGTTAACACAACGATGCTAGTACAAGTACCACAACAAATTATTCAACATATCATGAAGATTAATAATAACGTAAATGACAAGAATACCATCGAGTCTTCTCCTACGAGAAATTCATAAATAACATACACAACTGATAATCACAACATGATATCATAACATACACATGGTAATTCCGACGATCCAGCATTCACTGCCTAGAACCCATGATGATCCCGTCAGACCAACCCGTGGTGGAAAAACCCGTCCGATGATCCAGCGCACGCTAGCATAGATCCCCGATGATCCCGTCGGACCAACATGAGGTGGACATACAACAACGACATATATGCACGACAATATGTATAAGATCAATACGTAAAACAAATAAGGTACTTGCCTCGATTCGAAGACAAGAATACTACTTCCACAAAAATGAAACACTCGAAGGTCGCCCCTTCAATCAATCACGTAGCAACCTCGAACCTTAACAAAAGAAGTAATATAGAATTTATCTCACGTCGTACGAATGTCTACCAATCCAATTTATGGCCGAAAGTTCATAAAATGCAATCTTCCTGGACTGCTTAGCATACGCTAAGTATTCTACGTAGCGTGCGTTAAGCCTGCTCGTTAGCGCACGCAAACAACGAAGTCTAACATACGCTAACTATGCACGGTCAGTACCTCACTGATCAGCTTACTGACTCGCCTGATGGCCTAACGTACGTTATGTACCAAACGTAGCGTACGTTAACTCATGCCCGATAGCGCACGTTAATCTACTTAGCTTAGCGTGCGCTAAACGTGTAGGGTAGTACACTAATGGGCAGCAGACTTGATCTAATGGTGATGAAACTCATGAAATCTTCAGTGTTAATACATGTCATCTCCATGCATATCATGCTCATACGGTTTATGAATGTTCTTACGGATAACAACAACTTCAAATTCGAGAATACGTATATCATCATAAAACCATATTCCATTTCGATTACAATTCTCATGCGAAGTTTGGTGTTCTTAAGGTCGACGCACTAGATTTCAATATCATCATTACATCCCGATTTAACCGTGGAGATAAACTAACAATTCCAGCTTATAAGAAAGGATGCAATCTAAGATGATGCTTTCTTAAGTCCTTATAACCAAAGGTGCTATCACCTCCAAGTTTATGATCAATATAACAACATAAATCATATGGATAATCAACTTCAGAATGTTCCTCTCATCATTTGACGTACTAAGATTCTAACTACGAGGTTCCAACGACAATATCATAAGCATAAACATTCCAATCTTCTAAACATGATGTTTGTTGAATAATTCACCAAAGGAACTCAATATCTTGCTAGTATGATCATCTTATTATTTAGATTCCGAATCTAAGGCTGAAGATAGAATTGACATACCTTAATATGACGAAATCACTGAACCAAAAAGGTAGAATCTGACTCCGGTTGGTTGTATGCCACTCCAAGGTGCTACTCCACTTCAATGATCAACCACAAGTAATATCCAATCTCCAATGATCAAGTAGATGTGTTCTAAGTGTGTTTAAGGAGGATAAAATGCTCTCTGGACTATCAAGTACGAATGTTGCTTGAAGGAAATGAGAATAAAATGGAGTGTTGTCCTTTATATAAAGTTTCTACACACTAGATAATTAGCGCACGCTACATACAATACTTAGCGCACGCTAATAAGTGTTGACTTCAAATCTGTCCTGGTTCGTCCGCTGGAATCTTATCCGGACCCATGTTCCGGCTGACACATGTGCTAGCCGCCTAGATCAATAATTGACTGCCTAGCGCACGCATATCCTACATTCGTAGCGTGCACTAGTTGTAGCCGATAGCGTGCGTTAAGCTACATTCTTAGCGTGCGCTATCACGAGTACGCATGAGAAATTTATGCATGATGATATACTTATGTACAAAGATACCAATGTGAGAAATATCATACTCCAATTATCAAGATCACAATCCCGAATAATACAGGGTTCGAATACAGATGAAATAAATAATAATAAATCTGGATATTACACTGAGGAGCCTTTAATTTTTTAACGGAGCTCGAGTTCAGTTGGGTCGGACTAACCCGAATCAGATACGGATCTGGAAGGTTCCAGAACTGGGTTTGCTTGGTGGACAAGTTGGGCCTGAAAACCCTAGCCACCAAAAGAAAAAACCCTAGCCGTTTTTTGGTGCATCCCTAGGGTTTTGCAACTATAAATACAGCCTCTAAATTCATCCATCCGAATTCTGCATCTGCAGCCTCCTCTCTCTCGTGTTCTTTATTCTTTCTTTGAGTTTTCAAGTAGTCGCCTTTGTATTTATCGATCCTTTCGTTGCTGTTGGAACGACGATAAAGCTGCATCAAATCCTGGGGTTCTACGCTGAAGCTTACAGCCGTTGAAGCGCGTAAAAACCTTTAAGGACAGGAGTTTTCTCCGTGCGGTTTTCTTCAACTAAGAGATCCAAGAAACAGGTTGTTTTTTTACAATTTTGTTTTGTATTAAATTCGTTCCTCGACGGGACAGTCTGCTTCTCTCCCCCTTTCTTACTATCGGATCTGATCATGAAGGATCATCTCGATTTTGGTTGATAAACTCAGTAATATAATAATAACAAAATTATTTGGAAAAAGACTATTCTATTTTTCTATCTTCCTTATTGTTTGCTTTTAATAATTATATAATTCGGTATTAGTTTTCAATACTAATTACCAGATTATGTGTCCATCTAGTGAAATTTACAACAGTAGCTGACATCCCAAACGGGAACCCTTCTTAACCCTTAACTTCTACATAAAATTCAACAAATCAATATGGATTTAGGGTCGCATTCTTATCACCACACGATGGTGAACGGTAAGAGGTTTAAATTCTCGCTGAAGGTGATTGATAGCCATTGAGCCTGGACCACATATATACAGTTTTTATCAACGCTATGGATTTCGAAAGACAGGTCGGTCCTAGGATTTCTCATGCCCTAGGTGAAAAGGCGAAAAAATGCCCCCATTATTTAAAAACTACAAAACAAAAAACTATATTATTTTTAAGAACCAATTTTTATTACTATTATTAAATGATAGTGTTCTTCGTAATACATATCTTATAATTATATAGTATCATAATGTAATATCAAGTTAAATGAATTTTAGAGACTTGCATATAACGATAGTTGTACTCAGACTAAAAGTATACAACTTTATATGATGTTTAAGTCATCTTAAAATACAGAAAAACTTAATACTATATTTGTATCATATTTTTAATAATCTAAACATACTTAAATAGCGAGTGTTATGTAGTCTAAAGAGTCCTATATAGCTTTAGCAACAAACCACACTATGGGTGACAACAAAACTAGATTCACAAGATTTTACATCTAAAAAATTACATAATAAAATAAATAATAGCCTCTAATAATCATATTTTATGATTGTGGAAATCACAAAAAATAGTTGACACTATTTAGTAATTTAAAATTATTTCATACATGATTTGATTTTAGAAAATATAACAAAAGATGTTTGTGGTTCAATTGAAATTAGCTAGTAACCTAAATTGTTTCATGTAGAGTTTAAATATTATCACAAGGTTTTTCAAAGTAAAAACACATAAGAAGTATTAATTGTTGAATATGACTAATTTTATTTTATTTCATATAAATAAGTGTTGTCATTAAAACAAGACAAACATAAAGAAAAGATTTTTAAAAAAGTAAATGAAACGACAAAAAAGTAATATAATTAAGTAGACAATGAAAACATCTAAGGGCATCATTAGCCTAGTGGTAAAAAATGCTTATCTATCCTAAAGGTTTAGGGTTTAAGTCTTGTTGGCAACACTTTAATTAATTTTTTATTAGTAATAACATCACCGGGGCTACATTGATGCCGCTTGAGCTATGATGCCTTGGGCCATCGCCCGACTCGCCCATCCATAGAGCCGGCCGTGCCGAAAGAGTATGCCTCGGATGAGATGGTGTTAAGGTGGGCGTTAACCCAAGACAACCACGAAGACATCGAGATAAATAAAGCCTGATATAATTAGTCTATAATAAGGTGGGCGTTAAGTTCTTCTAATTTTTCCATCTTTTTAGTGTTGTGGATTATCTCGCATTCGCATGATTTGGTTGTGGTATTAATTATTTTTATTTGTGTAAATTTATTTAGAATCTCTGCCAAAACACTAATATGTTAGCTTTCTAATTTTTTAAGAAAATTAATTATAACTGGTTAAGTTGTAAATTTCAAGAAATTTGAGCCTTCTATTCTTTCCAAGTCATTGATTTAATTTTAAATCAAGTCATTCGCTACACTCATAGAAGGGTGAATAAATCAGTTGGAAAAAGTATAAGCGAGAAATTATTTTTATGTTAGAACTAATAAATGATTATGTGCAAAATTTCTATCTCCCATAAATTAGTTTTATTATTATTATAAAAATAAAAAATGAAAGCTGGTAATGTGACAATAAAATTTGGTGTTACCATTTTGTTGCCTCATTAAACCGAGTTATTAAAGTTTTAGGAGATTTTAACCTGATGCCTTGGGTGGGGAACTCAGGAGTCACCGACCAACCACTCACCACATTAATTAATGAGAAAACTTGACTATTTTGTTCGAGTTATTGCATTGAAACCAAAATTATTTTTTTTCTTCAGAAAGTTCCTATGTTAATTTTTTTAAGGGATGTAAATTATAAGCAGAATAGAATTCTTTGGTGGCTGTTGATTAAAATACAAAATTTTGTTAAATTATCACAATATTTGATAATGCTTATGTGATTCACCTTAAACCGAGTTTAAAAATAAAAGTGTGATCGAGAATAACCATTTAAGAGGTTGTGGGATTACGAGTGGAAGAGTTAATTTTTAATCGTTAGGGTTGTTATCTTTTTAAATTTTAGAATGCACATATAAAGCTAAGTTTAAATTAAAAAAAAAGGGTAGATATTATATTGAATCTCAATTCATTTATAAAAAGCTGGTTGTTGCATGATAATGGCAATTTGATTTATTTCTATACGCATTTATATATATGTGTGTGTGTGCGCGCGCTTGATTATTCTTTTATTTGTTGTTTGTTCTAATTTCATTATTTGCTTGTGTTGAAATTATTTTATTATAAAAAGCAAACTTGCTGGGACTAGCAAGAACTTAATCTTGGGGTCGTATAAGCGTCAATTTATATGCTTTTTTTGATTTATAGTAAGATATTTTTCCCAAAAGACAAGAGCATTTTATCTACTTTTCATTTGTTCTTATTTATTTTTTCAATGTCGAGTCCATAAATGGAAGAAACTTAAGTTTTAAACTTAATCGAATAGAATTATTGATTTGCTCAAAAAATAATATTTCTTATAAAAATCACCTGGATAAAATTTTATGTATTTATATTGTAGAGTTTAACAAGTTGAGTCCGACACTCTTTTCAAATTCAAAATTGAAGTTACATATCAAAAGTTGTTTTCCAAAGAAGATATGGGACTGAATCGCAAGAGTCAATAAATTCTAGGCAGAAAATAAAAACCATAAGAACTATTTATGGCCGTGCTGAGCTACTATATGGCCATAGTACATGCAGTCTCACATACTTCAAATACATAAGCCTGTTACAACTGCGACATATCATCCTTATGGCTACATTTTAGCATTTATAGTCGTTACTCCCTAAATGTTATGGCCGTAATTTTTGACAGATTTCAAAATCTTATCATATCTTTCCCACTTTTGGAGCAACCTAGAGTGCTTATCTTAGGTTGATCTGATATGATATGTCTTGGTTGGTGTTTCTGATGCCATTAGGTGACTTTGTGTGTATAAATAGGCTCCTTGATCCTTCATTTGTTCACCTTCCAATTTGAAAATGTAATCTTTCATCATTTTTGTGAAGAATACATTTGTATTATTGAGTGTTCAGTGAGTTTTGAGAAGTCAATGTTGAAGTGTAGAGCTCTTGCTTTCTCCATGGTTTAAAGGAGTTAGTGTCATTTTTTTCTTTTCTTCTTCAATTATGTACTTCATTTCTTATTGTGTTAAATTTAGCCTTTATGGACTCTGTTGGGTTTTTCATGTGTTGAATACATCAAATAAGAGCAGTGGAATAATAAAAGAGAAAACCGAGGATAAGAATCTCATGCAGTAATTTAACTATTTAGTTAAAAGGGTTCGCGAACTACCTTAATCAAAAGAACTAATCTAGATCCGGACTAGAAGCTGATGAAGGTCACCTTGCTCTTTTGGTGATCCACACGAATAATTGCACAAGCCAGATTGCTAGATCCTTACGAATAATATTAATACACAGTACAATAGATAATTCCTTGCCAGACAGATTGTACTGTTGATCAAGATCAACTAAGGGAAGATTACGGGATGGCCGAACTGGGAATTCTACGATAGAAATTGAAGGAGATGGGTCGATTTTGTTACTTCACAACTAGAGTTGTGTAATCCCTTCTTATAACAACTCTTTGTCATAGATCCCCTTTTTATACTAAGTAAATCTAGAGTCAAGACTCTAGTATTTGTTAAGTTACCCTTCACCTTATTAAATAATACAATATATAATATTTCATATAATATATATTACTTAATAGTTAATCTTCTAATAAATATAATACATAATATTATATTTATTATACAATTGATCAAATTAAATAATATAATATATAATTTCTTATATTTTTACATATTATTTAATTCCTTAATAAAAATAATATCCAATATATCTGTTAATTATTATTGCTTGTCTTTAATTGTCGTATGTGTGACCCAAAAGACTTATATTATGTTAGCAATTATTTAGTACCTTACTAAATAATACTACCTCCGTTCTTTTATAACTGCAATATCTAGATTTTCACGCTTGCCAATGCAAAACTTTAATTATTAATATCTTTAATTCTTTATTTTTAAAAATTATAAGACGTTGATATTTTGAAAGTATATTTCGAGATGAATCTAACAAGATCTCACATGATTATATTTTTTCATATGTATAAATCACAAAAGATGGTCAAAAGAGAGTATGTGAACAGTGTAATAGTCAACACGTTGCAATAATAAAGTAACGGAGGAAATAAATCATAAGTGGTCTCTAGCAAGACATCATGACTACCCAAATAATATAAGTTTATAGTTCATTAAACTATTTAACTGGTCAAATTCCTTGATCGCACGATATCATATTTGAACTAAGTCATGGAAGTTGTCATACTTATTATGTTAAATGCTTTCTCGATCTTATGTAGACTGATCAAATCAATTGAATCTTTGTTTGAGCATAGTCATGTATTTCCTTCACTTCTACTTATCGAGGATCCCAACAGATATCTCGTTCACGAAAGAGAGGGACAAATCTCATCTGGATTATTCATCACCCTCTACATAACTCTCATTAATCTCGACCGCCAACCTTTATGATCACTATGTTTAATACGAGGCTGGATTACGTCAAAGCATAGTGGCTATCATGTTGGGCACTATGATAACCTCATGTTCAAAGATTTATTGGATATATTGTTGTATTGAGATTTACTTATGAGATTTGCATGCAATGATCTCAATGGGGGTCTGTCCCGTATTGTATTCTCCAACCAATACACATAAGTTTGATTTGTACCATATGGATAATCATACAATTATTATGAATCAAACTTATATTAATATATTAATCACTTGAGTCTCTACTTTACTGTAATATCCGTGTACTTTATTATTGAGGTATTTTACTTCTGGGCGTATTCCGTTGAGAATTAGTTTGTGAATTTCCATGTTGTATTGTTTGGTATTGGGAATCATGTGTATATTGGTTTTGGAACTGGTATATTGATTGTAGTTATTATCTAGTTCTGTACCTACCTGGATGTGTTCATTCGGACCAGACTTCACAATTGTAATGCTGAAGAGAAGCAGTTAGCGCACGCTAACTTGGGTAGCTAGCGTGCGCTAAACAGACATATGTAGTGCACGCTAATGTTGTTCGTAGCGCGTGGTAATTTGGCTGGACAGTGGTTTTTCTGGGGTCTGGAATGAGTCAATTAGCGCACGCTAATGTACTATTAACGCACGCTACTGAGGTTGATCAGAACATTCTGGATTTGGGCAGAAAATTCATGAATCTTGGACCAGAGCAGGTGGCACATGTAACATCCCCAATCCGCTCAGAGATATTACACGCCGTAGAACCTTTCCTTAAGGATCTACCAGACTGGTAACAACATCGAACATCTCAGCAATGCCCTTAAGGCTAAAATGACTCAGTAGACCGATTTGGTCTTTCAATAAATACGTACAACTCGATCACAACACATGCCCACGCAGGGGTCGAGTACAACACACTCCCGTAAAATGGGGAAAGAATACTGCAGTGGAAAATAAAATACAACTAAACCAATACAACATCAACGGGTCCTCGTATGATTAGTATCATTCATCTTTCATCATCCTTCATGCCAACCCTGTGCTATGCTCCAAAACCTGAATGCAATACAGACATCCACACTCCGATTTCTCGGGGGTTAGCAAAATTCCACTATTTTGCTAGTGCAAGTACAATTGTAAAAATACGAGCCATGCAATACAAGTTCCAAGGATAATAATAACCAAGAATCCTCAGAGATTCAAACATAACGAAAATACGTCCCGAGGCAAGAGTTTAGGTAAAGCTTTCCAAAATCGAAAGATCCCAAGTCAAGGGAAACAATTTTAAAAGTGATTTAAAATGCCATCGGGAGTTTTGATAGAAACAACTCAGGATTTTCGAATCATTCTCTTTCCAAAATCAACAGGGGTCACAGCCCAAAGGTTTTATATTCACAAATAGAACCAACAAAAATTCACAGGGCCAGAGCCCGATTCAAGTGTCCTCAACGGACATAAAATCAATACAACATAATCACATAAAAGCATCGGCTAGGACCGGGACGAAGTCACAAATCCCACTCGAGGCCTCTAAGGACCCTCCAGAGCTGGCCACAATCATAAAACAAATCATGCACACGCATCGTCTAGGACCGGGACGAAGCCACAAATCTCACTCGAGGCCTCTAAGGACCCTCCCGAGCTGGCTAGCGAAACAAATCACACTCCATATCTCACGGTTGGATCAATCACTTGTGGCATCCTGACCACATGATCACAAGCCATGTGTCACCGTAGATTATCTTAGGCTCTCACGGTTGGATCAATCGCTTGTTGCATCCTGACCACATGATCACATTCCATGTGTCACCGTAGACCTTCAACCATATCTACACATTCACACAAATAACATATCACATCAATAATATTCAAGTAATTCACTCAATGGCAACAAACACAATGCACGACGCAATGGTCAAATCACAACGCACCGATATGAGATAATATATACATATATATTATCAAAGCACAACGACAACACCAAGTGTATTCATAGTAATTCACGTAACCACCCACGAACACAATGTCTACAAAACATGCGCGTTTTGAAAGAGGGCCTTTAACAAGGCTATCCGAATCTTTGAAAGTGAAATTCAAACGATCAAATAAACACAAGGAAACGATCACTAATTATCATATCCATAAAACAAGAATTGTATGGACAAGATACTTGCCTCGAATAACCACAAACGCGAAGAACCGATCGAAGTAGGTTACCACGAACCGATTACAAACCCGCCGACTCCACCGAGTGCTAACCCGCGAAAATAAACTACGAACAACAATAACAATGAAAATTAATTCCATAGCACGACCTAAAGTCACTGAATCCAAAGAACAAACGACGAAAGTTCAAGGGTTTCCCCGAAAACGGCCAAGAACACGAATCGACCCGTCAAAACATGAAAACGGGATTCCAACCCGAAATATGGATATACAATCCATAGGATATGTTTAACAACATCATTAAACAACAATCGGTTTATCAAAATCGGATGGAAAATGAAATCAAGAACAAAACTCCAAAAAGTCAACTCTAGGGATTCAAGAAAAATACCTAGATCCGACAAAGAACAATGGATTAGATGATGTTATAATCACCTAGGATACTCCAAAACACCTTTGGATGGAAGAAAATCAGCCCAGATGTGAACCCTAGTCGCCACGTCTCAAACTCGCGGAGGAAGAAGAAGAAATGAAGAAAAATGCAGATTCTAGACCGGTGTCGAGTATTTATACTGGACACAATTAGCGTGCGCTAATCATTAAGGTTGGCGTGCGCTATCGCGGCACCGAACAAAACTCCTGACCAAAAATACACTGTTAGCGTGCGCTAACCCCATGTGTTAGCGTGCACTAACGAGAACTTCAGATCCAGTCCTGTAGCTCCTGGACTGCCCTGAACTGTCAGGTAGCGTGCGCTATCCTCCCCTTAGAGTGCGCTACCAACGCACTCTAGCGCGCGCTATGATACTAAATAGCATGCGCTTGATCAACGTCTGAACCTAGTCCAGTGGCCTTTGGACTGTTTCTGCACCACCCGTTCGCGCGCGCTAACTACGGAACCTTAGAGCGCGCTAGCCGCAAAGCGTAGCGTGCGCTAACAACTCAGAGAGACAGCAGCAGAACATCTTAGAAATGGGTATGACGACAGATATCCACAACTTTGAGAAATTACTAAATGGCCCAAAACGCCCGAAAATCTCGATACGTGATAGAATAACCAAACCGAAGTTTACAACACATCTAACAAAGTTAAACGGACTTACGGGAAATTCAAAACAACAGTTTCGAACGAGATTCGCAAGAATCGAACTCGAGTGTGGAAAAAGTACAGAAACGGCACCGAAACCTCGGATGGCAAAAAGTGCAGAATTAATCATTCTCAGAATGACGAAACGGTCACAAGCGAGCCGTCAAAATGGATTCCCTATAAAAAAAAGAAAATTACCGGAAATCAAATTTGCGGATATTACATACTACCCTCCTTAAAAGAAGTTTCGTCCCGAAACTTAAAACAAGTCGGGAGAAGCAATCTCCCGCCGGGAAAACTCAACGAGATACACAAGAAACACGTAACTTTCGCCCATCGGCGAAACGTTACAAGCACGTAAAGGAATATACGGCGTGAAAACGCGCTCCACGACGACCATTACAACGCCACCAGTAGAAACATAATAAAACCAACAAGTGACAAGCGTCATCAAACAGATAATACAATCAAGTCAATTATCCGAACAACCACAAAACACTAAGCACCTATTACAAGGAAACACGCACAATCAAGAAAACAGAAATAAACACACAAACGATCCACAAGGACAATCACAAACAATTCAGACTACGCCGAAATCCTCAAAACCACACTAGGCATCTCCGTGTCCTTTCGGATCAGAGACGCAACCTCGATTCCCGAATCTCTCAGCTACTGTCTCGCAATGTACGGCTCGGTGACCCACCTGGCCACACTCGAAACAGTCGACTAACGGTGAACGACAATTCTTCGCAGTATGGCCCGCTCGACTACAGTTATAACATATCTTCAAGCTGTTCACATAACTCACTGCAGGGGTACTACTCCCCTGATCACGCGATCGAGGAATCACTTTAGGAGGATGAAACGAAGTCCCGAACTCAGGGGGCCCACTCCCCTGATTTCCTGAAAAGTCCCCAACAGTTTTCTGTTTCTTCGACGCGGACATAATCTCGGTCGGCAATCTGGATAGCTCATAGGCTAACGCCCTATTCTGATAATCTCTCAAGGAAGTACAAGCCAGACCTGCCATGTACTGATGAATCTACGGCTTCATTCGCCTACTAAAATGACAAATCTTGTCCTCCTCTGTCCTTACTTGACTCTGCACATAGCCGAGTTGTTTGCTAAAATCAATAATAGCTTGAGTCAGCGGTACATCCTGCGGTTTCGCCAAAAAGAATTCATTAATCTTCTGATTTCTGATCGACTCAGAACAAAACTCATTTCTCATGAATCTCTGGAACTCTGCCCATGTAACAACACGATCTTGAGGCTTAACAGCCTCCCACCAGCTAGCGGCATCCTTGTCGAAAAGCTACTGAGCTACCGGGACCTTACGTTCTTCTGGACAATCGACTACCTCGAATATCTTTTCCAACTGGAAAAGCCAACCATCCCAGCCTAATGCATTTGCAGCACCAGCGAAACGAGGGGGATTCATACGAACCACTTCTCGAAGCCACTGATTTGCACCAGTATTCTGGGTCACATCTGTAACACGCTGAACTGCCTGAGTCAATTGAGTCATCTGTGTGGCTACCTGCTTTAAAATAGTAGCGACACCGATACCGGCATCATCACTGGCAGCATGATCTCGACCACGCATCTGATTGCCACGACCACGACCTCGGCCCCTCGGCATACTGAATTAGTAATCACTCAGCACAATAGAAAAATCATAACACATACCACATACAATGATTTCCATCATAAAGCAACACGCATACTAAAATCATAGCAACGACGGTATCGTTCAGCGATCTCAACGGCCCGAACGATAACCAGCACATAATCACAAAACATCATGGAACAATCACACATATACACGAACGTACCAACCCAAGCTTCAACAGCTCACACTCGTGCGACAACATGCAAATCACCACGAGGCGACAAACAATAAATACCAGTTCGCACCTCTCACAGAGGGCTAGTATAACAATTGCGTGGCAACGCCTCAACATTCATGCCACCAATTCGATCATACTCGGGAGCTAACATCATAACGACAATGCGAACATCATACATACATCCCCAGACCGCAAACGGGAATTGATAGGTTTAAAAAAACGAAAACCACATTTTTAAAACAATTTAGAAACACCAGTTGATCTTGAGTATCACATTTTCAAAAAATTGTACAAACACCATTATCGAGACTTTAAAAACCATCTTGCATTTGATAAAACGAGGACACTTTCCTTTAAATTGAAACTTTCAGAAATATTCGACCCTTTGGTCTAAGTAACTGCGTTTCTAAAAATAATTGAAAATATCTCAAAATATTTTGGTCCCCAACTGGAATAATTTGAAATATATTGTGGCACTAGAAAGCACTTTGAAAGTACCGCGAGAAAATAATTCATTTTAAAGGCACGTCTCGAAATTTATTTTCTAAGATACTCAAGGTTTTCGAAAATCTATTAGGCTAGAATGCCTAAAAACTCACATGTAACAATATTCACTTACATACAATCATAATACACACATCAACTCGCTCAAAATCAAGACAGCACATGTCTTTTACCGGAAAACAAACAGTCAAATATCACAGTCAAAAGGACATAAATAATCACAACACTCCTCATATAAACGAAATATGAGAATCACACGAATGCATCACGAAACCAAGAATCTACATGAAGGTTCCATCACTTAACAAATAATCAAACAAATAGCTCGTGTCACACGAGGCACAATACAAAGAAGGGAGACTTACGGCCACAGGTCGCACGAAGATGATGATCGCCCCACGATACTAATCACGACCAACAAACTCAGACGACGCATCGCGACACGACTCAGTCAGATAAAATCTGACGAGACAAAAACTCAACAGACACCACTAAACGCGACAGCCTAGGTTTCCACAACCTAAGCTCTGATACCATTTATGTAACACCCCCAATCCGCTCAGGGATATTACACGCCGTAGAACCTTTCCTCAAGGATCTACCAGGCTGGTAACAACATTGAACATCTCAACAATGCCCTTAAGGCTAAAATGACTCAGTAGACCGATTTGGTCTTTCAATAAATACGTACAACTCGATCACAACACATGCCCACACAGGGGTCGAGTACAACACACTCCCATACAACGGGGAAAGAATACTGCAGCAGGAAATAAAATACAACTAAACAAATACGACATCAACGGATCCTCGTGTGATTACTATCGTTCATCTTTCATCATCCTTCATGCCGACCCTGTGTTATGC
The DNA here is from genome assembly GCA_033398695.1 of Orobanche coerulescens. NCBI lineage: Eukaryota > Viridiplantae > Streptophyta > Magnoliopsida > Lamiales > Orobanchaceae > Orobanche > Orobanche coerulescens. The sequence goes on from CM065801.1 coordinate 71,539,190, forward strand.
TCCAAAACCTGAATGCAATACAGACATCCACACCCCGATTTCTCGGGGGTTAGCAAAATTCCACTATTTTGCTACTGCAAGTACAAGTGCAAAAATACGAGCCATACAATACAAGTTCCAAGGACAATAATAACCAGGAATCCTCAGAGATTCAAACATAACGAAAATACGTCCCGAGGCAAGAGTTTAGGTAAAGCTTTCCAAAATCGAAAGATCCCAAGTCAATGGAAACAATTTAAAAAGTGATTTAAAATGCCATCGAGAGTTTTGATAGAAACAACTCAGGATCTTCGAATCATTCTCTTTCTAAAATCAACAGGGGTCACATCCCAAATGTTTTATTTTCAAAAATAGAACCAACAACAATTCACAGGGTCAGAGCCCGATTCAAGTGTCCTCAACGGATATAAAATCAATACAACATAATCACATACAAGCATCGGCTAGGACCGGGACGAAGCCACAAATCCCACTCGAGGCCTCTAAGGACCCTCCCGAGCTGGCCACAATCATAAAAAAAATCACGCACACACATCGCTTAGGACCGGGACGAAGCCACAAATCCCACTCGAGGCCTCTAAGGACCCTCCCGAGCTGGCTAGCGAAACAAATCACACACCATATCTCACGGTTGGATCAATCACTTGTTGCATCCTGACCACATGATCACAAGACATGTGTCACCGTAGATTATATTAGGCTCTCACGGTTGGATCAATCGCTTGTTGCATCCTGACCACATGATCACATGCCATGTGTCACCGTAGACCTTCAACCATATCCACACATTCACACAAATAGCATATCACATCAATAATATCCAAGTAATTCACTCAATGGCAACAAACACAATGCACGACGCAATGGTCAAATCACAACGCACCAATATGAGATAATATATATACATATATATTATCAAAGCACAACGACAACACCAAGTGTATTCATAGTAATTCACGTAACCATCCACAAACACAATGTCCACAAAACACGCGTGTTTTGAAAGAGGGCCTTTAACAAGGCTAACCGAATCTTTGAAAGTGAAATTCAAACGACCAAATAAACACAAGAAAACGATCACTAATTATCGTATCCATAAAACAAGAATTGTATGGACAAGGTACTTGCCTCGAATAACCACAAACGCGAAGAACCGATCGAAGTAGGTTGGCACGAACCGATTACGAACCCGCCGACTCCACCGAGCGCTAACCCGCGACAATAAACTACGAACAACAATAACAATAATGAAAATGAATTCCATAGCACGACCTAAAGTCGCTGAATCCAAAGAACAAACGACGAAAGTTCAAGGGTTTCCCCCAAAATGGCCAAGAACACGAATCGACCCGTCAAAACAAGAAAACGGAATTCTAACCCGAAATATGGATATACAATCCATAGGATATGTTTAACAACATCATTAAACAATAATCGGTTTATCAAAACCGGATGGAAAACGAAATCAAGAACAAAACTCCAAAAAGTCAACTCTAGGGATTCAAGAAAAATACCTAGATCCGGCAAAGAACAATGGATTAGATGATGTTATAATCACCTAGGATACTCCAAAACACCTTTGGATGGAAGAAAATCAGCCCAGATGCGAACCCTAGTCGCCACGTCTCAAACTCGCGGAGGAAGAAGAAGAAATGAAGAAAAATGCAGATTCTAGACTGGTGTCGAGTATTTATACTGGACACAATTAGCGTGCGCTAATCATTAAGATTAGCGTGCGCTATCACGGCACCGAACAAAACTCCTGACCAAAAATACACTATTAGCGTGCGCTAACCCCAAGTGTTAGCGTGCGCTAACGAGAACTTCAGACCCAGTCCAGTAGCTCCTGGACTGCCTTGAACTGTCAGGTAGCCTGCGCTATCCTCCCCTTAGCGTGCGCTACTAACGCACTCTAGCGCGCGCTATGATACTAAATAGCGTGCGCTTGATCAACGTCTGAACCCAGTCCAGTGACCTCTCGACTGTTTCTGCACCACCCGTTAGCGCGCGCTAACTACAACACTTAGCGTGCGCTAACTGCGGAACCTTAGCGCATGCTAGCCGCAAAGCGTAGCGTGTGCTAACAACTCAGAGAGACAGCAGCAGAATATCTCAGAAATGGGTATGACGACAGATACCCACAACTTGGGAAATTACAAAATGGCCCAAAACGCCCGAAAATCTCGATACGTGATCGAATAACCAAACTAAATTTCACAACACGTCTAACAAAGTTAAATGGACTTACGGGAAACTCAAAACAACAGTTTTGAACGAGATTCGCAAGAATCGAACTCGAGTGCGAAAAAGTCGCTAAGAAGCACGGAACTCAACAAAATGGCACCAAAACAATCTCGGATGGCAAAAAGTGCAGAATTAATCATTCTCAGAATGACGAAACGGTCACAAGAGAGCCGTCAAAATGGATTCCCGCTAAAAAAAATTACCGGAAATCAAATTTGCGGATATTACAGCGCACGCTACCACAAAAACTAGTGCACGCTAAAGGGATTGGACAGATGTTTCTGGACTGCAGAGACAGCCAGGTAGCGCATGCTATGCCTACCACTAGCGCATGCTAAGTCTACTTAATATATAAGGGACAGAAGTGGTCAATTCCGTCATTTCTTTCCATCTCTCTTATTCTCCGACGGTTGGGCGATCTTGTCGGATAGTGGTTAATTCCGTCATTTCATCATTTAACTACGTTTTTGTGATCCTAGCATCAAGTTAACAACACCTCATCAACTTTCATTGTTTGAATCGAGGTAAACTTTGTTCTAACCTTAGTTCTTCATATTTTGGGGTTTTTGTTGAGATCACCAATTCTAATCCGTTTTTTAGCCCTGATTTGTGCTAGGTTATGATGTTGTAGTCATAATCCTCCATTTTTCCTCGAAGTTTATGGATTAAATTCCAAGTTTTCTTCAGAAGTTTGAATGCAGTCCATGTTGCCTTCATAGTGTCTGAATAATTGTTTCTAAGAGTAAAATTGGAGGAAAATCATTCCGTTTCTGTAGTGTTGTGCTTGATCTTGTATTTTGTTATGCTAGGAACGAATCGTTGAAGAAGTTCGGATCATAGGTCCTTCCGTTCACCATTTCCTGTGCTATTCTAATCAAGGAAAGTACTTTGATTGCGTTTAATATACTTCGTGTGAATATGTGGAAAATGTGATTTTGCGAAAAGTGGTCATTTCAGAAAATGTGATTTGTGCCATGTGGTTACTGAGTGTGTGCGGGCCGAGTAAAACCAGCGAGGGTCCCTTGGGATCCTTTAGACTGCGAGTATCTATGGATCATTGGGTTGGGTTGTACAACTAGAGAGGGCCTAACGAGGACTCTTGGGGTGTGTATCTCGCGTGAGGTACATGGCCAGCACATCCCGGGAGGTTGTTTTGTGATGTTGATTGTGGTATTGTATTCCGGAATATATGTGATGACACTGTAATTTCTGTTGTTTATTCACTTGTTGCACATATTCTGGAATCGTTGTAATTACACCGGTTTCTTGCTGATCCCTACGAGGGTGAATATACTTGTTGGGTATTCAGCTACATGTCCAGTATGTGAGCCAGCACAGGGCATACATGATCTTGGTGGGCAGCATTGATATCATATATCATGTTGAGTCTGTGGTTGTCATGTCGTGGTCAGTGTTGTGTATTGTTTTGTACTCGCGCGGGTACTGTCATGTGATGTATATAATATTATTGTTGATTGTTGATGATGTTTTTGTATCAGCTGTGATATGTTGTAACAGTTGTGATCCTACGGGACACTGTATTTTTTGTTTTTTGTAATGTATGTCGTGTTGAAGTCAGTTTTGCTTTAAGAAAGTGAATGTCGTGGTTTTGTAAATTTTTAATGAGTTCTATGTTGGTCTAAGACCGATAGGTTCTCCAAAAAGAATCTCCGTAAATCACGGGGTGGTTACATTTACGTGATTAGATCAGGGACATTTGAATAATCTTATTATTCGTGAATAACTAAAATTCAATTTATTATAACATTAAAACATGCAGACATTATAATAATCAACGAGAAATATATGTTATTAAATAACCTTTATTTGTGTGACCCATTTACAAATCGAGGCACTTTACCGATAGATATTATCCAACAATATCCCACTTGCTCTAAGACCAGTCATTCATGACTCTAAGGCCTATATATCTAGCATGCTCTTCATTCTTGTATTGTGAGAAAGGCTTGGTAAGTGGATCATCAACATTCTCTATAGTGGCTAGGTTGCATATACTGAGTATACATTTGGATCTCCTATCGGACAGTGTGTGTCACGGACCCTTATCCTTAAGAACGGCACAGCCAGGGCTTGACTGGGGTAGGAATTAAGAAGCGGGGAAGAAAGTGGAGAAACATACGTTTCATAAGAAAGATGGGTAGATTTCCACGAATAACCTATTAAGGCATCATGGAAGGGAATCAATACTGTAGGAATGACTTAAAATCCAAGGTAAGAGTACATAATAATAATAATAATAATAATAATAATAATATCAGTCTTGAAGTTTAGGAAAGGCTTCATAGTACATTACCAACGACGTGACTTAGAAAATAAATCATGAAAAGTGTTTGCAGTGATAAAACATTGTTGGATACATATATGAAGATATGTAACCAGGGCTTAACATCGTTTGTAAACAAAAGACTTCCACTCAATACCCTCTGTCACCTCCCCTACTCCACCTGCACATTTAAAAGATATATAGGATTGAGTACAAAGTATTTCGTGAATATATTGCCAAAAGATAAAACATGATTTCGTATTTGTCAGTTACACACGGGGGTTTTAGGAATATCCCGAGTTTACTAGATCATTTCGTTTTATTACACATATCATCAGGGGAAGGTGGTCACCTCCCACGAACGTTACTCCTCGAGATCGACCATTCTGAAGAGAGCTCACAATCCCAAGTACTGCATATAGTAAGCCTGACCAGCGACCTTTGTCTAGATCATGATCCTATCATTTCATAGGTTGACAATCCAACAATGATAGGTTCATAAGAATCCACATAAAAGTTTTATGTATCAAGCAAAGCTCAAATTATTTTCGTATAGAAAGCTCACCTGGAAAAGTAATAAACGCAAGCAAAATAATTCTCGGATATTCCTTATGCTTCAATATGCTTCTCCGCCTTTCATCGGAAATAACTAAGTTTAGTGGTCGATCGAGCTTAACGAAGTCTAACGGACAACGAATCCGATCTATATGTTTGGACTTTAGGGCATTCGACTTAAGTTTAATAATAGAAGATATGATTCTCACATGGAACCCAACTGACCATATAACATATAAAGCTACTAACAACTGTAACCGGCACTCGATTCCGTTGCACGTTCCTTGGTTCGAAAACCATCATCACACACTTAACATAAATCAAAACATAAATATGCACAAAGGCTGGAAAGAAATTGAATTCTGTTATTGCAATGTAAGAACTAGATAATGTATCTTCTACCAATGGAAAGTCACTGAAGTCTAGTTTCATGTACATTTTACAGATCTTAAAAATATAAACCATGGGGAAAGTTATGGCCATTTTCGTAAAGTGTAGCGAAACTGCCAATTTCCGGCGAAAATGGGAAAAATGTCACATTAACCTAGAGATCGTTTATTCCAATGAAAACCCTAAACATGCAAACTCTAATCATCCATATAATACTTATAACACATGTAGGAATCAACATACAAGCATGGTTCTCGATACTACGAACTCCATGTCATAATCTTTTTTGAAAAATAACGACTAACTCATTTTCATATTGCAACATCAAATATTACCAACATCAAACATCAACAACATCAAACAACACATTTAATCCATGCTCATGGTGATAATCAAAGTTCCGGTCCTAACATGAAAATGTCCTAAACAATATTTAAAAATTTCCAATACATAACATGCTCTTTAAATATATAAACTTATATCTAACACAATCAACTTCATAAATCTAACATCATGTCTTTGTTTTCAAACAAATTTCTAAAATATTTTATAAAAATCTAAGAAAAATATATCATGTACTCCTTTACATCATCACAAATATCAAGTCAATTTGAACATATATCAACATATCAAGAACTAAACATGGCTCTTCCTCTATTTTAAAATATCAAACATCTTATTACAAGCTCATAAATTCTTCATAGAATCATCTCATCAAGTAGCAACATATTGTGTAAGAAAATCATAAGAAAAACAACGCATGGTTGGGTTACAAAACCCTAAACAAATAGGCCCAAATGAGAAATCAAAACATGATTAAAACTTGTAAACACTCTCAAGTACCTTAGAGTTAACTTATAAACAACATACAAAAGATTACAAATCATACCTAAGTTCTTTCATAAACTTTCAATTTTAAAAGTGACCTAAAATCGATTCTTACTTGGATGGAAATGAATAAATCTATGGAGTTGGATTCAAGTTTGGAACACAAATGGAGCTTGATGTAACACGCCCAACCCGTTCGGGAATAGTACAGTGCCGCACACCCTTTTTTTTAAAGGATCTACTAGGCTAGATACCAAAACAAGACATCACATCTCATGTCAGCATGACTAAATACCGACTCAGTAGAGAAATTTGGTCTTTCATTGGTAACATATAACTTAAACTTCGTGAACATCTCCTATTACAAAAATCATACCCGCACAGGGATCAAAATACAACAACACTCCCATACAACGGGCGAACATTACAGCAGAAAGAATAATACAATTCGACCAACAAATCTCAATACTGACCCTCATGTGATTAGTATCATTTGTCTTCCATCATCCTTCGTACCGATCTCGTGTTTTGTTCCTCAAGAGCCTGTACGAACCTGAATGCAATACAGACATCTACTCCCCGATTTCTTGGGGGTTAACGAAATTCCACTATTTTGCTAGTGCAAGTATAAAGTGTAAATACGAGTCATACACAATCATATTCCAAGAATATAATAATCTGAACCAAACGATGGTAAATAACTGAGAGTCACATGAAATCGATGGTAAATAAATGTAATCGTACAATTCCACATCGGTATTCCGGAATAACTAAACCTCATAGCATTTCATGTCAATACATACGTGATTAACTATGGAACCGCTCCAGAAGCAACGGAACCCTCCCAGGACTCGTCAGTCCGTCCCAGAGTGGTCAACCCAAGATTATTTGTGGAATCGCATAAAAGGCAACGGAACCCTCCGAGGACCCGTCGGTTCATCTCAGAGTGAATATACACAATCAATCAAAACTCAAGACTAGTATTCCGGAGTAACTAAGTCTCATTGTACGTATTTTATTTATATACGTGGTTAACCATGGAACCGGACCAGAGGCAACGGAACCCTCCGGGGACTCGTCAGTCCGTCCCAGAGTGGTTACCCCAAGAATATTCATGGAACCGCACCAAAGGAAACGGAACCCTCTGAGGACCCGTCGGTACGTCCCAGAGTGAATATATACAATCGCACTCCACGAAGAGATATATTTCCCAAACAACACCAAATAGTACCACCTCTTCACAAGGGAGTCAACAAGAAATACAACACAACATTACACACCTACCAAATAAATACGCATTCCAACATGCCACCCTTAACAAGGACAGAGAGCTTTAATAGTCGCATACCAGGAGAAAATATACTTCGATTCGCAACCACAATACCACGTATTCGTAAATTTTATCTATTCACAAAGCAAGCATTTTGAAAGAGAGTCGTTAACGCGATTATACCAATCCTTTGAAAGTTCATTATGAGTACTCGAATAACATACATAGTCGATTACCAATGATTGTATCTACGAAACACGAAATGTATGGTCAAGATACTTGCCTCGATAATCGATACCGAAAGCTCCAACGAAAATGGCTCGACCGGAAAACCTCGAACACCTACAACTTCCGCAAGACACAACGAAAACACAATCACAACGAGGATCAAGACCAACAACAATGTAAATCGTCCCAAACATACGAAGGAAAACTCACATGAACATTTAATCGAACGTTAAATATTCACGGTTCCTCAAGAACACTAAACTCACCAATCGGATCGAACGAATCGAAGATATGGATATAAAATTCATAGAACATGCTTAACAGCATCATTCAACATCAATCAATTGATCAAAATCAGATCGAATACGAAATCAAGAACAAATCTCCAAAAAGTCAACTTTAGGAAAATCAAGAAAAATACCTCGATCCGATGAAGAACAATAGATTAGATGATGTTATAATCACCCAGGATGCTCTAAAACACCTCTGAATAGAATAAAATCGGCCAATGACACGAACCGTAGTCGTTCTTGACTCACACACGTGGAGAGAAGAGGAAGAAGTGAGAAAATGGGAAAAATGATCTCTGTCCAGTTTATATACTGGACAGCTTAGCGTGCGCTAATCACCCCAGATTAGCGTGCGCTATCGAGTCAACGTCTTCCCAAAAAGTACAGTTAACGTACGCTAATCATGAATATTAGGGTATGCTAATGAGTCCCAATTTCAGTCCAGTAGCTTCTGGACTGCCTCGTAACTACTAGTTAGCGTGCGTTACAATTTTAGTAGCGTGCGCTAACTGTCGAACCTTAGCACACGCTATAGAGCTGCATAGCGTGCACTGCCGAACTCCCTAGTGGAAAGCAGTAGCCTCTGGACTGTCTCAGCCTATCCAGTTAGTGTTCGCTACCTGCCACAATAACGTGCGCTATCGCCAAGTATTAGCGCGCGCAACATTACCACCAATAGCATGCGCTACGCCTACTACAAAGGCAGCAGTCCAGTCCCGAAAATTCAACGCAACACAGTACATCATACCGTACACAAGTAGGGAGAATTCCAATTAATCATCAACGGAACAAAATAACTGGCACAAACGATAATTAATTCAAAGTAACTGGAAACGAGAATCTCGGGTATTATATTCTACCACACTAAAAAGAAGTTTCGTCCCGAAACTTGAAATGAAGGGTGGCAACCAAACAAAATGAAACAAGCACTCTGCTTAGCTCCGAAAAGTCACGAAAAATCTGTAAACATGAAATTCCCTAAAATACGATGAAATGACTAAGTAAGCACTTGATACAAGAGTCGAGGCGATACACATACATGCAAATGCAGCAAGTGAAATAGGAAGCATATGAGTCCGAAAGTAAATGCCCCAAAGTTTAGGAAAATCATCGAATGGCCCAACGTTTGAGAAAAAACATTTTGGTCCAAACGTTAACGCGCAAGTCCATAACACGATGGTGTTGGAGTATGCCCTCAAATGTCACTCAGAGGATGTTGGGTGATGGCGTTGTACTTGTAATTATGTAATTCATTATCATAAGGCAGTGGATGTTTCTTTATTTACTGGTAGTTACTGGCATTCCTAACTCGTAAATATATATATAGAAACTAGTCCGTGTATTTGAGAGAAAAACATTCCACTCCTTATTGGATAAGGGGATCGGCACTGAAAGGTTTATAGCTCAAAAACTTAATCGTTCGCAAGTCGATGAAACTTGACTGGGCGTTAAGTTTATGTGAAGACTTGTATGACATGTTCTTTGATATGGAGAGTGCCTGTCGAACACTAATGGTTAGTGGGAGCACACATTATAGGTATGCTAATTGGATTAGTATACTAGAACCCACTCACCCTCGATTGGTCACACGGATTTCACTCCGGGACAGTCAATGACGTAATCGAAAGGTTATGATAGGTATTCGTAAACCTTTGACTTGAGGATTTAGTAGGGATGTGCTTGTGATGTCAAGATTTTCATTAGAGTAGTTCGACCGGGTAAATTGGAAGGTGGGGGTCAACCTCGACGTGCATCTTCACGGCAAGTGGCAGGTCCTACTGAATACCAAAATAGAATTCTTTCTCCCGTTGGTGAGCGGGTTATATGTCCTATGCGGTTATTGGCAGATGAGATCAAAAGTCTTTGGCCAAAGCATTGGAGCTAGTTATATTGGATACACGGGAGCTCGATGATCTCGATTTGCATTAACTCATGCATAACATCAAGTACAGATGGGGTTTGACTGACCGTGACCCTATAACTTGATCGGGACATTTGAAAGAATGGTTTATACGTATACTAGTATTCACTATAGAATGGTTCTTGAATGATCCCCATCATTCCTTCTCAGTTGGGGTACGGTGTAGGCTGCCAGGCTGGCTAGGTTGTGCTACTACTCTTTGGTTCCTCCCATTGCTGACTGAGATAGACCTACCGAGTCGCGCTATAGGATTGACGACAGAATGAATCGATCTAATTCTCTCTTTATAAATATTAGATATTGGATATCTAAATTATTGGGACATTGCATGTCTAAATTGATTTATTGGATAAATTAATTTACGTCCTAATGAATTAAATAAATTACTTAATTTAATTCATAGATATAATTATTTCTTGGAGAAATTAATTATATTATTTTGTATTTGATATGATTATTTAATTTATATAAATACATCAGAACGGAATTGGAGTTTATCTGTTTGGACTCACGGGAGTCCGAAATGAATCGAACTTGTCCGATTTCTTCTTTATGGCCGCCCCATATCCACCCACCTTCCCCTTAGTCTTTGTCTCAATTTTTTAATGGAAACCAAAGAGTTAAGAGATTTAGAATCTCTTATTATATTGTGAAGGGTATCTTTATTAGGTGGAGTTGAAGAATAATAAGAAGAGAACTATCACTTATCATGTGAAGGTTTCTCACGACCTATGTGATTGGTCTACTCGATGGTGGAATAATTATTGGAAGTCGTGATGTCCAGGACTGTCTAATTCATAGGAACGACCGTGAGTGGTTGTCAAATTTTATTGTGGTTGATTTACCTAAGGATGATATAATCTTCGGTATCGATTGGATGGAACGTCATGATGCCATACTTAGTGTCCGCAAGCGGATGGTAACTGTCACTTCTGATGATGGTTTGGAGTGCATTTTTTAGGGTGATAATCCCAGTCGTTCTGGGAGAGTCATCAGCGCTATGAAAGTAGTGAAACTGCTTAATCAAGGGTGTATTGGTTATTGGTGTTACATGACCTAAACAACAGATCGATTAGTTGAATTGGCCGATATTCCGGTAGTTCGAGACTACCCAAATGCATTTCCAGATGATTTTCCAGGCTTACCTCCACATCGTGAGGTAGAGTTTAACTATTGAGTTAGAGCCAGGTATGTCCCCGCTTTCGAAAGCACCATATCGTATGGCTCTGACTGAGATGTAGGAGGTGAAGAACCAGCTTGAGGAGTTGACCGAGAAGGGCTATATTCAACCTAGTGCATCCCCTTGGGAAGCACCAGTGCTATTTGTATGGAAGAAAGATGGATCACTGCGTTTGTGTATTGATTATCGTGAGCTGAACAAGGTGACCATCAAGAACAAATATCCATTGCCTCGTATTGATGATTTATTAGATAAACTTCAGGGAGCTGCTATATTTTCAAAGATCGACTTAAGGTCTGGTTATCATCAGTTAGGTATTCGAGAGTCCGATATTTCGAATACCTCTTTTCTTACTCGCTATGGGCATTATGAATTCGTGGAAATGGCATTTGGACTAACTAACGCGCCAGCAGTATTCATGGAGTTGATGAATAGGGTTTTTATTAATTATCCGGATTGTTTTGTAGTCGTTTTTATTGAAGACATTCTGATTTACTCTCGTGACCATGAAGAGCATGAGCGTCATCTCCATCAGGTTCTCAAAGTGTTGAGGCGGGAGCAGCTTTATGGGAAGTTTTCCAAATGTGAGTTCTAGATGCCTGAGGTTATTTTTCTTGGGCATGTGATATCAGCCGAAGGGGTGAGAGTAGACCCACATAAGACAGAAGCTATTCGAGATTGGCTGCCTTCGAAGAACTTGAAGGAAGTTCGTAGTTTCCTCGGTCTAGCAGGTTACTACCGACGGTTCGTGGAAGGTTTTTCCAAATTGTGCAACCGATGACTAACCTACTGAGGAAGTATAAGAAGTATTTGTGATCAGAGGCATGTCAGCAAAGTTTTGATGGGCTCAAGAGTCGATTGATTTCAGCACCTATTTTGGTTCTACCAAAAGGAACATAGGGATTCGTGGTGTATAGGGACGCATCGAGGTAGGGCCTTGGATGTGTACTGATGCAGGAAGGGAAAGTGATTGCCTACGCATCAAGACAATTGCGACCCTATGAAGTTAACTATTCGACCCATTATTTGGTGCTAGTAGCCGTGGTGTTTGATTTGAAAATCTGGTGTATGGAGTTACCTGTTAGATCTTTACTGATCACAAGAGCCTGAAGTACATTTTTACTCAGAAGGAGTTGAACATGAGACAGAGAAGGTGGCTAGAATTAATCAAAGACTATGATATCGAGATCCTTTATCATCCGGGCAAGGCATGGTTGCCGATGCCTTGATTCATAAGATAGTGCAGGAGCAGATGCCTGGCCATTTGACAGTTCAGAGAGAATTGCAGTTAGATCTTTTGAGGCCGGAAATTGAAGTTTGGTTATAGCATATTCAGGGACAACTTTGCACACTTGAGATTTCATCATACCATGATGATATAATCAGATCGAAACAGGTTACAGATGCATTATTATATCGAGTTCGGAATGAGGTAACTCAAGGGAAAGCCCCTGGATTTGTGATCTACGAGGATGGATTGATACGCTTCAGGAATCGAGTTTATGTACCCGCAGACGAAGAGTTGAGGATCTCTATCCTGAGAGAGGCTAATGCACTATGCCATAAGTGTTCATATGCAACACTTCCTATTGTTGCATTACGCCCCATTTTCTGCTGCCTTAGGCCAGAAATTGATATATGCAACACTTTGTGGGTGTTGCATCTGATCGCGTGGCATTTGACCTTTAATCCAACACTTTTCCTTTCTAATGCAACAGAGGGAAAGTATTGCATTATGTACATAGTGCAACACAAAACAAAATATATGCAACAGAAAATAATGTTGGCTTAGAGGAGAATACAGTTCAGAAAAGTGGGGCCCAAACTAATGACACATCAGCAGTGGCCCATTTGGCCACATCAGCAGCGGGTCCCACTTCATCCATGTCAGTGGTGGGCCCTTTTGCCATGTCAGCAGTGGGCCATTTTGCCACGTCAGCAATTGATCCCACTTCATCCACGTCACTAGTGGGTCCCACCAGACATAATGCAACACTATCCAACAGTAATATGGTTGTTATATGCAACACTAATTTGAGAATATGCAACACTAATTGGAGAATATGCAACAATAACTGAAAGATAAATGCAATACTTTAAATAAAAATTTCGTAATAACTATATCGTACGTACATCATTCCATACAAATAAAATACCATATCCAATATTCACACCCTGCCATTCAGTACCAAATACCAACATCCAAACAAACAGTCGACACATAATACCAACTCTAACTACAATCCAACAAATCTTATACTAACAATTCAACACGTAACACCCTCAACGTTAAGTAAGCATTTACGGAACCAGGAGGTGCTCCATTTGTTGCCTGTTGAAAAACTTTTTACTGCATGTTGGTTTTAAAGCTGGTACATGGTATGGACTTGTCACTTCTCATTTTTAGTTCCAGCGTTCGTTGGTTCTTTCCCAGCTGCAGTTGCATTCGCTCGCAAATGGGTTCTCGGTCCCTGTGTAAACTTCTTTTTCTTAGCATCTTTGGCTTTCTACAAAACAAAATTTAAGTTTCGCATTAGTGCAATTCATAAATTCGTATGCATAAAGCCAAACAGTAAGCAATTAATATTCTATTTTTATATAAAACATATGCAAAAATAACCTTTTTAAAAAAATATATTTTTATTTTGTATTTTCAACCAGCACCTATCCAATTCATTATGCTACACCCCAAAATATCAAAATCCAATATACATCTCAACCCCTCATCATAAAATTATTAAAATATAACAGACTGAACATTTAACAGACCACTATAAGTAAACACACGAAAAATTACAAGTATGAATATTTATATGCTTTCGGATTTGCATGTACAAAGAGTTGCATGCACCTGTGCAAAGCAGTACTATCAGCAGGAATTAAGTGTACAAGCAATTTGCTAACATAAAGATTAGAAAGAAGCTACTAGGTTCATTTCCACACTGGCAGGAAACTTAAATTTTTAACAAATAACTTACAATGATTGAAGAAATGAAATGATGCACTGTCAGATAAGACAGAATGAGAAGAACAAAGCTGTGCAGAATGAGAAGAAACACATAATGCATTGACATAACTTACATCAGAGATGATAGAATATTGGGTATATCATGAGAATAAATACAGAATGCTAACTCTCTATCTTACCTGTGCAGCAGCAGATCTTCCCCATCCAGATGACATGTTGACAATTAACCTATGCTTGTTCTCAATCATAACCGGAAGGAAGTGTCGCAGTATATTTGCTGTCCCCTTGGAAACTAATACGCATTAGCATACATGGTTTGACATAAAGACTGCAAAATCAAAACCTCGTAATGAATAAATCTTAACTCGAATACAAACCAGCACTTGTAGAGATACAAAAAAAATGTCGTACTAAGCCATTTACATATGCAGTGATAGTACAGTGGAAAAAGAAGAAGAAAGGAGTTTTTGTTAGCATAATCATCAGAGATGTTGTCACAATTACACCATCAAACAGTCAAAATATTTTGTTCCCAATTTAGAGAAAAAAAGAAAGCAAGAAAGTTCTTCTTTATCCAGGTTGTTTCAACCTCTGACTAGCATTTGAAATTTCTTGCATCAGTGCATGTGTGGCATAAACCATTCGTAACTACAAGGTTTTGCTGCAAGACTAAGCAATTCTGATCATCATTTAAAGAATACGCTTGCAAGGAAGTATGTCTAAACCGCATAATCGAGATTGAGAGTGTTCTCAATCCATCGAATATGTTGAAGAGAATAATGAAGACATCTTGCAAGGACATAAGGATAGTAAAATCTAGGAAATATGGTAGGTTTTATCCAATTACCCTAATGATCCATTTAAATAATCACAAAGCTGTGCAGAATGAGTTATGTCTTCTCATGATATATGTAATATCCAGAATTTCTACTACTGTTGTTAAGTATTATTTTATCCGAGTTATGTTGTACAGCGTGGAATCTGTACAGTATGGATAAAATAATGAAGGACTGAGATGTCAGTATTGGTATAATTGTCGTCTTTGGTAGACAATTACAATTGAGAATGTAGTGTATCAGATTATCGCACTTTTGATATTGGGTATATCGTATGAGAATATTATTGGATTCAGTATGTTGTGTCAAGAATTAACACCTTCCGACAGGCGACCTACTAGGAGGACTGGCGACCGAGTTACTGCCGAGCGGCCAAGGCGGATCTGCCGATCATCGACCGACCGAAGGTCCCAGGACGAATCCCGGTGCCGAGCGATCGACATCAGGACGATCGCCTCTCGGTACTCGGCGACCGACCCTTGGCGATCGTCACTCAGTACCTGGCGACCTACTCCTAGCGACCGACAATCGGCCGACCGTCTCTCAAGACTGCGACCTACCCTTGGTGACCGATCATTGGCGACCTCCATCCACCGGCCGATGGCGACCTGATGATCGCCAGAGACGACCGCTCATGTCGATCACCACCGATGGCCATCCAATGGCCAAGGCCGAGCCTCAAGATCGGCACCACGTGCAAGATCCGGACAAGATCCGCGAATCACGGGCCATTGACCACGCCTGATCAGATTCTCTCCACCACCGACAAGCCGCCGAAAGTTTGTCGGTAGGGCCGCATGTTGATCGACTCCGACGCGTGTTGGCTCCTTATTGACCGCCACTGCGCCACCTCTTCCTCGACTTTAGCCCGACAAATGACCTCTTCCTCGACTTTAGCCCGACAAACAAGATCTTCTCGACTTTAGCCCGACAGCCCAGAGATCGCCCCATTATAATATTGGCCACAGACGATCGGCACATTATTATAATGGCTTAAGCGATCGGCCACACAGATGTGACCCGCCGCCTATATATACATGGCACCCGCACTGACACTTGGACTCCCTACGATTTCATACAATACGAAGCAAACATTAAGCACTTGGCTAATCTCCAACTCTTGGCAACCTTTCTTTCTGCCTTACTTCTCCCTACTTTTCTCCTCGAGCATCACCCAGGACGAAGAACACCGAGCTTCGCTCAAGAGCCGGACAAGAGTCTTTTTACACTCATTGTATTTAGATTTCTCTCATTAATACTTGTATCCACGAATATTCGTATTAATAACATCTCGCGAGAGCATTCAAGCCCGGCCCTAACAAACCCGGCAAATCTTGTATTATTTATCTTCTCTCGGAAGTGCTCCCGCAATTGTTGTTTGTTGTCCGTCTTCCAGCAGTATTAATCTTCGGATAAATATTTTGGACAACAACAATTGGCGCTAGAAGGAGGGCATCCAACCCTCGATTTTTTATACCTACCGTCCCGAAGAACACTCACTGTTCTTGGGGCAGATACTTGAAGTGACACTCACTGCACTTCAAAGAATTCCTTCAGAAATCATGTTCTTGGTTTTATGTGTTGTTGTATGTATATTATTGGTTATCCACCTCGTGTTGATCTTGTAGGATCATCTTGGGATCTATGCTGAAGGCGCTAGATCATGGGATTGCCATTGAGTATACATTGTTATTGTTTTGAGCATATTGACGTTGTCATATGAGTATGCATTTGTAGGTCTTGTGTTAGGACCGTGCCCGTGTGTTTCATTGATCTGATCTTGGATTAGACTGATATGATTGTCGTGGTATTGTGCATCTCAAGGTATGTTCCGTATTTCCTTTGGTTGTTATATTTTGATGGACAATCGATTATTGTGTTGAGATGTGATGATGTCACCCGATGGATTGGGGATGGACCGAGTTAGTAGTTTTCGTAACAGTGAGTTATGAAGACGTTTTGAGAACCTTGGGTTCCGTTTGAGATACAGTTCAGTTGATTAGATATGAGCTTGTCGTGTTGTTGAGGATACGAAATGTGAATTTTGGTAAAGTTATAACGATAAGATTACATTGGTCGTATTCTTATTTTGTATCTCATTGGTATGTAATTATCGATGTGATGTGACGGTTATCATTGTTTGATATTCTGGCTGACCCCGTCGTGGGTTTTCTTTTTAGGTTATTTGGATATCGAGCTTGTAGCGGTCGTGAAGAGATGAGCTTCCCGGAGGATACTGGCTAGAGCATGTATTTGTGTATCGAGTTTCCTGATCAGTTGTTGTATTCCGCTGCTAGAGTATTTTTAACTGTTTGTCTTTTTCCGCCGCGTGAGTATTTTTAAATGACCTTTCATTCTGGTAATTTGAGTTACTTTGGAAATCTTTTTCTAAACTATTGAGTTTCGGCCGTTTGGCCTTGCCCTTTTCGAAATGAGATTTTACGACGGTTTTCATAAATAGATTTTATATGGTCTTCAAATGTTTTAAAGATTGTACTGTCGTTGGCCTCTTGGGCATTTGTAAATGTTTGCGAAAATTTCCTTTAGCCTTGTGGGTTCCATCTCGGGGCCCACGGCGCTGTAATATTCCAGGTTAAATTTGGGGGTATTACAATATACCCAATATTGTATCATTATGTAAGTTATGAGAAGAACAAAGCTGTGCAGAATGAGTTAGCATTCTGTATTTCTTCTAATGATTAACTTCCTGCCATAAGACTAAAATCAGGGAAATGAAACGATGCAGTGTCAGATAAGAACAAAGCTGAAAGAAGCTATAACTTTATTAGTTTTAATGTACCTCTGGGGCTAACTGATAAACAGAGTTCAAACTAAAATTTCACATACATGGTAAAGGACTAAATACCGAGGGAGAAACAAATAACATAAAATCCCAAGTAACAGAAATACTTTCTGCACGCTAAAACAAATTCTTCTAGCATAAATGAATGTTTAAATACTGTCACCAGAACCTGCAACTAACAATTTGTAATATCTGATAGTAAATGCTTTCTTCAAATTATTTCTAGACTGCAGTAGTCATACACAGATGACTGATCTAAATATATTAAGCTCATATGGTATTGAGAGTCGTAAATGGTAAAGACATCAAACAAATATAGAAAGACATAAAACCTACCAGAATCAACAGCTTCCATTATATAAACAAGGGGACCTTGACCAGTTCCATGGTATAACTTTCCATTCGCTGAAAGAATAAGATAAGCTTTTGCCACTTTTTTAGCCCACCGCACATCCTTGATGCAACTGGAATCCTCAACTGAGACTGAATATGAAGGCTCCTTGTCCTGTCCAATGACCATTTAATGAAGTATAATCACTTCTCTACCAGAGTTAAAAAATCTACTCCGATTAGTAATTCTTGCAACTTTTATGATGATTATATTTGAACATATATGTGCAGCAAAAGAAAGAATAAATACAATATCCAAAATTTTGCATATGTTTTCAAAAGGAACAAAAAAAAAGGTACCTTATGGAGCAAAGCGCTAGCAGCAAAAAAATGGACATGGCTGGCCACACAAGCAGCAAGCAAGGATTCGTCGGCTGAGAGGGCCAATATGGAAACCTTGCCGATCGGAACATCAACGAGGCTTAATTCCTGTATAGATGGTCCTTTTTGTTTCTCTTTAATATCCTCAGCGGTCGCAATCACATCCTTGGTCCTCGCAACCTAAAACCCTAAACCAAAGAAAAACAAAAAAAAATGAGAAACATAACATTTTTTCCTTTGTGATGTGCGAGAAAGATGAGAGGAGAAGTTTACCCTGTGGATAAGCGACATATAGGAGTCAAAGTCGTTTGGAGACGGCCAAGGGTTGGGAGGGTAGGCACTAGGGATCAAACTCGAGATTCATCGGAATGGATTCTCCGATTTTGGAAAAATGGTAGTTTCTGGACAAGGAGTGGGCGGAGTGGCGTGGAGCGGTGGATGGATTGAGGGAGGCCCGGCGTGGAGCGGTGGAATCGTGGAGGGGCTGAGAGGAGGCGCGGTGGTGTCTAAATGAGGAGGATACCAATTCTGATTATGTGATTCATTTAGGTCGGCCAGGACTTGGGTTAGGTAGGTTTAAGGTGCGCTTTGCTTCGCTTTTTTTTCTGATCTACCTTTAGCTAAGAAAATGCGGTTACTGTTTGGCTGTTAGCAAGAATAAGTATTATATAATAAATAATAATTAATATATTAATATTAATTAATTATTTGTGGTTCTCGGTTCCGAACCGTTCGGTTTCGATTTAATCGAGAAACGTATAAACCACTAAAGTGCTAACCGAGAACCGCACTGAGAAACGTTAGTGCGGTTCTCGGTTAACCGAAATCGCACGGTTCCAGTTCGGTTCCGGTTCTAACCGAGAATCGAGAACCATTTAGACAGACCTATAAAATTTTGGTCGAGAGAGAAGTGAGAGACTGGAGATTTGGGTCAAGAGAGGTACGGAAGATTTGGGGGGATAATTTAGAGAAATGATTTTTGTTGGGAGAAAATCATACCGCCTTGTAAGATTTGGTCACCTCACTATTTTCCAAATATTTTGATGATAAATGTATTTTAATTTTTATAATATTAATATAAATAAATTTTAATTTATATTTCTTATTATATTTTAAAGAGTTGAATGTATAAATTCAATTTTATTAGTTTAATTTTAGATTTTAATTTTTAAAAGGAAAATATATGTATTCATATAATATATTTTATTTATTATAATTTTAAGGAATTATTTTCTTTTTTAATATTTTTTAAATTTATTAATTTTAATCTGAAATTTTTTTACGTTAAAAACTATATGTGCTTCTATATAAAATATGTTATAAAATGATTAAACAAATTCAAATAATTTATTTTGTTTTAGTGTAAAAAATTCAAATTTGACGAATTTTTTTTGAAAATATTTAAAAAAAATTGTATTTGTTAAGATGATTTAGTCTACTGCAACACTTTTAAGTTCACGTATAATCCAACACTTTAGGTTGGTGTTGCATTAATGTCTTTTACAACAGTGCATTCAGGTCTAATGCAACAGTAATTGAGTAGTATTGCAAAAGACCAAAGATCAGAGGGCTATTGCAATACTTTTTCTTGCAACACTGGGAATATGCGTTGCATATGAGCACTTATGGTGTAGTGATGCTACCCCGTACTCCATTCACTCGGGGTCTAGCAAGATGTATAAAGATTTGAAGCAATGTTATTGGTGGGGGAATATGAAACGTGAAGTTGCAGAGTTCGTTTCGAGATGTTTAACCTGTCAGTAGGTTAAGATTGAGCACCAACGACCCGCAGGAATGCTGAAACTGCTCCCGATCCCCGAGTGGAAATGGGAGGACATATCGATGGATTTTATCACTGGCTTGCCGACGAGTCGTCGAGGGATGAATACAATTTGGGTGATTGTGGATCGGCGGACCAAATCAGCCCACTTTTTAGAGATCAAAGACATGTGCGGTCCCGAGAGATTAGCCTAGATATTTATTAAAGAGATTGTAAGGTTACATGGTACCCCAAGAGTATTGTATCGGATCGTGACGGGCGATTTGTGTCGCATTTCTGGAAGGCAGTTCATCGTGCGATGGGTACGTAGTTGAATTTTAGTACGGCTTTTCATCCGTAGACCGATGGTCAGTCTAAAAGGACTATCTAGACTCTAGAGGACATGTTGAGGGCGTGCACTCTCGATTGGAAGGACGATTGGGAAGCCCAACTACCTTTGGTGGAATTCACTTATAATAATAGTTGGCATGCTTTGATTCAGATGGCACCATATGAGGCATTGTATGGCCGTCGTTGTAGGTCCCCTTTGTGTTTGGACGAACTATCAGAATCTTTGGGTACGGAACCCTATATGTTATTAACAGCCCGTGAGAAGATCGCTCTGATTAGGAGTCATTTGTTAATGGCTCAAAGCCGACAGAAGTCTTACGCAGACAACTGTCGACGACCACTTGAGTTCGAGGTTGGTGACCATGTGCTAATGAAGGTGTCTCCTACCCGAGGTGTTTTTCGTTTTGGGAAGAGAGGCAAGCTGAGCCCTAGGTACATTGGGCCGTTTGAGATTTTGGAGCGTGTAGGTGATCTGGCCTATCGACTGGCTTTGCCACCGGCTTTAAGTCGGATTTACAACGTGTTTCATGCTTCCCAGATGAGGAAATATGTTGCTGATCCGAGTCATATACTCCGGTTCGATGAGAACGAGATAGCAGATCACTCGTACGAGGAGCATCCCATGCAGATACTCGAAAGAAGGATCAAACAGTTGCGGAATAAGACGATTCCCTTACTGAAAGTTCAGTGGTCACGACATGGAGTCGATGAGGCTACGTGGGAAACCGAGGTTAGCATGCGAGAGAGGTATCCCGACTTCTTTACCCCTTAGTTTCGAGGATGAAACTCCTTTTAAGGGGGGGAGTATGTAATATCCAACTGTAATTTTTATCTATCGTTGTATACTCGGACAATTTGAATGTCGTGGATCATTGCGTTTAGTATAATGACTATAATGTTGAGATGTTTATAGATTTGAGTTACTTATTTTTGTTATTCACTTTATGTTTGATGGTTATAAGTTAATTGGGGAATTTCATTTTTGACCTGTTCTGGTGGCGTTAGCGTACGATACACAGATATATTAACGTATGTTAAATTCTTTGTCTTAGCGTACGTAACCTGTTATCCATTGCGTGCGCTAGGAGGGAAACAGATCGCATCAGTTGACTCCTGCCCGTGTATGGCCATGCACGTGGTGAGTGTTGGAATGTCGGGAGAGTCAAAGTCAACCATAATTAGCGTACATAATACCTTATATTTAGCGTACGTTAATGGCATGTGAAAGTCGAGATAGTAGCCTCTGTAGGATGGTTACGTACGTAAAACTTGCGGGTTAACGTACGTAACAGGCTTAGCGTACGCTAATTTCTTTCGATAGCATATGCTACTGATGTACAGTCTATTTATAGGCAGGCTGTTTCTTTCATTTCTTCACAACCCAAATCCGATTTTCTCTCCATGTATCGCCCCCCTGCCTCCCTAGAACGATATTACCCTCTTCCAACTTGTTTTTGAGCCTTGAATCTTGGAGTGGAGCTCATTGATTTGAAGTTTAGAAGGTGTTCTTGAACTCGGAGTGTGTTCTTGTATCTTTGGGGGTTGTTCTTCATTTATGGAGGTATGCTGTGCAATTATCCTGTATATTTTCGTAGTTATGATGTTAGTGATGTGGTATACTACACCTAGTGTTGAATTAATCAAGTAAAACATGTTTGTAATTAAGCTTTTCAACACTTCTTGATGAATATGATAATTAAGGGTTTGGAATAGAGATGTTCTTGATGTTATAAATGATAGTTACCTTGTTTATAAGTATCATGCTCATCTTACTGGACGTAATAATCTCAGTGGAACAATGATAATCAGTTAGCTTCATCATAGTTAGATTTAATCAATAGAATTGATATCGTAAAAGTGTTAAAACACCATATTAGATATTTATTTACCTTGGGAAGAACTTGACAATGTTGAAAATAGGAGGATGTTCTCTTGTTCAGAAATCTTATAAGTTATAACCTCATTATTGTTCGGCTTAACAAGTCTTTGAGAAATGATAAGGATATTGATCATTACAACAATAACTTTTTATTAATTGAATGTGTTGATAACTTAAGAATGTATTTGATCATCATGATAGAGTAGATAGTGTTCTTAAGAAGGAAATTCTAATTCTGAATGATAATGTCATAGTAGATTGAGTATTTAATTCGTTATGTTTGTCCTTGTATAGTAGTTGATGTTGTAGAACATAAGAACTTGGTTAAACCGATTTTAATGGTGAATTGAAGATGTTTGTTCATAGCAATGACAAGAGCATTAAAGGACATTTTAGTATAGTAATCCGATTATGGAAGACGAACCAGATGTATTGGAATCCCTCAACAATCGATAGAATATTTATTAGGGCGGAATGAATTATTTGGGTAGGTTGCGGACGTCGTTTCCTACGAATTGGTATCAATGTTGTATGAATGTATTATTAAATGAATTATGTTTCATTCAAGGTTGCTCGTTCGAGTGAGTATTTTAGTCGAGGATACCGTCCGTTTGATCATTTGGAGAAGGACTATCTTTCGCCTACGGAATTGAGGCAAGTTATCTTGCTTGGATATAATGATGATTAAATTTTGTGATGGTTATACGTTCGTGTATATGAAACACTTATGAATCTGTGATTCGTAATTTGATATTGTTCTTGATGATGTTTCCGTTTTTCATTATGCGCATCACCTTTGAATCGTTGATCTCATTGATCCTTATTGTCACATCGATGAGTTTCTTGATCCTTAATTGGACATGTGATTTATTGAATTCATTATCATGTAGTATCGTGACATATCTGGAATCATATCTGCATGCCGATTGGTTATTGTGTAGGATTTTTACCCAGGCACATATATAGTCATACATGGATGTTTCCGTATTAGACTGTGCACACAAGACGTAGTTCGTGAGACTAATTAGGTATATTGTCACACGTATATTCTGGCTTCCGTATATAGAGTGGACATGTGCACGGACACATTTCCGGATCGAGCGTACTTTGGTGTCCGTCTTGAGCCATATTATTTGATCGTTCATAGTTCATGTATGATTAGATATGTTCGACGGTTTGTGACTGATTGTTCATAGACCCGAGGGGTATGTTCAATAATCGGGATGTTTCCTTGAGATCTAATATATGTGAATCGTATAATGTCTTGAGAATTATTATCTTGTATACCTGACCCTGTGGTTTGGGCGAAATACTTGTGTTGTATTTTAGGTCGAGGCAAAGGCAAGGCACGGGAAGAGCATGGTTACGGCGAATGGTTCGAAGGATACTAGTTCGGGGGGCCCAAGTCTTTTGTTTCCAGTTATGTTCAAACCGTGTAATGTTACTTTAATTCCGCTTCATTTAAACTATTGTCCAATTGTATTAATATTTGAAGTATATTCCATCTCCATATGGTTTATACTTGTATTTCGGATCCGGTGTATCATAAGGCCGTTGGCCATTCCATTAATAAACTCCTAATCGGAGTAGTGACTATTTATTGTGGTTCGGTATCACAAGATAATACTTATTTAATCTGTATTTTGGTATCGCCTGGTGGGTCCCAGTGTGGGGTCCACAACACTATAATAACAGCCTTTTTGGGGTTTTACACCAGAGTGGTCAACCCAAGAATATTCGTGGAACCGCACTAAAGGCAATGGAACCCTCCTAGGACCCGTCAGTTCGTCCCAAAGTGAATATATACAATCAATCAAAACTCAAGACTAGTATTCCAGAGTAACTAAGTCTCATTATACGTCACATTTCATTTATATGCATGGTTAATCATGGAACCGCACCAGAGGCAACGGAACCCTCCGAGGACTCGTCAGTCAGTCCCAGAGTGGTTACCCCAAGAATATTCGTGGAACCGCACCAAAGGCAACGGAACCCTCCGAGGACCCGTCGGTCCGTCCCAGAGTGAATATATACAATCGCACTCCACAAGGAGATATATTTCCCAAACAACAACGAATAGTACCACCCCTCACAAGGGAGTCAACAAGTAATATAACACAACATTACACACCAACCAAATAAATACACATTCCAACATGCCACCCTTAACAAGGATAGTGAGCTTTAATAGTCGCATAACATGAGTAAATATAATTCGATTCGAAACGACAATACCACGTATTCGTAAAGTTTATCTATTCACAAAGTGCTCAAGCATTTTGAAATAGAGTCATTAACGCGATTATACCAATCCTTTGAAAGTTCATTATGAGTACTCGAATAACGCACATAGTCGATTGCCAATTATTGTATCTACGAAACATGAAATATATGGGCAAGATACTTGCCTCGATAATCGATACCGAAAGATCCGACGAATGCGGATCGGCCGGAAAACCTCGAACACCTATAACTTCCGAAAGTCAAAACGAAAACACGATCACAACGAGGATCAAGACCAACAACAACATAAATCGCTCCAAACATACGAAGGAAAACTCACATGAACATTTAATCGAACGTTAAATGTTCACGGTTCCTCAAGAACACTAAAATCACTAATGAGGTCGAATGAATAGAAGACATGGATATACAATCCATAGAACATGCTTAACAACATCATTTACCACCAATCAAGTCATCTAAATCGGATTGAATATGAAATCAAGAACAAATATCCAAAAAGTTAACTGTACGGAAATTAAGAAAAGTACCTCGATCCGACGAAGAACAATGGATTAGATGATGTTATAATCACCTAGGAAGCTCCAAAACACCTCTCAATAGAATAAATCGACCAAGGTGACGAACCGTAGTCTCCCTTGACTCACACCCGCGGAGAGAAGAGGAAGAAGTGAGAAAATAGGAAAAATGATCTGCTGTCCAGTTTATATACTGGACAGCTTAGCGTACGCTAATCACCCCAGATTAGCTTATGCTATCGAGTCAATGTCTTCCCAAAAAGGACAGTTAGCATGTGCTAATCACGAATATTATCGTGCGCTAACGAGTCCCAATTTCAGTCCAGTGGCTTCTGGACTGCCCCATAACTACCAGTTAGCGTGCATTGCAATTCCAGTAGCGTGCGCTAACTGTCGAACCTTAGCGCGTGCTATAGAGCCGCATAGTGTGCGCTGCCAAACTCCTTAGTCGAAAGAAGTAGCATTTAGACTGTCTCAGCCTATCCAGTTAGCATGTACTACCTGTTGGGATTCGGTGCCTAAAACGAAGGCCCAGCGAAAGCAGTAAAATGAAAATTAATTCGATCCGAATCCCTATGAGGATCGATCGAGCTACGTATATACGAATATATAAACAAAAAACAAGAAATGTAAGAAACTCACCCTTGTAGTCCGTTGATTAGATGGATTTCTTCTCTTGAGCTATTACCTAAGCTTTAAACGAATTCCATATGATCTAAAGCGCTCCAAGCACTCGAATGATCCAACGTCGAAAATACAACGCCTCTACTTGCCACGTTCCGGAGAAACGAATGGGATGACGATCACCTTGCTATCATCCAAGGATACGGCTAGAGCTAAGTGATGAAGCTATTGAATTTGAGGAATATTATGTTTATCAAATTTTTTCTCTCTGATTTCTTGATTTTTCTCCAAGAATCACCAAGAACTAAGTTGAAGAAGGAGAAGAAGAACTTGAGAAATGTATTATCTCTCTCTATTACTCTCTCTCACGTATGGAATCAAAATGGGGTGAGAGTGATGAAAAGTCTTCCTCTCTTTATTCAATTTCCACCCACATGTACAACTCATGCACATGAGGAATCAAACCCCACCAAGACAATCATCATCCATTAAAGAATAGAACAAGTGTCCAAAAGGAAGGTGGGTGGAAATGGGGTGGGGGTGGGGGGAGCCCATGTAGAAATCAGATGAGTTCGGTTCGTTTCGGACTCCCGAGAGTCCAAACAGATAAACTCCAATTCTGTTCCGATGTATTTATATCATTTAATTAATCCAATTAATTAAACATAACAAATACAAAATAATACAATTAATTTCTCCAAGAAATAATTATATTCATGAATTAAATTAATCACCTAGTAATTTATTTAATTCATTAGGCCGAAAATCAATTTATCCAATAAATCGATTTAGACATCCAATGTCCTAATATGATTAGATATCTAGTATCTAATATTCATAATGAGAGAATAAACTCGATTTATTCCGTCGTCAATCCTATTGCGTGACTCAGTAGGTCCGTCTGAGTCAGCAATGGGAGGAACCAAAGAGTAGTAGCACCTCCTAGCCAGCTTGGCGACCTACACTGTACCCCAACTGAGAACGAATGATGGGATCATTAAAAACCATTATGCCATGAATACCAGTATACGTATAAACCCTTCTTTCAAATGTCCCAATCAAGTTATAGGGTCATGGTCAGTCAGACCCTATCTGTACTTGACGCTATGCATGCGTTAATGCAAATCGAGATCATCGAGCTCTCGTGTATCCAATACAACTAGCTCCAATGCTTTGGCCAAACACTTATGATGTCATCTGCCAATAACCGCATAGGACATATAACCCGCTCACTAACGGGAGAAAGAATTCTATCTTGGTATTCAGTAGGACCTGCTACTTGCCCGTCAAGATGCACGTCGAGGTTGACCCCCGCCTCCCGGTTTACATGATCGAACTACTCTAATGAAAATCTTGACGTTACAAGCACCTCCCTACTAAATCCTCAAGTCGAAGGTCCACGAATACCTATCATAACCTTTCGATTCCGTCATTGACTGTCCCGGAGTGAAATCCGTGTGATAAATCGAGGGTGAGTCGGTTCGAGTACAATAATCCAATTAGGATACCTACAATGTGTGCTCACACTAACCATTAGTGTTCGACAGGCACTCTCCATGTCAAAGAACACGTAATACAAATCTGCACATAAACTTAACGCCCAGTCAAGTTTTATCGACTTACGATCGATTAAGTATTTGATCTATAAACCTTTCCAGTGCTAAACCCCTTATCCAATAAAGAGTGGAACGTTTTGCTCTCAAATACACAGACTAGTTTCTATATATATATTTATGAGTTAGGAATGCCAGTAACTACCAGTAAATAAAGAAACATCCATTTCCTTATATTAATGATTTACATAATTACAAGTACAATGCCCTCACTCAACATCCTCTGAGTGGCATTCGAGGGCATACTCCTAACAATCTCCCATTTGCACTCAATGCCACATACTATGGTATCTAATACCCATGTTCTACAAATGACGCTCCAAGATAGTCTGAGAAAGTGGCTTGGTCAGTGGATCAGCGACATTATCGGCTGAGTCTACTCTATGCAGCACAATGTATCCCTTGCGAACAAATTCTCTTACGAGATGATACTTCCTCTCAATGTGCTTGGTACTATTGTGAAACCTCGGCTTCTTGGCCTGTGCTACAGCTCCGTCATTGTCGCAATACAGCAGAACAGGAAGCTCAGCACATGGTATCACATGAAGTTCTCCCAGAAACTTCTTAATCTAGAACCCTTCATTGGAAGCCTCCGAGGCTGCTTGATACTCAGCCTGACAGGTGGAATCAGCAGTCGCGCTTTGCTTGGTGCTACGCCAAGATACTGCTATTCTAGTCCTTGGAAGTCCAAATCAGTGAATCCCACCACATCCAATTCTCCACCGCCATACATCAGAACTATATCTCTAGTCCTTCTTAAGTACTTGAGAACGTTCTTTATGGCAGTCCAATGTTCCCTACCTTGCTTTGCCTGAAACCTACTCACTATGCTTACATCATGCGCAATGTCAGGTCTCGTACACAACATAGCATACATAAGGCTACCCATGGCCGAAGCATATGGTATATTACTCATTTCCTTTCGTTGTTCCTCACTTTGAGGACACATCTTCAAGAAGAGTTTTATTCCATGTCGCATCGGTAGGAACCCTCTTTTAGAATCATTCATCTTAAATCGCTTTAAGATTTTATCTATATAGAGGGCTTGGGAAAGACCTATCGTTCTCTTCGCTCTATCCCGGTAGAGCTGAATTACAAGAATATAGGTTGCTTCTCCCAAGTCTTTCATGGAGAAATTACTCGAAAGCCAAGCTTTCAAAGAACTGAGCATTCCCACATTTATTCCTATTAGTAGAATGTCATCCACATATAGTACTAAGAATGCTATCTTTCTCCCACTAACCCTCTTATATACACAAGGTTCCTCTTAATTTTGCACGAAGACAAACTCTTTGACCGCCTCGTCAAAATGAAGGTTCCAACTACACAACGCTTGCTTCAGTCCATAAATGGAATGCTGAAGCTTGCACACTTTCTGAATATTGACTTCGGACACAAGCCTTTAGGCTGCTCCATATAGATTTCCTCCTCGAGGAATCCATTAAGGAAAGCCGTCTTTACGTCCATTTGCCATATCTCATAATCGTGGTAGGCAGCTATAGCAAGCATCATGCGAATAGACTTGATCATAGCTACGGGCGAGAAGGTATTGTTGTAGTCGATCCCTTCTTTCTGGGTATAACCCTTTGCCACAAGCCTGGCCTTATAGGCGTCAACCTTGCCATCACAATCAGTCTTTCTCTTGTAGATCCACTTGTTCCCAATAGGCACTATGCCCTTGGGGCGGTCTACTAGAGTCCAGACCTGATTGACAAGCATCGAGTCTATATCAGCTTCCATAGCTTCACTCCATTTCGCGGAGTCTACATCCACCATCGCTTGGTCATACGTCGTTGGGTCGGTCTCTTGGCTATCACTTGGAACCTCATGGAGACCTAGTTCCTCCAAGTGCACAAGCCCATACCTCTAAGGTAAATGAGACACCCTACTAGACCTACGAGGTGGTTGTACTACTGTTTCAGACGGTTCGGTTCCAGTTTCTTGCACAGGTGTCTGCCGAGGAGTTTTATTGTATTCTTCTAAAGAAATACTTCTACCGGCTCCACCTTCCTGAATGAACTCATCTTCCAGGAAGTGTGCTTGTAAAGCAACAACGATCTTTTGATCTTCGGGCATGTAGAATAGATATCCCATCGTCCCAGATGGGAATCCAATGAAACGTCCCTTCGCGGACCAAGCTTCCAACTTCTCCACCTTAGTCTTCTTAACATAGGCGGGACATTCCCAAATCCTAATATGATTAAGACTTGGTTTCCTGCCCTCCCACATCTCATGTGAAGTTTTAGGAACGGATTTGGAAGGACATCTGTTCAATATGTAAGCAGCAGTCAGGAGTGCATACCCCCACAGGTAAATCGGTAAGTCAGTATAGCCCAACATGGAACGGACCATGTTCAACAAGGTCCGGTTCCTTCTTTCTGACAACCATTTAACTGAGGAGTACCTGCAGGTTTTAGTTGTGAAACTATTCCATGTTCCTTAAGGAACTCACCAAACTCCGTACTCATATACTCGCCAACTCGGTCCGACCGAAGTGCTTTGATATGATTACTAGTTTGTTTCTCGACTAGGGCCTTGAATTCCTGGAATTTCTCAAAGGCATCGGATTTATGTTTCATTAAGTATACATAACCATGCCTAGTATGATCATCTGTAAATGTAATGAAATACTGATATCCGTCACGTGCTGCTTTCAAAGCACCACATATGTCGGTGTGGATTAATCCCAGTTTATCAGCGGCTCTTTCAAAAGTCCCTGTGAAGGGGGACTTAGTCATTTTGCCTTTAAGGAAAGATTCACAAGTAGGAAAATGATCTGATCCCAATGGACCCATAAGTCCATCTTTTTCCATCCTGTAAACCTTGGTTTGACCAACATGACCAAGTTTAAGATGCCATTTCAAAACTTGATTGGTTTCATCCCTATCACGTTTTCTAGTCATAGTATTCACAACTACTTTGTTGCTGAGATTTAGATGATACAACCCATTTAACAATGTAGCAGTACCGACTAGTTTATTTCTGAAATAAATTTTGCAGGAACCATCACCAATGAAAAATGAAAAGCCTTTTATGTCCATGACCAGAATGGATATAATGTTTTTGTGCCCCTTGGGCAAAATAAGTACATCTTCTAAAGTAAAAAAAAAAGCCGGATTCTAAACCCAAAAGAAGTGATCCTATGTCGGTCGCCTCGACACTATGCCCGCTTTCGACTGTGATCATAACTTCTCCAGCTCCAAGCTTCCTACTTTGTTCCAGATCCTGATTCACGGTACAAATATGAGAACTAGCACCATAATCTAGTATCCAGGAAGTAGAAAATACAGTAGCAGAAGAATTTGTTTCCAAAACTAAAAGTTCTGTACCTGAAGTGCCATGAAGAATCGGACAGTCTCTAGCCCAGTGGCCCAGCTCACCGCACTTGAGACAAGCATCCTTCTTCTTCTTGTTCTTCAGAACCATCGGGGCCTTGCCCTTTCCCTTGAAGTCCTTGGCTTGTGGTCCCGTCTGCTTCTTGGTCTTTTTATTCTTGTTCTTAGACCTCCGAGGTCCATAAGAAATCACAAGAGCAGACTCCTTCATCCGCGGAGTCTTCATCTGAGACTGAGTGGTCATAAGTTTGTTCATTAGCCCAGCTAAATTACATGTAATCTCATTGCAATTGAAGTTCATAACAAACTGTGAGAAGGAATCAGGGAGAGACTGTAGGATAAGGTCAGTTTGGAGAGAAGTATCCATTTTAAAATCAAGAGCCTCCAATCTCTTGATCATGGATAGCATTTTGAGGACGTGTTCCCCAACCTTCTCACATTTCTTCATCCTTGCACAGAACAGTTGCTTGGATATCTCATATCTAGCAGTTCTGTTGTGCTCATCATAAAGTTCGGTTAAGTGAGATAGAATCTGCCTAGCAGAAGTCATTTTCTCATGAGCTCTCTGAAGCTCATTAGACATAGAAGCCATCATGTATGCACGGACTTTTACGTCGTCCTTTACCCACTTTTTGTGGTTTTCAATCTCTTCCTGATTGGCTCTGGTCCGAACAGGAGGCACCGGAATGTCCGTCTCCAAGACAAATCCCAGTACCTCTATACTGAGGACAATCATCAGATTGCGGAGCCAGTCCACAAAGTTAGGTCCAAGTTCTTTTCGAGTAGAATTATGAGTGGATTCATTGTCATATTGAGAGTTATGTCTGCATTAAGTACGACAGATTAATTAGTGACTCGTTCAATTATGACATGAGTATAGAATTAAGGTCTTTTCTATTCTTGTTACCCAGCTCCCACTATTTTTATCAGAATAACACACTCCCATGTGAAATCTGGAAGTATCTATTGGGATTCGGTGCCTAAAACGAAGGCCCAAGGGAAGTGGTAAAATGAAAATTAATTTGATCCGAATCCCGATGAGGATCGATCAACCTACGTATATACGAATATAAAATTAAACAAAGGAAGATTCGAAATCATACCCTTGTAGTCCGTTGTTTATATGGATTATTTCTCTTGAGCTATTCCCCAAGCTACGATCCAAAGTGATCCAAGCCCTTGGATGATCCAACACCGAAAATACCACGTCTCTACTTTCCACGCACTGGAGAAACGAACGGGATGACTATCACCTTGCTATCCTCTAAGGATACGGCTAGAGCTTGACGATGAAGCCTTTGATTATAACACTCTAACTGTATAATTTATTTCTCTCAATTATTCCTCACAATATTTCTCAAAGAAAATATAATGAAGATGAAGAATACTTTGAAGACAAAGAAAACTCTTCCTGCTCTCTCTCACCAAAACTCACGTATGTTGCCAGGGTGTGGTAAGTGAGAGTTAGTCTTCCTTTTATTCTTCAATCAATCACATGAAATCACCTTTACAATATAAAAGGGAGATTCCATGTCCCCTAAGACAAAACACTTCATGATAATAAATCATGAAGTCTTTCACCAAATTGGGTGGAAGACAAGGGGGCGGCCATCTAGAAGGGTAGGAGGAGTTCGGTCCGTTTCGGACTCCCGCGAGTCCAAACAGATAAACTCTGATTCCTTTTTGATGTATTTATATCAATTAATTAATCCAATTAATTAATCATATAAAATACATAATAACATAATTATTTTATCCAAGAAATAATTATATTCATGAGTTAAATTAATCACCCATAAATTTATTTAATTCATTAGGCCATAAATTTATTTATCTAATAAATCAATTTAGACATCCAATATCCTAATTAATTAGATATCCAATATCTAATATTCATAATGAGAGAATAAGCTCGATTCATTCCGTCGTCAACCCTATTGCGCGACTCGGTAGGTCCGTCTCAGTCAGTAATGGGAGGAACCAAAGAATAGTAGCACCACCTAGCAACCCTGGCGGCCTACATTGTACCCCAACTGAGAACGAATGATTGGGATCATTCAAGAACCATTCTGTCGTTAATACCAGTATACGTATAAACCCTTCTTTCAAATGTCCCGATCAAGATATAGGGTCACAGTCAGTCAAACCCTATCTGTACTTGATGCTATCCATGCGTTAATGCAAATCGAGAACATCGAGCTCTCATGTATCTAATACAACTAGCTCCAATGCTTTGGCCAAAGACTTATGATCTCATCTGCCAATAACCGCATAGGACATATAACTCGCTCACTAACAAGAGAAAGAATTCTATCTTGGTATTCAGTAGGACCTGCCACTTGCCCGTCAAAATGCACGTCGAGGTTGATCCCCGCCTACCAGTTTACAGGGTCGAACTACTCTAATCAAAATCTTGACGTCACAAGCACATCCCTACTAAATCCTCAAGTCGAAGGTTCACGAATACCTATCATAACCTTTCGATTTCGTCAGTAACTGTCCCGAAGTGTAATCCGTGCGACGAATCGAGGGTGAGTCAGTTCGAGTATACTAATCCAATTAATATACCTATAACGTGTGCTCCCACTAACCATTAGCGTTCAACAGGCACTCTCCATATCAAAGAACATGTTATACAAGTCTTCACATAAACTTAACGCCCATTCAAGTTTCATCGACTTGCGAACGATTTAAGTATTTGAGCTATATACCTTTCTAGTGCCGACCTCCTTATCCAATAAGGAGTGAAACGTTTTGCTCTCAAATACACGGACTAGTTTATATATATATATATATATTTACGAGTTAGGAATGCCAGTAATTACCAGTAAATAAATAAACATTCATTACCTTATATAAATGATTTACATAATTACAAGTACAATGCCCTCACTCAACATCCTATGAGTAGCATTCGAGGGCATACTCCCAACAATCTCCCACTTGCACTCAATGCCATACGCTATGGTATCTAATACCTATGTTCTCCAGATGACGCTCTAAGCTAATCTGAGAAAGTGGCTTGGTCAGTGGATCAGCGATGTTGTAGACCGAGTGTACTCTATGCAGCACAATGTATCCCTTGCGAACAAATTCTCTTACGAGATGATACTTCCTCTCAATATGTTTGGTGCTGTTGTGAACCCTCGGCTCCCAGACCGGTGCTACTGCTCTATTATTATCGTATACAAACGAAAATAGGCAGTGCAGCACATTGTGTCACGTGAAGTTTACCCAATAACTTCTTAACCCTTCCTTTGGAGTCCTCCGAGGCCGCTTTATACTCAGCCTAACAGGTGGAACCAGCAGTCGCGCTATACATGGTACTATGCCATGATACTACTCCTC
Source organism: Orobanche coerulescens (assembly GCA_033398695.1). Lineage (NCBI taxonomy): Eukaryota > Viridiplantae > Streptophyta > Magnoliopsida > Lamiales > Orobanchaceae > Orobanche > Orobanche coerulescens. Next base: position 71,573,369 of record CM065801.1, read on the forward strand.
CATTAAGAGTAAATGGATCCAGAAGTAGACATAGAATCGTCTTTCTGTCCTTGGAAGTCCAATACAGTAAATCCCTTTACATTCAGTTCTCCACCACCGTATTTAAGAACCAGGTCTCTAGTCCTCCTAAAGTACTTGAGAACGTTCTTTTACGGCAATCTAATGTTCCCTAATTGGGTTAGCCCGAAACCTACTTACCACGCTCCCAGCATGCGCAATGTCAGGTCTTGTACACAATAAAGTATATATAAGGCTACCCAAATTCCGAAGCATATGGTATATTACTCATTTCCTTTCATTGTTCCTCACTATGAGGACACATCTTCAAGGTGAGTTTTATTCCATGTCGTATCGATAGGAACCCTCTTTTAGAATAATCCATCTTAAATCGCTTTAAGATTTTATCTATATAGAGGGCTTGGGAAAAACTTATTATTCTCTTCGATCTATCCCAGTAGAATCGAATATCAAGAATATAGGTTTCTTCTCCCAAGTCTTTCATGGAGAAATTACTCGAAAGCCAAGCTTTCACAGAACTAAGCATTCCCACATCATTTCCTATTAGTAGAATGTCATCTACATATAGTACTAAGAATGCGATCTAGCTCCCACTAACCCTCTTGTATACACAAGGTTCCTCTTCATTTTACACGAAGTCAAACTCTTTGACTGCCTCGTAAAAACGAAGGACCCAACTACATGAAGACTGCTACAGTCTCTTTCATAGAGTCTACATCCACCATTGCTAGGTCATTGATCGCGGTTCGGTCTCTTGTTTATCACCTGGAACCTCGTGGAAACCCAGTTCTTCCAAGTGCATAAAACTATACCTCTCAGGTAATTTAGACACCCTACTAGACCTACGAGGTGGTTGTACTTGTGTTTCAGAAGGTCCGGTTCCAATTTCTTGCACAGGTGTCTCCTGAGGAGTTTCATTGTATTCTTCCAAAAAAAAATTTCTACCTTCTCCGCATTTTTGAATGAACTCTTCTTCCAGGAAGTGTGCATGCAAGGCAACAATGATCTTTTGATCTTTGGGTATGTGAATAGATAACCCATCGTCTCAGATAGGAATCCAATGAAATGTCTCCTCACAGACCTCGCTTCCATTTTCTCCACCTTAGTCTTCTTGACATAGGCGTGACATCCCCAAATCCTAATGTGATTTAAGACTTAGTTTCGTGCCCTCCCACATCTCATGTGGAGTTTTAGGAACGGACTTGGAAGGACATCTGTTCAAGATATATTCAGCAGTCAAGAGTGTATACCCCTACAGGTAAATCGGTAAGTCAGTATAGCCTAGCATGGAACGGACCATGTCCAATAAGGTCTAGTTCCTTCTATCTGGCACAGCATTTAACTAAGGAGTGCCTGGAGGTGTTAGTTGTGATACTATTCCATGTTCCTTCAGGAACTTGTTAAACTCCGTACTCATATCCTCACCACCTCGGTCTGACCGAAGTGCTTTGATATGATTTCTAGTTTATTTCTCGACTAGGGCCTTAAATTCCTGGAATTTCTCAAAGGCCTCGGATTTATGTTTCACTAAGTATACATAACCATACCTAGTATGATCATCTGTAAACGTAATGAAGTACTGATATCCGTCACGTGCTGCTCCCAAAGTAGCACATATGTCGGTATGGATTAATTCCAGTTTATCAGCGGCTCTTTCAAAAGTCCCTATGAAGGGGGACTTAGTCATTTTGCCTTCAAGGCAAGATTCACAAGTAGGAAAGGGATCCGATCCCAATGGACCCATAAGTCCATCTTTTTCCATTTTGTAAACTTTGGTCTGACCAACATGACCAAGTCTAAGATGCCATTTCAAAACATGATTGGTTTCATCGCAACCATGCTTCCTAGTCATAGTATTCACGACGACTTTGTTACTGAGGTTTAGATGATACAGTCCATTTAACAATGTAGCAGTGCCCACTAGTTTATTTCTGAAATAAATTTTACAGTAACCATCACCAATGAAAAATGAAAAGCCTTTTTGGTCCATGACCGGAATGGATACAATGTTTTTATACCGCTTGGGCAAAACAAGTACATCTTCTAAAAAACAAAGTCGGATTCTAAATCCAAAAGAAGTGATCCTATGTCAGTGGCCTTGACACTATGCCCGCTTCCGACAGTGACCATCACTTCCCCATCTCCAATCTTCCTACTTTGTTCCAGATCCTGATTCACGGTACAAATATGAGAACTAGAACCAGAATTCAGTATCCAAAAAGTAGAAAATACAGTAGCAGAACAATTTGTTTCCAAAACTAAAAGTTCCGTACCTGAGGCGCCAAGAAGAATCGGATAGTCTCTTGCCCAGTGGCCCAGCTCACTGCACTTGAGACATGCGTCCTTTTTCTTCTTGCTCTTCGGAACCATCGGGGCCTTGCCCTTTCCCTTGAAGTCCTTGACATGTGGTCCAGTCTGCTTCTTGGTCTTTTTCTTCTTGTTCTTAGACCTCCGAGGTCCAGAAGAAATCACAAGATCAGACTCATTCATCCGCAGAGACTTCATCTGAGACTGAGCGGTCACAAGTTTGTTCATTAGCCCAGTTAAATTACATGCAATCTCATTGTAGTTGAAGTTCATAACAAACTGTGAGAAGGAATCAGGGAGAGACTATAGGATAAGATCGGTTTGGAGAGAAGTATCCATTTTAAAATCAAGAGCCTCCAATCTCTCGATCATGGATAACATTTTGAGGACATGTTCCCCAACCTTCTCACCTCCCTTCATTCTTGCACCGAATAGTTGCTTGGATATCTCATATCTAGCAGTTCTGTTGTGCTCTCCATAAAGTTCGGTTAAGTGAGATAAAATGTGTCTAGCAGAAGTCATTTTCTCATGAGCTCTGTGAAGCTCATTTGACATAGAAGCCATCATGTAAGCACAGACTTTTATGTCATCCTTAACCCACTTTTCGTGGTTTTTGATCTCTTCTTGATTAGCTCTGGTACGCACAGGAGGCGCCAGAATGTCCGTCTCCAAGACGTATCCCAAGGCCTCTATACTGAGGACAATCATCAGATTGCGGAGCTAGTCAACGAAGTTAGGTCCAATTAGGGTGTTCTTCTCGAGTAAAATTGCGAGTAGATTCATTGTCATATTGAGAGTTATGTATGCATTAAGTACGACAATTAATTAGTGACTCGTTTAATTATATTCGAAGTATAGAATTAAGGTCTTTTCTATTCTTGTTACCCAGCTCCCACTATTTTTATCAGAATAACACACTCCCATGTGAAATCCGGAAGTATTGTCGCTCTACTTCATAGTGGTGATCGAATTATTTATAAATCTTAATAGAGGGCAACCAAACAGGTTTCTAGTCTATTAATTTTTATAAAGTGGTGTCCAACACCAACCCATCTAATGGATGGTTCGATCTTCTTTTTCCCCTTGCTCACTCCCCTCAACCTATATGGTTTCTATGGTTCGTGAACAAGTTAAGTTTATACCAGCGACGCAAATCAGTTTCACAATTGAATCTTATTCGGCAACCTATCAGGTTTCTAGGGATAAAATTTGCTCCAACCGAAGGCATCCAATGTGCTCCCGGTAATTTATCGGTCCTCCCCGAACCACTGCCCGATAACTCGGAAGCATAACACATCCAGTTTGGATTTCAATTTCCGGAAAGCTCGATGGAGGGAAGGAAATCCTTGAAACCTTATAAACTTAATAATTTGTTGTGGGAGAATTATCGCGATTAATGTTACACTTCGCACATTAATTCATTTAAGCGCGTTTGAGGCATTCATACAATATGAAACAACCATTCACAACCTAGTTGCTACCAACATGTGGTTCATGGACCATTCCTAGAAAACAAAAACTCCGTAATCTAATTACAAGTCTTCGTCTTGAATCTTCGTCTTCTCGAAACGGATATTCCTCCGGTCTTTGTCATTACATATAAATTTTACATTTAAAAATTGCATCCTAGATACAAATATTTTTTGTAAAATAAATAGGCTCAAAACGGCATTTACAACCCAATCGAGTAAAACGAATTATTCAAAACTAAGTCCATGAACCACATCCCCATTCAAAAGCATTCATCCAATAAATACTAAAGAAATGGATAGTGTTGGGATAACAATCCCTGTATCGAGATTGTCAGGACAAACAAATTGAAAAGATCATGACAGAATGTTTTGACAATATGCCAATCCATCATTCAGTAAGCAGCTGTATCGAATCGACAATACAGCTATCATTCCATACAGCATACAAACAAGACAAGAAGGAATCTTTGTTATTCGCTAAAGTCAAAGTCTAGTTTGAGAAGATATATTAATATACTAAAGGATAAAGTATTTAAATATCAAGTCATCAGAGATCTTCAATCTAGCGCAAAATCCGGATCGTGTTTTATTCAAACACATCATCCCGTTGGAACGGAATCTTGCTCAACGGATTTATATCAACGGATATATTTCAGAAAGCTATAAATATACCGAGCCTTTGAAGATCTAGTAACGAATGAATAACTGATATACGCTTAAAACAACGAAGTTATCATCATATACATTTGAGCAAACATATCTTCCAAAGCATACTGCTATTTCCAAAAGTAGAGATATACAAGTGCTCAAACCGTGAACAACACATCATCAGCTATAAGCTCAGAAAGTCAAAGCTGTTGTTCAATCATCGTTGTACCCTTGAACAAAACCCAACAGCCCTGTGTGGACTGAGAAACCTTGCTATTCCCAAACTGTGTGTGACGGACTTGCATTGAAGAGACGAAGCTTCGGAACTGTGTGTGAAGAAGACAGTCAAGTGAAAGCTCAAACCAATCTGTGTGAACGGTTGAAGGCTAAGATCATTATATCAATCTGTGTGAACGATATATTGATTAGGTTTGATTATAAATACGTAGTTGTGTACGTAGTATTTATAATAAACATTTTAACTCCTGTGTGGAGGACCAGTAGACGTAGAGGGGTTTACCTCGAACCACTTTAATTACCGTGTCAATTACCTTCTGCATTTACTATTTTAATATTTGTGATTATCTTTAAGTATACACTTCATATGTAGTTGCTGTATTTACAACAACTTACTTTGACAAGACTTCCGCTACGCACTCAGATTTGAAAACCGTACAGCTTGTTGTTTAAAACACTTTCCAAGGTGTATCCTGTTTACTTAGTGGCCAACAAGTGGTATCAGAGTGGTTAATTCTATAAAAAATCAGTCGTTTTTTTGATTGAATCAGATCCTTAAATCACTTATTATTATAAAACAGTGGCTTAGGATACAACTCATTTGCCAACAGAGGGAAAACTAGTACTGTGTTCGTCAGGGGTGTGGAACCCATTCCTGTATCGGAAGAAGTTCCGAGTCCTGTGAAGGAACCCATTGCACCACGAACAGCAAAAGCTTTCATTCCGCCACCTCAGTCCTATTCCAGACAGCGGAATCACCAGCCATTCAGACCTTTAAGGCGTATCCAACAGCATGCTCCTCGAGCATATAAGCAGCGCCAACAGCCATTCAGAAGGAAGGCTGTATCCAAATATCAAAGGCCCGCACGGCAGTACTTTCAGTACAGCATGCCTAGATATTGGATACAGGAGCCTCGTCATTCACCGCGATAGCAAATTTCCGCACAGTATCATCAACAGCATTGAGAATCCAACTGGAGACCCAGGAGGCAAGCTGTTAGGCCAAAGAAAATGGCTCCACCTCCAAGACGGCATTCGTACTAGACTAATAATAACCCTGAATTTTACATGCATAATAATTATCATGGTTATAGCAACTACGTATATGCTCCATGTAGAAATCACAATTACGGACCTAAACCATCCTACAGTAAACCTATTGCTGTAAGGAAAATCTGGGTACCTAAAGGCACTAACATCCATGGACCCAACAATCAAAGGGGACCTAAATCTACCTAATTTGTTTGCTACAGGACATTCTGGAGAAGGACATCTGGTACTTCGATAGTAGATGTTCCCGACACATGACAGGAGATAAAAGCAAGTTATTAGATTTCTTAGAAGGTCGCGGTCCAAAAGTGCGCTTCGGTGATAAATCTAAAGGAAGAACAAGAGGGAAGGGAACCCTACTTGTCGGAAAATTCAAAGTCACCGATGTAGCTTATGTTGAAGGCTTACAGTACTATCTACTTAGTATTAGCCAATTCTGTGACAAATAGTACTCGGAGAAGTTCTATATAGATCATTGTAGACTCAAGAACATCCTAGCCAAAGAAGTTGTGCTCACAGGAAACAGATCAGGTAATATGTATATTGCTGACTGGATGCCTACGAGCTCCACAATTCCTTATTTTGTTTCCAAAGGCACTACAGATCTTAGCAGGTTATGGCACAAGAGGATGTCTCACGTCAACTTCAAGACGATCAACAAGCTCTCAAGACAGGGAATGATTAGAGGATTGCCAAATGTTTCATTCCAGTAAGACAGTGTTTGTGGACCCTGTCAGAAAGGCAAGCAAATCAAGACCACCCTGAAAAGAAAATCCTACCTTTCCACCAACAGAATTTTGGAAATGCTACATATGGATCTCTATGGTCCTGTAGACCCGGTAAGTTTGGGAGGTAAGAAATACTGTCTCGTTATTGTTGATGATTATTACAGGTATGCTTGGACAATTTTCCTAAGTAAGAAGAAGGAAACAACAACAAAGCTGCTAGAGCTCCTGAGAAAGCTTCAAAATGAAAAAGGGTCGAGTATCGTGTCCATTCATTCCGACAGAGGTACATAATTCACTAACCGCTTTATAGAGCAATACTTCTCGAAAAATGGGATACATCACAAATACTCAGCTGCCCGTACACCTCAACAAAATGGTGTTGCCGAGAGAAAGAACAGGATGCTGAAGGAAGCAACAAGGACAATAATTGCTGTAAGCAAGTTGCCACAGCGTTTCTGGGGCGAAGCCACCAATATAGCGTGCTACACACAAAACTGCTGTATCGTCAACAAGCATCACAACAAAACAGCATACGAGGTATGGAACAACAAAAATCCGTTAGTTTTGTACTTTCATATATTTGGATGCAGATGTTACATTTTGAACAATGGTTAGGATTAACTTAGATCCTTTGATGAGAAATCGAATGAACGGATATTTGTAGGATATTCCTTTATTAGCAAAGCTTACAGGATCTTCAATAAAAGGAAGCTAACAATTGAGGAATCAGTTCATGTAGTGTTCGATGAACCCCACCATGATTCTATAGGAGTAGAAGACCTTTATTAGAACATCCAACAACTTTCCATCATAGATCCACCAACTCCTATCGAACCTGTCGTTGACCTAGAAATCAACCCCGCAGCTGTAAGAACTGACGTAGATGAAGCCGATGCTATTCAAGCTGAATCCAAAACTACAGCAACACTCGATAAAGTATGAGACCCCGAATTACAACCCGATAGAAGATGGTTGAGAGATCACCCGCAAGAGCTGATCATTGGAAACATTGATGCTGGTGTTTCTACCCGTAGGAGAATATAGAGTACACAAGGAAATGTATTATGTGCACAAGAAGAACCCGATACTGAGATATCACCATTTCCTGAATGGAAATCTCAATCCAAGCTTAGAAGACTTAATATGTGCACTATTGCTGTATTCTTAGCCCAATCCGAACCTGTTTCTACCAAAGAAGCTCTCAACAACTCTCATTGGATCACATCTATGGAAGAAGAGCTTAACGGTTTTGAAAGAAACAATGTATGGTATCTTGTACCCAGACCTAAGCATCAATCAGTAATTGGAACCAAATGGGTATTTAGAAACAAGAAGGATAGAAATGGACTCATTATCAGGAATAAATCCCGATTAGTCGCCCAAGGCTACAGACAGGAAGAAGGCATAGACTACGATGAGATATTTGCCCCTGTAGCCAGACTAGAAGCCATTAGGATATTTTTAGCCTTTGCCGCCCATAAGAGCTTCATTGTATACCAAATGGATGTCAAAAGTGCATTCCTGAATGGAGACCTTGCTGAAGAAGTATATGTTGAACAACCACCAGGGTTTGTCAATCTAGAAGGCGAAGACCTAGTATACAGGCTAAGGAAAGCACTGTATGGACTTAAACAAGCCCCTAGAGCATGGTATGAGACTCTATTCCAGTATCTGACCGATAATGGATTTGAGAAAGGTGATGTGGACAAGACCTTATTCAAAATACAGGATGGTGAAGACCTACTAATGGTTCAAATCTATGTAGATGATATAATATTTGGTCCAACTAACCTTGCTTTATGTCAAAGGTTCTCTCATCTCATGCAAAGTAAATTTGAAATGAGTATGATGGAGAACTTAGTTATTTCTTTTGTTTGCAGATAAAGCAGTTGCCTACAGTGATTTTCATCAACCAGGAAAAATACAGCAAGGAGCTTCTCAATAAATTTGGAATGGATACTTCCAAATCATCGTCAACCCCCATGAGCACTTCTGTGCAAATTAGTGCCGATGAAGCTGGAAAGCCAGTTGATAAATCACTCTACAGGAAGCTTATTGACTCACTTCTGTACCTAACGGCTAGCAGACCTGATATCCAGTTTGCCGTGGGAGTGTGTGCGCGATATCAAGTATCACCTAAAGAATCACACTTCACAACAGCTAAACGAATCCTGAAATACGTCAAAGGAACAGTCGATGTAGGACTGTGGTATCCTAAAGAAGGCGAATTCGATTTAGTTGGCTACAACGACTCGGATATCGGAGGTTGCAAGCTAGATAGGAAGAGTACAAGTGGAACTTGTCACACTCTTGGACCTAGACTTGTGTCCTGGTTTAGCAAGAAACAATTGGCAAACTCGCTTTCAACAGCTGAATCAGAATACTATGTTGCTGGTAGTTGCTGTATGCAGATCCTTTGGATGCAACAACAGCTATCAGACTATGGAATTGAAACCAAAGAGATGCCGATTATGTGCGATAGCACGAGTGAAATTGCTATCACTCACAACCCTGTATTGCACTATCGCACCAAGCATATTCACATGAAGAATCACTTCATTAGAAATCATGTTGAGAACAAGGATGTTCGGCTGGAAAAAGTTCATATCGATATCCAGTGAGCCGACATCTTCACCAAACTTATCGACACCGCAAGATTATGCATGCTTCGACATGAATTGGGATTGCTACAGCCTAACTCCCTGTAAGTTTTTAATGCTTTTACTCAATAATTGAGGGGGAATGCTGTAAGACCCAAGAATACAGTATCCACCATTAGTTATCTGTACACTCAGTCTATCAGAACAGCACTGTAGGAATCAAGCGATATGAATTATCCTACAGATGACGTATGCAATAATTAAGGGAGAATACCGTACGACCCAAGAATATAGCATTAATCCGAAAGCTGCTGTATCGAATTGAAACCCGTATGTACCTTTTAAGGGGGAACTCTGTATTTTCGCGGATAGAGCACCTACAATGGGAAATCAATTATCATATTATTTATTTTTAAACAATATTTTATGTCCACGTGCCTTGTTATCATTACAAGTGGTTTGCATTAAATGCTTTACATGACATCTGGACATTGATATCCTCAAAGACGTGATGTTTCAAATTTTTTATTAATTGTACACCGCCGTTTCGGGCAATAAGGGTAATTTGAAAAGTCAGAAGTGGGACCCACCCCTATTTTAAATTAGATGGATAAGTTGCACCGGTTACACTCAGTCCATCGTGATCGTCCATTTTAAACAAACGGTTCCCATCCCTTAAATCTGACCGTTCATTCTTTGAAAACCCTTCTTCGCCGCCCACTATAAAAGGACTGAAAATGCCATTTGAGACTCTTTACGCTTTCTGCATATTGTAAGAGTTCTTGAGCATACAACCTACAAGTTTTCTGTGTTTACTGCATTTTTGCTTGAAACCTTTTTAACTTTTCTTAGAGAATCAACAATGGCATCTTCTTAGACCTCTTCTGTCTCTCTCAAGAAAACATCCAACATCATCGACGGACGGATCTTTTCCAGATCTGTCTTGCTTGAACATGATCATGCCGAAGTGGATGACATAGAATCAATGGAGTACGTCATCACTAGGATTCGTCAACAAGGCCTCTATCGCCTTGGCAGCCACTCTGCTGAACGATTTGATGTTCATCTGGTTGAGGAGTTCTACCTCAATGCTGCTGTTCGTTTCCTTTCACTGGCCCAGGGAGGACATGTTGCTGACATCACAGCCGTTGTTCGTGGAGTCGAGATCCACATTGACCAAGAGCTACTCCAAAACATCTACAAGCTACCTGCTGATGGCTGTCAATGGAAGATATTGAGACCTTTGGGTCCCAGGATATGTTATCCGCTTACTACGGCTTGTTCACCGGTTCAGCCTCGGTTGAAACGGTTCACACCTCTTGCCATAAGAAAATTTTTTGCTTATCTTTTGTCTACTTACATGATTTCCGTCGTCGTATTATTGAGAACAGAACAGGTGCTTTTGAGATGTGCACCAATCTTAGGTTTAGGATGATGGTTGCAATTATGACCTGTGAGAAGGTCAACTGGTGTCAAATCATCCTCAAACGACTGCAGGAAGAAGTTTCTAAGCCTGCTTTGCAGAAGAAATCCTTTGGTCTGCTGTTGAACTACATCTTGATGAAATGCGGTGTTCCGCAAGATGATAAAGCCAAGAAGATCACTTCTCGCATTTATATGGGAAGCATCAGACCCACCGTCTTCAGGAAAGGACCCCTCATTGCAAACAGGCCCTACGTTCGCAAACTGCCCCTTTCGGCCGACCCAAGGGACATATCTTCGATGTCCCATGGCGAAGAATCTGCAAGGAAGAGAAAAAAATCGCACAGCAAAACTCCAGTTGCTGTTGAGAAACCGAAAAGGAAGCTAAGGAGGCTTTCAAAATTTAAGGCTACAGAAACCTCCAATGATGCTTCTTCCGTGGCTCAACCTACTGAGCAACTCCCCCAGGGCCTTTGGCCGCTATGCCGGATGCTCAGACATCTGCCAATATACAAGACTCTGGCGAGTCGGCTGCCACTTTGGAGCCAATAACTACTTCTCCTATATGGGATCCCACACCCGTTCAGGATCCATCTCCCATCAGGATACCAACCCCTATAAGGAATCCCTCTCCGATACAGGATTCCACACCTGTAGAGGAACCCATGCCTACAGCGAACCTAGGCGCTGTACACAGCCCCTCCCCAGACTCAATTATTACTTAAACCATACTTTCTATGCAAATCGAACAGGCTTACGAACGGTTTGTCCAATGGAAGAGTTACAGACATGCTCCGTACGACAAACTGTACAACTGGAGCGAATGGAGTAATGAAGAAAGATTTGTTCTGGAAGTGACGAACGCTCAATATGTTGTTGTCCTGATCCAATGGGACAACCTATGCGTTAAAGAGCTTATTGAGAGCCATCTGTTTGAAAAAGCCGAAGCACGAAAGAAAGGAAAAGCTAAGTCCGTGGAATCTCCCGAAAGTCCAAAATCAGATCCCGACTCGGACGATGATGAAGATGCCCTACAGGCTGGTCTAAGAAAGAGTGGCAAAGAATCTGAATTTCAGATGGGTGTAGGATCTTCAAGTCAACATCAATCACCTCCCCATCAACAAGACGATGTTCCTGACAACGAGGATTCAGTCCCTCATGTCACGGAGGAACAATCTATTTCGCAACAAACACTCGAGCCTATCGCCGCCCAAGCAGAAGAAGAATACGACGCCATACCGCATGAGGGATCAGTCCCTCTTCCGGAGCAGGCGGAAGATGACAGAAAGTAGGATGAATCAGTCCTTCCTGTATCCATGTGTTTAGAACCCACTTCAGCATAGGAGAATGCAGCACCCCCTGTCACCGAGCCCGAATCTGATACTCCCGCACCCTCAACCGCCTTGGAATCTGACGACGGTATAATACCTTAGGATGTCCAACTCAATTCACGCCCTAATGTGAATTTGAGAAGGTTGAACGGAGTTGAGGATTTTGCCCAGCCAGACTCTCCTAGGACTGCCACAAGAAAAGAGCGATTATGTGCTCTTGGCCTCCAAACTATTTTCATCCAGGACGTTGTCAATGCCCTGTATTCTGTGGAAAAAGCTCTTGATTGTCTACACACATCTGCCGTTGAAGATATGACAGGACTGAAGCATGAAGTCTCCCGAGTGGTAGAAGCCTTCACTTTCTTGACACACGTCTTCAAGCAGGCACTGAGCCAATTGCAAGAAAAACAGGAGCAGATCCTGAGAGAAGAGCAGTAAAAGCTATGCGTGTCTGAGGCCAAGACAGCATCTGCTATGATCGAAACCGGTTCCCAGCTTCGAGCCCATGATAAGAAAATTCAAGATATGTCGCAGGTGCTCTCCTCCCTTGTTGAGAAAATGACAAATATTTAGACGAAATAGGATGCTGCTTTGCAAATCCTGGAATGCCTTCATGAGAAGGTGTCATACCTTGATGACGCCAGAAGGGGGAAGAATCGAGGGAAGCTGCTAGGAGAACAAGGCTGGAGCAAGAGAAGGAAATGTTAGCTCCTTTTGAAGACTCCATCACTGCTGATATAGCCCATATCACATCTCCAAGGATACAGGGAGATCGACCAGAATTCCAGGATCCTAAGTATCCTTGGAAGAGCCTAGTCCAAAATCCGCAAGCTATGAACCTCCCGGCCGACCGACAGCCTACTGCTGAATAGATCAAGAACTGGAGGAGAAATGAACTGCTAAGACACTTTGTTGTTCTTATCAGGGAATCCTCATTATTCAACAGATGCAGGACGGTAAAGGAAGCCACAGAGGAGTTTAAGAAAAAGCTGGAAGAAGGAACACTCCCATTACAACAGCAGATGAAGTCAAGGCATAGAAAAGGTGACTTGGTTACCCATCCAGAAGATTGGATCCTAGTCTTCGATAAATCATATGAAGGACGAGCCTTATATCTGAATCGAGATAGGGACGCACATGAAAGCTGGTGGAAGGGTACCAAGAATGACCCTAAAAGGCCATGGAGGAACTCAGAATACATGAGTTAAATTTCTTCGTATTATATTTGTAATCTTATTTTCAGAACAGCAAAATTTTGTACTCTTCGTTTCAATATCAATAAAATACTTTGCCCGTCTTGAAAGATTACAACTCGTAATCTACTGTGTTATTGTATGTTTACAAACACTTAATTTATTCTTGCTGTATTCAAGTATAAAACTTATTTTAATACATAAGCTGTAAGAACTTGTCTGCGAACAGTTCATAGTTTAAGTTATATCTAGAAAACAATGTAAGATTGTGCCTGCGCGCCAATCATAAGTTTAATCATGTATCACTCTTTTGATAAAAGCTAAACTTGCCTACGATCATTTCTTAGTGTTAGGCTAATTGCTGAAGGCCAGAACATTCCAACAGAAGACCAAGAAGTCTGTCCTCCTTTAAAATGCTAAGTGTCAAAGTTTTGGCATCATCAAGGATGTTTGGATATCATCATAAGATTTTAAAAGGAAGAATTGGAAGGACTTGGCAATTATGAAAAAGGGGGAAATTGTTGGGATGACAATCCCTGTATCGAGATTGTCAGGACAAATAAATCGAAAAGATCACGACAGAATGTTTTGACAATATGCTAAACCAGCATACAGCAAGCAGCTGTATCGAAAAGCTGATCAAAAAGATATCAACCTGTATCGAAGACTTCTCGTAGCGCCAGCATACAGAATCAATCATACAGCAAAGGAGTCTCATAAAGACTAAGTATGGAAACTATCTCGAATCGATGATACAGCTATCATTCTATACAACATCCAAACAGGACAAGAAGGAATCTTTGTTATTCACTAAAGTCAAAGTCCCGTTTGAGAAGATATATTTAAATACTAAAGGATGAAGTATTTAAATATCAAGTCGTCATAGATCTTCAATCTAGCACAAAATCCGGACCGTGTTTTATTCAAACACATTATCCCGTTGGAACATAATCTTGCTCAACGGATTTATATCAACAGATATATTTCAGAAAGCTATATATATCCCCAGCCGTTGAAGATCTGGTAACGAACGAATAACTGATATACGCTTGAAACAATGAAGTTATCATCATATACATCTGAGCAAACATATCTTCCAAAGCATACTGCTATTTCCAAAAGAAGAGATATACAAGTGCTCAAACTGTGAACAACACATCATCAGCTATAAGCTCAGAAAGTCAAAGCTTTTGTTCAATCATCGTTCTACCCGTGAACAAAACCGATCAGACCTGTGTGGACTGAGAAACCTTGCTAATCCCAAACTATGTGTGACGGACTTGCATTAAAGAGACGAAGCTTCGGAAATATGTGTGAAGAAGTCAGTCAAGTGAAGCTCAAACCAATCGGTGTGAACGGTTGAAGGCTAAGATCATTATCTCAATCTGTGTGAACAATATATTGATTAGGTTTGATTATAAATACGTAGTTGTGTACGTATTATATATAATAAATATTTTCACTCCTGTGTGGAGGACCAGTGGACATAGAGGGGTTTACCTCGAACTACTTTAATTACCGTGTCAATTACCTTCTGCATTTACTGTTTTAATATTTGTGATTATCTTTAAGTATACACTTCATATCTAGTTGCTGTATTTACAGCAACTTATTTTGACAAGACTTCCGCTACACACTCAGATTTGAAAACCGTACAGCTTGTTGTTTAAAACACTTTCCAAGCTGTATCCTCTATACTTAGTGGCCAACAGATAGCGAGAAGATTACATTGATCTAATCAATATATAATCAACAATAAATAGAATTGATCCAATCAACTCAACAATAATCGACAATTTAATTTTCGTCCATAGTAAACCCTTAAAATATTTTCTTTAAATTTTTCCTCATCAAAAATTCCAAATTGATGATTTTAACACTGGGAAATTCAATAAGAAAATATACTGAAAAACGAGACCCAGTACCCGACAGCCTGGAAACTGCCAAGCAGCACCAGGCACCCTGCTAGACAGCCCACATGACACGCTCGACCGCCTACAGGACGCCATCGACTCCCTACAGGAAGTGCTCGGCTCCCTACAGGACGCGCTCGGCCGCTGTCAGCAAGCACTCTACCGGATACAGCAAGCACTCGACCGGATACAGCAAGCACTCGGCCAGATACAGCAAGCGCTCGTCCGGATACAACAACGCTCGGCCGCATACAGCAACGCGCTCGGCTGCAGTCAGGACACGCCCGGCAGAATACAGCAAGCACCCGGGTGCTGTCCGAACGTGCTCGGCCACTGCTCGACAGCTGTATGATAAATCGTCCAACTATTGCATACAACTCGTTTTCGGGCAGATTTCTAAAATCCTGTTATTCCTGATCTATATATTATTAATATAAATCATATTTCTAAGAAAAACCAGATTTATACCATAACATAAAATCACGGAGAAACGACACTACGACGAACAATAAAAATATCTACGATTATCAAAGTGATTCTTAATCACAAAACAAGCATTACAAATGCTAAATATCATATATATGATTGCAATACTTCGCTCTGATACCACTGTTGGGATTCGATGCCTAAAACGAAGGCCCAGTGGAAGCGGTAAAATGAAAATTAATTCGATCCGAATCCCGATGAGGATCGATCAAGCTACGTATATACGAATATAAAATTAAACAAAGGAAGATTCGAAATCATACCCTTGTAGTCCGTTGATTATATGGATTACTTCTCTTGAGCTATTCCCCAAGCTATGATCCAAAGTGATCCAAGCCCTTGGATGATCCAACGCCGAAAATACCGCGTCTCTACTTTCCACGCACCGGAGAAACGAACGGGATGACTATAACCTTGCTATCCTCTAAGGATACGGCTAGAGCTTGATGATGAAGCCTTTGATTATAACACTCTAACTGTATAATTTATTTCTCTCAATTATTCCTCACAATATTTCTCAAAGAAAATATAATGAAGATGAAGAATACTTTGAAGACAAAGAAAACTCTTCCTGCTCTCTCTAACCAAAACTCACGTATGTTGCCAGGTTGTGGTAAGTGAGAGTTAGTCTTCCTTTTATTCTTCAATCAATCATATGAAATCACCTTTACAATATAAAAGGGAGATTCCATGTCCCCTAAGACAAAACACTTCATGATATTAAATCATGAAGTCTTCCACCACATTAGGTGGAAGACAGAGAGGGGCGGCCATCTAGAAGGATAGGAGGAGTTCGGTCCGTTTCGGACTCCCGCGAGTCCAAACAGATAAACTCCGATTCCGTTCCGATGTATTTATATTAATTAATTAATCCAATTAATTAATCATATCAAATACATAATAACATAATTAATTTCTCCAAGAAATAATTTTATTCATGAGTTAAATTAATCACCCAGTATTTATTTAATTCATTAAGCCAAAATTAATTTATCTAATAAATCAAATTATATATTCAATGTCCTAGTTAATTAGATATCCAATATATAATATTCATAATGAGAGAATAAGCTCGATTCATTCAATCGTCAATCCTATTGCGCGACTCGGTAGGTCCGTCTCAGTCAGCAATGGGAGGAACCAAAGAGTAGTAGCACCACCTAGCCATCCTGACGGCCAACACTGTACCCCAACTGAGAACGAATGATTGGTATCATTCAAGAACCATTCTATCGTGAATACTAGTATACGTATAAACCCTTCTTTCAAATGTCCCGATCTAGATATAGGGTCACAGTCAGTCAAGCCCTATCTGTACTTGATGCTATGCATGCGTTAATGCAAATCGAGATCATCGAGCTCTCGTGTATCTAATACAACTAGCTCCAATGCTTTGGCCAAAGACTTATGATCTCATCTGCCAATAACCGCATAGGACATATAACCCGCTCACTAACGGGAGAAAGAATTCTATCTTGGTATTCAGTAGGACCTGCTACTTGCCCGTCAAGATGCACGTCGAGGTTGACCCCCGCCTCCCGGTTTACAGGGATGAACTACTCTAATGAAAATCTTGACGTCACAAGCACATACCTACTAAATCCTCAAGTCGAAGGTTCACGAATACCTATTACAACCTTTCGATTCCATCATTGACTGTCCCGGAGTGAAATCCGTGCGACAAATCGAGGGTAGAGTCGGTTCGAGTGTACTAATCTAATTAACATACCTATAATGTGTGCTCCCACTAACCATTAGCGTTCAACAGGCACTCTCCATGTCAAACAACATGTTATACAAGTCTTCACATAAACTTAACGCCTAGTCAAGTTTCATCGACTTAAGTATTTGAGCTATAAACCTTTCCAGTGCCGACCCCCTTATCCAATAAGGAGTGAAATGTTTTGCTCTCAAATACACGGAACTAGTTTCTATATATATATATATATTTACGAGTTAGGAATGTCAGTAACTACCAGTAAATAAAGAAACATTCATTGCCTTTTATAAATGATTTACATAATTACAAGTACAATGCCCTCACTCAACATCCTCTGAGTGGCATTCGAGGGCATACTCCCAATAGTATCGTCGCTCTACTTCATAGTGGTAATCGGGTTATTTATAAATCTTAATAGAGGGCAACCGAACAAGTTCCTAGTCTATTAATTTTCATAAAGTTGTGTCTAACACCAACCCATCTAATGGATGATTCGATCTTATTTTTCCCCTTGCTCACTCCCCTCAACCTATACGATTTCTATGGTTCGTGAATAAGTTAAGTTTATACCATCGACACAAATCAGTTTCACAATTGAATCTTATCCGGCAACCTATCAGGTTTCTAGGGATACAATTTGCTCCAACCGAAGGCATCCAATGCGCTCCCGGTAATTTATCTGTCCTCCCCGAATGACTACCCCGATAACTCGGAAGCATAGCACATCCGGTTTGGATTTCAATTTTCCGAAAGCTCGATGGAGGGAAGGAAAACCATGAAACCTTATAAACTTAATAATTTGTTGTGGGAGAATTATCGCGATTAATGTTACACTTTGCACATTAATTCATTTAAGCGCGTTTGTGTCATTCATACAATATGAAACAACCATTCACAACCTTGTTGCCACCAACATGTGGTTTATGGACCGTTCCTAGAAAAATTACAAGTCTTCGTCTTGAATCTTCGTCTTCTCAAAACGGATCTTCCTCCGGTCTTCGTCATTACATATAAATTTTACATTGAAAATTGCATCTTAGATACAAATATTTCTGGTAAAATAAATAGGCTCAAAATGGCCTTTACAACCCAATCGAATAAAAACCGAACGATTCAAAAACTAAGTCCACGAGCCACATCCCCATTCAAAAGCATTCTTCCAATAAATACTATATAAATGGAAATCGTAGAGATACATTAATCCAGTCAATAATACGAACCGATCCAATTGATTCATCCAAAACAAATTAATCCAATTAATTCAAACAACCATCAATTTTAACTTGTTTTGAACGATAAAATATTTCGTTAAATTAATTCCTTTAAGATTAAAATTACCACAATTAAATCTTAGTCAAATTAAATCTAATTTAATTTGTGGGAAATTAATTATCCAACGAAATATAAAAAACGGAGTCAAAAACACGGCGAACATCGCCAAAGAGCTACCGAAAGGGCCGATGGATCGGAAGGGACCGAGACCATTGCAGGCGTGCCAGCCGCATGCCGAGCACAGACGATCACGGGTCCAAATCGCGATCTACTGCCTCAGACCACGAGGCAGCGCCCGGCCAGCCCCAGGCTGCCGGGTCCGATTACATTTTCGGCTCGTGTTTCGCCTCGATTCCAAAACTAACATTTTTCCAATCTTTATATTATATTTTAAATCAGTTTTTCAAAAGAAAAATAGATTTACATTGTAACATAAAATCATGAAAAAATATTTTTTTGGATGAACAATAGAAAATCAACGATTAATACGATTATAATTCCAAATCATATACCATCTAATCAAGCATTCCAAATGACAATATCGTATATACGATCGCAAGACTTAAGCTCCGATACCACTGTTGGGATTCGGTGCCTCAAATGAAGGCCCAGCGGAAGCGGTAAAACAAAAATTAAATCGATCTAAATCCCTACGAGGATCGATCGAGCTACGTATATACGAGTATATAAACGAAAAACAAGAAATGTTTGTAGTCCGTTGATTATATGGATGTAATACCTGGTTGTAAATTCATTCATTATCATTCAGTAATTATCATTCAGTATTTTTCACTCAGTAATTTTTCACTCGTTATTAATCATACATCAATCATATTCATTCACTGTATTCACCGTTCAGAGTACTTTTGTATCGTGTATCAGTTATTATTCGTCATTCAACCCGATTGGAAAATCGGGAAGAGAATATCATCATGGTCATCTTTGTAGTGGGCTGTGTGTGAGGAGTAGCGACGCTACGTACTCTCTTTAGCACGCGCTAATTGAGTACGGGTAGCGCACGCTACCTCTAAGCATTAGAGCACATTAACGTTGTTCAGGCAGACAGTCCAGAAGGCATTGGACTGAATTTTGAGTTGTAGTAGCACAAGCTACGAATGGTAAGTAGCGCACGATAGAAGTTTGGATAGCGCACGCAAAGCATGAGTGTAGCGCGTGCTAAGGCTCGATCAGATAGTCCAGTGGGTGCTGGACTGAAATGGAATAATTCATAATGTACGCTACGATAGGATCTTAACGTACATAATTCTATGTGTAGCGCACGCTGAGTTTTGGGTGTAGCGCACGCTATCGCGAGCAGGTCAGAGGATAGGAGGTCCTGGACTTCAGTTACTGGGCATCAAACATCAGTTAGCGCACACTAACATTTTGGACTAACGCACGCTATTGGGAAGACGTTAGCGCACGCTACCAAGTTTACAACGTACGCTAACGAGGCAGTCAGAGCTCACTGGACTATCCGGTTAACCCGCTAGCGCACCCTACATATCAGGTCATAGCGTGCGCTAAACTGGATCAATATAAATTGGACAGTCCAGTCCAGTTTCATCATTTTTCAATCTCTCCTCCTCCTCTCGGCGTTTCTGGGCAATTTCGGGCGTTTTGGAGAGATTTCTTCGAGCTGCATCCATATATCAACATCTTCAAGCTTATCATTCAGATTAATCATTATTTCATCCTCTCTAATACATCAAATCAAGGTAATAATTTCTTGGATCTAGAATTTCAGATTTCAAATGTTTTCCTTCCGATTTCTTCTTGTAAGCTTGCTATTATGTTGGAATATGTTAGATATGGATTATCTATCTTGGATACATGTAATCCTGCGGATTTATTAGTGTATATTTCGGATATGATGAATATTTGGGGAATTATTCAAGAACCCTTGATGTTTGACTTTGGTTATTTTGGGGGTTTCCGATTAGTGTTGTCGTAACCTTGGGTTGTGGTTTCCAAATGGATTACTGATGTCATTATTGTAGTTTTGTTGGGTTGAATCATCGCTTGGAGGTTTGGTATCGATATTATTAGAGTTGGTTGTAACCAAAGGGAAGAATGTTTACAACGTATGCGTTAGAATGCCCCAATGAATTTGATTATTGTTGTATCGACTTTTGAGTTGGTTATAATCGTGTTTGATACATTTATTGAGCGTTTGTTGGTGATCATGTTATTCAAGGTTGTTCGAGCGACCGGTATTTTCCACATAGGACGTTTGTTCGAGGAAGTACTTTCACCACCGGTATTGTGTAAGTAAATTCTAACTCGGTTAAAAGTATACTGATTCCTTCCGTTGTTGTTCATTCATAATCATGATTCATTCATAGTGTACTAATCATGTTGAGACTTATAATTATCAATCTAATCATTCAATTCACGAGGAACAACGGTTCTAATCATTTCAGTGAGCTATCATTCGTTTCATTATTTTTTCATCTCGGTGAGTCATTCTTGACCCTTGTCGGATTATTATTCATTAATATTCATCATGGTCACTCTTGTTCAAGTGACCTTCTGGGTTCATATTGCGTGGCCGGGTGGTTATGTGTGGAATTTTAGTCGGGCACACGATAGTCATGTGAAGGGTTTACCGACACAATGGACTGTGCACACGGTAAAATTACTCCGTGAGACTAATTAGGTACAAGGAAGAGTGTGTCCGGACACTCGTCTTGTGCACTTGCACATCCCATTACGGGCATACTACGATGCCCCTCTTCAGCTTACTTTCATAATTAAGATATATCATGATTATGTTTATTCAACTCTTGAGGATTGTTGTTCTGTGTAAGTGACCCAGTTCGGGGATATTGTTTTCAGGTCATGGCAAGGCAAAAGCACGGGAAGAGAACGTTGATGGAAAGGAGTCCCAGTCATACTAGTTGGAGGCCCTAGTCCTTTTCAGTCATTCATGTTTTCTTCATTTTATTTCCGCTGCAGATTTTCGTTTGGATTGTCATTTATTCAGTGTTGTGTATTTTATCTTCACATAAAATATACATGTATTCTGTTCTCCTGGGTGTGTTCTACTTGAAACTCCTCATCGGAGTAATTGTTAATGTAATGTGGTTCGGTACTACATTTGCACTGTGTAATCCATTAATTTTCACTCGCCTGGTGGGTCCCAGTCGGGGGTCCACAGCACTATAATATCCGCCTAGTTTGGGGTGTTACAGAGTTGGTATCGGAGCGTGGTTTTGAATACTACCTTCCGAGTCATGTCTCATTGAAATCATCATTCATCAGACTAGTATCATTGGACTTTCGCGTCACATGTGACCTGTGCAAGAGCCGAGCCCTCAGACCAAAAGAACAGTAAGATTTCTGACGCCATGATATAATTTCTGGAAATAAGAATCACTCATTCATCATTCATCAGTCAATAATCCTCAATCATCATTTTCATTTTGATCATGTCGATCATGTTAACTCATTAATCACTCAGTTCACTTCATTGGACAGTTGTTGATCTTGAGGATCGTATCATTAATCTTGTTAACTTGTTCAAGATAATCATTTCAAGAACTCCATCAGATAATCATGCCAGCTTAGTTGATTCTTCGTGTAATAATTGTGTTAGAGTGCGTATGCTCATTATCATCATTTCATAACATAATTATAATGCGGTATTCGTGCGAGATCTATAACTATCATGTGACTTTCCTACTTCAGTATGGAAAGAGCTGTCAGAGGACGCAGGGGAAGAGGCCGCGTTGTGGGCCGAAACCCGGGAACTCATGTGAATACACATGCAAACGCAAGGAATAATGCTAATTCATCGAGCAGTGACGCTACCACCCATTCACCTGGAAATAATCATTCACCGTCAAGGAGTCGTATCCGAGTTACAGCTAAACCGGAAGGTGTTCGGGTTAATTCACTCACTTTTATGCAGGGCATGATGGCCCAGATGCAATTCCTTAACCATCATTGCACCTCTCTGGCTAATTTAATCGGGAAAGCTCTTACTTATGAGCTTACTGCGAAGGAAGTTGCTAAGCATCAACCTTCATCTTCTGGCACGAAACCAAAGAAGCGTAATCCGTCCGAAGGCGGACATGCAACCTTCAAGAAGCTTAGCAACAAGTATGGTGCTTAGCAACAAGTATGGCGCCATATTAAGCTTACCTAATTGGTGGGCAGCATTGATATCATACCTCATGTTGAGTCTGTGGTCGTCATGTCGTGGTCAGTGTTGTGAATTGGTTTTGTACTCGCACGGGTACTGTCAAGTATTTTATATGGTGTTGATTGTTGATGATGTTGTTGTATCAACTGTGAGCTGTTGTATCAGTTCTGATCCTACGGGACGATGTATTGTTTGGTTTTTGTAATGTATGTCGTGTTCAAGTCAGTTTTGTTTTAAGATAGTGAATGTCGTGGTTTTGTTAATTTTTAATGAGTTCTATGTTGGTCTAAGCCTGGAAGGTTCTCCAAAAAGAATCTATGGTGCTGTAATATCTCCATAAATTACGGGGGTGTTACACTGATTATTCCCTTGGAAGGGGAAACTTTGAGGAAAACCTTATCCCCACTTTCAAAATGTAATTCAGTTCGGCGTGTTTCAGCGTATGAGTTTTTTCGAGTCTGGGCCTCTTATATTCTCTGTCGTATCTTGCGAATAATCTCAATCATGTCGCCGACTGTGTCTGGCCCTAAAATATTTCCCTCACCCACTTCATCCCAATAAATTGGTGATCTTCATTTTCTACTGTATAAGGCTTCATAAGGCGCCATACTTATCATTGCCTGATGACTGTTGTTGTTAGAAAATTCGATTAGCGACGAACATGCTTGTAATTTCCATCTTGATCCAACACTATAGTTCTCAAAATGTCTTCAAGTGTCTGAATCATCCTTTCTGATTGTCCATAGATCTGCGGGTGGAAAACGGTACTAAAGTCCAGGTGCGTACCAAATTCCTTCTATATGCTCACCCGAAATCTAGAGATAAATTGTGGATCTGGATCTGATGTGATTGATATCGGCACTGTGTAAATGCACAATTTCACAGATATAAAACTTTGCTAACTTCTCAGAGTCATAAGTGATCAGAATAGGTAAAAAAAGTGAGTTGATTTAGTGAGTTTGTCTACTATAACCCATATATCAGTGTTTCCTCATTTGGTCCTCGGGCAAACTAGTCACAAAATCCATCGTTATTCCTTCCCACTTCCATTCTGGAATGGTCAATGGCTGCAACTTCCCATAGGTCCGCTGGTGTAGTGTTTTCACTTGCTGACAAGCCAAACAATGCTTGACAAATGAATTTACATCCCGTTTCATACAGTGCCACCTGAAATTTCTCTTCAGGTTTTGGTACATCTTGGTACTTCCTGGGTGAGCGGTGTAGGGAGTATCATGAGCTTCAATCATAATTTTATTCTTTAGATCTTCATCATGTGGAACACATATTCTCTCTTTGAACATAATTGCATTATCAGCCGCTTCACGGTAACTTCCTGGGTTATCGGATCTAATTCTCATACATAGTTTCTCAAATGCTTCATCTCTCCTCTCCACATTCACTATACGTCCTCTCGGATCTGGTGTCGTCATTGACATCACAACACGACCCATTATCATTTCTGGTGGATGAACAACCTATAAACTCATTTAATTCAAAATCTTGGAGTAGTTCCTCTTCTATGGTAAGTAGGTATCCCAACTATGATTGAGTCGTTCGATTTAAGGCATCTGCTGCTGCATTAGCCTTGTTGGGATGATAGTTGATACCACAATCGTAATCATTTACCAATTATGTAACGGGCCGACTTTCTAGGGGTAATTATAGGGGAAAATAAGTAAAAGGGTAAATTTTGACAAAAATAATTTCTTTTGATAATATTACAAAGTCGAGTCGCTACACTGATATAAAATAAATATCTTTAATTAAGGCAAGAATACGTCATAGATAAGAGATAATAATTGCGGAGGAAGAATAAATTATAAATTGTTAATTTCTAACAAAAGTTTCCCCAAATAAATTTCAAAACATGAGACATAAAGAGAAACATCATTTAATAAAATATCATCATATGCCCTCTCGGCTCGCTCCTTCGTCCATCCGGATCGGTTTAACCTGCGGGATCAATATAGGTGGGGGTGAGCTTCCTTCAGCTCATGAAATCACACATATCACACTAATATACAATCTCATGTAAAGCATTTAAATGATTATTCTATCAATAACATTTTCCTCAGCATGAATACATACACACAATACCACATATAACATGAATCGAGCACGCATATGAATATTGAGGTTGTGAGGTGTCCACACACAACATATATCTTAAGATAGCCTCTTTGCACATACACAGGTGAGCCTAATTTACAACATGTAGCGTCAATTTTAAACATGAATAGAATATCACATATACATTCCAATTAAAGCAATTAAAGTGATAGTGAAAATTCCCACCTGAATAAATGATGCTGCTTGAACTTGAATAAGAAGATGCTCGACTCACAGTCCTAAGCCCGTAAATCCTCGTTAATGTCTACATATAATAATGATTTAATCATTATAAAATATTATGATATAATGACTGAAAATAAAATATATGCATAAAATTAGACTAATTATTAACATTAATTAGAGAGTCAACATTTTAATGTCTTGTTCAAAATGGGAGAGAATTGAAGGTATAAAAATCTTTCTGGGGTCGATTTGAAAATAATTAAAAGTGTATGGGGTTAAATAGAAAGTTACTGGAAAAATGAGGGCTAAATTGAAAAACCCGAAAATCTCGCTGGTATAAATACACTAACCCTATTCTGTCAGTCGACACTTCACTCTCTTCTCTGTCCCTCACTCTCTGTCCTTATTGTAATATCCATACCTTTCCATTTTTAGCAGTTTCCATTTTTGTCGCATATCTATTTTTATCGACTCACTTGTAACTGTTTCGTTGTTTTGAATCTATTTTGGTCTTGGAGTTTTTCCATTTGGACGAGTATCGAAGGTGTTTTTACGTAATTTCACTTTATGATATGTTTTGTCGCATGTATGTTCGATTCACGTAAAACTCGTTCGATTTCGTTGTTTCTTTGCTTACACGAGTTCATATGGTTGAGTTTTCTTATTGTGAGTTTGATTTGTTAATCCGACGTTGTATCGTGATTTTCAGATGTTTGGGTCGTTTTGTAATTTTCTACAAGTTTAGGGAATTTTATCTTCTATTGTCGTATTTTGGATTCCCCGATAGTCGGAATTGTATTTTCTTTCAGCACTTAGCTTCATCGTCGCGAATCCTCGCATTTATGTTTTTGGACTCTGGCCTTGCGTTGCGTTTCGAATTCGTACCTTCCTCAACTGTGGACTGCACTCAGCAGTACTGAACTGCTGCATAAATAGCGTACGCTATTTATGGTTTCTTGCGTACACTATCGGTGTGCAGTTAACGCACACTAACTCATTCTTATAGCGTGCGTTAAGATCTTCAGCGTTTCTGGTCAGTGGGATTCTGGACTCAGAATCCTAGGTT
The DNA here is from genome assembly GCA_033398695.1 of Orobanche coerulescens. Taxonomy (NCBI): domain Eukaryota; kingdom Viridiplantae; phylum Streptophyta; class Magnoliopsida; order Lamiales; family Orobanchaceae; genus Orobanche; species Orobanche coerulescens. Next base: position 71,599,274 of record CM065801.1, read on the forward strand.
ATGAACGCTATTTATGGTTTCTTGCGTACACTATCGGTGTGCAGTTAACGCACACTAACTCATTCTTATAGCGTGCGTTAAGATCTTCAGCGTTTCTCGTCAGTGGGATTCTGGACTCAGAATCCTAGGTTATGACTATCAGGTAGCACGCGCTAAGCCTTCGTAGCGCACGCTATCGAGTAGCAGGTAGTGCGTGCTAAACTTGTATAGCGCATGCTAGCGACACCGGGAAGTAGCTTCTGGATTGCTGGCGACCCCATTAGCGCACACTATCTTTAAAGATTAGCGCACGCTAATTATACCTGTTATATATAGGACAACAACCCTCTTTTTCGTCATTTTTCTTCCCTTTCTCATCCTTTGGGCGATTCCGGCGATTTTGGGGCGATTTGTGGATAGTAATCCGTGGAGTTCCATGCTAGGCCGATTATTGTGCTCCAAACATACTACATCATCATCTTAATCCGTCTTCTTCACTTTAATCTAAGGTATTTGGCTTAGAACCCTACCTTTATCCATTTTGGGTGTTTTTCGAGATTTATCTAGATTAACTCGAATCGTTCGTTTGTGCTGTGATATTTCTTGTCGATTATTGTTGTTGGGTGATTCCCAATCCGTTTCCATCGTGTTTAATCCATAGATTGTTGATTCGGGGAGGTTTTGTGAAAACCCTCGCCCGTATTCGTCGTCCGTGTATGTGTACGATTACTAGTCGGGGTTGTAGGCATATTCCTTTCGATTATTGTTATTGTTAGGACTGAGTTGTGTTAATCCTTCGTTTAGGAATGGTTGTGTTCCCTTTGGGTCATTCCTAGTCATCGTTCGTTCCCATTTCGTCGATGATGTCTCAAAGGCAAGTACTTTACGTTTGTTTGCATATTCTAATATTTGGATTATGGGTTCCGTGTATGTTGTGGATGTGTATGTGTACGTTCATCCAGGGACGGTCCGACAGGGCCTCTGGGGATACGTAGTGCGTGTGTGTGCGTATCACGAACTGGGGTTAACCATCCAGGGATGGTCCGACGGGGCCTCTGGGTGCGATGGCTGTGAGTATCGTACCAACGGTTAAACTTTGAAATGTTTTATTGGAGAAATGTGTTTTGTGCTCGTGCACCGTAATATTCCACAATATAAATGTTTTCTAAAATGATTTTGGCGCATATTTCATCTGATTAGAATGGTAGTTCAAATAGATTGTACTTGCACTAGCAGTTGTCGCTAACCCCTTAAATGGGAGAAATACATTTGTATTTCAAGTACAGGTCTTGGAGGCGAACGATCATGCGGACTGTACGAGGATGATGGGGACACATGAATCTGTTCAATGGTCGTTCGTTAATGTCATGTCTTTTAAATTTTATTAATCATGTCGTTTGCTTCAGTACTCGAGTACTTCTTTCTTTTGGAACATTGTGAATGTTGCGTACCCGATTTGGGTTTTGGATGATGTCGTATTGCGCTGTTGAGTCCGGTTTACTTCTTGTATGTCTTGAGTTAAGAAATTGTTTGTATGTTGATGATGTCTATCACTGTTGTCATGTCGAACTCGTGTGTTTAGCCTGGTGGATTCCAAGGAGTGGGATCCACGGTGCAGCTGTAATATGCCCTGAACGTCTTGGGGGTGTTACACAATATGGTATCAGAGCTTAGGTTTATGGATACCTAGGCTGTCGGTTATTTGGGTCTAGTTGGGTGTCGTTTTGAACAGTATCACTACTACGCCATCATCTCAGTACGCCAGTGCTCTTAAGTTTTCCTAACTCGACTCGTTATGTTATTCTATTCTGTTCCTTTCTTAATGTCGTGATGTGTTTTGCGTTTGAATTGTACTCACCCGTTACCTCTTCAGAATGCCTGCTGGTAGAGGACGCGGACGCGGTCGCGGATGCGGTAGGGGACGTGGCGCAACTGGTGGGGCGGCCATGTCCAATAGCTCAGGGGCCGCTTAGATCCGAGGGCCAGCAGGATCAATCTGCTAGTTTCGGCAATGATCACGATAACATTGGAGTAGTGAACATTCTCCAACAAGTGGCGAATCAGATGACGCCACTGACTCAGGCCATTCTGGTCAACCAAGCTAATGCTAACCTGGTTCTGCCTACTGGTTCCGGAACCGACAAGCTACTTCAGGACGTGATCCGTATGCGGCCCCCGCAGTTCGATGGTACGACCCTTCTGGTTAGGAGAGTTGGTTGTTCGAGATGGATAAGGTTTTTGAGGCGGCTAACTGCTCCGAGGAGAGGAAGGTACCAATTGCTCAGTACTTCCTTGCCAAGGAGGCGGCGACGTGGTGCCAAGTGGTGAAATTGCGTGACCGGGCAGCCATGTGGAATGAGTTCCGAGAGCTGATGGAGGACGAATATTGTCCGTGGCCGGTAAAAGAGGGGAGAATCCGAGCCTTCTTTGAGGCAAAACCCTAGGATGTTCCTATTTTGCAGGCGATCCAGACTACAATCAGCAGCTTCATTATTTGAGAAATTAGGTCCGAGATGAGCTAGATAAGATCCACCACTTCCACATGCGGATGAAGCTGAGGGTTCGTCACTACATGTCTGGTCTCGGGTGTATAACTTTGAAGGATTACCAGAACAAAGCGATGGCTTATGAGATGTCATTTTCGGCGACAGAGGCGGCAATCGAAGGTAAGAAATAGAGGACCTCCGGTCAGTTTTCAGGAGGTAAGTCTGGCGGGTATCAAAAGGCTCAGTCTGGTTCGTGAGTCTTCGAGAATCAGCCACCGTCATTTGGGCTACTCCGGCAGTTTTTGTTCGTGATCCTACCTGTTTTAACTGTGGTCGTCCCGGACACATGATGAGTGAGTGTGACACGCCTCCGCTACAGTGTCTTACTTGCGGTCGGATGAGGCATCGTGATAAGTAGTTGTTTCAAGGGTGAAACAACAAGGGCTGTCTTGCTAGTCATCATGCTGAGTTATATGATGAACAAATTGTTGAAGAATTCTACTTGGATGTCTCGTTCAAGTACTCATCTCAGAGGAGAGGAGGTGAGATCTCTGATATTTCTGCAACTATTCAAGGGATTGAGGTCTCTGTGAACAGAGATCTGTTGGAAAAAACTGTACAGGATGCCGTCTGTGTAATACCCGGTTGTAATTCAGTCATTATCATTCAGTATTCATCATTCAGTAATTGTCACTCAGTATTTTTCACTCATTAATGATCATTCATCATTCATTTCATTCATTGTATTCACCGTGCGGGGTATATTGGTATCGCGTATCAGTTTTATTCATCATTCAACCCGGTTGGATAGTCGGGCCGAGCGTATCATCATTGTCATCTTCATTGTGGGCTGTGTGTGAGGAGTAGCACACGCTACGTACTCTCTTTAGCGTGCGCTAATTGAGTACAGGTAGCGCACACTACCACTCAGCATTAGCGCACGCTAATGTTGTCCTGGCTGCAGTCCAGAAGGCACTGGACTGCAGATGAGTTATAAGTAGCGCACGCTACGAATGGTAAGTAGCGCGCGCTAGTGGTTTATAGTAGTGCACGCTAATATTTCGTGTAGCGCGCGCTAAGGTCGGACAGGCAGAGTCCAGTTGGTACTGGACTGAATTGGATTAATTCATAGCGCACGCTATGAGTGGTTTTTAGCGTACGCAAACGGTGTTGTAGCGCATGCAAAATATTGAATGTAGCGTACGCTACCGAGAGCGGATCATAGAATAGTAGGTTCTGGACTCCAGTACTGGGCATCAATAATTCGTTAGCGCACGCTAACCATTGGTGTTAACGCACGCTAATTAAATGGTTGTAGCGCATGCTACAAAAGGTACGTAGCGCACGCTAGGGATTCTGCCATGTTCAACCGATTCAAGATGCTGGCTGATGCTGTAGATGAATTCTCGAGGCTGTTAGCAGAAGGAAAGCTTCCTCTACAAATGCTGATGAAATCCAAGCACCAAAAAGGTGAACGGCTCACCCACCCTAAAGATTGGATACTTGCTTTCGATCAATCCCCAGAAGAAAGAAGCATTTATCGGGATCGAGGCAAGGACTCCCTAGTTAGTTAGTGGAAAGGACCAGAAATGATCCTAACGGGATGCCTTGGAGGCATTCTCAGTACAAGAGTTAGACTGTCTGTCCTTTTTCTTCTGTAGGCTACCATTGTAGTATGCTTTTATTTTCTGTATCCTTACTCTTTCAAGAACTTGTAATTTTCCATGATTATCAATAAAATTTGTTTTCTTTAAAGATTAGAGCTTGCAAGCTAAGCTTAGTGTTTTACTATTTGATTACGAAGATTTTGCCATATTTAAACAAGTATACACTTGTTAAGTCTTAAAGATGTAAGAACTTGTCTGCGAACAGTTCATAGTTTGAGTTGTATTCAACCTAGACCACACTATAAGATTGTGCTTATGCACCAATCATAAGTTCAAGTTGTAATACACAGTCATGTAGGATTCTTCATTTCAGAACTTGCCTGTGAGCAGTTTAGTTTTTAGACTAAGTATTGAAGATTAGATCAATCGGACAGAAGACTCGAAGACAGCCTCTCTGTATCCAGATAAAGACATCTTAAGAGAGTTTTAGCATTATCAAAAAGGGGGAAATTGTTGGGATAAATATTCTTGTTTTTATAATTGCCAACATATAGTAAAGGAGTCTCAAAGGAGTCAGGATTCTGCTAAGTATGGAAGCTGTCAGAACTCTTCATACAGCCCGTCCATACAGCAAAAGGATCTTCTACATTCCATCCTATGAGCCTACTTCATACAGAAAAGACATTATATGTTGGATACAACGTACAGGCCGAAGGTGTTTTACTTAGGAAAAGTAAAACACATCCAACAGGACTGAAACATAAGAAGCTTTAAATCGTTGTGAAATAAACATTATTTATTCGTAAAGTATTCACGGTTAAAGCAGTATTTATTGCTGATATGACAACATTTAATGCAGCTGGAGAGAGACAAGTCTGAACGATCTGAAGAGCATTTAACGCAAATACAGAAAGCATGCCTGAAGCATTAAATGCGATATGCTTTAATTCAAACATTCGGTAGCCGCCAACCAAGAGACAGACATCAACATCTCACCAACCAGCAACGGATTCATTTATAACGGATATATTTCCAAGGTTATAAATACCCCCAATCCAGAGGACTTACACACGCAAGTTATTCAATATCACGAAAGCCATCTGGTAAAAGCACAGACGAGGAAAAGCTAGCTGATCAGAAGTCAATAAGTCAACCAGCTAAGTTTTCTATCTCTTTAAACACTCATTTTATAACACGTGGCTAAAAACACACGACCACAATACCTCCACGCCTGGATCATGATGTCCAATCAATCATTCGAACCGCCACATCTTTATTCAATTATTAAATTTAAAAAAACGACTCTTTGAATGGCTAGTTAACATGGTCGAAATTATTTCTCAAAACCTTATCGTCTTCAAGCTCTAGAACCCTAATTTTCAGAAAAGCAAAACCCTACTTCTCAAAGAAGAAAAATCTCTAGAACTTCACTATACTAAATTTGAAAAATCTTCTATTTGCAGAAATAGAATCAACCACCTACTTCAAAGGTGTCAACGGCGAAAGAACAAATCATTTCCAACATCATCGTAGAATTTAAAGGTCAACTGGATTCAAATAACACCGAGTAGATGGCACATTTGATTCGGAAGATGAAAAAGAATCGCATCTACCATTTCCTGGACATTAATCCCACTCAGCTCTTCAAAGAAACCGCTATTTGCTTCTTCAAGGAGGCCCAGATCACCAAATGGGGAATTGTGAGCTCAATCTTCGGAGAAGAAGTCACCATTACCTAGAAGACAATTGCAGACGCATTTAAAATGGAGCATATGGGCATTGCGGTTGAAGCCTAGAAACAAAGCCCAATGGAAATATGGTACAACATCAAATTACCTGAGGAGCCAATGAAGGTCAAATTCACTGCCAAGAAGGGAGATCTCATGAGAGAGCACAAATATATTTTGGGCATTACCAACAAGATAGTCATGGGGATGGTAGAGATCTTTGATCAACTGTCACCGTCAAAGTATATTGTTATGGGTGCCTTGACTTAACAACAAAGGATTGTTAGGAATACTTGTTAGATTTTGATGATGTCATCAGTATAAATTCAAATGTCTATTACTTGGCAAAAATGTAAGGAAAAACCAAATGAGTATCTTCCATAGGCCAAATAATGTTAAGTATAAAAACTTGGCAAAATGTAAAGAAGAACCAAATGAGTATCTTCTATAGGCCAAAAATAAGTTATGCTGAAAATCGGCTAAATACTAAATATCAGCTAAGTACATCAGAGAGGTACAGCCGAGTCAAGACAGAGTAGTTCTGGTCAACAAAAATCATCAGGGATGTTTGACCAGACTGCAGTCAAGATACCTCAGACAAGTCCTAAACAGTGAACATCAGAGAGGTCCAGACTGCATAGAAGTTAACTGCACATCAGCCTAGTCGAGATCAGCCAAGTACTCCAAGTCCACGTCAGCATGCGTTGAAAAGTCAAGTATTACGGAAAGTCACATGCAATGTGAAGAGACAAATTGGAGAGATTCCCGCAAGATAAATGAATTAAATAATTCATCCAGACCCACCTTGAAGACTTTAATCATTTTATATTTAAAAGATTCAGCGCATCACATGCAGAGTCTTCATAACGGTCGGAAGATAGATTAAAATATGGGAATCCAGCCTTGCAACGTTCAGAAAGAAAACAATGAAGTCTACCTCTCCAACGGACGGATTTGTTGAAAAGATTTGCAACGGCTATGAGGAAAAGCTCAGAGATCGTGACCTATATATATCCGAAGATTTGAAGCTGAGCAAATACTTACATACAACAACATACGGTGCGAACAAACTTTCAAGCGATCAAAGCATTCAAGCTATCTAAAAGCGAAATACAGTATCGTGAAAAGAGCGGTTCTAAAAAGTTCATACTTGAAGAAGCTCTTAGTTGGAGAAGACAAAAACTCTTGTCTATAATCCTGAGTTCGGGGTACTTCACTGGTTAAAGTTAGAGACTGTAAAGGCATCCAAGGATCGAGGATCAAGAGGTGCAAGGCAGTCAAGTGTGTTACAACGGCACGGATTTCCACTGGTTGGAAGCTGTTGTAGTGTGGTTGAATCACTGTAATATTTATCACTGGTTGAAAATTATAGTGAATTCATCTCCAACTGGCTTGGAGAAAAGTGGATTAGTAGAGGATTACCCCACCTCTGAGACCACCATAATTGCCAGCGTTCTTTACTGTTTTATAGCATCATACCTTAAGTGCTGCATTCATCATTAAAGTGTTTCATTAGTTGTTTTGTATTCGTCATCAGCTGATTTCCGCACGTATTAAGAACAAACGACTCCAAGTCATTTGTTTATCCATCAGCTGAAGAAACTTACTCTTTGAGAAAAAGAGTTTAAGAGTTTCAATAAGTCTATTCACCCCCCCTATAGACTTATTCCTGGACGACTTGTGACCTACAAGTGGTATCGGAGAGGTTGGTTCATTTAATTCACGAACCAGATCTTTATCAGAGATATATCTTTACTCTCACTTTATAATGGAACACATGCAATCTAGACTCCGTGTGTTTTCAGTTGACGAGTATGATCTTTGGAAGAAAAGGATGAAGGCATATTTATCTTCAATCCATGATGACATGTGGTGCATCATAGAGGATGGTCCATTCATCTTCGAGAAGGACAACACTGCAGAGGAGATCGCAGCAGGGAAGCCAGAGAAGATCCCAAAGAAAAGGACAGAGCTAACTCCTGAAGAAGGAAAGCTGGCCAATCTTGATAACCGGGCCAGAGATGTGCTATATCAAACTCTTGAAAAATCCACCATGGTCAAGATCAAGAATTGCAAGAATGCCAAAGAAATCTGGGACACATTAGCCCTAATGTGTGAAGGAACGGAGCTGATCAAGAAAAACAAGTTGTCAATTGCTATTCAAAAATTTGACAACTTCAAAATGAAGAATGGCGAATCCATAGACCAAGTGGACACAAGGTTCACTGAGATTATCAATGAGATCAACTCCCTCGGCAAAACCTATGGCAACAGGGAAATGGCACTGAAGGTTCTAAGATCTCTCAATCCTGAATGGAGCATGAAGGCAGTGGCCATGAGAGAATCCAAGGACCTTTATAAAATAAAGATCCAAGAGCTGTTCTCTGATCTGAAGGCTTACGAGTTCGAGCTTCCAAGTTAATCCTCAACTGAGCCTGCAGAGAAGGGAATAGCCTTTGCAGCCGAGTCCCCCGCCAAGAGCTTATCTGATGTAAAGCCTCCAAATCCATTAGATTTTGAGGAAGAAATGGCGTTCATTATGCAAAGGTTCAGCAACTTCCAGAAAAACTACTCCAAATATAAGAAAAATTATCCGGAGAATCCCAGAAGGAACCAGAAAGCTGGAAGCTGGAAGGTGGAGTGCTATAATTGTCACAAGACAGGACACATCCAAACCGACTGTCCTGATCTCAAGAAGGACGAGAGCAAGAAGGATGTGGGCAGAAAAGAAGATAGAAGAAAGGCCCTCATCGGAGAAGACCAGGAGCATGTAGAATCAAGCAGCGGATTCTTTTCTGATGATGATGAAGAGTATGACTGCCTGATAGCCAACTTAGCTAATGAAGAGGTAACATCTAAACCCTCTGGTTTAAATAACAGTTTAGCCATGTCACAAGATATGGATCTGCACGAATCTGTAAATCAGCTATTTAAAGATTTTGAGACACTTAAATCTACACACCTAGCTGTATAAGCCGAGAAGACTCAGCTGCAAGATGAAAATAGGCAGATGAAAAACGATTTTGAAAAACTCAGCCTAGAATTGAATAAGGTTGAGATAACTGCAGCTGACTTTAAAAACCAGGCTGATGTTAATACAACTGAGATAAATCGACTAAATGTCATACTTAAAGAAAAATCAGCTGCACTTGCTCATGTCAAAGCTGAATTTACTAAGCTGACTCAGGCAAATAAGACTCAGGCACAGGAAATAACCTCCCTGAAAGCGTCTTCAACCTGGAAGAATTGTGTACCAATAAGAGGCCACTATATTCCAGATCAGGCCTTGGATATGATCCCCAGACTCCCTCTAGTTCTAAAACCACTTTTATCAAGGGAGAAACAATTGTCTCGACTGCTGAGCCTACATACAAACCAATATTTAAAAACAGGCAACAGCCAAGTCGCAAGTCTAGGCTGCAGCCAGGTTACACAAGGCAGCCACCTAGACAAGTAACTAGGCAATGGCCTAGGCAGAAGCAGCAGCCCAGACAACATGCCCACTATTATCAACAACTCCCTAAAAACAGATTTCAAAATGGGAGGGGCAGATGGAAACCTCAAGGTTATCCTAATTTCCAAAATGAACAAGTGTGGAGACCTCAAAGATTTAATAAATGGTCTCAGCCAAGATTTAGAAATGGCCCGCACTATCAATATTTTGAGGAATATCCAGTATACAATCCCAACAGGAGATTCAGACCTCAACCTTACACACCTTATAAGGGTTATAATGATAACAACTTTCACAATCCAAGGAGAAATCAATTCTCCAGGAAACCAGCTAATCCGAGAGGACCCACACAGATCTGGGTACCTAAATCTCTGCTTGTTTGATTGCAGAAAAGGTGGAAGGACTACAACCACATCTCCACAAATTCAAACTTTGGAGGTGAAGAATGGTTTGTAGATTCTGGATGCTCAAGGCACATGACCGGGAACAAGAAGATGCTGTCCAAATACACCAAAGAAAGATGTCCTGATGTAACCTTTGGAGATAGCTCTAGAGGACAAACAAAGGGCTTTGGAGAGCTGCACCGAGGAAATATTGTAATATCCAAAGTTCACTATGTCAAAGGGCTCAAGTACAATCTCCTGAGCATAAGCCAGTTTTGCGATGAGAAGAATCTAGTAGTCTTCACCATTTGGAAATGTATGGTGATAGATATCTTATCTGGAGAAGTGAAGCTACAAGGTTTCAGAAGGAGAGATGTCTACATGATAGATTGGAACACAGGAACACCTAACTCCTGTTTTCTATCCAAGACAGTACCTGAGAACGGATGGCTGTGGCACAAAAGACTATGTCACCTGAACTTCAAATCCATCAACAAGATTAGTTCTCAGAAGCTGGTCAGAGGACTTCCAGATGAAGCATTCAAGAAGGAAGCTCTCTGTGATGCATGTCAGAAAGGAAAACAGACCAGAGCATCATTCAAGCCAGTCCAGCCTACAACTCTCACAACAAGGATATTAGATCTACTCCACATGGATCAATTTGGTCCTATCAAACCAAGGACTCTAAGCGGCCGAAAGCATACACTTGTTGTAGTAGATGATTATTCAAGGTACACTTGGATTATCTTCTTGTATAAGAAAAGTGAAACCTTGACCAAGCTACGAAGTGCGAGAAGGATCCAGAATGAGAAATCCCTATCCATCATCAAGATCAGATCAGATAGAGGAGGAGAGTTTCTCAACAAGGCGATCATTGATTACAGCAATCAGAATGGGATCCAGCATGAGCTCTCTGCAGCCAGGACTCCCCAGCAGAATGGCGTTGCTGAAAGAAGAAACAGAACCCTAAAGGAAGCAGCAAGGTCCATGATTGCAGAAGCGGACCTGCCCAAGATGTTACGGCACAAGTCGCCAACACAGCTTGCCATACACAGAACAGGAGTATGATAGTAGGGAGACATGGCAAAACTCCCTATGAGGTTTGGAATAATAGAACTCCTACTGTTGCTTACTTTCATGATTTTGGTTGTAAGTGTTTCATCCACAACAACGGTAAAACACAACTAAATGCCTTTGATGCTAAAACTGATGACGGTCTCTTTATGGGATACTTACAAAGAAGCAAGGCATATAGAGTTTTTAATAAAAGAACCTTAGTTGTGGAGGAAACACCCCATGTTGTTTTTGATGAATCTACTGTTGAGTACAGGAAGCAAGTTGAGTTAATTGAGAACAAGCTCAAATTAGCATCCCTTGAATAAGTCATTTTACATCATACTGGAATGGTGGACTCACCTGCAGACCAGCCTGAAGATCCAACTGTAGCTGCTGAAGACCCAACTGCAGATCAGACAGGATCACCAAACCTATCTGATCCAGTTGCCGCTGATGAAGACCCAACTGTAGCTGACAAAGACTCATCTGCAGATCAGACCCAACCTGCAGATGACAAGACGGTAGCTGATCCAGCTGCAGACCAAGGAGACCAGAACCCAGCTGATGCAGAAATCCACCCGAGCAATTCAATAGGGTGAACAAACCCAGAAGAAGAAGATATCCCCAAATGGCTCAAAGACCATCCAATCCAGCAAATCATAGGAAAGCTGACTGATGGAGTCAAGACAAGACAGTCAACCCTACCAGCAGGAATGGCTATGTTCTCATGCTTTATGTCACAGATAGAACCTAAAACAAGCCCTGGAAGATTATTCATGGATCAATGCCATGCAAGAAGAACTGGAGCAGATGGAAAGAAACAAAGTTTGGGAACTAACAGACAGACCTGATCACAAGAAGGTTATTGGCACCAAATGGGTGTACAAAAACAAGAGTGATGAAGACGGAGCTGTTGCTAGGAATAAGGCCAGACTTGTAGCAAAAGGGTATGCACAGTGTGAAGGAATAGATTTTGATGAAACCTATGCACCCGTTGCAAGATTAGAGGCCATCAGACTATTCCTCGCATATGCTGCATTCAAAGATTTTGAAGTCTATCCGATGGATGTAAAGAGTGCTTTTCTAAATAGCATCCTAGAAGAAGAAGTCTATGTAGAGCAACCCCCAGGTTTTGTCAAAGGAGACAGAGTCTATAAGATGTTGAAGGCTCTCTATGACCTTAAGCAAGCACCAAGAGCGTGGTATGAAACATTGTCTGTGTTTCTTGAGAAGAATGGTTTTTGCAAAGAAAAGGTAGACAAGACCCTATTCAGAGTGGAGCACGAAGTCCACATATTAATAGTCCAGATATATGTGGATGACATCATATTCGGCTCAACCAATCCAGAGTTATACGAGAAATTATCCAACCTCATGCAAGGAGAATTTGAGATGAGTATGATGGGAAAGCTTAACTTCTTCCTCGGACTACAAGTTAAGCAGATGGAAAAAGGAATTTTCATCAACCAAGTTAAGTATACCAAAGATCTGATCAAGAGATTTGGAATGGAATCAGCCAAGCCAGCAAGAATCCCTATGAGCACAAGTACCGACTTAGATGCAGATGAGGGAGGCATACAGTGGACTAAACCCACTACAGAGGACTCATTGGATCATTACTTTACCTCACTGCAAGCAGGCCAGACATATCCTATGCCGTAGGAGTTTGTGCGCGATTCCAGTCCAAGCCGAAGCAATCACACCTATATGCAGCCAAGAGGATAATAAAGTACCTTAAGTCTACAGTCAATGTTAGACTATGGTATCCCAAGGATGATAACTTCGAGCTGTCAGGATATTCAGACGCAGATTTCGCAGGGTGCAAAATCAACATGAAGAGCACTAGTGGAACGTGTCAATTCCTAGGAACCAGACTGATATCCTGGTTTAGCAAGAAGCAGGTTTCTAACTCTATCTCCACCATAGAGTCAGAATACCTAGCTGCAGGTAGCTGTTGTGCACAGATATTATGGATCAGACAGCAGCTAAGGGATTATAATATCATTGCCAATGAAGTCCCTATCTGTTGTGACAACAATAGTGCTATTGCAATAACCAACAATCCGGTTTTGCATTCAAGGACGAAGCACATTGATGTTAAGCACCACTTCATCAGAGACCACGTGCTTAACAAGAGAGTTAGAGTTGAGAGGGTCAGCACAAACTACCAAATAGCTGACATTTTTACCAAACCTTTGCCAGAAGAAAGGTTCTTGGAGCTGAGCAGAGATCTTGGATTACTAGATTGGGAATATAGTACAGAAGCAAACTGAAGCATATCAGATGAAGGACGGACCCAGCTGACTAAAGGAATCAGATCCTAGCTGATGCAGGCAAGAGGACGAAGGATGGACAAAGGAACCTAGCTGATCAGAATCTCAGGCGAGAAGTCCATGAAGTCAACTCACCTGATGCAGAGCGGTCAACAGTCAAACCAGCTAAGTTTTCTAAACTCGACCGACCTCTGAATATTTAATTATTATCTGCCCTATGTATAATAATATTATATTAATTTTGGTTCACAAGTGGTTCACAAGTGTCAATTTAAATACACGTGGCAATCGCTTGTTAAATCGACCTCCACAGTGGCCAATCAAAACCAACCGTCAAAATTCAAAATTAAAACCTGGACCACCGATTCAAATTTGAAATTTAAATATAATCTCAAAAGGCGTACCACCGTTTCAAAAGAAATAATAATTTAATCCATACGTCTTTTCATCTTCTTTATAAGGAAAGAAAATCCTCACTTTACCTTTTACGCTTACTAGAAACCCTAGATTTACAGAGAAAAATTCTTGAACTCCAAATACACTAAAAATCATTTGTTTGCAGAAATGGAATCCTATTTCGAAGGCGTTAACATGAAATCGGTCAAGGACCAGATTATGAAGGCCTGTTGGAAGCAAATCTGGAGGATTACGACGTGCTTGATCTAATCCGCACGATGAAGCTGAATGGGATCTACCCATTCCTGGACATCAGCCCTCAACATTTGTACAAGAAAGATGTTATCGCGTTCTACCGCGAAGCCTATTTGATTCAGGATGGAATTCGGAGCACTGTTGGCGGAAGACAAGTCGACATATCGCGGGAGTTGATTCGTACAGTTTTCGGTATGAAGCACCGCGGCATATCTGTCGAAGCTCTCAAACAGTCAACAGTTGAAACCTGGAAGAAGATCAAGATAGAGATTCAGCCGGAAAAGCTGAAACTCACTGCTAAAAGGAGTGAGATTAAGAAGGTCTATCGTTTTGCGTTGGATATAACCAACAAAATCAGCATGGGAATGACCGGCAGTTACGACCAACTGTCATCGGCGAAGTTCTTGGTGCTGGGAGCACTGATTCAAGATGAGGAAATTGATTGGGCGGATTACATTTTTAGGCAACTTGTTCGAGAAGTCAACAAAGCCGAATGGCTTTCTGATGAAAAAAGATTCCGATCCAAGATGGCGTTTGGAATGCAGCTGAGTTGGATCCTTGAGAAGACAGGTATGGCGAAGGGGAGTACTGACCCCTTCCACCCTAATAAAAGACTTGGTCATCTGGACCAAGAAACGTTGAGAAAATTGGGAGGCACAAGTAGAGCAGCCCAAATGTTGAAGGAGCTACCTGACACAAGGACTTACCCCATATATCATTCATCAGGCGAGTCGGACCGACCTGCAGCCGACAACCCAACTGCAGTCGAGTCAGACTCCGAGTCAGATAACACTCCCATAGCTGTCTGATTCAAGAGAAGGGGACCAGCCCCTGGAGAACCATCCATCATGCAGTCATCCCCATAACCCTCTCCCAAAAGGCCAAGGCGACTACAGTTTAGTCAGGAGGAGCAGTCAGATCACTATGCCAGTCCTGCAGCCAGGTCACCTACTCACCTGGAAGACCAGACTGCCCCAGGCATCCTGGAGACTCAGATTGTGGCTGTCCTCACCCCAACATACATTCCAGAGGAAGAAGAAGCAGGTTTAATCATCTCAATCCCTGAAGCCAATTATATCTTTAACCTGCTGGAAAATAATGTTTTCAACCTATCCATTGAACAATTACAGCTTGTTAAACCACAAGCATTAAAATACTCTTTTGTCAATATCTTCGAAGAGTGGAAGTTTTTCAAATCTCTGTCATTTACAAATCATCAAACTTATATTGAAACTAGTGGTTGGAAATATCCCCAAGCCACAGAGGAGGTACTGATTCATTTTTGTAAAGAATCAGACATAGTGGTAATCCTCCAGGATAATTGGTTCATGACTCATTTTAAAACCAACATGGACCAATTCATCCATTCCATTATGTTTAGTATTTTTGATGGTTCCTTTGGAGAAGAGGAGGAAGAGGAAGAAAAGAGAGAAATCAGAATTGAAGAAGTAGATGGAGAAGAAAATGAGGAAGTCATTGTCATAAATGACGAAGAAGAGGAAGAGGAAGAGAGAAATGAAGAAGAAAAGATTCTAGTTGAAAAACAATCTGAAGAAGTGGAGAAAACAAGAGAGTTAATTGATGAAGGAGAAGACGAAGGTGAAGAAGTAGAACAGGAAGATGATGAAGGAGAGAAGGAGGATGATGAAGATGAAAAAGATGATGACGATGAAGGAGAAAAAGATGGGAAAGCGGATGACAATAATGATGATGAGGATGAGGATGATGATAAAGATGAAGGAGGAGATCAAGGAGCTGAGAAAGAAAAAGAAAATATTGAAGAAGAAAAGGAGGAAGAGCAGGAGAAAGAGCAAGAGAAGGAAGGAGAAAGGGAGTTGGAACCAGAGCCAATACAAGAAGCTGCATATATGACTGGGGCACCTGCCCGATACACCAGCCTGGACGCCGAGTTGGCTGAGGACTCCAGATCAGGGACTCCAGAAAAAACCCCATCTGGAGTACCAGCTGCAGGTAGGAGCCTGCAGTCCAGTGGTTCAATTGCAGAAGGCTCAGGTGAGCACTCTCCACCAGCTCAGATCTCACCTGCGGTGACTGAGCTGATAAGGCAAATAGTGAAGGATACCATTGGAGAGTTTCTGGCATCTCAGGTCACCCCTGACCTCCAATCCATCAATGCAAAGATTGACACTTTGCTGCAGAGGGAAGTACCTCAGCCTCATCCCCCTACCAACAACAGAATGCCATTTGGCATGTCTGACTGGATGAGCAGAATAGAGCAGCAATTGACTACCTTAGTTGATGCTGGCAAAAAGGGGGAAGATAGAATACAGGGGGAAGGCAGCAGTCAAGGAGAGATAAGGAAGGATCTAAGATCAAAGAAGATGCAAGATATTCTCCAAATTGTAGGAGGACCATCAAGTCTGAAAAGAAAGGAGATATCTGCCCCTAGCCAACCTGAAGAGCACTATGTGGAGAAGCAGTCTGTGGAGAAGAAGAGAAGAACAAGATAGAAAGATGAACAAAGATTCGAATGGGAAGGCAAACAGTTGTGGCATGTTGAAGAATTCTTACCAACAGAATTCATGAACAATTCGGCGCATCACATGCAGAGTCTTCATAACGGTCAGAAGATAGATTAAAATATGGGAATCCAGCCTTGCAACGTTCAGAAAGAAAACAATGAAGTCTACCTCTCCAACGGACGGATTTGTTGAAAAGATTTGCAACGGATATAAGGAAAAGCTCAGAGATCGCCACCTATATATTTCCGAAGATTTGAAGCTGAGCACACACACATAGAAACAACAATTACTGGTGCTAACATACTTTCAAGCGATCAAAGCATTCAAGCTATCTAAAAGCGAAATACAGCATCGTGAAAAGAGCGGTTCTAAAAAGTTCATACTTGAAGAAGCTCTTAGTTGGAGAAGACAAAAACTCTTGTCTATAATCCTGAGTTCGGGGTACTTCACTGGTTGAAGTTAGAGACTGTAAAGGCATCCAAGGATCGAGGATCAAGAGGTGCAAGGCAGTCAAGTGTGTTACAACGGCACGGATTTCCACTGGTTGGAAGCTGTTGTAGTGTGGTTGAATCACTGTAATATTTATCACTGGTTGAGAATTATAGTGAATTCATCTCCAACTGGTTTGGAGAAAAGTGGAATAGTATAGGATAACCCCACCTCTGAGACCACTATAATTGCCTGCGTTCTTTACTGTTTTATAGCATCATACCTTAAGTGATGCATTCATCATTAAAGTGTTTCATTAGTTGTTTTGTATTCGTCATCAGCTGATTTCCGCACGTATTAAGAACAAATGACGCCAAGTCATTTGTTTATCCATCAGCTGAAGAAACTTACTCTTTGAGAAAAAGAGTTTAAGAGTTTCAATAAGTCTATTCACCCCCCCTAGACTTATTCCTGGACGACTTGTGACCTACAAGGATTAACTGGCCTGACTACATCTACCGACAGTTAGTCCGTGAGGTCAACAAAGCAAGCTGGGAGAATGATGAGAAGAACTTTAGGCAGAAGTTAGCCTATGGAACTCAAATCAGCTACATTCTGGATTTCCTTGAAAAGGCCAAAGGGAAGGTGGAAAACTATTATATTAGCAAGAGACTTTGTCATCTACATCAAGATGCAAAGGAAAAACTTACAGAGAACAAACCTAGAGCAGCTGAAATTCTTTAGAAAATGAGGAGTGGAACATCCTCATATAAAGGAGTATCAGACTCCGATGAAGTAAGTCAGGTGCATCTACCAAAACCACAGCTGAGATTCCTGCTCAAATCCCAGCTCATAAAATTGCAGAGGAGATTACGTCAGCAACAACCACAACTGTAGATGACATCCCGAAAAGTCACCTGTACACGAAGTCATCCCACCTGCTCTGAAAAAAACCTCACCTAACGATGGCGTCATTCCATCTGTAACTGAAACCTTACCTGCACCTGAAATCACACATGCAGAAGACCCAGATAGTGACAACATCCCCATTTCAAAACTCCTCAAAAGAAAGTCATCTGAGAAAGGAGCAACTATCCATATTACCTCGTCCCCTGAACCATCCCAAAAGAAGCTAAAGGAACTGGTGGTTCAAACACTTGAAGAAGAGATGCAGATAGTCATTACAGCTGCACCAGCATCACCTGAAGACCAACCAGCTCATTCCACTGAGCGAATACCTGAGGTAATCCCACTTCTAACACTTCCAAGTATCACTGAAGAGGAGGAGGCAGAAGAAATCATTGAGGTGTTGTTTGCTCAAAATGTACTTGTAAATAAAATAGCGACTCGCAAGTATACGAGGCGTTTGTAGTGCTGATGGGTTTACCAAGGTCGTCTCACTTGAGGATCGTTTTTATTTGTTAAAATTACAATAATTATGAATTCACAAAATAATAATATCTAAACATTCTAAATAATGGGTTTTTTATTTTAGCTAATTTATAGAAATACAAATACAAGAAATAAATTCTATTTAAGAACTTTAATTACAATAATTTAAATAAGATAAGGCAGTAAGAATAAAAATGACTTTAATGTAGAATTATGCTGTTTTTGATAATAAAAATTCTAGCAATTCGGATTATTAAATAAACAACTCGAGCATATATCAATTTGTTAAATGTTAGATTTAATAATTAAGTTAAAAATTATATCTTTAGGAAAAATGATTTCATAACTTTCATATTCACAAATAATTTTAACATAAGTTTATATTTAAATAATCTAATTACTTCATCCAACTGAATAATACCTTTCGGATTCATATTTAGTTCCTTGGGATAAATAGTACCATTCGGATTAATAATTAGCCTTTTTTCTAATTAAATTTAGATGTAAGAAAATATTTCCTTCCGGTCTCTATTTTTGTATTTGTGAATTATATCAATTTAAATTAAAAAAAGGCATATTAATAAATTTATATAAGCTCGAGTATTTAATTTAAGTCATCCCAACCCTAGAATATAAAATTTAGCTCAAATTCATATTGATAGGTAAATTTAAGAGACAAATAAATATTGACATATTCAGAACAAATACAACATAAATTAAAAGAACTCACTTGATGTAGACAAATTAAATTGAAAGGAAAAATGCTGAAACCGATAGAGAAAGAGACCTATCCCAATATGCCAATTTATCCAAGCAGCTTGAATGTAACATACGAACTTAAATTACAAAATTATAATAATGAATAAAAACATAAAGGTGAGTTTTATCTGATAAAAATAATATTAACTAAGCTTTATTTAGAATATAATTTGGGGTGTAGTATTTATGTATGTGTATTACAATACAAATATATAAAACATAAATATAAAAAATAAATATAAAAACTAAAATATAAAAAACTGCTACGTGATGTGAATTGTGTGTTGTGCGTCACAGTGTAATTACATGTTCTGTGTCACAGTGTGTTTTGTTCTTGTGTATTGAGAGAGTACTGCGATTTATAGCAGTACAATAACACTAAAAGATGCTGCAGGATGAATTATTATCCCATCTTCTTACCTCTTTATCTCTTATCTCCTTATCTTTTCAGCAAGGAAATGCACAGAAAATGGAAAGGAAGGTTATCTGCAAAGTAAACTCATCTAATCCGACACGTCATCTCGGATGTGGCAAAAATCCACACGCGCGCGTGAGATCCACGCGCCAATCGAAGGGTTCTGGGCTGGCGCGTGTATCTCACGCGCTGGCACTGCGACTGTTCTTCATTTGCCATGGTGGATGGGCGTGTGGCCGGCGTGTGTCCTGCTGACGTTGCATGACTTGTGTCGTCGTATTATTGGTTTAGGTGTGACACTCGTGTGACGAGCGTTTGCCTTGCTGACGTTGCATGACACGTGGCATCATTTTATTGGACTATCCTTACACATGTGCACTGCGTGGAGGTTGGTTGGCATGTGCTGGCATAGTTGTGACGCCATGCTGACGTCATCCGGCTGGTTCCGCCACTTGTCTTGATATTAGTGGTCTGCGCATTTTAAATTTCCACCAAAAACTTCGAACGGCCATAACTTCTTCATACGAACTCGGATTCGAATGAACTTTTTTTCAAAATGATCATCTTGACGAGACGAATAAAACAAGATAACTCATGAATATATTCGGAATCTGTAAAAATATCGCCCCTAAAATGACAGATATATATGTCTTCACCCGGTGTGCTAATCTGCAGATAAAATTTAATTCCCATTAATATAACAAAAATTACACATAATTACTAAAAATTATGTAATATCTGCGATTTTTGATTTTTGGTAAATTTCTTTTTTTGACAGGAGTCCGTTTTGATGGCTCGCTTGTGACCGTTTCGTCATTTTGAGATTGATTAATTCTGCACTTTTTGACATCTGACTTTATTTCGGTGTCATTTTGTTGAGTTCTGTGTTCTTAAGCGACTTTTCGGTGCTTGAGTTTGGTTCTTGCGAATCTCGTTTGACAATATTGTTTTGAGTTTCCCATAACTCTGTTTCACCTTATTAGACGTGTTGCGAACCTCGGTTTGGTTGTTCGATCACGTATCGCAATTTTCGTGCATTTTGGGCCATTTAGTAATTTCCCAAAGTTGTGGGCATCCGCCTTCATATTTGTCGTTTTGACCTTTTTCCATGGTCGCATATGAGTTTGATTAGAGCCCAATCTCTTAGTATGATCATATTCTGGAGCTTTATGTGCGTATCTTGAACTTAAAGATTCAGTAGGAGAAATCCATCGCCGTACTCATTTTTGAGAGTACTATTGTTGTCATTCTGAGTCGTTAGCACATGCTACATCCAGGTGGATAGCGTGCGCTAAGGTGCTGTAGTTAGCGCACGCTACGGTTGTGGTAGCGCATGCTAACTGGTAGTTCGAGCCAGTCCAGAAGCTATTGGACTGGGACTGGAGTCTCATTAGTGCACGCTAAGTTTGGTAGATAGCGCGCGCTATCGTCTGCTTAGCGCACGCTATTTATCCTTTCTAGCACACGCTACCTGGTAGGTGTAGATCTGTCCAGGAGCCACTGGACTGGATTCGTGACTCGTTAGCGCACGCTACGCGTATTGGCTAGCACATGCTAATAGTATTGCGGGCGGAATGTCCTGGAGCGTTGACCCCGTTAGCGTGCGCTAATGCGATGTGTTAAGCGCACGCTAATAACTGTCCAGTATAAATACTGGACAACATCCTTTATTCCGTCATTTCTCTCCCTCTTCGTCTCTTTTTGTTGGGATGGATTTGTGTGTGTTTAACATCATTTAATACATTCTTCTTCGCCGGATCGAGGCACTTTTCTTGATTCACTAGAGTTGACTTTTTGGAAGTTTTGTTCTTGATTTCATTTTACATCCGATTTTGATAAACCGATTATTGTTATATGATGTTTTTAAACATATCCTATTGATTATATATCCATATTTTGGTTTCGAATTCCATTTTCGTGTTTCGTCAGGTCGGTTCGTGTTCTTGCCATTTTGGGGAAACCCTTGAACTTTTGTCGTTTGTTCCTTTAATTCAGCGGCTTAGGGTCGTGCTATGGAAATTATTTTCATTGTTGTTATTGTCGTTCGTAGTTTATTGTCGCGAGTTGGCGTTCGGCGGAGTCGGCGGATTCATAGTCGGTTCGTGCCATCCTACTTCGGTCGATTCTCCGCGTTTGTGATTATTCGAGGCAAGTACCTTGTCCATACATTTCTTGTTGTGGATATGATGATTGATGATCGTCTAAGTGTGGTTGTTTGGTTGTTTGAAATAGACTTTCAAAAGATTCGGTTTAACCTCGTTAAAGGCTCTCTTTCAAAATCCGTGTGTATTTTATGATTCGTGTGTTTTGTAAATGATTACGTGAATCCAATGCATATGTTTGGTGTCGATGTTGCACCTGATAATGCGTGTGAACATATATTGCCTCATTACGGTGCCTTGTGGTTTGACGTTTGAGTCGTGCTAAGTGTTTGTTGCCTCTAGGTGAATTGTTTGGATATCTTTGGTGTACTATGTTATGTGTGTGTGTATGCTCACTACGGGTTAGATCCGACGGGTTTAAGTAGGGGTCCACATAGGCATGAATCGACGAGCTTGGCTTTTGCTCACTACAGGTTAGATCCAACGGGGTCGCGGTTGGGGTCCACAGAGGCGTGGATCGACGAGCTTGACTTTTGCTCACTATGGCTTAGATCCGACGGGGTCTCGGTCGGGGTCCACAGAGGCGTGGATCGACGAGCTTGGATTTTAACCACTACAGGTTAGATCCGACGGGGTCTCGGTAGGGGTCCACAGAGGCGTGGATCAACAGTTAATTGTGGTGCATTTTTATAAATGTGTTTTGGGTTATTGGCGTCTCCGGAGATGTGTTTTGCCAGGTCGAGTACTTTGGATGTATTACCGAGATTTCGTATCTTGGATGGTTATATTTTGTTGATTCTATGTCCGTCGAGGACACGTGACGTGGGTTTTGAACTCTGTGAATTGTTGTTGGTTTTTATTTGAGCAAGCAAATCTTTGGGCTGTGACCCCTTTTGGTTTTCTTTGAAAAGAGAAGGATTCAATAATCCTAAATTGTTTTCCGTCAACACTCCCGAGGTCATTTTAAACCATTTTTCAAACTGTTCTCGTGATTTGTGATCTCCCGAATTTGGAATGTTTTACTCGAACTCTTGCCGCGGGAAGTATTTTTTGTTATGTTTGAATATTTGAGAATTCCTTATTATTATTCTTGGAATATGATTTGTATGACTTGTATTTTCACTTTGTACGTGCACTAGCAAAATAGTGGAATTTTGCTAACCCCCGAGTAATCGGGTGGTGGATGTGTGTACTACATTCAGGTTTTGGGGAGAATAATACAGGGTCGTCATGAAGGATGATAAAAGATGATCGATACTAATCACATGAGGATCCATACGGTGTCGTATTGGTTTGGTTTGGTTGTACTTCATTTCCGCTGTATTATTTTCCCCGTTGTATGGGAGTGTGTTGTTTTTTGACCCCTGTGTGGGCATATTGAGTTGTATGTATTAATTGAAAGACAAAATCGGTCTACTGAGTCAT
Organism: Orobanche coerulescens; assembly: GCA_033398695.1. Classification (NCBI taxonomy): domain Eukaryota; kingdom Viridiplantae; phylum Streptophyta; class Magnoliopsida; order Lamiales; family Orobanchaceae; genus Orobanche; species Orobanche coerulescens. Next base: position 71,621,895 of record CM065801.1, read on the forward strand.
TTCAGCCTTAAAAGCGACGTTGAGATGTTTATTTTAGTTACCAGCCTGGTAGATCCTTGAGGAAAGGGTATACGGCGTGTAATATCCCTGAGTGGATTGTGGGTGTTACATTAATGGTATCGAAACTTAGGTTGTGGAGACCTAGGCGGTCGTGTCATGTTGTGTCTGTTGAGTTTTGTCTCGTCAGATTTTGTCTGACTGAATTGTGTCGTGATGCGTCGTCTGAGTTTGTCGGTCGTGATTAGTATCGTGGGGCGATCATCATCTTCGTGCAATCTTTGGATGTAAGTCTCCCTTCTTTGTGTTGTGCCTCGCGTGACACGAGCTACTTGTATGATTATTTGTTAAGTGATGGAATCTTTATGTAGATTTTTAGTTTCATGATATGTGTTTATTTGACTCTCATATTTTGTTTATACGAGGAGTGGTGTCGTTGCTACTGATTTCAAAATGATTTGTTCGTTTTGCAAGTGTTCTCGTGAAACCTTTGTACGTAATATGGAATAGAAATGTAGGAAATAGATCATATGAAAACTAATTACCTTGTGAAATCTAGAAACTTTTGTAGGTTATTGATTTTAGTGATCTAACGGTTGTATATGAGTAGAATTATATGCATTTATGTATTTTTTATTGCATTATTCATTGCATATACTAGCGACCAGCTTGATGCAACAAATAATAACAAATATGCAATGAAATTACTTAATAATGCAATTGGTTTCTAGATTTCACCATTAAAGGTATTTCCACCATAGTCAATCCTTAGAAATGTATATGTGTTTGATTTGCTAACTCTGGAAGGGTCCGACGAGGCCTCTCGGAATCCGTGACTTCACTCTGGATTCACAAGCTTGTTCGCTGGCCAGTTCGGGAGGGTCCTTAGAGGTCTCCAATGGGTTCAGTGGTTTGCCCCGATCCTAGGCAGTTTTCAACTGTGATTATTTGACTGTTTGTGTTCCGAAAAAGACATGCCTTGTTTTGATTTCGAAATGATTTGATGCACATACTATGAAATGTGTAAGAGAATGTTGATGCGCAGGAGTTTTTGGGCATTCTGGCCTAATAGATTTTTTTTCAAACCTTGAGTATCTTAGAGAATAAATTTCGAAACGTACTTTTAAAATGGATTATTTTCTCGCGGTATTTTCAAGGTGCCTACTAGTGCCATTGTATGTTTCAAAATTATTCCACTTTGAGGACCAAAATATTTTGAGATATTTTCAGTAATTTGGAAATGCATTTGCTTAGACCCGAAGGTCGAATATTTCTGAAAGTTTTAATTAAAAGAAAGGTGTCCTCATTTTTATCAAACGCAAGATAGTTTTTCAAAGTCTCAATAACGATTTTTCATGTTTGTATTACTTTTTTGGAAATATGATAATTAAGATCGAGTGGTGTTTCCAAATTTTTGCAAAAGGTGGTTTTTGTTTTTAAAACCTATCATTCCTGTTTGCGGTCAGGGAATGTGTGTATGCTGTTAGCATTGTCGTTAGGGTGTTGGCCCACTGAGTTGTGATTGAATTGGGGGTGTTAGCGTTGAGTCGTTCGCCACACATTTATTGTGTTAGCCCTCTGTGAGAGGTGTGATGTTGGTATTAAATGGTTGTCGCTTCGTGGTGATTGGCGTGTTATCGCACCTGTGCGAGCTGTTAGAGCTTGGGTTTGTATGATTATGTACATATGTGATTATTTTATGATGTTTCGTAATTGTATGCTGGTTATCGTTTGGACCGTTGAAATCACCGAACAAATGTCGTCGTTGCTGTGCTTTTGTGTATGTGGGTTGCCTTACGATGGTAATCGTTGTATGTGTTATGTATTATGATTTTCTGTCGTGCTGAGTGGTTACTTATTTGGTGTGCCGAGATGTTTCAACCGTAATGTGCTGGGGCATGTACGTGCAAATTGTACTTCCCCGCCAGTAGCGTGTCACAAGTGTGGACTCGAGAGACACAGAATCCAGTCTTGCGAGTGGTTTTTGTCGGTTGCTTTTTGTATTGTTACCTTGCTTCCGTTGTTGTGAGTCTCGGGGACGACACTTCTTTTAAAAGAGGTTGAATGTAATACCCATATTATTTTGACTTCTGCATTTTCTCTCTCTCTCTCAATTCTATCGACTCGCTCGTGTTCGTTGATAATCTTTGAACTTCTTTCGTATTTTGGTTTTATTGTTTGAACGAGTCGTGATATTGTTTCGGATCGATCTGGTTATCGCTGTGACTTTTTCGAGTTTGGTTCGATTCTCGTGAACCTTGTTCGAAATTAACATCTTTCAGATCTACAAGTTCTTTTAATGTCTTCAGTTGAAGTGTGAACTTCAGAGTCGTTGCTCGATCATTGTTGTTCGATCGTTGATGTCGATCATTGTTGTTCGATCATTGTTGTTATATCGTTGTTGTTCAATTGTGGTTGTCCGATTGTTGTTGCCTGATCTCGTACAATGAAGAATTGTTGTTCACTGTTAGTCAGCTGTTTTGATTGCGGTCAATTGGAACACCGAGCCGTCCATTGCGAGACGGTAGCTGAGAGGTTTGGGGATCGAGTTTGCATCTCTGCTCCGAAAGGACACGGAGATGCCTATTGTGGGTTTTGCGAATTTCAGCGTAGTCCGAATCGTTTGTGGTTATCCTTGCGGATCGTTTTGTGTTTATTTTCTATTCTCTTGACTGTGCATGTCTTCTTATAATAAATACCTCCTGTTTTGGTTATTGTTCGGATAGTTGACTTGATTGTGTTATCTGTTTGGTGATACGTGACACTTGTTGGTTTTATTATGTCTCTGCTTGTGGCATTGTGACGCTCGTCATTGGGCGCGACCTCACATCGTATGTTTCTTCGCATTTCTTATAACGTTTCGCCGTTGGGCGTAAGTTACGTGGTTCTTGTGTATCTCGTAGAGATGTTCCTGGTGGGATGTTTGCTCCTCCCTACTTATTTTTAAGTTTCGGGACGAAACTTCTTTTAAAGAGGGTAGTATGTAATATCCGCGATTTTGGATTTTCGGTAAATTTCTTTTTTTTTGACAGAGTCCATTTTGACGGCTCGCTTGTGACCGTTTCGTCATTATGAGAATGATTAATTCTGCACTTTTTGACATCCGAGTTCATTTCGGTGTCGTTTTGTTGAGTTCCGTGTTCTTAAGCGACTTTTCCGCGCTTGAGTTTGATTCTTGTGAATCTCGTTCGAAACTGTTGTTGGTATAACAATACCCGGTATCGAAACAGTTAGGATAAACAATCCCTGTATTGAATAATGGTGATAAGATGTTTTGACAATATGCCAATCCAGCATACAGTAAGCAAATTTTATCGAAAAGCTGATCAAAAATGTCAACCTGTATCGAAGACCTCTCGTAGATCCAGCATATAGTGGAACCTATCATACAGCAAAGAAGTCTCATAAAGACTAAGTATGGAAGCTGTCTCGAATTGACAATACAGCTATCATTCCATACAGTTTCAAACAGGACAAAAAAGAATCTTTGTTATTCGCGAAAGTCAAACTCCTATTGAAGAAGATATATTTAAATACTAAAAGATACAGTATTTAAATATCAAAGTCGTCAGAGATCTTCAAACAAGCGCAAAATCCGAATCATGTTTTATTCAAACACATCATCCCGTTGGAACGGAATCTTGCTCAACGGATTTATCTCAACGGATATATTTCAGAAGACTATATATATCCCCTCAAGGCTTTGAAGATCAGTTACCAAAAACTTACGAAGTTATTATCATATACATCAGAGCAAAACATATCTCCCCAAACTTTCTGCTATTCAGATATAAGAGATATACAGTGCTCAAAACCTTGAACAACACATCATCAGCTTATAGCCCAGAAAGTCATAGCTGTTGTTCAACCTTGTTCTATCTTTGAACAAACTTATATTAGCATTGTGTGGACTGAGGAATCTTTGCTACTCCGGAACTGTGTGTGAAGGACTTGCATCGAAGAAGACGAAGCTTCAGAACTGTGTGTGAAGAAGCCAGTCAAGTGTTAGCTCAAACCAATCTGTGTGAACGGTTGAGAGCTAATATCTTTATATCAATTTGTGTGAACGATATATTGATTAAGTGTTTTTATAATTACGTAGTTGTGTACGCAGTAATTATAATAAACTTTTTTCTCCTGTGTGGAGGACCAATGGACGTAGAAGGATTTACCTCGAACCACTTTAAATACTGTGTTATTTACCTTCTGTCTTTATAGTTTTATTAAACTGTGATTATTTAAGTATACACTGCACATCAAGTTGTTGTATCCACATCAACTTACTATTTAAGACTTCCGCTACACACTCAGATTTAAAAATAGTACAGCTTGTTGTTTAAAACACTTTCCAAGCTGTATCCAGTATACTTAGTGGCCAACAAGTGGCATCGGAGCGGTTGATTCTAAAAAGAATCAGTCGTATTTTTAACTGAATCAGATCCAGTATTCACTTATTTTTTAAAACAGTCTTTTTCATTCCTACATTCTCATATGGATACATCAATGATCAACAAAGTTCCAATGTTCTCTATTAATGAATTTGATGATTGGAGAATCAGGATGGAGGCTCATCTTGCAGCGTTGCACGAAGAAATGGTTTTTGTTATACAGGATGGCCCCATTAAGATCATGAAGGTAAACATGGCCGCAAGGATTGAAGGCCAAGCCCATGCTGAGATGCTCGAGAAGGAGCGCGAACAATGGACCACAGATGAAAGAAAGCGCGTCAACCTCGATAATGTTACGAAGAATACGTTGTTTGTCACCCTTGAGAAAGGCACATTCTCGAAAGTAAAGAGCTGTAAAACAGCCAAGGAAATCTGGGATAAACTCAAGTTGATTTGTGAGGGAACTAAGCTCTCCAAAGAAAATAAAATTTCAAAACTTACTCAGCAATTTGAATCCTTTGAAATGAAACTAACTGAATCACTTGAGGAACTTGACCTCAGATTCACTGGAATTGTTGGTGAACTTGAAGCTTTGGGCAAAATTTATACCCAAAAGGAGAAGAATTTAAAAATTTTCAGATCTCTCCCTGCCCAATGGGACATTAAGACCACAGCTATACGTGTGTCGTGTAATCTAAATGAAATATCTACCTTTGATCTCTTTTCTGACCTCAAATCTTTCGAGTATGATATAGACAGGAGAGAGAAAGTTGAAGAATCTCCAGCTAGGACTACAGCCTTAGCCGCTGTATCTAACTTCCGACACAGCATGCCCAGCCCATCAAAGCCAAATTACAAAAATGTAGACAGTGACGACGATATTCTGTCACAAGATGAAATGACGCTCCTCATGCACAAATTCAAAAAGTTCGTCAAACGGTCTGGAAAGACTCCCTACAGGCCCAAGCCTGTTCACAAGGTAAGTACTGAAACTTCCTCTAGTGACGCTAACCTATGCTATAATTGCAGGAAACCAGGACATTATGCAAACAAATGTCCTCATCCCAAAGTTCAAAGGTTGCCGGAAGCCGAGCAACAAGAGAGGGATGAACGAAGACGTGCTTGGAAAAACAAGCTCAAGGCACTGATAGGAGAATCGGAAGCCTCCCTCACACCATCTAAATCCTAAGAATGTCTTCAGGTGGTCACTGAAAGTGACTCATCTGACGATGAATTCGAAGATAAGGCATATATGTGCTTTATGGCAAAGGACATTTCGGAAGAAGAAGGCAGCGATGATGAGGTAAGCTCAACCTCAGCTATTCCAGTAAATGCATCGCATACTTTCGAAAACATGATGAATGAATTTAAAAATATTCAAAAGGCCCATGAGACTTTGAAAAATGAAAACATTCAGCTTCAACTTTCCAACATAGAGCTGAAAGAAGAAAGCGACTTGCTAAAAATAAATTATGAAAATATGTCTATTGATTGTGAAAACAGCAAGTTCGAGAATGAAAAACTCGTGGAGAGCAATCATCAACTTGCTCATGAACTAAGTGAGACTAAATCTCCAAATGGAAGCAAGACAAATGATTTTGTTCTACTTCAAGCTAAATTTAATACTCTTGAGAAACGAGAAAGCGAACTTGAGACCATTCTGAAATCTTTCGAGAAATCATCTAAAAGAATGGACGAAATTCTAAGCACTGGGCAACATGCTCACGATAAAAGTGGCTTAGGATACAGCTCATTTTTTAACAAAGGGATAACTAGTACTGTGTTCGTCAAGAGTGTGGAACACATTCCTGTATCGGAAGATACTCCTAGTTCTGTGAAGGAACCTGCTGCACCGCGAAAAGCAAAGGCTGCCATTCCGTCCCTGCAATCCTATTCCAGACAGTGGAATCATAATCCATTCCAACCTGTAAGGCACACACAATAGCATGCTCCCCGATCATATCAACAGCGCCAACAGCCATTCAGAAAGAAGGCTGTATCCAAATACCAAAGGCCCGCACGGCAGTACTTTCATTACAGCACGCCTAGGTATTGGATACAGGAGCCGCATTATCCATCGAGACAGCAAGTGTCCGCACAGTATCAACAACAGCTCTGGAAATCCAGCTGGAGACCCAGAAGGCAAGTTGTAAGGCCAAAGAAAATGGATCCACCTCCAAGACGGCATACGTACTGGATTAATAATAATAACCCTGATTTTTACATGCATAATGGTTATCATGCATACAGTAACTACGTACATGCCCCACGTAGATACCGCAAGTCTGCACCAAATGTTACCTACAGTAAACCAATTGCTGTCAGGAAAATTCGGGTACCTAAAGGCACTAACAGTCACGGACCCAACAATCAAATGGGACCTAAATCTACATAATTTATGTGCTACAGGACATTTTGTAGAAGGACATATGGTACTTCGACAGCGGATGCTCCCGGCACATGACAGGAGATAGAAGCAAGCTATCAGATTTCGTAGAAGGTCGCGGTCCAAAAGTGCGCTTCGGTGATAAATCTAAAGGAAGAACAAGAGGAAAAGGAAACCTTCTTGTCGGAAAATTTAAAGTCACTGATGTAGCTTATGTTGAAGGCTTACAGTACAATCTACTTAGTATTAGCCAGTTCTGTGACAAACAGTTCTCAGTGAAATTCTATATAGATCACTGTAGAGTCAAGAACATCCTGACCAAAGAAGTTGTTCTCATAAGAAGCAGATCAGGTAACATGTATATTGCTGACTTGATGCCTACGAGCTCCACAATTCCTTGTTTCGTTGCCAAAGGCACTGCAGATCTAAGATGGCTATGGCACAAGAGGATGTCACACGTCAACTTCAAGATGATCAACAAGCTCTCAAGACAGGGACTGGTCAGAGGATTGCCGAATGTCTCATTCCAAAAAGATAGTATCGGTGGACCATGTCAAAAAGGCAAGCAAATCAAGTCCACCCTGAAGAGCAAATCCTACCTTTCAACACACAGAGTGTTGGAGATGCTACACATGGATCTCTATGGTCCTGTAGACCCGGTAAGCTTGGGAGGTAAGAAATACTGTCTTGTTATTGTTGATGATTACTCCAGGTATGCTTGGACAATTTTCCTAAGCAAGAAGAAGGAAACAACATCAAAGCTTCCCGAGCTCCTGAGAAAGCTTCAAAATGAAAAGGGATTGAGTATCGTGTCCATTCGTTCCGACAGAGGTACAGAATTTACTAACCGCTTTATAGAGCAGTATTGTTCGGAGAATGGGATACAACACGAATACTCAGCTGCCCGTACACCTCAACAAAATGGTGTTGCCGAGCGAAAGAATAGGACGCTGAAAGAAGCAACAAGGACAATGATTGCTGCAAGCAAGTTGCCACAGCATTTCTGGGGTGAAGCAACCAATACAGCATGCTACACTCAGAACCGCTGTATCGTCAACAAACACCATAACAAAATAGCATATAAGGTATGGAACAACAAAACTCCATTAGTTTCGTATTTCCATATTTTTGGATGCAGGTGCTATGTGTTGAATAATGGGAAGGATCAACTTAGAACCTTTGATGAGAAGTCAGATGAAGGAATATTTGTAGGATACTCCTCCATCAGCAAAGCTTACAGGATCTTTAATAATAGGAAGCTGACGATCGAGGAATCAGGGTATCATCAGTTGCGAATCCGAGATTCGGATATTGCTAGGACGGCGTTCCGAACACGCTATGGTCATTATGAGTTTGTGGTAATGCCGTTTGGGTTAACTAATGCACCTGCGGTGTTCATGGAGTTAATGAATCGGGTTTTCATCGACTATTTGGATCAGTTCATGGTTGTCTTCATTGATGACATTTTGATTTATTCTCGTGACCGGGAGGAGAACGAGTCCCACCTTCATCAGGTTCTCGACGTGTTGAGACGAGAGCAACTTTATGAGAAGTTTTCCAAATGTGAATTCTGGATGTCCGAAGTGGCATTTCTCGGACATATAATTTCATCAGACGGAGTTCGTGTCGACCCTCAGAAGACGGAGGCTATCCGAGATTGTCAACCTCCGAAGAATGTTAAGGAAATCCGAAGTTTCCTCGGATTAGCTGGTTATTATCGGCGATTTGTGGAAGGATTTTCTAAAATCGCTCAACCCATGATGAACCTTTTAAGGAAAGATAAGAAATACACGTGGTCCGACGTGTGTCAACAGAGTTTTGAGGAACTCAAGAGCCGGTTAATTTCAGCACTTCTCCTTTCTTTACGGCAAGAGACGAAAGGATTTTTGGTCTATAGTGATGCATCCGGACAGGGTCTCGGATGTGTACTCATGCAGAACGGGAAAGTTATTGCTTATGCTTCACGGCAATTGAGACCTTAAGAGGTAAATTATCCGACCCATGACCTGGAGCTAGCAGCCGTGGTGTTCGCATTGAAGATTTGGCGTCATTATCATTATGGCATTACCTGTCAGATATTCACCGATCATAAGAGCTTAAAGTATATATTTACTCATAAGGAGTTAAATATGCGACAGAGGTGGTGGTTTGAACTAATCAAAGATTATGATATTGAGATACTATACCACCCGGGCAAGGCGAACGTTGTTGCCGACGCCTTGAGTCGTAATTCCGTTCAGGAGCAGATGCTTGCTCGATTAACAGCTCAGAGGGAACTTCAGTAGGAATTTCCAAGACCCGAGATCGAAGTCTGGTTACAGCAAGTATAAGGGAAACTTTGTACGTTGGAGATTTCATCGCCACTCGAGGAGGCGATCAGGGTGAATCAGGGTTCGAACCCATTTCTGTTATGCATTCGAGAGGATGTGACTCAGGGAAAAGCCCCCGGTTTTGTGGTCCACGAGGATGGACTTTTGCGTTTTAAGAATTGGTTATGTGTACCGGCGAATGACGAGTTGAAAAACTCGATTTTGAGAGAAGCTCATGCTACCCCCTATTCCGTTCATCCGGGGTCTAGCAAGATGTATAAAGACTTGAAACAAAATTACTGGTGGAGTAATATGAAGCGAGAAGTCGCGGAATTTGTTTCGAGATGTTTGACCTGTCAGCAAGTCAAGATAGAACATCAGCGACCGGCGGGTATGCTGAAACCTCTCCCTATTCCAGAGTGGAAGTGGGAGGATATTTCAATGGACTTCATCACGAGTTTGCCATGGCATGAATACAATTTGGGTAATTGTGGATCGCTTAACTAAATCAACTCATTTCCTTGAGATTAAGGATATGTGGGGTCCCGAGAGACTTGCCCAGTTGTTTATCAAAGAGATAGTAAGATTGCACGGTACTCCTAAAAGCATCGTTTCCGATCGTGACGGACGATTCGTGTCTCATTTTTGGAAATCAGTTCATCGTGCTATGGGAACTCAGCTTAATCTCAGTACAGCTTTTCATCCTCAATCCGACGAACAATCGGAGAGGACTATTCAGACTTTGGAGGACATGTTGAGGGCATGTGTTCTCGATTAGAGAGATGATTGGGAAGCCCAACTACTGCTCAGAGTCGACAGAAATCTTATGCAGATAATCGTCGTCGACCATTAGAGTTCGAGACAGGTGACCATGTTTTGGTCAAGGTATCCCCGAGTCGTGGTAACTTCTGTTTTGGGAAGAGGGGAAAGTTGAGTCCGAGATTCATTGGACCGTTTGAGATTTTCGATCGAGTAGGCGAGCTAGCTTATCGATTGGCCCTACCTCCGGCGTTGAGCCGAATTCATAATATGTTTCACGTATCTCAGTTACGAAAGTATGTTGCCAACCCGAGCCACATACTTCAGTTCGACGAAATCGAGATCGCCGATGATCATTCATATGAGGAGCGTCCTATACGAGTCTTAGAGCAGCGAATCAAACAGTTGAGGAACAAGTCGATTCCCTTGGTCAAGATTCAGTGGTCTAGGCATGGAGTCGAAGAGGCTACTTGGGAAACCGAAGATAGTATGCGGGAGAGTCATCCCGAGTTGTTTGACCCTTAGTTTCGGGGACGAAACTCTTTTTAAGGGGGAGAGTATGTCATAACCAGTTATAATTCAGTCATTTTTATTCAGTAATTATCAATCAGTAATTGTCACTCAGTGATTTTCATTCATTAATAATCACTCATCATTCATACTCATTCAATTGTGTTCACCGTTCGGCGTAATATTTGTCATACTCGTACGTTTGCCCCCGTACTTCTCGAATTCGGTGAGTTTTGTACTCTGTTGCTACCTAAAATATTATCCGGAGATAGATATTGCTGGAATAGATGGATAGCAAACAAAGTGCGAGAACACTTCCATGGGAAAAGTAAAGAACACAAGATTTGCCGGGGTTGTTAGTCCCGGACTTGAATGCTCTCGCGAGATATTATTAATACAAATATTCTGGGATACAAGTATTAATGTTAGAGTACAATTACAATGAGTGTAAAGACCCTAGTTATCTTAGCTAGTGAGTGTGTAGATTGCCGGAAGAACCAGATATGATGCTCTGTGAGTTCTTGTAACAACGTTGATGATCTGTGATGACCGTGAGAAATCGACAGTCTCTCACGGTGTGTAGCTGCTGTATATTTGAGCTCCTGAACTTGTGAGTCTCTTCGGATCTGCGCTGTGGAGACTTCTTGCCTCTGCCGACCGTCTTCTGGTTGAGAGGTACTGAGAGAGAAATCCTGAGGTAGATTCAGGAGATGAAGCTGAGAGCTTGAAAGTATGTATGTATTCTGAATGTATTTATCCACTGACAGGGAATCAGAAGAGGAACCTTTTTCCAGTTGCTGGAGGTTCTTTATATATAGGACTGGGAGATGCTGGGCGATCGCCTCTGCTGTATTATAATAAGCGGGCGATCATCTTTTGGCACATGGGCTGGTCTCCTTAAAGTCTGCAGGAGTTGTTGGCAGCCAGTTGTGCGGTCCAATGAGAAGTCTGCACGCGTCAGAGTCGCTGTCACGGGCGGTCCCACCTTGTACCTTTCGGTGGGTCTGTCGGTAGGTGATAAGGTGGTGACAGGCTGTGGTCAACAATCCATGAAATGCGGCGCCTGTCGCGGATCTGCACATGGGTGCTGCTTTGAGATCCAGTCTTCGTGGACTTTGACGGACGATGGTCTCTGTGTGGCATAGGATGATCGTCTTAAGTCGGGCACCAGGGTCGATCGCTAGGTGCCAAAGGACGATCGCCTTTGGAGTCGATCGCTAGTTACTCGAAGGTGGACTGTTATCCTTATTTAGGCGAGTTCGCCATAGCTTGATTGGTTGTGGACTTGGTCGCTCGGCCTTTGCAGTCGATCGCCTGTCGAGGTGAATAAATCTCGGCACAACAATTGCCACCCAGCTCGCTCCGATGTTGGAAACGTGGGGTGAGGTGGTTCTGCTGGCGATCGCTGAATTTTGACGAGTGACTCTGCATTTTACAGAACTGGCGATCGTCTTTGGGCTGTTTGGTTTTGAATTCGGACGACCTGGTCGGTCGCTGTAATGAGCGGGAAATGGCAGCGAATGCGGAAAAGTCTCCGGGGCATGTGTCGGGTTCCTGTTGGGGGAGACCGACGGTTACTTATAAGTAGCCAGAGATGGCTTACGGCAACGGATTTTGTTGGTGTTGCGCTCAAAAATGTTGTAGTAGCTCTAAAAATTTTACCTACTACAACATTGCTTTTTTGATGTTGCTGTATATGTTTACAATGTGTTGCCTTAGTAGCAAAGTGTTACATGCTATAACATTTTATGACACAGTGTTGCCGTAGATGTACTATTTAAAAAAAACTTCATATTTTTTTATGTAAAGTTAAAATTAAATAATCTTTTACTTGAGAACTAATTAATTTTGATTGAAGTGGAGTATGACATTTATTCAGAAGTAATACTTTTTAATTAGATTTGATATAAACAAATTAAAAAACTATAATATTTATAAAAATTAAAAATAATAATTTACAATAATTATCTGGATAGAATAAAAGGTGCCAATAATTATGTGTAATATCCAGGAATTTTTAAATTGAAATTTTGATGGTATTAATTTTTTTTACTGATTTATTTCATTTTTATTTTGTTTAGCTAGCTGATTAAATTATCGAGCGGAGACATTAGACTAATATATTGGCGAGTTAGTATTGGTGTTATGTGACGCAACGTATTAATTGGATTATCAAATCAGGGTACTGAATAATGAATCTCAAATTGATGAGTTTTTACTCGATTAATTTATAGTCGAACCTTGTTGGGTCGAATAAAACCCAGCTACCCATTATATATATATAAGGAATTGTTTTTTTTATTCTTACCCTACTCTTTTCCTCACGTTCTCACCCCTTTTTTCCGTTCTTTCCCACCGACAAACAACACAATCAACCCTCTTACTCTTCGTTGGACGACGGCACTTCTTCACTACGGCGGCCGATCCGCAACTCCTTCCCCTCCTCCACGGCGACGACGACCGATGGAGGTATATGGTACCTATGCAACTCCTTTTTTTTAGTTTTGTAAATTGGAATCTCTTAGTTTGAATATGAGTGGTAGCCTCGAACTAAAGAAATAGAAATTACGATTATATTACTTGGAATTTTATCACGGATAAAATATAGCAGACTTATTTGCTGAACTTTCTCATGTAATATAATCATCCTGAAATATTGATAGGTTAAGTTTATGGTGGATTTTACGAAATTTGCATTTGATGTTTTTTTTGGTGACCAAGTAGGCTGCTTGATACTCATGATTGCTATATTGCATAAAAATTTGTAGGGGTGTCGGTGCTATTTCGTTACCTTTACATGGTTCACACATTTATACTGCTGGTGCCGATGGAATGGTTTGTATAATTGACTCGATTTCCGGGAACTTGTTAAACAAATTTAGCGCCACTTCAAGAACAATATCTTCTATAGCTGTTTCCCCAGGTATTTATTTTTGTTTTCTGATGTACACATTTCATCTCCATGCCACTGGTTTTATGACAAAGTTTGATGTTTTGCCTGATGATTCTTTTTTGCTCTTAATGGATGACATGAAACTTGTAACAGATGTTTTGGTTCTCGAGGAATCGACGTCTTGGATGTTAATAACAAATAATTTGGCATTGCTAAATAAAATTACTTTTCATGAATTATGAATTTGCTAATACTTCATCCTTTCATGATTTTTCGTTGGAGGTTGTTGGGTCCGGCGGGCTGATGTGAGTTCAGGCCTGGAGTATTTTTTGGTAGGGTTCGAACGAAAGTTCAGGGTGGATATTGACAGGTTGGTTCAGGAGTTCCCGATGATGTAGGGAGGCGACAGCGGGGTTGGTTTTCTGGCCGGGCTATGTCTGTGTGTGTATATGTGTGCATATGTTTATGTGTGTGTGCAGTAGATGTGTGTGTGCATATTGTACTATTCGATGATAACAATTCCTACTAAATGTTTATCTTGAATGTTTCATCAGACTATTTGTTTAATTTTTTCTAGATCTAATTTTATCTTGGTTGTTATGTAGACCTCCATTTCTGTTAATTGGAGCTTCAAATATTATCAGTTTTCTTCCCTCCTCTTTCATTATTTTCTTTTGAGTTTTGAGCAATTTTGAGCAGTACACAGTTTCGTATAGTATACACCAGTGCCCAGTTTAGTTTTCTCTATCTCTTTGTGTGGGGTTATGTTGACAACTGAGTCTTCACGTTTAGAACGCTGGTCCACTTAAAAAATCCATATCAAACAGCCCATTTGAACTCACAGCAAAAGGGCTGATATTTCATATTCTCTTCACTTTTTCCAGGTTCCTTGTAGTTGAATTATCAACATGTACGAAATCCCATTTCCCTAATGCTGCTCTAAGATTCCTGAAGTTAACATGTACCACGAGCATCATTCTAACATATGCATGCGTATAAACTAACATATATTAGCACAAACGGTAACCAGCAGAACCTCAAATTACCAATGCGCAGCAAAGGTCTCATAAATACTATTATAAGGGACCTCTCTAGTCAGAAAATCATAAATCGGGAGGTCAAATAATCAATTCTGTGCTTTCTACCGCAAAATGACAAGCATTTGAAATACGCTTTCAGTGATCTTTCAATAGGGTTGCATGTCGTCAATTTTTTATTACAAATTCAGGTCATCACCACACACCCTGACGGACGCTTGAGGGAATGATCTTACATGAAGTAATTAGATGAGATCAGTAAAAGATACTTACTCGCCGAGAGCTGTAAAAATAAAAAGTTGAACCGAAAAAAAAGGAAGATGTTTAGCTCCATCTATGATTATGATTTCATGATGTAGTAGAACACAGACCTGCCACATACAATGCACTTTAAACTACCAGGTACTTCATAATTATGACTCCTCGTCTGGCGCATCCTTGAAAAGACGCGTACGCGGGTTTCAAGGGAGCATTAATTGCGACGGTTGCGCTCCAACCCCTGAGGTTCTCCTTAATTGCTCAGAAGTCCATGCCATCTCCTATAAAAAGGCGCTGGGTTGCAGGGTTAAGAGCCTTACGCGTTTTCATCAGAGAAAGAAGGATAATATCGCTGAAGAATTTTTCTGGAGATCTGACTGCCGATCGTCGATCGATTCGATCCTTGGTAAGAAAACACTCCTTTTCTCCTCTTCTTGATTCGAGAATGTCTGGAACATCTTCTTCGCACGGAGTAGGCACCAGCTCCGCCGCCGGGGCTTCGACTGCCCGGGGAGGACCCTCTGCAGAATTTCATCTGGAGATGGCCGCCGAAGCTATCCGCGCCGGTATTGATCTCGCGGAAGTCGAGGCGCTATTTAATGAGGCCGACGCCGCTAGGGAGGCTGCGGTTGAGCACCGACGCTCGCAGATAGAGAGAGATCTGGCGGTGAGGGCCTACTGGGAGCAGCATAGTGCCTTCGGCCAGGCCTATGTGGCCTTTGCTGAGATTATGGAGAGGTTGGCCAGTCCGTCTCCTCAATTCGATTACCAGGAGTACTCGATTGCTCATCCTTATCAACCCCCTAAGCGATCGCTATTTCGGGCTACGCATCGATCTCTATGGTCCCTTGGTCAGATAAGGAGCTTGGCGACCAGGAAGGACCTGGCTGTCTGGAGGACGAGGTTTCATATCCCTTCAGATGTGGATCTTTTTGTGCCGGCCGAGAATGAATGAGCCGATCAGCCTCCGGAGGGCATGGTCGCCGTGAACGAAGCAATCATGGAGGCTGGGCTGCGGTTTCCTTTGTCGTTCTCTGTCTCCCATCTGCTAGCTGCTTGGAACGTCGCACCGCTCCAGTTGATGCCGAATGCCTGGCTCCAGATCATATGCACTCTCACCTTGTTCGGCGGTCACCGACTATACCGCCTTCCTTCGTCGTTGGAGATGATCCACCTGTTCAAGCTGACGGCTCAGAAAGGGTCGGTCGGAGGCTATCATATTCAAGGCCGATCCAGTTGGGTGATTCTCGGAGTCCCGAACAAGGTGCGGGGCGATCCGGCGAAGTGGTTTTGGGTCGTCGATGCCTGGAAAGCCTCAGCGAGTGACAACCCCACGGGCGAGCTGAACATTCCCACAGGCTTTCGGGAGAGAACTCCGAGTAATGGTTTTAACTCTCCCTTTGTTAGGATACGTTCTGAACTGATCTAATTTGGTCTTCCTTTTGTAGGTTTCCACATTCCGGCGATCGACGAGCTACCTTTCGATTTCCTGGTCGTCTGGGGGCGGATACGAAGTGTGCCGGACGACGACTTAGACGCTCACTGGATTAACAAGGAGAATCGTTGGCTGTCTGCTCGGCTATTCCGCTTTCCGAGACATCTCTCGGTCTCAGGTCTCTCGGGCTCCGCGCGAACCGCAAGCGGTAGAGGTTGGAAGAAACTCCAGTTTCGCTTTCCATTTGCTTGGCGATCGTCCTGCTTGGAGAGTGTATGACCGTTTGTTTGATTGCCATTGCATAAGGTCACTTTCCTCATTTTTTGGATCCCCCACTGGAAATAGCTATGTCGAACCCTAGAGTTTTGGGCCGTCTTCGCTAGAAGAAGTCATCTCGAGCTCCTCCTGTGGCGTTACCTATCATTCCGGAGGTGAGGCCCGTCGTGGAGCCGATCATATCGGAGGAGGAACCTCGGGAGGAGGGGCTCCAGGCGAACCACAAGCGGCTGAGGTTGGAAGAAACTCCAGTTTCTGCCCCTGCCGGTGGGTGCCGATCGCAGCACCTCCGCTCACCGCTGTCCCCCCGGAGACTGAGCCTACGCCCTCTGCGGCATTCTTGCGAGAGATGGCGATCGCTGAGGCTGAGACCCCTTGCGGGAAGCCATATTTTGGTCACGACCCCGAGAGAGCCGAGAGGTAGACTTCGTTTGTTTGTTGAATTTCTTCACTTGCGTGGTAGTTGTGCTAACTTTTGTCGTTTTAATGCAGGATCAGTAGCACTATCCCATCTTGCCCGCCGATGGTGCTGGATTTCTTGGCGAGCCGATCTCCTCGCGCAGCCTGCGATGTTCCACTCTATGTCAACCGGGCCGTTTCTGCTTTTCCGAAGTCCTGGATAACGGACTTTGATGCGATCGCTCGCCAGCGATCCGGGAATGCGATGCAAGCTACTTTCGCTCTCTCCCTCCAGGCGGCGACGATGGCTGCCCAGGCTGCGTAGGAGTTTAAGGGGCGTCCTTCTACTACACGTCTGCAGACGGACCTCGAGGCCGCTCAGAAAGAGAATGCCGAGTTCACCAACAGGATTGCGGCTATGGAGAAGGACTCCTTAGATGCAGCTAAACGGGAGAGTCATGAACTTGAGCTGGCGAGACAGGATGCCGAGCAAGCCCGGGCGACGGCCGAATGATTTCGGGACCGGATGACAGATGCCCGACGGTTGCAATTGGCCGCAGAGAAGGCGGTCGATCAACTGAAGGTGACTGTCGCTCGGCTGACTAGCGAGCTGGCGGCGTCGAGGAGAGAGATGGCTGCAAGGGAGGCCGAGCTCCGGGATGTGCAACAGGCGGTTGCCGAGTTGAAAGGGAAGCAGGAGGCGACCGATGCCAATCCCTTTCTCAACGTGGAGTTTGTCAGTGAGTTTGCCTATTATATGGCGTTTGCTGACTCACTCCGAGCTGCTAAGAAAGGAGGGCTGAAGGTCGGCCCTCTTGCTTAAAACTTCAAGGCATATGCGTTGGAGCACCCTCTTCATCCTGCCTTCTCTGTGCCGATCTTGGACCTTTCGGAACTTGGCGTAGATCTGAGCTGGGATACGACTCCGGCAAACCTTGTTCATCCTGACGCTCCGGAAGACGGGGAGGCCGCTCCGGAAGCTGGCGAAGGGTCGCGGGCTAATCCGGAGGTTGAAGGCGAAGGCCGGGCAGGCTCTTCGTTCTTATTGTTTTATCTTTTCTTGCCTTGTAATTTTGTAGCTTTCTCTTGTAATACTTAGGCCTTCGGGCGACCGTGTATGTACTTCTGAAACTTCAAGTAATGAAATGAATGTTTGTTTCTCCGATTTATTACTTGAATGGTTGCTTTTCTGAGTCTTTGCATGACTTCGTACAAATGTGTGAGGAGAGATTGTTGCGAGTGTAGCTCCAAGTGAATTGATAAACTCATATAGATAACTATTACAACAAATTCGATCGCTGCACAAACATCTGAAAAATGCCGATCTCCGTATGTCGTTGAATAGGGACGATCGTTGTATAAATAGCTCCGCACTCTTCCCCCTTGTTTTTGTTTTTGTCGAAACCTCGAAAGGCCGTCCATCTCGGTCTTGAGGGGCCGTGCATGATCGTGGAGTTCGATGGACCGATCTCCACGATCATGTCTTGTGCGTGAGTGACATTCCGTCTGATGGCTAAGTTCTCGCGACTCACTTAATTGGTAGGGTCCTCCGAAGGCTGCGCCTCGCCTCGTATTTAAACGAAGGGCATGCGGTCTTGGTCTGGAAGATTCTTTGCGCGGGTCGTCGTCGGATTAATCAACTCCACTTCCGCGGCTTGTTAGCTCTGCTTCTACCTCGGACCACCATTAAGATGGCTACCCTCGACGGTATATGTTGAGACGGGGGGAGGGACGCGCCGCATTGTCCGGGAAGGACCCACCACGTTAAGTGATGGACCTTTGAGGGCGGGCGAACGTGTCCACAAATTAGTTTTGGAGGGCCCTCAGACTATGCCGGCTTCGTATTTAAACGAAGGGCGGGCGATCGTGGCCCAAAGGGACCTTGCATAGGCGGAAAGAACGGTTCCATCGTCCTCCACGACCATGGCGACACTCTTCTACCTCAGACCATCATTTCTGATGACGATCCTTGATGGTATACGTTGTGTAAGGGGAGCAGACCGCCTGCCTAGGTTCTTCATGTAGATGGCGAACTTTAGAGGGAGAGAGAGTAATCCTCTAATTTCCTTTGGAGAGACCTTCCGCTACGCCCGCCTCGTATTTAAACGAAGGGCGAGCGATCGGAGCCCGAAGGAACCTTGCACGGACGGATCACCGGTTTAATCGATTTTCGCGACCATGGCGGCACTCTTCTACCTCGGACCATCATGTCAAATGACGATCCTTGATGGTATACGTTGTGCTAGGGGAGGCGATCGCTGCCTACGTCCATCATGTCGATGACGAACTTTAAAGGGCGAGCGAGTCATCCTCTTTTTCGAAGCGTTTGCTCAGGTAGTAGCCTTTGATTTGAAGAGGTGGGAAATCGGGGAGACACTTCCGAAGTTCCCTTCTCTTGATTGAAGCATATAGATACTTTCGCCGAGGTTGATCGAGGGGTCGGCTCATATGAGCTTTCCGGCCTGTTCGCGTTCGACTCGGGCGACTGTGTTGGGAGGTTGGTGGGGCTCTGGCTAAGCCAATAAGATGTCCAACTTGCCTTCTTCGAACAATCTCCAGAGTTGTCTGAGGAGGTCGCGGCATTGTTTGGTGCTGTGGCCGGGACTCTTGTGGTAGGCACAATATTGATTGTGGTCCAGATAGCCATGGTCCCTTATCGCCTTTGACTTGTTTAGCGGTTCGCGCCCCTTGATGGCGTAGAAAATGTGGGCCGGAGTTCGGTTGAACTTGTGGACGAGATGAGCTTCCATATCCTTGAAGGCCTTGTGGTCGCCGGATGACTTGGCGACCGTCTTTTTGGTCTTGGCGATCGCCGTCTTCCGGACAGGAGGAGGCGTTTCCTTGCCTAGGCAGAGGGTGAGTAGCCTTTGCCTGTCCAGAAGGTCGGCAGCCTTAACGCGGAAGATCGCGTAGGTTGGGGGGATATCCTTGATGAGATGTCTAAACATGGGTGAATGACCGTAGAACCCCCAGGACAGAGTAGAGAGCAAGCTCGTCACTGATGGGCTCGCCGGTGAGGACGATTTCGTCTACTCGGTCGATGTAATCTGCATCGGTTTCATCTTTCCCCTGCCTGATTTTCATCATGCGGTGGGGGCCTTCGGGTCTGTTGACCTTGGCGGTGAAGTATGACGTGAAGTCATTCGCCAGTTTCTCAAAGGAGATGATCGATCACGGTGGTAGCGAGATGTACCATCTATGGGCCAGCTCGCCCAATGTTAATGGGAAGATTTGGCATTTGGTCACGTTCGATGCCCCACACCCAGTCATGTAGATCCGTAACTTGCTTATGTGGGTCTCGGGGGCCGATCTCCCTTCATACGGAGGTGTTTTGGGAGGAGCGATCCTTGGTTGCACGGGGGCGATCTTGATGTGGACCGCGAGTGGCTCGATCGGCCCGATGATATTTCTGCTGGTGCTTGCCCCAGTGTCCAAGAGTGCTTTCATCTCGTCGAGCTGGCGTTGCATAGCGGCCATCGCCGTGGCCTGACTGCTCGCGGCTAGGCGCTCGGAGCGGGAGCCGAGGCGATCAAGTACTGACCCCCTGGCATTCGGAGTGGGATCCATGATGGATCGCTTCCCAAACGGTTGAATACGGAACCGTCTGGCCATGCGAGAGCCTTTTCTCCCGAATTGGGGCTTTCTGACGATCGCTCGCCCAGTAGCCCATTGAATTTCCGTTTGCCCACGCGGCGGATGGCCGAGGGAGTTATTGCGGGCGACATGCATGCTCTACGTCGCTCCTTTAGGATGGCCATAGCCTCCTCGATCTGTTCCTCGGTTCGGAACTGGCGAGTGAGAGACTGGGGCCATCCCTCAGGTGCGTGATCAAGAGTCTCGTGTCGCCGCGGCTTCACTCTGCCGTCGGCTGGGGCTCGGATTGAGCCGGGATATGGTGTCCAGCGGTTCGGAGAGCGGCTCTCTTCGATGTGGTGGCGGACGTCATGATTCTGAAGGCTTTCTTTGAGGAGCAGTGAGTGTCACTTCAAGTATATGCCCCGAGAACAGTGAGTGTTCTTCGGGACGGTAGGAATAAAAATGAAGGTATAGACCGTCCTCCTTCTAGCGCCAATTGTTGCTACCCAAAATATTATCCGGAGATAGATATTGCTGGAATGGATGGATAGCAAACAAAGTGCGAGAACACTTCCGTGGGAAAAGTAAATAACACAAGATTTGCCGGGGTTGTTAGTCCCGGGCTTGAATGCTCTCGTGAGATATTATTAATACAAATATTCTGGGATACAAGTATTAATGTTAGAGTACAATTACAATGACTATAAAGACCCTAGTTATCTTAGCTAGTGAGCGTGTAGATTGCCGGAAGAACCAGATATGATGCTCTGTGAGTTCTTATAACAACGTTGATGAGTTGTGACGACCGTGAGAAATCGACAGTCTCTCATGGTGTGTAGCTGCTGTATATTTGAGCTCCTGAACTTGTGAGTCTCTTCGGATCTGCGATGTGGAGACTTCTTGCCTCTGACGACCGTCTTTTGGTTGAGAGGTACTGAGAGAGAAATCCTGAGGTAGATTCGGCAGATGAAGCCGAGAGCTTGAAAGTATGTATGTATTCTGAATGTATTTATCCACTGAGAGGGAATCAGAAGAGAAAGCTTTTTCCAGTTGCTGAAGGCTCTCTATATATAGGACTGCGAGATGCTGGGCGATCGCCTCTGCTGTATTATAATAAGCGGGCGATCGTCTTTTAGCACATGAGCTGGTCTCCTTAAAGTCTGCAGGAGTTGCTGGCAGCCAGCTGTGCGGTCCAATGAGAAGTCTGCACGCGTCTGAGTCGTTGTCACGGACGGTCCCACCTTGTACCTTTTGGCGGGTCTGTTGGTAGGTGATAAGGTGGTGACAGGCTATGGTCAACGATCCATGAAACGTGGCGCCTGTCGCGGATCTGCACATGGGCGCTGCTTTGAGATCCAGTCTTCGTGGACTTTTACGGACGATGGTCTCTGTTCGTGGCATAGGACGATCGTCTTAAGTCAGGCACCAGGGTCGATCGCTAGGTGCCAAAGGGCGATCGCCTTTGGAGTCGATCCCTAGTTACTCGAAGCTGGACTGTTATCCTTATTTAGGCGAGTTCGCCATAGCTTGATTGGTTGTGGATTCAATCGCTCGGCCTTTGTAGTCGATCGCCTGTCGAGGTGAATAAATCTCGGCACAACATACTCGGTGCATCGTTATAGGCTGAACTGCTTGTCGAGTAGGGCCGTACGAGCAGGCCGCACGAGCATCTGGTAGTGCGCGGCGCTCGTGCGTTGCGGCTAGACTGGGCAGGAGACCCAGCGGCCGAGTCAGTGCCGCACGAGCACCTGGTCGTGCGCGGCGCTCGTGTGTTGCGGCTGGATTGGATAGGAGGCCCAGTGGTCGAGTCAGTGCCGCACGAGCAGGCCACACGAGCAACTGCTCGGGCGTGGTGCTCGTGTGTTGCGGCTGTACTGGGCAGGAGGCCCAGCGTTCGAGTCAGGGCCGCAAGAGCAGGCCACACGAGTTGCTGCTCGTGCGCGGCGCTCGTGCGCTAAGAGCTGTAGCTGGCAGAAGCCTCATGCATGACCGGACGCACGGACATTTGGTCGTGCGGGTTGGTCATGCGTCCCTAGGACTTATATAAGTGGACCGACGGGATTTCCTCATTTTCACCATTTCTTCATCCTAGTTACGAGAGAGAGGGTTTGTGGGTGAAATTTTTCATCATCAGTCACTTGAGTACTCGATTTTCATCATCTTCATTCGGTTGTGAAGCTCGGATCGTCGATCTAACGCGTGTTCAACGAATCAAAGTGTTTGGATCTTCAAAGGTAAATTCTTCAACATATTGGATTTCGATTTTGAGTTGGGATATGATGTTTTGGATGTGATAATCATGATATATGAAGTGATATACTTGTGATTATGAATTGTTAAGGATTATCATCGGATTAATAGGGATTATTCTGTTAGGAGTATGCCCTCGAATGCCACTCAGAGGTTGTTGAGTGAGGGCATTGTACTTGTAATTATGTAAACCATTTATATAAGGCAAATGAATGTTTCTTTATTTACTGGTAGTTACTCGCATTCCTAACTCGTAAATAAACATATAGAAACTAGTCCGTGTATTTGAGAGCAAAAAATTCCACTCCTTATTGGATAAGGGGATAGGCACTGGAAAGGTTATAGCTCTAATACTTAATCGTTCGCAAGTCGATGAAACTTGACTGGGCGTTAAGTTTATGTGAATACTTGTATGACATGTTCTTTGACATGGAGAGTGCCTGTCGAACACTAATGGTTAGTGGGAGCACACATTATAGGTATGCTAATTGGATTAGTATACTCGAACCGACTCACCCTCGATTCGTCACACGAATTTCACTCCAGGACAGTCAATGACGGAATCGAAAGGTTGTGATAGGTATTCGTGAACCTTCGACTTGAGGATTTAGTAGGGATGTGCTTGTGACGTCAAGATTTTCATTAGAGTAGTTCGACCCTGTAAACCGGAAGGTGGGGGTCAACCTCGACGTGCATCTTGACGGGCAAGTAGCAGGTCCTACTGAATACCAAGATAGAATTCTTTCTCCCGTTAGTGAGCGGGTTATATGTCCTATGCGGTTATTGGCAGATGAGATCATAAGTCTTTGGCCAAAGCATTGGAGCTAGTTGTATTAGATACACGACAGCTCGATGATCTCGATTTGCATTAACGCATGCATAGCATCAAGTACAGATAGGGTTTGACTGACCGTGACCCTATAACTTGATCGGGACATTTGAAAGAAGGGTTTATACGTATACTGGTATTCACGACAGAATGGTTCTTGAATGATCCCAATCATTCGTTCTCAGTTAGGGTACAGTGTAGGCCGCCAGGCTGGCTAGGTGGTGCTACAACTCTTTGGTTCCTCCCATTGCTGACTGAGACGGACCTACCGAGTCGCGCATTAGGATTGACGACGTAATGAATTAAGCTAATTCTCTCATTATGAATATTAGATATTGGATATCTAATTTGGGACATTGGATGTCTAAATCGATTTATTGGATAAATTGATTTACGGCCTAATGAATTAAATATTTCACTGGGTGTTTAATTTAATTCATGAATATAATTATTTCTTGGAGAAATTAATTATGTTATTTTGTATTTGATATGTTTAATTAATTGGATTAATTAAACGACACAAATACATCGGAACGGAATCGGAGTTTATCTGTTTGGACTCGCGGGAGTCCGAAACGAACCGATCTTGTCCGATTTCTACATTGGCCGCCCCCCACATTTCCACCCACTTTCATATGGACCCTTGTTACATTCTTTAATGTTTTGATCATTGAGGTGGTGGGGCTTTGATTCTCATAATAATGAGATGTAACATGAGAAGAGTCGAATAAATGAAGAAGAAGACAACTCTCACTTCTAATTCCAAGCCAATTTCTAACGTGAATAGAGTGTAGAGAGAGAGAGAAAAGACTTCTCCAAGTCTTCTTCATCTTTATTCATCAACTTCTTCTTCATTTTTCTTGGAGAAAAATTGAGAGAAATTATTGAGAGATATATTATACACTTAGAGTGTAGTAATAAATAGCTTCATCACTTAGCTATAGCCGTATCCTCGGAGGATAGCAAGGTGATCGTCGTTCCGGTCGTTTCTCCGGCGCGTGGCAAGTAGAGACGCGGTGCTTTCAGCGTTGGATCGTTCAAGAGCTTGGGGAATAGATCAAGAGAAGGTTATCCATCTAATCAACGGACTACAGGGGTGAGTTTCTATATCTCTTGTGAATTCGTTTTTGATATTCGTATATACGTAGCTCGATCGATCCTCGTAGGGATTCGGATCAAAATAATTTTCGTTTTACCGCTTCCGCTGGGCCTTCGTTTTAGGCACCGAATCCCAACATATTCAAGAACACTTTGAATATTGTTTTGGATTTGGGGGTTTTCGATTAGATGTCGATGTAATCACGAATTTGGATATTCATATTGTATTTTTGATGGTATTGAAGATGTTTTGTCGGTTGAAACACTTCTTGGGGATTCGATATTGGTATAATTGAGGATTGATTATATACAATCGAAGATTGGTTACAACGTGTTCGATATAATGCCCCAATGAACTTGGTTTAGTCGTATCTACGTTTTGAGTTCGTTATATTCGTGTTTGATTCGTATGTTGAACGGATTGTTGGTATTTGTGTTATTCAAGATTGTTCGGTCGACCGACATCTCATTTAGGACTTTGTTCGTGGAAGGACATTGTTCACCGGTGTTGTGTAAGTTAATTCTTACTCGGTTAAAAGGATATTCATTCCTTTCGTTGTTGTTCATTCATAATTATAGTTCATTCATAATGTATTAACCGTATTGAAACTTGTCATTGTCAATTAATCACTTCAGTCACGAGGAACGACGGTTCCAATCATTTCATTGAGCTATCATTCATTTCACTATCATTTCATCTCGGTGAGTCATTATTGATTTCGATGTCACTTTTGTTATCTCGTGGCATTCCCGGTCATACTAGCGTGCCGGTTGGTATGTGTAGGATTTTCATGTCGGGCACATATTAAGTCGTGTGTTGGTTGTTGGCCTCACATTGGACTGTGCACACGAGACGATTACTTCGTGAGACTGATTAGTTACAAGACCACACGTGTATTCGATCGATACTCGTTGGTGGCTTGTGCACGGACACATTTCCATCCCGGGCGTAGTGTGGCGCCACCCTTTGAGCCGTACCGTTAGTTGATTCATACAACATGTTTGACTGCGTATGTTTTCAACAGGATTGGGTTATAATCTGACCAATTCACTTTTGATCGCATGTGTTCGACGGTTTGAGATTTTGATCGAACTTGTGGTTTATACAGCATATATGATTGCGATTATTCAACTCTTGAGGATTGTTGTTCTGTGTAACTAACCCCGTTGGGGGATTTTATTTTCAGGTCTTGGCAAGGCTAAGGCACGGGAAGAGAACGTTGACGGCGAGGAGTCCCAGTGATACTAGTAGGGGGCCCCAGTCCTTTTCATTCACTCGTGTTTTCCTTATTTTATTTCCGCTGCAGATTTCCGTTTGAATAATCATTGTATTCAGTGTCGTATGTTTTATCATCATATATAATACACGTATTCTGTATTATCTTGGGTGTGTTGTATGAAACTCCTCATTGGAGTAATTGATGATATAATATGGTTCGGTACTACAATTATATTATTTAATTTATTAATTTTTATTCACCTGGTGGGTCCCAGTCGGGGGTCCACGGCACTGTAATATCCGCCTAGTTTGGGGTGTTACAGATTACAAGTTTCCTCCTTGTATAATCATAATTAAACCAATTACTGATTATCATCATCAATCCAGACGATCCGATTAATTCAACATTATAGATAATCATACTCCAAGAGTTTCAAATAATTCCATTATCCGAATTGAATACTTATTCAACACGTATCAATTCTCAAACTCAAAAGTGAATAATAATCTTATCAAACCCGAAAATCATATTCGTATTCCTATACGAATATTGTACCAAAACACATAACTTAGTTCTAGATATGAATATTCCATATTCATATCCAAAACACCAACATCACTTAAACATATTCATCAATCCATATAATCCAAGAGTTGCTTAAGAACACAACTTATTCCGACATCACATTCAAAATCCTCAAACGACATAATACGATGTGTTCTAACATCTAAACAACCCTTATTCACAAGTCAAGGTGTATATAATCATGTCCTTCAATATATATACTTCTCATAACATCATGAATCGCAACAAACTACCAAGAACATCGAGAATACTACGATTCCATAATCATAACATAATCGAATCATTTGATCACCAATTCATTATCTTTCCTTAACAAAATTCTCGTAAATACCAAGAATCATCACAACAATATCAATTCAACCATCATTCATACGAAAACGTGTAGAATTTTCTAAGTTCTACTCATTGAGACATTCCATCGAACACTTTGAAGGCATAGTCCAATTCAATCGATTATTCAAAGAAATACTCGAATTCATTCCACAAAACTTCAAGAGTATTGAATGATTACGAGTTTACAATCAAGTTCAATCAACAATCTGAATCAAAACGAAGCAAATCGGCCAAAATACCAAGAAACCTCAAGAATATCCAAAAACCAAAAGTTTAGGTGGTCTTACCTTCGATCCGGGTGGAAGATGATATTAATACATGAATCAAACTTCCAAAACATGTTGTTCTATGTTTTTCTTACTCAAATCCATCGTCTTTGCTGAAGAAATGGTGAAAGGAATGAAGAAAAATGAAAAATGCTCAAGGTGACTCGGTCCAGGCCTTATATAGGTCGAGTCCTGTCGGCACGTTACGGCTGTTACCGGCCGTGGCTTACGTACGTAACCGTCCATGGCCTGCCCACTGCCCATTTTTTTCGGAACCATTATGGCCGTAACCGGCCCCTGCCTTAAGTACGTAACGGGCCCTTACGGCCATTACCGGCCACGTCCTTACGGCCGTAATCGGGCAGACCTGACGCCCAGTGAGTCACTGTCGACAGTGATCGGCCATCCCTACGAGTCACGGACGGCCATGCTCGGCCATCCAGTGAGTCACTGCCGAAAGTGATCGGCCACTGCAGGTCCTCTCGGCCACGACTCGACCGGCTACTCCGTAAGGTACGTAACACTTAATTCGTTGTGTACGTAATACGTACGTTGACTTGATACAGTATAATGCTCGTATTACGTACGTAATAAACCCTGTATAACGTACGTAACTCCACCCGTTGACTCACCTGTTCACATCCGCGCCGAAAGCTGCCGACACTGGGCCCAATTGTCCGATTCCTCTTGTTACGTACGTAATACCTTACGCATAACGTACGTAAAACGTATAATTTAGCGTACGTAAGACCTTAAACTTAGCGTACGTTAAGGGCTCTATACTTAGCCAAAATCCAACTGTTCCTGTCCGACGTCTTGACGTACAAAATACAAATATACGGCATACTGAATACACATACTGAATCAAAAAATATTCTCATACGGTATACTTGATATCCAAATCAGTTCAACCTGATACAACATATCCTGAATATATCTGTCAATCAAAAATGATAATCACACCAGTATAACTATCTCGGTTCTTAATTTATTTTATCCATACTGTATAGATACCAAACTATACAGTATATCTCAGATAAAATAACGCAAAAAATTTATACTGAAAATTCAGGTATTACACAATGAATCTCGGACTCAACTTTCCCCGCTTCCCGAAATGGAAGATACCTCGACTCGGGGATACCTTGACCAAAACGTGGTCACCTGTCTCGAACTCTAATGGTCGACGATGATTATCTGCATATGATTTCTGTCGACTCTGAGCGGTCAACAAACGACTCCTGATCAAAGCTACCTTCTCGCGGCGGCTATAAGCATATCGGGCTCAGTGCCGATTAATTCTGATAAGTCGTCCCAACACAAGGGAGATCGACAACGACAACCGTACAAAGCCTCGTAAGGTGCCATCTTAATCGAAGTATGCCAACTGTTATTGTACGTGAACTCGATCAACGGTAGTTGGGCTTCCCAATCATCTTTCCAATCGAGGACGCATGCCCTCAACATGTCCTCCAATGTCTGAATAGTTGTAACGCCCCAACCCGGCAAGGGTAGAAGCGTCACTTTATGGTGACATATCAGATACAACAGATTCAAATCAAACAGCATAAGTCTTAATTAAAAATTATCAAAAGAGTATCAAAATGGGACTAAAACAACACCAAGTGTCCCCGAAACCGAACAAAAGAGAGTACGATACAAATGTCCGAAATCTGGAAATAACGATAAGGAAATAAAGTTCATTATTAAAATAAAGCTATAGGGTAATCCACTCGCTCTCATCCCCAAGCTAATAACCCTGCTCCTAGCTTAAGTACCTGCCGCATGGAAAAGAAAAGCGGCTGAGCATAAAAAGCTCAGTGAGCAGATATAAAGTAAATAACAAAACTGATCAAACGAGATAAGATAATCAAAGAAATGCGAAGATAGAATACATATGATGTCAATGGATAATCAAAAGGATATCAAGGTTTAAGTATAAATTGTATGAATGTGGATTCAGTATTTTACCCCAGGCCCAAACAAATATCCATACAAACAGTAGCCCAATGGAGTGATCAACTTCCAAATGTGAAGGGACTGCATGCACGCATGCCCAATCACCAAACGAATATAATATATATCCATATCATCATAGTAGCCCAAACAAATAACAAACAAATCTAGGATGCATCCATACGTCCCTCCAAACAATTCATAATCATAATAATGGCCATAACAGATAGCAGATAAGGGACGGCGTGGTACATCTCTCCAACCACACTAGAGTCATAACATTGGTACATCAATGCTACGGTCATGGACCCCCTATAACTGGGAACAGATAATACCTGGGTAAATACTGAAGGGTTAAAAAGTACAAGTCCAAATCAAAGTGTAGGTCTCATTCATATAGTCAAAGTTCAATATCAAAGGTTCGAATAATCAAAGGGCTAATGTCAAAGGTTCAGTTCACATGTGTCAAATCAAAGATGCAATGTCAAGGTTCAAATGAAGAGTTCGAATATCAACAGTCCAAAATAAGATAGGCAAATAATATAGAAGAGAGTAAAAGGTCATGAGAGAGAAAGTAGTTGTACTCTTGCTGAAAGAGTACGGAATATCTGTACCTTATTCAACAGCAAAAGTAAACAAAGATAGATGGATCACAAGATACAGGATCACTCCCGCTTCACGGAACCTATACGGATCAATAACCAAGTATTACTTTAAGTCCAAATGAATTTGGTTACTTATTTTAGTAATATAATAGACTTTGAGTGTGTAACCACCTTTTTAAGAAAACTCAGCTTTTAATATCAAAACATGTATCACGTTTATGGATTTTTAAAGTATACTTGTGCACCTTCTGGAGCCTCCTAGGTAGGTATATATGTTTTCTACTTTGTATAATTTTTGTAGAATTTCCAGGTAGTATAGCTATAGAACAAAAATTCCTTATCAAAACTAGTCCAGATTCGGTGACAGATCTGAGACTCAAAAAGTAAGCAATTAAGAGACCATGATGTGCTACTCTAAAAATTCCACCAAAAATCACAGAGGCCAAACACATCTTATATTTAAGCCCTGTCCAATTTGAATTAATGATTCCTTACTGATTTCAAAACAAAAATCATAAATCAAGGTTCAAATTCGTATTACTAATTGACAGGTTTTGTAATATCCGCAATTTTCGATTTCCGCTAATTTTTTTTTCGGCGGCAGTCCATTTTGATGACTCGCTTGTGACCGTTTCGTCATTCTGAGAATGTTTAATTCTGCACTTTTTGTCACTCGAGTTCGTTTCGGTATTGTTTTGTTGAGTTCTGTGTTTCTTAACGACTTTTCCGCACTCGAGTTCGATTCTTGTGAATCTCGTTCGAAATTACTGTTTCGAGTTTCCCGTAAGACCGTTTAACTTTGTTAGACGTGTTGTGAACTTCGGTTTGGTTATTCGATCACGTATCGTGATTTTCGGACGTTTTAGGCCATTTTCGTAATTTCCCAAAGTTTGGGGTAATTACCTTTCGTTATCGAATTTCGAGCCTTCGGGTGGTCAGAATCATGTGTTCTCTTAGTGCTCGGATTCATATTTGCGAGTACTTCGTAACCAAATCTCCGATTCGTATTCAGGTTCGGGTTTCGGGGTCATTCGGATCGTCGTTGTCGGAATCATTTTTTGCATCTGGAGGGTGCTGGCCGGACCTGCGCGAAACGGCCACAGCAGTGCTTCAAGCGCCGTGTCTGCGTCAGGTTGGCGGGGTGGCGGCTGCCGAGACACGGCGAGACACACGGCAGTGCAGGCGATTCTTTGCGCCGTGTTCGGCAGGCGTATAAATATGGCCGAGCAGTCGTTTTTTCACTCGTTTTCATTTCCTATCCTTCCTGTCCGCGGCTGGAGTCTTTGGGAAGTCGAAGACATGTTGTAATACTTTGAATCCACGAAGTTTTGGAGTTCATATCATCGACTGATCATCACATAACATCCTTCAATCCAGCGAATCAAGGCAAGTTTTCTTAAAATCTTGTTATGGGGATTTTGTTCGATTTGTCCGTTTAATCCGAAATAACTTAGATTATTGATGGATTATTGATTATTTATATGTATTATATCGAATTCCTTGTTATTCCATGGTTGGATCGTATCGATTCGTTGTTTTGGTCGAGTTCTTAGTCGGCGCCTTGAAGGTGTCCGACAAAAGGCCTTAGAGGGGGTTTGGGCGTTGTATGATTATTATTAATCGTACGATTGTTTATTTATCATTGGTATGATTTAGGGACGAAATTCTTGTGAATAACTCGAGTCGGAACCCTTCCGTTCGTTGTCTTCCTCGGGGTCCAAGCTTCCCGGTCGAACCGTGTTCTTCGGAGTATTCAGTAGCGGTTATTAAGGCAAGTATTTTACTATACGAATTGTATCTTGTGAATAGGGACGTCGTATTATGGTTGTGATGCATTGGTTTACTTTCGTGTATATGCTTCGTATGAATTGATTATTACAAACAATTGAGGGTAACGATAGTACCTTCACTTAGGTAACGATACATACTTGATTGTACATTTCGGTGTAATGTGGAATGGATTGACATTTGATGATTATGAGTTGTGTCGTGTCGATGTGTGTGTGTGTTCCAGGTAGGGTCAGACGAGGCCTCTCGAGTTCGGTACATGATGTGTACGAAAAAGGTGTGTGTTCCAGGTAGTGTCTGACGAGGCCTGTGGAGTTCGGTACATGATGTGTACGAACAAGGTGTATGATCCAGGTAGGGCCTGACGAGGCCTCTGGAGTTCGGTACATGATGTGTACGAACGATGTTTGTGGCCGGGTAGGGTCCTTCGAGGCCTCCGGAGTTTGGTACATGATGTGTACGAACAGTGTGTGTGGTCCGGGTAAGGTCCGTCGAGGCCTCCGGAGTTCGGTACATGATGTGTACGAACAATGATCGTGTAGCAGTGATTGTTTGGGTAATATTTTAAATATGGGTCTCGGACTCATAATGATATCTTATCTAGTGTGTTTTGAAACGAGAATCGGTCTAAGGCCTTAATGTTTACGAAAAGGTTTTGTAAATTGGGACTCGAGGTCCAAAGGAATTTCTGCTTTAAAAATCCCCGAGATGATGTGTTCCTTTCCAAATATCTCTCACTTGAGTTCGAAATTCTAAAACTTCTCGGGAACATTTTGATAATTGATTTCCATATTAAATTCGTAGTTGCTATTTACTTGTTGCATTTTGTATCGTATCAGACTTGCAATAGTAAAACAGTGGAGTTTTACTAACCCCCGAGTAATTGGGGGGTGGATGTCTGTTCTGCGTCCAGGTACATGCAAGTTCAGGGGAGCAGTCACAGGATTGGCACAAGAGGATGATGAGCTATGATACTAATCAAGAGTTGAGAGTTGGTAGAGTTTGGTTGTATTGTTAGAGTTGATTCAGTCTTCTGCTGTATTGTGTTCCGACCCCTATGTGGGTAATGTTGTTAGTCAGTTCTGTTGATAGAGTTGTGTGACCTCAGCGGTCTGTGTGTTTATGTGTAAGTGACCTTAACAGTCTGTATTATTATATTGTTTTACCCTGGCCGGGCAAGCATTTGGTTGTTTATGGATGTTTAGCTTGGTAGATCCTTGTGGAAAGGGTCTACGGCGTGTAATATTCCCATACGGTTTTGGGGGTGTTACAAGTTTGACACTTGAACTTGTAAAATCAGAAAAGACATTCTCTCGACTTCTAAAAATTACAAGACTTACATATTCAGAAGTACTTTTCCAGAACATGATTTTAGACTCAAGAATCACTCAAAAACACGTGGGTATCATTAAAATGGACCACTTTCAATATGACCCAAAAACCTGACAGCATACCTGGAGATAAATTCAATACAACCTTAACCTTTATTAGCCTTTTAACCTTTTTATCAGCTTTTATCTATGAACAGGTTACAACTTTATGAATTTTTGAACCACAACAGAACTCATAAGTAAAATTCACATAAATTCTCACAGGTACTTCAATGTCTTTATAACCCACACGAATTTTACCAGAATTTATTAGTTAGTTTAACCCCACACGAAAAATACTCAAACTCAGAATATTCAGAAAACCAACCTGCAGTTGTACCCAAAAAGTATCCGCCTCAACGACCTAGCAAAACATCCAGTAAAAATTCCCAAAAATTCATAGTATTACGAATCATATAGAAGTTACATGCTGGAGAGTTTCATGGCCCAACTCATTATATTTTTTGAATCAAAAATCGACAAAATGGACTGATTTCAAACTCTCGAATTTCAGATTCAACATTAATCACCCAAAAATCAAAAACACGACCAAACAACTCGAAATCACTCCAAACCAATTGGAGAACTTAACTAAGACATAAAATCAGGTTTTCGTCAAATGAAACTAAATTTAGTCATTATATATCACGACCTATCTCATTCACAAATTCAGGTATACAAGCTGTCTTAATTCCAGAATTCATTTAAGCCATCATATAACGTGTTTAATCATACCAACACACCTGATACCTTCAATCTACCACCACGCCTTCCTTTGTGCACGCCTCGATCGAACGGGAATGGTAGAGAACTAGGTATCCGCCGTTTTTAGTTTTAGGTTTTAGGGTTTTTAGTTTTGTGAAGTATGTGTGTGTGATATATATAGGCGAGTGGGGAGAAATTTCAAAAAGGAAAATGCCTAAATTATGGGGATTTGATGGAAGACTTTGCCAAATTAAAATCCGTCACGAATCTTGACATAATTCACGATTCCATATGTTTGTGTACAACATATCATTTGGCTACGAACAAAAAATAGAAAACGTGTGACAATTTTAAATGTGTACAAATTATTTCAGTATAAGTCTTATATTCGTATTACATTAATTTGTTCAAATGTTAAAGATTTAAATACTTAGGTTATAATCGTAATGCAATATTTTAAATAATTAAACGTTTTTTATAGATTCGAGATTAAAGGGTATTTTAACATGTTCAAAAATCTGGGTTTTACAATAGTCCTCTCTGATTGTCCGTCGGACTAAGGATGAAAAGATGTGCTGAAATTAAGCTGAGTTCCCATAGCACGATGAACTGATTTCCATAAATGTGACACGAATCACCCATCACGATCAGAAACGATACTCTTAGTATTACCGTGCAATCTCACGATCTCTTAGATGAACAACTGGGCAAGTCCCTCGGGACCCCACGTATCCTTAATCTCAAGGAAATGAGCTGACTTAGTTAAGCGGTCCACAATTACCCAATTGTATTCATGCCACGACGACTCATCGGCAAACCTGTGATGAAGTCCATTGAAATATCCTCCCACTTCCACTCTGGAATAGGGAGCGGTTTCAGCATACCCGCTGGTCGTTGATGTTCTATTTTGACTTGCTGACAGGTTAACCACCTCGAAACACTTCCTGCGACTTCTTGCTTCATATTACTCCACCAGTAATTTTGTTCCAAGTCTTTATACATCTTGCTAGACCCCGGGTGAATGGGATAAGGGGTAGCATGAGCTTATCTCAAAATCGAATTTTCCAACTCGTCATTCGCCGGTACGTATAACCGATTCTTAAATCTCAAGAGTCCATCCTCGTGGACCAGAAATCTAGGGGCTTTCCACTGAGCCACATCATCTCGAATGCGCAACAAGGATGGGTCTGAACCCTGATTCACTCTGATCTCCTTCTCGAGTGGCGATGAAATCTCTAACATGCAAAGTTGCCCTTGCACTTGCTGTAACCAGACCTTGATCTCGGGTCTCGGAAATTCCTTTTGAAGTTCCCTCTGAACTGTTAAATGAGCAAGCATTTGCTCCTGAACGGATTTACAACTCAAGGCATCGGCGACCAAGTTCGCCTTACCTGGGTGGTATTGAATCTCAATATTATACTCCTTGATTAGTTCTAGCCACCGTCTCTGATGCATATTTAACTCCTTATGAGTAAATATATATTTCATGTAACACCCCCAGGATATCCGAGGTATATTACAGCGCCGTGAATCCCTATATGGGACCCACCAGGCTGAACAAGCATCATACTCATCGACTCACAGAAACAACAGAAAAATACCTCGTCATAAAGACGCCCAACAAAATAATCCACCCGGTTCAACCGGTATAACATAACACCATAATCCGACACGAACATAATAACCAACAATACAATCCCGACGTGTAAAAGTTCTTAAGTACTCGAGTACTTCTATTAGTTCAAAGACCACAAAAGGTAAAAAGATAAAAAGCAATAAGACACCACTCGTGCACAATCATCACGCACGGCCATCATCCGCATACTGGTCCAGCTCCCGCTCGTCTCGATGAACCTGACCTGAAAATTCATAAAACGAATTTCCCCAAAACGGGTCCCCAGAGGGGGTTAGCAATTACGCTAGTACAAGTAACCAAATGAACGACTTACATCTTACACATATAGTAATGCATGCAATCAAGAAAACATAGTTCCAAAACACTCATTTCCGGAAATGCCATAATCAAATCACATTTGAAAAATACACCACAATTAACCATCGATCCACGTCTCTGTGGACCCCTACCGAGACCCCGTCGGATCTAACCCGTAGTGGTTAAAAGCCAGCTCGTCGATCCACGTATCTGTGGACCCCTACCGAGACCCCGTCGGATCTAACCCGTAGTGAGCATACACACACACACCATTTCTCACACAATACTATTATGTCAAGAATGTAAGTTCATAAGGGTACTTGCCTCGGTTAATAGACGGTGATACGAACGGAAAGGAAGAATCGAACACGACCGCGAGGAACTGGCAGAAATGAACCTAACGTTTTGAATAACACAATCACAACCAATTTTAAACGAATACGGAATTGGAAAACACCCAAAAACCCGCCTACGATTCATGTATATTCGAATAAAAATAATAACGAGGGCGGACCACAACCAAACCCTCCCGATTTCGCAAAACTATGAAAATATATCATGAATCCGTGGGAAAACTAATGATATCAACAAGATGAATCATATTCATCTTGAATCCAACAACAAAACGGAACAAATCGGAAGAAAATCCCAAAACCCCCAAATTAACCAAAAGTAGGGTTCTAAGAGATTTTACCTTGATTTGACGATGAATAATGAATGATTAGAGATAGGTTGATGATATGAAGCTTGAATACACTTCTACAATGGTGTTTGGGCGAAAATCGGGCGAAACCTAGCTCTCCAGGTCGTTCCCGTCGCGAAGAGAAGTGAGAGAAGTGAGAAATGAGGAAAAATACTACCGCCGACGGTTTATATATCGGCGGTGTTACGGCCGTAACATCCATAACATACGGCCGTAACATATGAACATTACGGCCGTAACTGACCTGCCTTACGGCCGTAACTGTTCCAGGAATGAAACTGGGCAAAATTTACGAATGACACATACGGCCGTATCAGGATACTATTACGGCCGTATTGATACTTACGGCCGTAACTCGAGCATGATACGCCCGTAACTCGGAACTGGACCAGGGGGGTAAGAAACGAAGCCTTGTTACGGCCGTATGAAGGAAGCTTACGGCCGTAACTCTCGATTATTATGGCCGTAACATATACGGCTTACGGCCGTAACATGGCCTGTGACAGCAGGCCAGCCTGATACGCTGCTCGACGAGGAGACGATCGAAAAGAGAAAATAACAAGGTGTATCCATGACCACCGGATACACTCACCACGGATTTATGTCAGAAATCAAAACGTTACGATGAAGCGTAATTCCGAATGCCCGAAGGTTCGGGAACAACAAAGATAACAAGAATACCCTAAACTTAGGGAAAATTACGAAACAGCCCAAACGTCCAAAAATCGCGATACAACGCTGGATTAACAAACCGAAACTCACAACATGAATAACTCAACTATACGAACTCGTGAAACCAAAGAAAATACAAAAGCGAACGGGTTCTACGAGAAACGGACATCCATGCCATAATACATGACATAAAATAGAATAATATTAATACATCTCCGAAACTCATCAAAATGGAGAAACTCCAAGAATAAAATAGATTCAAAATATCGATAAGGTTACAGGTGAGTCGCTAAAAACAAAAATTCACCAAAATGGGAATATCGGGAAAAGAAGAAAAAATGCAGATATTACATTCTACCCCACTAAAAATAAGTTTCGTCCCGAAACTTAAGAAACAAACAACTCGGGGTACTTAGCACGCATGCTATCCTCAGTTTCCCAGGTCGCCTCCTCGACACCATGCCTCGACCACTGCACCTTGACCAAGGGAATGGTTTTTTGTCTCAGTCGTTTCTCGCGATGCTCCAAAATCTTCAAAGGACGTTCTTCAAAAGTAACATCCTCGGCGACATCAATCTCCCCATAATCGATGACGTGACTAGGATCTGGGACATATTTCCTCAGCTGGGAAACATGAAAAATGCTATGAACATGACTCAAAGCCGGAGGTAACGCCAAACTGTATGCTAACCCACCGACTCGCTCGAGAATCTCGAAGGGCCCGATAAATCTCGGACTCAACTTCCCCCTTTTCCCGTAACGGAAAACACCTCTCGTCGGCGACACCTTTAGTAAAACGTGGTCTCCCACCTCGAATTCCAAAGGTCGACGACGGACATCGGCATATGACTTCTGTCGACTCTGGGCAGTCAACATTCATTCCCGAATTAATTCTATCTTCCGCCTCGTCTCCAAAACGACATCCGGCACGATCCCGACCAAATCGGACGTCTCATTCCAACAAATCGGCGATCGAAAACGCCGCCCGTAGAGCGCCTCATACGGTGCCATCCGGATCGACGCGTGCCAACTATTGTTGTACGTGAATTCGATTAATGGCAAATGCTACTCCAGTCGAGAGCACAAGCACGCAACATATCCTCAAACGTCTGGATAGTGCGTTCCGATTGTCCATCTGACTGAGGATGAAAATAGGTACTAAAACGCAACCGAGTACCCAACGCCTTATGCACGGCTTGCCAGAAATGCGATACAAAACGGCCATCACGATCCGAAACAATAGACTTCGGAGTACCGTGAAGCCTCACAATCTGTGCAATAAACACACAAGCCAACTTCTCCGGGCCCCAAGTATCCTTGATGCCCAGAAAATGAGCCGACTTGGTCAGGCGATCAACAATCACCCAAACCATATTCATGCCCGATCTCGATCTCGGCAGACTCGTAATGAATTCCATGGATATATCTTTTCATTTCCATTCCGGAACAGGAAGTGACTGTAATAACCCGACTGGTCGTTCATGCTCGATTTTGACCTGCTGGCAAGTCAAACATCTCGCTACAAACTGTGCGACCTCCTCCTTCATATCATTCCACCAGAAATTCCTCCTCAGGTCCTTGTACATCTTACTCGAACCAGGATGAATGGAGTAAGGCGTAGCATGGGCCTCCCGCAAAATACTCTGTCTCAACTCTGTGTCGTTCGGCACACAAAGCCGACTCTGGAATCTCAAAATACCATCCTCGTGCATCACAAACCCAGGAGACTTTCCTTTAAGAACGTTCTCTCGGATTTGAGTAATCATCGGGTCCACTAACTGCTTCAGCTTAATTTCATCGATCAAAGATGACGAAATCTCTAAAGCACAAAGTTGCCCGACAGCTCCAGGCAACAAAACCTCAATATCTAACTCGATCAAAGCCCGCCGAAGCTCAGACTGAGATGTAAGGATCTCGAGCGTTCGCAACGCAACCGGTTTCGGACTCAAAGCGTCGGCCACGACGTTCGCCTTGCCCGGATGATAAAGGATTTCGAGGTCATAATCCCTCACTCGGAGCTGATAGTACCCCGATTTCAAATCAATCTTCTAGAATACCGCAGCTCCCTGTAACTGGTCGAACAAGTCATCAATTCTCGGCAAAGAATACTTGTTCTTGATGGTTACCTTGTTTAATTCGCGATAGTCGATACACAAGCGTAGTGAACCATCCTTCTTCCGCACAAACAGGACCGGTGCGCCCCAAGGTGAGGCACTCGGTCGAACATATCCCGACTCAAGAAGCTCGCTCAACTGCTTCTTCAACTCTGACATCTCTGAAGGTGCCATGCGATACGGCGCCTTAGAAATCGGAGCCGCGCTCGGCTCTAACTCTATAGCAAACTCAACCTCACGGTCCGGTGGCAATCCCGTCAACTCGTCAGGAAACACATCAGGAAACTCACTAACGATTGGAATCGACGAAAGCTCGACTCCACCACTCTCCGCCTTCAAGGCGTAGCACCAAAAGCCAGTACACCCCTTTCGCAGGAGTCTCATCGCCTTCAAGGCGTTAATAACGAACTTCTGGTTTCCCCTCTTTCGCCCCGCGAAAGAGTGCTCGGTGCCGTCCTCGGCTAACATAGTGATGATTCTCGTGCGGTAGTTCATGATCGCACCATGCCGCTCGAGCCAATCATCCCCAAGAATCAAATCCTCACCCTCGATACCCACAACAATAAGATTAGCGGGCCAAACCCTCTCACAAATAAGCACAGAACAGTCTAGAACCTCTTGATCACCAACGATCCTATCACCGCTAGGTAGCTTAACGATGAAGGGCTCACAAGGCGTCAAACAGTCGAGATTCAAACGGCGCACACACTCTAGAGATATGAACGAATGCGTAGCACCAGAATCAAAAAGCACACTAACAGGATGAGAAAGAATATGAACCGTACCTGTCGCCACGGTAGCCGCTGGGTCATCGGCTCTCCGCATCTCATAGACACGCGGGTGGTCTGAGCCGACGCTGGAAGCTCCCCCTTTAGAGGGCTGACCCCGACCTCTCCCCCGACTAGCACTCGGCGGAGATTGAGGAGCAAACGATCCTTGATAAACACTTGGTTCCCTAGGCGGTGGAATGGAAGCCCGGGCACCAAGGATTTTCTCCCTCTCAGCACAGAAAGCAGCCTTGTGATCCGGCTGGCCACACTGATTACACGTCAGCAAAGGGCTCAAACAAGTACGACTGACGTGGCCTATACGGCCACAATTGAAACACTTCACATCACGGAAAGGAGCACTGGTAGTTCCACGAGGACCCCAGTGAACGAATCGACCACCGCCACGGGAAGTTAGCGATTGGGATTTCTGCCGACCCCCACCCTTGTGGCCCGAAAATTCCCATGGACTTCTCGCTTCTTGCTCGCGGCCGCCTCGCTTAGTCACTCACATATCGTAAGCAAGGGCCCTACTCTGATAATCCTTCAAGGTAGTACAGACGAGCCCCGACATATAGTCCCGAATTGACAATTTCATCCGTCTGAAAAAATGGAAAATTTTGTCGCTCTCCTCGACAACTTGGGTCTTCACATAACCCAACTCCTTATTCAAATCGGCAATAGCTTGAGATACGGGGATATCCCGTGGTTGAGCATCATAGAAAGCATGTACTCGAGCCTGCATGACCGGCCACGGGCAATATTTGGTCTCCATCAATCCTTGAAATTCGGCCCACGAAGCAACATGATCCTTGGGCCCAACGGCCTCCCACCAATCTGTGGCGTCCCTAGTGAGAAAGTATTGA
Organism: Orobanche coerulescens; assembly: GCA_033398695.1. NCBI lineage: Eukaryota > Viridiplantae > Streptophyta > Magnoliopsida > Lamiales > Orobanchaceae > Orobanche > Orobanche coerulescens. The sequence continues at coordinate 71,662,178 of CM065801.1, forward strand.
GCAATAGGGACTTTACGGTCCTCGGGACAGTTGGTAGCAGTGAAGACTTTAGATATCTCCTTGATCCACCCTTCCCAGCCGATCGGGTCTGAAGCTCCCGAAAACTGAGGAGGATGCATCTTGATGACATCTTGGAGCCAACGGTCCGCTCCGCCCCGATTAGCATGGGCCTGATCCGGGTTCTGAACCGCCTGAGCTATTGCCGCCATTTGGTTCACCATTTGCTGCATAACAGCCGCAATGCCAAGGTCGGCGCGCTCCTGAGAAGAAGCATGACTGTGACGGTCGCCGATCGCGGCCTGAAGACTGCGACGTGGCCGCCCCACCGGCTGCCCCACGTCCCCGGCCGCGTCCACGACCACGACCGCGACCACGACCACGACCTCTTCCAGCATCCATACTGGAGTTAAATAAGTAGCAAAAGCCATACGATGGTAAGCACAAGAAAAGAACAATCACAAATCGAAAATCAAAGGTACGATACAAGAGTATAAGGAACAGAGGAAGGAAAACTTACGGGCACTGGTAGTACCGGAATCATGGCAGCGTGACGATGATGTGCAAAACAAAACACAACAAGACCCAATAAACCGACAAGCCTAGGTATCCATAAACCCAGTGCGTGCTCTGATACCATTTTCTGTAACACCCCCAGGATATCCGAGGTATATTACAGCGCCGTGAATCCCTATATGGGACCCACCAGGCTGAACAAGCATCATACTCATCGAATCACAGAAACAACAGAAAAATACCTCGTCATAAAGACGCCCAACAAAATAATCCACCCGGTTCAACCGGTATAACATAACACCATAATCCGACACGAACATAATAACCGACAATACAATCCCGACGTGTAAAAGTTCTTAAGTACTCGAGTACTTCTATTAGTTCAAAGACCACAAAAGGTAAAAAGATAAAAAGCAATAAGACACCACTCGTGCACAATCATCACACACGGCCATCATCCGCATACTGGTCCAGCGCCCGCTCGTCTCGATGAACCTGACCTGAAAGTCATAAAACGAATTTCCCCAAAACGGGTCCCCAGAGGGGTTAGCAGTTACGCTAGTACAAGTAACCAAATGAACGACTTACATCTTACACATATAGTAATGCATGCAATCAAGAAAACATAGTTCCAAAACACTCATTTCCGGAAATGCCATAATCAAATCACATTTGAAAAATGCACCACAATTAACCGTCGATCCACGTCTCTGTGGACCCCTACCGAGACCCCGTCGGATCTAACCCGTAGTGGTTAAAAGCCAGCTCGTCGATCCACGTCTCTGTGGACCCCTACCGAGACCCCGTCGGATCTAACCCGTAGTGAACATACACACACACACACACACCATTTCTCACACAATACTATTATGTCAAGAATGTAAGTTCATAAGGGTACTTGCCTCGGTTAATAGATGGTGATACGAACGGAAAGGAAGAATCGAACACGACCGTGAGGAACCGGCGGAAATGAACCTAACGTTTCGAATAACACAATCACAACCAATTCTAAACGAATACGGAATTGGAAAACACTCAAAAACCCGCCTACGATTCAAGTATATTCGAATAAAAATAATAACGACGGCGGACCACAACCAAACCCTCCCGAGTTCGAAAAACTATGAAAATATATCATGAATCCGTAGGAAAACTAATGATATCAACAAGATGAATCATATTCATCTTGAATCCAACAACAAAACGGAAAGAATCGGAAGAAAATCCCAAAACCCCCAAATTAACCAAAAGTAGGGTTCTAAGAGATTTTACCTTGATTTGACGATGAACAATGAATGATTAGAGATAGGTTGATGATATGAAGCTTGAATACACTTCTACAATGGTGTTTGGGCGAAAATCGGGCGAAACCTAGCTCTCTAGGTCGTTCCCGTCGCGAAGAGAAGTGAGAGAAGTGAGAAATGAGGAAAATACTACCCCGATGGTTATATATCTTGGCGGTGTTACGGCCGTAACATCCATAACATACGGCCGTAACATATGAACATTACGGCCAGAACTCACCGCTTTACGGCCGTAATCGCTCGGTGAATGAAACTGGGCAAAATTTACGAATGACACATACGGCCGTATCAGGATACCATTACGGCCGTATCGATACTTACGGCCGTAACTCGAGCATGATACGCCCGTAACTCGGAACTGGACCAGGGGGGTAAGAAACGAAGCCTTGTTACGTCCGTATGAAGGAATCTTACGGCCGTAACTCTCGATTATTACGGCCGTAACATATGCAGCTTACGGCCGTAACATGGCCTGTGACAGCAGGCCAGCCTGATACGCTGCTCGACGAGGAGACGATCGAAAAGAGAAAATGACAAGGTGTATCCATGACCACCGGATACACTCACCACGGATTTAAGTCATAAATCAAAACGTTACGATGAAGCGTAATTCCGAATGCCCGAAGGTTCAGGAACAACAAAGATAACAAGAATACCCTAAACTTAGGGAAAATTACGAAACAACCCAAACGTCCAAAAATCGCGATACAACGCCGGATTAACAAACCGAAACTCACAACATGAATAACTCAACTATACGAACTCGTGAAACCAAAGAAAATACAAAAGCGAACGGGTTCTACGAGAAACGGACATCCATGCCATAATACATGACATAAAACAGAATAATATTAATACATCTCCGAAACTCGTCAAAATGGAGAAACTCCAAGAATAAAATAGATTCAAAATATCGATAAGGTTACAGGCGAGTTGCTAAAAACAAAAATTCACCAAAATGGGAATATCGGGAAAAGAAGAAAAAATGCAGATATTACACTTCAAACTCTTATGATTGGTGAAAATCTGACAGGTGATGCCATAAAGATAATGACGTCAAATCTTCAATGCGAAAACCACGGCTTCTAGCTCCAGGTTTTGGGTCGGGTAATTGACCTCGTAAGGTCTCAATTGCCGTGAATCATAGGCAATAACTTTCTCATTCTGCATTAATACACATCCCAGGCCATGTCCATACGCGTCACTATAAACCACAAATCCTTCCGTCCCTTGCCGCAAGGAAAGGACAGGTGCTGAAATCAAAAGACTCTTGAGTTCCTCAAAACTCCATGACATGCGTCAGACCACGTGTATTTCTTATCCTTTCACAAAAGGTTCTTCATGGGTGTTATGAGTATGCCCTCGAATGCCACTCAGAGGATGTTGAGTGAGGGCATTGTACTTGTAATTATGTAAATCATTAATATAAGGCAATGGTTGTTTCTTTATTTACTGGTGGTTACTCGCATTCCTAACTCGTAAATATACATATAGAAACTAGTCCGTGTATTTGAGATAAAAACGTTTCACTCCTTATTGGATAAGTGGGTCGGCATTGTTAAGGTTTATAGCTCAAATACTTAATCGTTCGAAAGTCGATGAAACTTGACTGGGCGTTAAGTTTATGTGAAGACTTGTATGACGTGTTCTTTGACATGGAGAGAGCCTGTCGAACACTAATGGTCAGTGGAAGAACATATTATAGGTATGCTAATTGGATTAGTATACTCGAATAGACTCACCCTCGATTCGTCACATGGATTTCACTCTGTGACAGTCAATGACGGAATCGAAAGGTTGTGATAGGTATTCGTGAATCTTCGACTTGAGGATTTAGTAGGGATGTGCTTGTGACGTCAAGATTTTCATTAGAGTAGTTCGACCCTGTAAACCGGAAGGCGGGGGTCAACCTCGACGTGCATCTTGACGGGCAATAGTGTAATATCCGCAATTTCGATTTTCGGTAATTTTCATTTTTCGGCGTAGGTCCGTTTAGATGACTCGCTTATGACCGTTTCGTCATTATGAGAATATTTAATTCTGCACTTTTTGTCATTCGAGTTCGTTTCGGTATCATTTTGTTGAGTTCCGTGTTCTTAAACGACTTTTCCGCACTTAAGTTCGATTCTCACGAATCTCATCCGAAACTGTTGTTTCGAGTTTCTAGTAAGTTCATTTAATATTATTGTTCATGTTGTAAGCTTTGGTTTGGTGTTTCGATCGTGTATCGTGTATTTCGGACGTTTTGGGCCATTTTCGTAATTTTCTAAAGTTTGGGGTAATTACTTTCCGTTGTCGAATTTCGAGCCTTCTGGTGGTCGGAATCGTGTGTTCTCTTAGTGCTTGGATTCGTCTTTGCGTGTACTTCGTAACTGTATCTTTGATTCGTATTCAGGTTCGGGTTTCGGGGTCGTTAGGGCCGTCGGAGTTGGCCCTGGTCGAGTCATGACCGGGCAGTCTAGGCCCAGGCCGGCACTGGCCGAGTTACGGTCGGTAGTGATCGGCAGTTACGTACGTAAGGCTGGTTACGTACGTAAGCCTTGGCCGGTTACGTACGTAATGATGCCGGCAGTGTCTCGGCCATAGCCGGGTACGTACGTAAGGCCCGGCCGATTACGTACGTTATGTGGCCGGCAGTCGGCCTATTTAAGGCCATCGGACATTTTCTTCAGCCATTTTCTCACTCGTTTCATCCTCTTCCGCGGCTGGAGATTTTATAATCATCGAGGGATGTTGTCATTTGTTAAATCCATGAAGTCTTGGACTTCATATCTTCAATTTTCAGTCCTATAACATCCTTTGATCGAGCGAATCAGGTCAGATTTTCTAGAAATCTAGTTTTGGGGAATTTGGGTATTTTGGTTAATTTCGTCCGTTTAATCCGATTTAACTTAGGATTATGATGGATTGATGATTATTTAGATGTATTATATCATTTACCTTTTTATTCCATGGTTGGATCGTATCGATTAGTTGTTTTGGTCGAGTTCTTAGTCGACGCCTTGAAGGTGTCCGACAAAAGGTCTTAGAGGGAGGAATTGGGGGTTGTATGATTATTATCCATCGTACGATTGTTGATTTATCATTGGTATGACTTAGGGACGAAATTCTTGTGAAGAACTCGAGTCGGAACCCTTTCGTTCGTTGTCTTCTTTGGGGTCCGAGCTTCCTGGTCGAACCGTGTTCTTCAGAGCGTTCGGTAGCGGTTAGTAAGGCAAGTATCTTATTATACGACTTGTATCTTGCAACTAATAATCACGTGTGAGATTTATAATGATTTTGCTTGCCTTCGTAAATATGTTCCTTTTGAATTGGTTGTGTATTCCGCAATTCGAAGGCTTTGTGATAATAGTGTTATTTTGGTATACGTGTTAGCTATGTGCAATGTATTGCATACCGAACGTGTGTTATGTTGGTTGTATGTCGTTGATTGATGATAGTTGTTGAGTGTGTTGAGATTATGTTATGTGCGTGTGACGTACGATTTTGTGGTGATCAACGTGATTGATTAACTGTGCTCATTATTGTATGTAATGTGAATGTGAATGTGGTGTGCTGGAACGCTAAGTTCACTCGTGTGGGTTCGACGGGGCCTACGAGGATTCATGGCACTGGTCCATAGGATCAGAACTTAGTGTGTGGTGCTGAGGTCCAATCGTGCGGGTCTGACGAGGCCTACGATGATTCATGGCACAGGTCCATTGAATCAGGACACAGTACGTCCAACCGTGTGGATTCGACGGAACCTACGGTGACACGTGACACAGGTTCACGGGGTCGGGACTGGTTGTTGTAATTGTTGTGTTGGCTCAATCCGTGTGGGTTGTTGAACCTATGGAGACTCGTGGCAAGCGATCACGGAGTCAAGATCATGATTGATTGTTGTGATTGTTGTGTTGGCTCAATCCGTGTGGGTTGTTGAACCTACGGAGACTCGTGGCAAGCGATCACGGAGTCATGAGCATGATTGATTATTGTGATTGTTGTGATTGGTTAAGTCCGTGCGGGTTGTTGAACCTACGGAGACACGTGATAGGGGATCACGGTGTAATGAATCATGTTTTGTAAATCAAACTTTTTGTAAGAAAGTTTTAAGAAAAGAATGTTGGGCTGAGCCCCACGAGATTTATGGAAATATTTTCGTACTGTAAATTGTTGAAATACAATTTGAGATTTGGGTTAAGACCCTAAGATATTCGAAAGGTTTTGAAATTCTAAAAATTCCCGAGATGATAATCTTATTTTCGAATGCTTCATAGCTTATCTTCCCTTGTAAAAACCTCCCGGGGATATTTTGATATTTGATTGTTATATTTGATTCACGATTATTACTTGCTTGTTATATTTCGTATGATTTGATACTTGCACTAGTAAAACAGTGGAGTCTTACTAACCCCAGAGTAATCGGGGGGTGGATGTCTGTTTTGCGTCCAGGTACATGCAGATTTAGGGGAGCAGTCACAGTATTGGCACAAGAGGATGACGAGCTGTGATACTAATCATGAGTCGAGAGTTGTTTTGATTTTTGTTGTGTTGTCAAAGTTGATTTCAGTCTTCCGTTGTATTGTATTTCGACCCCTGTGTGGGTAATGTTATTTAAGTCAGTTTTGTCGATTGGGTTGTGTGACCTCATCGGTCTTTGTATTCACGTGTAAGTGACCATAACGGTCTGTATTATTTTATTGTTTGACCCTGGTCAGGCAAGCATTTGGTTGTTTATGGATGTTTAGCCTGGTAGATCCTTGTGGAAAGCGTCTACGGCGTGTAATATTCCCATATGGTTTTGGGGGTGTTACATTTATGGTATCGGAGCTTAGGTTGTGGAAACCTAGGCTGTCGGGTCGAGTCGAGTCGTGGTTTGTCGAGTAATGTGTTGTCTTGTCGTTCGAGTCATCAGGTGACAAGTTGAGTTGTGTGTAGTCACAACGTGTCGGATATGTTGTCGGATGATATTAGTATCGTGTGCGACCGTCATCTCCGTGCGGCCTGTGGACGTAAGTGTCCTATTTTATGCGAAGTACCTGTGTATCATGATTTTATCTAAATGAGTTAATTGCGGTGCATAATTTTATTTGCACGGTGTTGTGAATATAGTTGTATTTAATACGTGTGACATATAGTATATGTATAAAACTGGATCTATTGTTGTTTTACCTTTGAACCACTGTGAGGAGTGGTATGGTGTGAAAATTGAGAACCTTGTTGGGCTTCGAATAAGGTATCGACTATTGAGTTCGTGAGAAACTACGAGGAATGGTTTTGTTGTATGTTTAAACTAGATGCTGTGAGATGTATTCAATTGGATTGTGCACGTTGAACTGTATTCCTTTTTCCGCTGCGTGAGTTCTTTTGTAATGGCTTTCGGTATTTTACCGGTTGAGTTTTATTTCGAAAACCGATTCCCTTAACCGAGTTTTTGGCATTATGGCCTTGATCGTTTTGGCGAAATTCTTATGATGGTATTTAGTATTTTGTAAATAGCTTTTGTGAGTTTTTGAAATATTACCATCATCGACCTTTTTGGCATTTTGTTTATGGTTTTTAGCCTGGTGGGTTCCGGCGCGGGATCCACGGCGCTATAATATTCCGTGTAATTATCTCAAATTTTTGGGCATTCTAGCCCATTGAATTATCTTTGAAAACTTTGAGCACCTTAGAAAATAAATTTCGAGACGTACTTTTAAAATGAATTATTTTCTCGTGGTACATCCAAGGTGCCACAATATGTTTCAAGATTCTTCTACCTCGAGGACCAAAATGTTTTGAGATATTTCCAATGATTTAGAAACACTTTTACTTAGACCCGAGGGTCGAATATTTCCGAAAGTTTTTCACGAAAAGAAAGTGTCCTCATTTTTATCGAATGCGAAATAGTTTTCCAAAGTCTCGATAACGATGTTTCACGATTGTACTTTTTTTGAAGGGTGATACTCAAGATCAATCGGTGTTTCCAAAATTATTTTCAAAAGGAGGTTTTTGTTTTTAAAACCTATCCATTCCCGTTTGAGGGCTGGGTATGTATGTATGATGTTTGCGTTGTCGTTATGATGTTTGCTCCCGAGTATGATCGAATTGGTGGCATGAACGTCGAGGCGTTGCCCCGCATTTGTTGTACTAGCCCTTTGTGAGAGGTGTGAACCGGTGTTTACTGTTTATCGCCCCGTGGTGATTTGCGTGTTGTCGCACGAGTGTGAGTTGTTGAAGCTTGGGTTTGTACGTTTGTGTACATGTGTGATTGTTTCATAATGTTTGTAATTATGTGCTGGTTATCGTTCGGGCCGTTGAGGTCGCCGAACGATACCGTCGTTGTTGTAGTGTTTGTGTGTGTATTACTTTACGATGGTAATCGTTGTATATGATATGTGTTATGATTCTTTGTTGTGCTGAGTTGGCATCTCCGCTATATTGTTTTGCGACGTTATGCCCCATTGTATCTAGCATTTGTATTTTCGGTATGCCGAGCCGAGGTGTTTCAACCGTGATGTGCCGGGGCATGCACGTGTAAATTGTCCTTCTCGTCAGTAACGCGTTTCGAGGGACACCGAATTCAGTTTTGCGAATTGGCTACTGAGACTTTCGGAGTTCGCGCTTCAGCACAGATATCAGGATCGACTCTGAGAGACCCATGGGAGATTTTCCTGTCGGATGCTTTTTGTGTTGTTACCTTGTTTCCGTTGTTGTGAGTTGCGGGGACGACATTTCTTTTATAAGAGGTCGGATGTAATACCCGTACTATATTTGACTTCTGCAGTTTCTCCTTCTAAATTCTATCGACTTGCACGTGTTCATCGATACTTTTTGAACTTGTTTGATGTCTCAATTGTCATCTTTCGAACTGGTTGTGACCTTGTTTTAGATCGACCTGTTTGTCATCGTGACCTTTCCGAGTTCGGTTCGATTCTTGTGGACCTTGTTTGGAAGTAACATCTTTCACTTTCTACCAGTTCTTTTAATGTCTGGAGTTGAAGTGGGGACTTCGGAGTCATTGTTCGAGATCATTGTTATTTGATCGTTGTTGTTCGATCGTTGTTGTTCGAACGGGGTTGTCTAACTGTTGTTGCCTGATCTCGTACTGCGAAGAATTGTCGTTCACCGTTAGTCAACTGTTTCGAGTGTGGCCAAGTGGGTCACCGAGTGGTGCATTGTGAGACCGTTGCCAAGATGTTTGGGAATTGGGTTTTTCGTTCCTACTCAGGGAGTGCTTGGTGGTGCCCCGTGATGTAGTTGTGTATCGTACTTCGTGCTGTAATTCGTGTAGAAATTGATATTTGTTGCGTGGACTTTTCGGTTTTGTTTGTATTCTACCATGATGTTTTATTTTAAGTTTCGGGACGAAACTTATTTTTAATAGGATAGAATGTAATGTCCGGTATTCTCGTTTTCCGTTATCTTGAATTGTTTGTGTTTTGACGTCGGACATATTCTTGTTGATGAGAATCGGAATAACTTCTATCATGATACTCTATTTGTTTCTATCGCATAGCCGTTTTAATCGGGTGCGACTTGTTGTCGCGTACGTTTCTTTGATTAAATGTGTGCATATGATGTGGTATGTGATGCGTCGTTAATTGATCGTCATTGTTTTGAATCATTGCCGGTGCGTTGTTATGGTCGTCGTGGGGCGTGTTTTCACGCTGTATATTCTTTCACATTGCTCGTAACGTTTCGCCAATGGGCGAAAGTTACGCGTTTCTTGTGTATCTCGTTGATTTTTTCTGTCGGGATATTGCTTCTCCCTACTTGTTTTAAGTTTCGGGACGAAACTTCTTTCAAGGAGGGTAGTATGTAATATCCGCAATTTCGATTTCCGGTAATTTTCATTTTTCGGCGTAGGTCGATTTAGACGACTCTCTTATGACCATCTCGTCATTCTGAGAATATTTAATTCTGCACTTTTTGTCATCCGAGTTCGTTTCGGTATCGTTTTGTTGAGTTCCGTGTTCTTAAACGACTTTTCCGCACTTAAGTTCGATTCTCGCGAATCTCATCCGAAACTGTTGTTTCGAGTTTCTCGTAAGTTCATTTAATGTTATTGTTCATGTTGTAAGCTTTGGTTTGGTGTTTCGATCGTGTATCGTGTACTTCGGACGTTTTGGGCCATTTTCATAATTTCCCAAAGTTTGGGGTAATTACTTTCCGTTGTCGAATTTTGAGCCTTCGGGTGGTCGGAATCGTGTGTTCTCTTAGCGCTCGGATTCCTATTTGCGAGTACTTCGTAACCTTATCTTCGATTCGTATTCAGGTTCGGGTTTCGGGGTCGTTAGGGCCGTCGGAGTTGGCCCCGACCGAGTCATGACAGGGCAGTCTGGGCCCAGGCCGGCACTGGCCGAGTTACGGCCGGTAGTGATCGGCAGTTACGTACGTAAGGCCGGTTACGTACGTAAGCCTTGGCCGGTTACGTACGTAACGATGCCGGAATTTTTGGGCAGTATCTCGGCCATGGCCGGTTACGTACGTAAGGCCCGGACGATTACGTACGTTATGTGGCCGGCAGTCGGCCTATTTAAGGCCAGCGGACGTTTTCTTCATCCATTTTCTCACCGTTTCTTCCTCTTCCGCGGCTGGAGCTTTGATAATCATGGAGGGATGTTGTCATTTGTTAAATCCATGAAGTCTTGGAGTTCATATCACCAATTTTCAGTCCTATAACATCCTTTGATCGAGCGAATCAGGTCAGATTTTCTAGAAATCTAGTTTTGGGGAATTTGGGTATTTTGGTAGATTTCGTCTGTTTAATCCGATTTAACTTAGGATTATGATGGATTGATGATTATTTAGATGTATTATTTCATTTACCTTTTTATTCCATGGTTGGATCGTATCGATTAGTTGTTTTGGTCGAGTTCTTAGTCGACGCCTTGAAGGTGTCCGACAAAAGGTCTTAGAGGGAGGAATTGGGCGTTGTATGATTATTATCCATCGTACGATTGTTGATTTATTATTGGTATGACTTAGGGACGAAATTCTTTTGAAGAACTCGAGTCGGAACCCTTTCGTTCGTTGTCTTCTTCGGGGTCCGAGCTTCCCGATCGAACCGTATTCTTCGGAGCGTTCGGTAGCGGTTAGTAAGGCAAGTATCTTATTATACGACTTGTATCTTGCGACTAATAATCACTTATGAGATTTATAATGATTTTGCTTGCCTTCGTAAATATGTTCCGTTTGAATTGGTTGTGTATTCCGCAATTCGAAGGCTTTGTGACAATAGTGTTATTTTGGTATACGTGTTAGCTGTGTGCAATGTATTGCATACCGAACGTGTGTTATGTTGGTTGTATGTCGTTGATTGATGATAGTTGTTGAGAGTGTTGAGATTATGTTATGTGCGTGTGACGTACGATTTTGTGGTGATCAACGTGATTGATTAACTGTGCTCATTGTTGTATGTAATGTGAATGTGAATGTGGTGTACTGGAATGCTAAGTTCACTCGTGTGGGTTCGACGGGGCCTACGAGGATTCATGGCACAGGTCCATGGGATCAGAACTTAGTGTGTGGTGCTGAGGTCCAATCGTGCGGGTCTGACGAGGCCTACGATGATTCATGGCACAGGTCAATTGAATCAGGACACAGTACGTCCAACCGTGCGGGTTCGACGGAACCTACGGTGACACGTGACACAGGTTCACGGGGTCGGGACTGGTTGTTGTGATTGTTGTGTTAGCTCAATCCGTGTGGGTTGTTGAACCTACGGAGACTCGTGGCAAGCGATCACGGAGTCATGAGCATGATTGATTGTTGTGATTGTTGTGTTGGCTCAATCCGTGTGGGTTGTTGAACCTACGGAGACTCGTGGCAAGCGATCACGGAGTCATGAGCATGATTGATTATTGTGATTGTTGTGATTGGTTAAGTCCATGCGGGTTGTTGAACCTATGGAGACACGTGACAGAGGATCACGGTGTCACGAATCATGTTTTGTAAATCAAACTTTTTGTAAGAAAGTTTTAAGAAAAGAATGTTGGGCTGAGCCCCACCAGATTTATGGAAATGTTTTCGTACTGTAAATTGTTGAAATACAATTTGAGATTTGGGTTAAGACCCTAAGATTTTCGAAAGGTTTTGAAATTCTAAAAATTCCCGAGATGATAATCTTATTTTCGAATGCTTCATAGCTTATCTTCCCTTGTAAAAACCTCCCGGGGATATTTTGATATTTGATTGTTATATTTGATTCACGATTATTACTTGCTTGTTATATTTCGTATGATTTGATACTTGCACTAGTAATCGGGGGGTGGATGTCTGTTTTGCGTCCAGGTACATGCAGATTTTGGGGAGCAGTCACAGTATTGGCACAGGAGGATGACGAGCTGTGATACTAATCATGAGTCGAGAGTTGTTTTGATTTTTGTTGTGTTGTCAGAGTTGATTTCAGTCTTCCGTTGTATTGTATAATGTTATTTAAGTCAGTTTTGTCGATTGGGTTGTGTGACCTCATCGGTCTGTGTATTCACGTGTAAGTTACTATAACGGTCTGTATTATTTTATTATTTGACCCTGGTCGGGCAAGCATTTGGTTATTTATGGATGTTTAGCTTGGTAGATCCTTGTGGAAAGGGTCTACGGCGTGTAATATTCCCATATGGTTTTGGGGGTGTTACAAATAGCAGGTCCTACTGAATACCAAGATAGAATTCTTTCTCCTGTTAGTGAGCGGGTTATATGTCCTATGCGGTTATTGGCAGATGAGATCATAAGTCTTTGGCCAAAGCATTGGAGCTAGTTGTATTGGATACACGAGAGCTCGATGATCTCGATTTGCATTAACGCATGCATAGCGTCAAGTACAGATAGGGTTTGATTGACCGTGACCCTATAACTTGATCGGAACATGTGAAAGAAGGGTTTATACGTATACTGGTATTCACGACAGAATGGTTCTTGAATGATCCCATCATTCGTTTTTCAGTTGGGGTACAGTGTTGGCCGCCAGGCTGGCTAGGTGGTGCTACTACTCTTTGGTTCCTCCCATTGCTGACTGAGACGGACCTATCGAGTCGCGCATTAAGATTGACGATGGAATGAATCAAGCTTAATTATCTCATTCTCAATATTAGATATTGGATATCTAATTTGGGACATTGGATGTCTAAATTGATTTATTGGATAAATTAATTTACGGCCTAATTAATTAAATAAATTACCGGGTGATTAATTTAATTCATGAATATAATTATTTCTTAGAGAAATTAATTATGTTATTATGTATTTAATATGATTAATTAATTGGATTAATTAATCGATATAAATACATCGGAACGGAATCGGAGTTTATCTGTTTGGACTCACGGGAGTCCGAAACGAACTGAACTCGTCCGGTTTCTACATGGGCCGCACCCCATTTCAATCCACCTTCATTTTGGACTCTTGTCTCCATTCTTTAATGGATGATAATTGTATAGGTGGGGTTGATTCTCATTAGCATGAGTTGTTACATGTGGGGAGTTGAATAAAAAGGAAAAAGAAGACAATCACTCACCACCCATTTTGATTCCAACGTGAGAGAGAGTGAGGGAGAGAGAGAAAATTTTTCTCAAAGTCTTCATCATCTTCTCCAAGTCTTCTTCCATTTATCTTCACAAATTCTTGATTTTTCTTGGAGGAAAATTGAGAAATAAAAGAGAGATTGTGAGTTATACACTTAGAGTGTTATAATTTCATATTGGAAGCTTCATCACTTAGATCTAGCCATATCCTCGGAGGATAGCAAGGTGATCGTCGTTCCGGTCGTTTCTCCGGTGCGTGGCAAGTAGAGACGCAGTGCTTTCGGCGAAGGATCATTCAAGAGCTTGGAGCGGATTGAATTGCAGGGAGATCGCCTAAAGCTTGGGGAATAGCTCAAGAGAAGGAATCCATCTAATCAACGGACTACAAGGGTGAGTTTCTATATCTCTTGTGAATTCGTTTTGAGATTCGTATAAACGTTGCTCGATCGATCCTCATAGGGATTTGGATCGAATTAATTTTCATTTTACCGCTTCCGCTGGGCCTTCGTTTTAGGCACCGAATCCCAATAGTGGTATCAGAGCGTAGGTCTTGCGATCGTATATATGATATTGGCATTTGGAATGCTTGATTAGATGGTATATGATTTGGAATCATAATCGTATTAATCATTGATTTTCTATTGTTCATCTAAAAATTAATTTTTCATGACTTTATGTTACAATATAAATTTATTTTTCTTTTGAAAAACTTATTTAAATGAGTAATATAAAGATTAGAAAAATATTATTTTTGGAATCAGGGCGAAAAAACGAGCCAAAAACGTAAACGGACCCGGCAGCTTGGAGCCGTCCGGCGCCGCCATGATGCCACTCTGGACCACGGTCGCCACTCGCCGGACATGCTCGAGCTCGTGCCGGCATGCTCGGCAGCTCACCCGCCGCCTGGCAATGGTCTTGGTCCCGCCGTTTACCCGCCACTGCTTTTTATATTTCGTTCGATAATTAATTTCCCATAAATTAAATTGGATTTAATTTGATTAAGATTTAATTATGATAATTTTAATCCTAGGGGAATTAATTTAATGAAATATTTTATCGTCCGGAACAAGTTAAAATTGATGGTTGTTTGAATTAATTGGATTAATTCGTTTTGAATGAATCGATTGGATAGACTCGTATTGTTGATTGGATCAATGTATCTATACGCTTTCCATTTATATAGTACTTATTGGATGAATGATTTTGAATGGGGATGTGGTTCGTGTACTTAGTTTTTTGAATTGTTCGTTTTATTCGATTGGGTTGTAAAGTCCGTTTTGAGCCTATTCATTTTACTAGAAATATTTGTATCTAAGATGCAATTTTCAATGTAAAATTTATATGTAATGACGAAGACCGGAGGAAGATCCGTTTCGAGAAGACGTAGATTCAAGACGAAGACTTGTAATTAGATTACGGAGTTTTTGTTTTCTAGGAATAGTCCATGAACCACATGTTGGTAGCAACTAGGTTGTGAATGGTTGTTTCATATTGTATGAATGCCACAAACACGCTTAAATGAATTAATGTGCAAAGTGTAACATTAATCGCGAAAATTCTTCCACAACAAATTATTAAGTTTATAAGGTTTCAAGGTTTTCCTTCCCTCCATCGAGCTTTCGAGAAATTGAAATCCAAACCGGATGTGCTATGCTTCCGAGTTATCAGGCTAGTCGTTCGGGGAGAACGGATAAATTACCGGGAGCGCATTGGATGCCATCGGTTGGAGCAAATTTTATCCCTAGAAACCTGATAGGTTGCCAGATAAGATTCAATTGTGAAACTGATTTGCGTCGATGGTATAAACTTAACTTGTTCACGAACCATAGAAACCGTATAGGTTGAGGGGAGTGAACAAGGGGAAAAAAGAAGATCGAATCATCCATTATATGGGTTGGTGTTGGACACCACTTTATGAAAATTAATAGACTAGAAACCTGTTCGGTTGCCCTCTATTAAGATTCATGAAGAACTCGATCACCACTATGAAGTAGTGCGAGATACTTCCGGATTTCACTTGGGAGTGTGTTGTTCCGATAAAAATAGTGGGAGCTAGGTAACAAGAATAGAAAAGACCTTAATTCTATACTCAGAACATAATATAACAAGTCACTAATTAATCTGTTATACTTAATGCAGACATAACTCTCAATATGACAATGAATCCACTCGCAATTCTACTAGAAAAGAACACCCTGATTGGACCTAACTTTGTGGACTGGCTCCGCAATCTGATGATTGTCCTCAGTATAGAGGCACTGGGATACGTCTTGGAGACGGACATTCCGGCGCCTCCTGTGCGGACCAGAGCCAATCAGGAAGAGATTGAAAACCACGAAAACTGGGTTAAGGATGACATAAAAGTCCGTGCGTACATGATGGTTTCTATGTCTAATGAGCTTCAAAGAGCTCATGAGAAAATAACTTCTGCTAGGCAGATTCTATCTCACCTAACCGAACTTTATGGTGAGCATAGCAGAACTGCTAGATATGAGATATCCAAGCAACTGTTCGGTGCAAGGATGAAGAAAGGTGAGAAGGTTGGGGAACACGTCCTCAAAATGATATCCATGATCAAGAGATTGGAGGCTCTTGATTTTAAAATGGATACTTCTCTCCAAATCGACCTTATCCTACAGTCTCTCCCTGATTCCTTCTCACAGTTTGTTATGAACTTCAACTGCAATGAGATTGCATGTAACTTAGCTGGGCTAATGAACAAACTGGTGACCGCTCAGTCTCAGATGAAGACCCCGCGGATGAAGAAGTCTGCCCTTGTGATTTCTTATGGACCTCGGAGGTATAAGAACAAGAAGAAAAAGACCAAGAAGCAAACTGGACCACATGTCAAGGACTTCAAGGGCAAGGGCAAGGCCCCAACGGTTCCGAAGAACAAGAAGAAGAAGGATGCTTGTCTCAAGTGCGGTGAGCTGGGCCACTGGGCTAGAGACTGTCCGATTCTTCATGGCACTTCAGGTACAGAACTTTTAGTTTTGGAAACAAATTGTTCTCGCATCGTATTTTCTACTTCTGGATCTGGATTCTGGTGCTAGTTCTCATATTTGTACCGTGAATCAGGATCTGGAACAAAGTAGGAAGCTTGGAGCTGGAGAAGTTATGATCACAGTCGGAAGCGGGCATAGTGTCGAGGCGACCGACATAGGATCACTTCTTTTGGGTTTAGAATCCGGCTTTGTTTTGACTTTAGAAGATGTACTTGTTTTGCCCAAGGGGCACAAAAACATTATATCCATTTCGGTCATGGACCGAAAGGGCTTTTCATTTTTGATTGGTGATGATTCCTGCAAAATTTATTTCAGAAATAAACAAGTGGGCACTGCTGCATTGTTAAAGGCCAGCAAAGTAGTTTCTGTGGAGCATAAACTGCGCCCACAGAGACGTGCCCACGCGAAGGCGCCACCAGAGCTTATAACTAAAAGCTCTTGCCATATCCGAAAGGCTCCGAATCCCGAGGCCTCCCTCATAGACTGGACGACAAATCTGCCGCCAACAGACCCAGTGCGTCTTCCTCTTTGGACCAACACCACCCCAGAAGTATCTCGCAATGATCTGCTCGAGTTCCTGGATAATATACTATGGGGGATCCAAAACCTGGAGCAGGTGAAGAGGAATCGTGCAGAGAGTGCTCTTAATAAGAGCCAAGCATCCCCCAAAAGCAAGGTGGCGATGGACCAACCAGAGATCTAATCCAACATCCGTTGCTTCACCCCAGCAAAGAGCTCTCGTCTCTTAAAGCCTTTGTAAAGGGGCACACCTAGATAGGTGATGGGAAGATCGCCCTGGCGAAAACCAGTAAGATCGTGAACTCTCTGATGCCAACGAGGCGCATGCTTGGGAGCGAGAATAAAAGCGCTCTTCTGGATACTAACCATCTGGCCCGAATCCATAGAGTAGTGATCCAGGAGCCGTATAAGATCAACAAGACCATCATCCATAGCTCGTGTGAATATAATGATGTCATCGGCGTAGGATAAGTGCGAGACGGGCAAAGGCCGTCCAGCCGTCCTATACCTCATCAAAGGATGATCTCGAATGAATCGATCGAAGCAGCGCGATAAATAATCAGCGGCAAGCATGAAGAGCGACGGAGAAATAGGGTCGCCCTGATGCAAACCCCGGCTAGAGGCAAAATAGCCGACCGGACTATCGTTCACCAAAATGGAGAACGTGCAACTCTCAATGCAATGACGGATGAACAAAATCCATCTAGCCGGGAATCCCATCCTCACCAGGACCTTATGTAAAAAATGCCAGTGAACCCTATCATACGCCTTAGCCATATCAAGCTTCAGCGCAAGGTTTGGGACACCATGAATGTCCACGACGTGGAGGTCGTGAATAAGTTCTTGGGCCAAAAGGATATTATCAGTAATAACCCGCCCGTGAACAAATCCACTCTGGTTTGGAGAGATAATATGAGGGAGGAGAGGAGCAATCCGAGCGTTAAGGATTTTCGTGATAATCTTATTGGTCACATTACACAGACTAATAGGCCGGTAATCTGACCAACCGCTCGGAACAGGCTTCTTCGGGATAAAGATGACCGTAGTCGTCGTGAAAGCCAGAGACATAGGATGACCCTCAAAAAACTCGAGCAAAGCCCCCTCCACGTTGGAAGATACAATATCCCAACAATGCTGAAAAAAAAAGACGAGAACCCGTCAGGCCCAGAAGCACTGTGAGGATTGATATCAAATACCGCAGCACGAATCTCCTGGGTAAAGGGCGGGACACACAAACTATCAGAATCAAAAGAAGAGGGGATAGATGGAAAATAAGTGTCATCCGGGGGGACGAGAACATCACCATCGGATGTAAGCAGAGTCCTAAAGAAATTCACAGCGGATGATCGGATGTCCGACTCTACAGTGATCGTCGTACCACCATCCTCAATGCTGTTAATATGCGACTGACAACGCTTCTGCTTCGCAAAACCGTGAAAAAACCGGGTGTTGCGCTCGCCCTCAGTAACCCAACGAACTCCGGCCTCCTGTTTCCAGAAATCTTCCTCCATAGAGAGACGAAGATGGTACTTAGCACGAAAACGGTGCATAGCGGTTCTATTCTCCGGAGTAGGATCCGAATCATATCGCCGCTCGGCCTCATCAGCAGCCCTCAAGGCCTCATCCAACTTCGTATGCAGATTGCCAAAAACAGACCAGTTCCACTGTTTCAGTCTACGCTTAACCCTAAGGAGTTTGGCCTGTAGGTTACACATGCCAGATAATCCAGTCGGAGTAAGCCAGACCTCCCTAACAGTGTCCAGGAATGTGTGATACCGGACCCACATACTCTGGAAACGGAATGACGACTTGTGACGAGTCGCGGAGAAGCGACACTGGATAAGAAGAGGCGCATGGTCAGACCGAAGTCGAGGCCGGTGAGTGACGGTAGAGACCGCAAACACGTTCGACCATGCTTCATTAAATAAAGCATGATCTAGCCTTTCCCTCAAACCATTGCGCTCCCAAGTGAAAATATTGCCCTCACAGCCCGCGTCAATCAACTCACAGTCAGCAATAGCCTGTGCGAAGTCCATAATCTCTGGAGAATGGTCAGTGGTACTACCCTCGCGCTCATGTGAATGCAAGAAGATGTTGAAGTCACCACTGACTAGCCACGGCAACCCCTCTACTTCCAGAGCAATCTCACGGAGGGTGTCCCAAAGGGCGTAACGACCAGCACGGTTAGTGCTGGCATAGACATAAGTAACGTAAATCAACTGAGGAATAAGGGAAGAAGAAATAGAAAGATGAAGGACTTGATCGGTATCCAACAAAACTTGGTGCTGAAAGTGGGGGGAAGAAAAGAACCAAATTTTGGTAGACCGATTATAAAGTCCCGACGTAAAACCTAAAGAACGAATATAAAAATCAAAATTAGCATTGGAACCCATGGGTTCTAAAATGCCAATAAAAGAAAACCTATGAACACGGTTTAGATGTCGAATGCGCTTCTGTGCTCCGGTGTTATCCAGACCACGAGCGTTCCATGTAAGAATGGGTATCGACATAAACTAAACAACCAACTCAGACAAAGACCTAGGACGCTGACTGGAGAGACCCCATCTTCGAGGACTATCCTGCCGGGTAGATGTTCCCCCTTTCAAGGGCGATGAAGATCGCCCCTTAGAGGAGGAATAGGGTCCGCGAGAAGCTGCTCTTCCTCGTGTGGAAATCGTTGAATCAGAAGCAGCTTTGCCCCTAGTCGTGACACCAGGGGCAGTAGTAGTAGACATCAAACGTCTCTTAACCGGGATACTTTGGTGCCTATGGGAGAGGCACCATCACCGAGGAAGAGAGACTGGGCTCAGAGATCTCAAATTGAGTGCGGGTAAGACCGCACTCAGTTTGAGAGAGAGAGGGAAAAGAAGAAGGGGGAAAAAGGGGAGGCTCATAAACCACCAAGGCCAAGGACTCGGGCTGAATGACGATCTGGTCGTCGATGAGGCCGACACCATCATGGTGGGGGGAGGTAGACTCAAAGAGTCTAGAAGAGTGAGGGACGGTAGAGGACTCTGTGTCATCCTCTAAAACAAGATCGTCATGAATCTCGTGACCACTGCAGTCGCTACCCGACACACTATTTTTATCACCCATGTTGTGTCGAGATTTATTCACCTCAACAGGCGATCGACTTCAAAGGCCGAGCGACCGAGCCCACGACCAGAGGAGCTACGGCGAACTCGCCTAAATGAAGATAACAGTCCACCTTCGAGTATCTAGCGATCGACTCTGGTGCCCGACTTAGGACGACCGTCCTGTGCCACGAACAGAGACCTTCGTCCGTCAAAGTCCACGAAGACTGGATCTCAATGCAGCGCCCATGTGCAGATCCGCGACAGGCACTGCATTTCATGGATCATTGACCACAGCCTGTCACCACTTTATCACCTACCGACAAACCCGCCGAAAGGTACAAGGTGGGACCGCCCGTGGCAGCGACTCAGACGCGTGCAGACTTCTCATTGGACCGCACAGCTGGCTGCCAGCAACTCCTGCAGACTTTAAGGAGACCAGCCCATGTGCTAAAAGACGATCGCCTGCTTATTATAATACAGCAGAGGCAATCGCCCAGCTTCTCCCAGTGTTATAAATAGAGAACCTCCATCAACTGGAGAAAGGTTGGAAAATCATTCCAAAAAACATCCACAAAGGTTCTCGATTCATTTCAAAGAATACATACAAACGAACACATAGTCAGGCTCTCGGATGCCTCTCCTGAATCTACCTCAGGATTTCTCTCTCAGCGCCTCTCAACCAGAAGACGGTCGGCAGAGGCAAGAAGTCTCCATAGTACAGATTCGAAGAAACTCGCGAGTCCAGGAGCTCAAACGTACAGCTAATACACACTTTGAGAGATCGTCGATTTCTCACAGTCGTCACAGCATCCTATCGTTGTTACAAGAACTCACAGAGCATCATATCTAGTTCTTCCGACAATCTTCACGCTCTATAGCTAAGATAACTAGGGTCTTTACACACATTGTAATTATACTCTAACATTAATACTTGTATCCCAGAATATTTGTATTAATAACATCTCGCGAGAGCATTCAAGCCCGGGACTAATAACCCCGGCAAATCTTATGTTATTTACTTTCCCACGGAAGTGTTCTCGCATTTTGTTTGCTATCCATCCATTCCAGCAATATATATCCCCGGATAATATTTTGGGTAGCAACAATTGGCGCTAGAAGGAGGGCATCATAACCTTCATTTTTATTCCTATCGTCACAAAGAACACTCACTGTTCTCGGGGCATATACTTGAAGTGACACTCACTGCTCTTCAAAGAAAGCCTTCAGAATCATGACGTCCGCCACTACATCAAAGAGAGCCGCTCTCCGAACCACCAGAAACCATGTCCCGGCTCAATCCGAGCCCCAGCCGACGGCAGAGGGGAGCCGTGGCAACGCGAGACTCTCGATCCCGCACCTGAGGGGTGACCCCAGCCTCTCACTCGACCAGTTCCAAACTGAGGAACAGATCGAGGAGGCTATGGCCATCCTAAAGGAGCGACGGAGAGCATGCGCGGCGCCCGCAATAACTCCCTCGGCCGTCCGCCGCGTGGGCAAACGAAAGTTCAAAGGGTTACTGGGCGAGCGTTCGCCAGAAAGCCCCGATTCCCGAGAAAAGGCTCTCGCACGGCCGGACAGTTCCGTATTCAATTGCTTGGGATGTTGAGATTCCGAAAATAAAACGAAATACGCAGCGGATAATAAAAACGAATCCAAACAGGATCGATCAAGTAACGTATATACGAAAATATAAATACGAAGATAAAAATCATACCCTTGAAGCCTTTGAAATAAATCTTCGTAAATATGGATGACGATCACGAACCCCGTCCCGAACACGAAATCCCTTCGTTCCAAGCACCGAAAATACGAAGCCTCTACTTCACACGCGTCGGAAATTGCCCGGAAAATTCGACGTAACTCCGTTCTCCAAGAACACGGCTAGGAAGTTACCGTAGGAATTTATATCTTTAATTTTCTTATTTGTTTTCACCTCTAAGATGATAACACTCAAGAAAATAAATGTTTCTCTCCCTCAAAAATTCTCTCACGGCTGAAAACTAGCAGAGATCAGCAAGGAAAGCTTGTATGTATGTCTTTCAAGTCTTCTCTCACCTCAAATGAGTAAGTAATTATATAGATATATAATAACTCATTTTATGTCATAATTAGTTGAGAAAGAATCTCAACCTAATCATTTCATAAGACAACACAACATAATAACATGCAAATGTGATGAGACATGTAAGGGGGGCGGCCCATTGAGGAATTTCCTAGAAACCTCGGCTCGTGTACCGGACGTTCGTCAAACGACTCCGTTAAATACACTCCTTTTAATCATCAATGTATTTATATTAATTAATTAATTTAATTAATTAATTATATCAAATAAAAATATATTTCTCTAAGAAATATAATTTATGAATTAAATTAATTACTCGGTAACTTAATTTTAATTCATAAGACCACTATTTGATTTATCTAATAAATCATAATTAGATATCCAATATCTAATATTAATAGAGAGATAATAAATTCATATTTATCCGTCAACGCTCCTAATGCGCGACTCCGTAGGTCCGTCTCAGCCGGCATTGGGAGGAACCAATGAGTGCGGGCAGCACTTAGCCAGCCTAGCAGGCCGCACTGTAAACCCCGACTGAGAACGAATGAAGGGATCATTCTAGAACCATTATGTCGTGAATACTATATACGTATAGACCCTTCATCAGATGTCCCGGTCAAGTCTTCGGGTCACGGTAAAGTCAAACCCTACTATTGACTAAACTCTATACATGTGTTAATATAAATCAAGACCGAATGATTAATAGTGTATCTAATATGACTATATCAGAATGCTTTGGCCAAAGACTTATGATCTTATTTGCCATTAACCGTATAGGACATTCGCCTGCTCACTAACAGGAGATAGAATCCTTTCTTGGCGTCTGATAAAGATCGCTACTGCCGTATAGTCTGCACTTCGAGGTCGACTCAGCAATTAAGCAAATGAGTCTAACTACTCTAATGACAAACTAAACGTCACAGGCACATCTTCTACTAAACCCTCAAGTCAAAGGTCCACGTATACTATCACAACCTTTCGATTCGTCATCGACTCTCCGAGAGTGAATACCGTGTGACTATATCGAGTATGAGTCATGTTCGACTATACTGGTCCCACCAATATACTTATAACTATGCTATCAAGACAGGCACATGTCCTAGCATCAGTTATACAAGTCTTGTTAAAACTTAATGCCCATTTAAGTTTATTGACTTGCGAACGATTTACGTAAATAAACTTTAAACACTTCCAGTGCATTTTCTCTTATCCCATAACTAGAATGGAATGTTCGATTTATTTACACGGACTTCACTTCAATGTTTACCAAATCAAGAATTCATTTGAAATACAATAAACAGTGAATGAATCGTATTGCCTTTTTTTATTAATTATTCATAATTACAAGTACAATGCCCCTACTCTCTCATCCCCTGAGTAGCATTCGAGGGCATATTCATAACAATCTCCCACTTGCACTCAATGCCACACATCATGGTATCCAATACCCATGTTCTTCAGATATCTTTCTAAGACAGCCTGAGATAATGGCTTAGTCAGCGGGTCAGAGACATTGTCTTCTGAGTCTACTCCTTGCAATGAAACATATCCTTTTTCCACCATCTCTCAAATGATGTGGTATTTTCTCTCTATATGCTTGGTGTTGTGGTAAGCCCTAGGCTCCTTGACTTGGGCGACAGCTCCGTCATTATCACAGAATAGTGATATAGGCAGCTCCGCATTAGGCACCACTTGAAGTTCTTGCATAAACTTCTGCATCTAAAATGCTACTTTGCTAGCCTCTGAGGCAGCTTGATACTCTACTTGGCAGGTGGAATCTGCAGTAGCAGTTTTCTTGGAGCTTCTCCAAGATACTGCTCCTCCATTGAGAGTAAACAAATACCCAGATGTCGACTTAGAGTCGTCATTGTCTCCTTGAAAATCAGAATCGATGAATCCAATCACCCTCAGTTCTCCACCACCGTAAGTAAGAACCAAATCTCTAGTTCTTCTTAAGTACTTAAGAATGTTCTTTACGGCAGTCCAGTGTTCCCTACTCGGGTTTGCTTGAAATCGGCTTACCATACTCACAGCATAGGCTAAGTCCGGTCTCGTTCACAACATAGCGTACATGAGGGTACCCACTGTCGAGGCATAGGGTACCTTACTCATCTATCTTGTCTTCCTCACTTTGAGGACACATTTTCGTGGTGAGATGAATTGCATGTCGCATGGGAAGGAACCCTCTTTTAGATTCATCCATCTTGAATCTTCTCAGGATTTTATCTCTATAGAGGGCTTGGGAAAGTCCTATCATTCTTCGTGATCTATCTCTGTAAATACGGATCCCTATAATATACGAAGCTTCTCCCAAGTCTTTCATGGAGAACGTTTTAGAAAGCCAAGCTTTTACAGTGCTGAGCATTGCTACGTTATTTCCTATAAGTAGAATATCATCTACATATAGTACTAAGAACGTAATGTTTCTCCCACTGACCTTTTTGTAAACACACGGTTCCTCCTCATTTCATACGAAGTCAAAGTCCTTGGCTGCTTCGTCAAATCGAAGGTTCCAACTCCGAGAAGCTTGCTTCAGCCCATAAATGGCTCGTTGCAGCTTACACACCTTATCAGTCCTTCGAAGTAGAGGTTGTGTTACAATAGATTCGGTTCCTTATCCCTGATCAGATGTCTCCTTAGGACCTTCATTATGCTCTTCCAAAGAGATATTTCTACCCGAGCCACCTTCCTGAATGAATTCATCCTCAAGGAAGTGCGCTTGTAATGCCACAACGACCCTATGGTCTTCTGGCATGTCGAATAGATTACCCATCGAGTCCTCTGAGTGTCCAATGAAACGTCCTTTGATGGACCTCGCTTCCAGTTTGTCCACCTTAGCCTTCTTAACATAGGCTGGATATCCCCAAATCCTTATGTGATTAAGGCTTGGTTTCTTACCATTCCACATCTCATGTGGAGTGATAGGAACGGATTTGGAAGGACATCTATTAAGGATATAGGCAGCGGTTAGTAAGGCATACCCCCAAAGGTAAATAGCTAAATCAGTGTAATTTAGCATAGAGCGAACCATGTCCAACAAAGTTCGATTTCTTCTTTCTGAAACACCATTTAACTGTGGGGTTCGTGGCGGCGTCAATTGTGAAACTATTCCATGTTCCTTAAGGAACTCATCAAACTCTGTGCTCATATATTCGCCACCTCAGTCCGATCGAAGTGCTTTGATATGACATCCAGTCTGTTTTTCAACTAGGGCCTTAAATTCTTTGAATTTAGTAAAGGCTTCGGATTTATGTTTCATTAAGTACACAATCCCATACCTAGTATGATCATCTGTGAACGTTATGAAATATTGATATCCGTCTCGGGCTACTTCTAAAGCACCACAAACATCGATATGTACCAATCCAAGTTTATCGGCAGCCCTTTCAAAAAATCCCTGTGATGGGGGACTTAGTCATTTTGCCTCTAAGGCAAGATTCACAAGTTGGATAGGGTTCTACACCTAATGGACTTAAAAGTCCATCTTTCTCCATTTTCTGAACCTTGGTCTGACCAACATGACTAAGTCTAAGGTGCCATTTAAAAGCTTGATTAGTATCTTGCCTACCATGTTTCCTAGTTATAGTGTTCACTGCTGTTTTATTTTGCATGTTCAGATGATATAAACCATTCAACAATGTAGCTGTGCCAACCAATTTATTTCGAAAATAAATTTTACAACTACCATTTCCAATGAAGAAACAAAATCCTTTCCGGTCCAAGACTGCAATGGATACAATGTTTTTATGCCCCTTGGGCAAAACAAGTACTTCATCTAATGTCAAAATAAAACTGGATTCTAAACCCAGTAGGATTGATCCAATATCGGTTGCCTCGACACGTTGTCCGCTTCCGACAGTGATCATTATTTCCTCAGCTTCAAGTTTTTTACTTTGTTCCAGATCCTGATTCATAGTACAAATGTGAGAAGTGGCACCTGAATCCAGAATCCATGAAGCAGAATATACAGTAGCGGAACAATTTGTTTGAAAAATAAAAAGTTCCGTATCTGATGCGCCATTAATCTTAGGACCAGTCCTTCGCCAGTGGCACAACTTACCGCATTCAAGGCATTTTTTCATAGGTTTTGGACCGCCTACCTTTTCAACCTTTTGGGCCTTACCCTTTCCTTTTTGTACCCTTTCTTGGGTTTGTACTGCTCGTAGGTCTTTTTCTTCTTGTTCTTGGACCTCCAAGGCCCAGAAGAAATCACAAGAGCAACCTCTCTCGGTTTAGTCTTCATATTAGACTGCGTCGTCACCAGTTTATTCATTAGCCCAGCTAATGTGCATGTAATTTCATTACAGTTGAATTTTATTACAAACTGCGTGAAAGAGTCAGGGAGAGATTGAAGGATGAGATCAATTTCAAGGGATAAATCCATATTAAAGTTGAGCACCTCGAGCCACTCAATCATAGAGATCATCTTGAGGACGTGGTCTCCCACTTTCTCTCCTTCTTTCATCCTAGCACTGAACAACTGCTTTGATATCTCATATCTAGCGATCTCTATGCTTTCCATAAAGTTCAGTCAAGTGTGCGAGAATCTGCCTAGCAGAAGTTATTTTCTCGTGCGCTCTCTGCAGCTCATTTGTCATTGAGCCCATCATAAAGCCACGGACTAGCACGTCATCCCTGACCCATTTTTCATGGACGTCAATATCTTCCTGATTACCCCTGGTTCGGATTGGATTCGGTGGAATGTCCGCCTCCAAGACATATCCCAGAGACTCCATACTTAGTACAATCATTAGATTCCGTAACCAGTCAACAAAATTGGGTCCAGTTAGGAGATTCTTTTCAAGTAGTATTGCAAGTGGGTTTTTAGCCATTTTAGAGAGATTCAGTTTCGTTTTCTGCAAAGCTTTAGACAAGATTCAATTAGTGACTTGTTTAATTATGACCGAGTATAGAATTTAAGGTATTTCTTTATTCATAACTCGGCTCCCACTATTTTATCGGCATTTACATACTCCCATGTTAAATCCGAAAGTCTTGGGTGACTTCATAGTGGTGATCGATTTCTTTACAAAGTTTAATAGAGGGCAACCCATACGGTTTCTATTCTATTATTCTTTATAAAGTGGTGTCTAATACCAACCCATCTAATTGATAATTCGATCTTCTTTTACCCCTAGTTCACTTGCCCTCAACCCATTCCGTTTCTATGGCTCGCTGAACTATCTAAGTTTAAACCGTCAACTCCTATTAGTCTGACAATTGAATCTTACCTGGCAACCCATACGGTTTATAGGGGTTTGATTTGTCACAACCAAAGGCATCTAATGCACTCTAGGAATTTATCAACTTTCCCCAAAAATATTACCCCGACATACTCGGAAGAATAATATTCCGGTTTAGATTTCAATTTTCCATGAGTTTGACGGAGGGTAGGAAACCTCGTAACCTTTATAACTTAGTTTGTTTGTAGTCGGGAGAATTTCGCGATTAATGTTACACTTTGCACATTAATTCATTTATACGCGCGTTTGTTGGTTTGTCAATCATTCAAAATGAAAAACAGAAAACAGTAACCTAGTTACTACCAACATATAGCTCATGGACCTAATTCCTAAGTACTGGGCCAAGCGAATGACCCAATAAATAAAAACACAGTCTTCGAATCTTCGTTTTCTCGGTCGGTTGTCTTCGGTCTTCGTCATACCCAAAATAATAATTACATCATTGAAAAATTGCATCCTATACAAATTTTTCTAGTAAATATAAATAGGCTTAAAGCGGCCTTTACAACCCAATCGAATCGAACAAATCAAAAACTAAGTTCACGAGCTATATCACCATCACATAAGGATTCCATACAACATGTAATGGCAACGAAATTAAACAATTAATTTTAATATAAATTAATCTAATTAATCTATAAATTAATCTATTCAATTTCTACTATATTAATCGAATTAATATAAAGTGGCATTAAAATTAAATAATCAATTAATATATTAATCCAATCAATCTAAAATTAATCTATTCAATTTTAATGGTATTAATCCAATTAATACTAATAATCGTCATTTAAATTCATTCGAAGTAATCCGGCCAAAATAATATTTTCGTTTAATTTATTTCCCTTAACTAAAAAAATATTCCAAATATTAATTTAGTCGAATTAAAATCCAATTTAAATTTTGGGAAATGATTACAACGAAGTATAAACTTAAAACGGAGTCCCGGACAATCCGGTTTTAGGCCCAGCCCGTGGCCCGATTCAAAATCGGGCCAAAAACCCGAGGCCTGGCGAGCCATGCTCAGCGGCTGGCCGAGTCTGATCGGCGAGCATCGGCCTCTCTCGGATGCGGCCGATCATGGCCGAGCATTCTCGGCGGCTGGCGGCGGCCAGGCGATCTTTCGGCACCACTGCCGCCGGCCGTTTCTTCGTTTTTCGACTCGTTTCCAAAAACGTGATGCTACAATGAACAAGTTAAAATCTACGATTATTCCAAACATGATTCTAAATCATAATCATCATCCAAAAGCATTCAAAATGCACAAATAATCTTATATACGGAAAAATTGACCCGGACTACGATACCCTTTGTTGAGATTAGAAAATAAAAGCGAAATCGCGTGGAAAATAAAAACGAATCCCAAACAAGATCGATCAAGTAACGTATATACGAAAATATAAATACGAAGATAAAAATCATACCCCTGAAGCCTTTGAAATAAATCTTCGTAAATATGGATGACGATCACGAACCCCGTCCCGAACACGAAATCCCTTCGTTCCAAGCACCGAAAATACGAAGCCTCTACTTCACACGCGTCGGAAATTGCCCGGAAAATTCGACGTAACTCCGTTCTCCAAGAACACGGCTAGGAAGTTACCGTAGGAATTTATATCTTTAATTTTCTTATTTGTTTTCACCTCTAAGATGATAACACTCAAGAAAATAAATGTTTCTCTCCCTCAAAAATTCTCTCATGGATGAAAACTAGCAGAGATCAGCAAGGAAAGCTTGTATGTGTGTCTTTCAAGTCTTCTCTCACCTCAAATGAGTAAGTAATTATATAGATATATAATAACTCATTTTATGTCATAATTAGTTGAGAAAGAATCTCAACCTAATCATTTCATAAGACAACACAACACAATAACATGCAAATGTGATGAGACATGTGAGGGGGGCGGCCCATTGAGGAATTTCCTAGAAACCTCAGCTCGTGTACCGGACGTTCGTCAAACGAATCCGTTAAATACACTCCTTTTAATCATCAATGTATTTATATTAATTAATTAATTTAATTAATTAATTATATCAAATACAAATATATTTCTCTAAGAAATATAATTTATGAATTAAATTAATTACTCGGTAACTTAATTTTAATTCATAAGACCGCTATTTGATTTATCTAATAAATCATAATTAGATACCCAATATCTAATATTAATAGAGAGATAATAAATTCACATTTATCCCTCAACGCTCCTAATGCGCGACTCCGTAGGTCCGTCTCAGCCGGCATTGGGAGGAACCAATGAGTGCGGGCAGCACTTAGCGGCTAGCGAGCCGCCTTTGTAAACCCGGCGAGAACGAATGAAGGGATCATTCTAGAACCATTATGTCGTGAATACTATATACGTATAGACCCTTCATCAGATGTCCCGGTCAAGTCTTCGGGTCATGGTAAAGTCAAACCTTACTGTTGACTAAACTCTATACATGTGTTAATGTAAATCAAGACCGACTGATTAATAGTGTATCTAATACGAATATATCAGAATGCTTTGGCCAAAGACTTATGATCTTATTTGCCATTAACCGTATAGGACATTCGCCTGCTCACTAATAGGAGATAGAATCCTTTCTTGGCGTACAGTAAAGACTGCTACCTACCCGTATAGTCTGCACTTCGAGGTCGACTCAGCAATTAAGCAAATGAGTCTAACTACTCTAATGACAAACTAAACGTCACAGGCACATCTTCTACTGAACCCTCAAGTCAAAGGTCCACGTATACTATCACAACCTTTCGATTCGTCATCGACTCTCCGAGAGTGAATACCATGTGACTATATCGAGTATGAGTCATGTTCGACTATACCGGTCCCACCAATATACTTATAACTATGCTATCAAGACATGCACATGTCATAGCATCAGTTATACAAGTCTTGTTAAAACTTAATGCCCATTTAAGTTTATTGACTTGCGAACGATTTACGTAAATAAACTTTAAACACTTCTAGTGCATTTTCTCTTATCCCATAACTAGAATCGAATGTTCAATTTATTTACACGGACTTCACTTCAATGTTTACCAAATCAAGAATGCATTTGAAATACAATAAACAGTGAATGAATCGTATTGCCTTTTTTTTATTAATTATTCATAATTACAAGTACAATGCCCCTACTCTCTCATCCCCTGAGTGGCATTCGAGGGCATATTCCTAACATGGGAAGCGACCCATCATGGCGACTGGGGCATTCTGGCCCCAACCGCGACACGACGTAATCCGAGTCCGTCACCAGGAGTTCGGCCTACCCAACTCCCAGCCGAATACAAGTCAGCCGTCTGACTCCCGCTCTGAACGCCAGGGGTCAGTACTTGATCGCCTCGGCTCCCGCTCCGAGTGCCTAGCCGCGAGCAGCCAGGCCACGGCGATGGCCGCTATGCAACGCCAGCTCGACGAGATGAAAGCACTCTTAGATACTGGGGCAAGCACCAGTAAAAAGGTCATCGGACCAACCGAGCCACTCGCGGTCCACATCGAGCTTGCCCCAATGCAACCAAGGATCGCTCCTCCCAAAATGCCTCTATACGAAGGGAGATCGGAGCCCGAAACCCACCTAAGTAAGTTCCGAATTTACATGACCGGGTGTGGGGCATCAGATGCAACCAAATGCCGAATCTTTCCATTAACATTGGGTGAGCTGGCCCATAGGTGGTACGTCTCACTACCACCGCGATCGATCATCTCCTTTGAGAAACTGGCGAATGACTTCACGTCATACTTCGCTGCCAAGGTCGCTAGACCAGAAGGCCCCCACCGCATGATGAAAATCAGGCAGGGGGAAGACGAATCCGACGTAGATTACATCGACCGAATAGACAAAATCGTCCTCACCGGCGAGCCCATCAGCGACGAGCTCACTCTCTATTCGGTCCTGGGGGGTTCTACCGTCATTCACCCATGTTTAGACATCTCACGAAGGACATCCCCCCAACCTACGCGATCTTCCGCGCTAAGGCTGCCGACTTTCTGGTCAGGCAAAAGCTACTCACACTCCGCCTAGGCGAGGAAACGCATCCTCCTGTCCGAAAGACGGCGATCGCCAAAACCAAAAAGACGGTCGCCAAGCCATCCGTCGACCACAAGGCCTTCGAGGAGGTGGAAACCCATCTCCTCCACAAGTTCAACCGAACTCCAGCCCACATTTTCTACGCCATCAAGGGGCTCAAACCGCTGAACAAGCCAAAGGCGATAAGGGACCACAGTTATCTGGACCACAATCAATATTGTGCTTACCACAAGAGTCCCGGCCACAGCACCAACCAATGCCGAGACCTCCTCAGACAGCTCTGGAGTTTTTTTGAGGAGGGCAAGTTGGACAGTTTATTGGCTTAATCGGGGCCCCACCAATCTCCCAACACGATCGCCCGAGTCGAATGCGAACAGGCCGGAAAGCTCATACGAGCTGACCCCTCAATCAACCTCGGAGACCGGACCTACATACTTCAATAAAGAGGAGGGAACTTTGGAAGTCTCTCCCCGATTTCCCGCCTCATCGTACCAAAGGCTACTGCCTGAGCTAAACGCTGTAAAAAAGAGGATGACTCGCTCGCCCTCTAAAGTTCGTCCTAAATATGATGGACCTAGGCAGCGATCGCCTACCCTAGCACAACGTATACCGTCGAGGATCGTCATCTGACATGGCGGTCCGAGGAAGAAGAGTGCCGCCATGGTCGCAAAAATCGATTAAACCGACGATCCGTCCATACAAGGTTCCTTTGGGCTTCGATCGCTCGCCCTTCGTTTAAATACGAGGCGGGCGTAGCCGAAGGACTCTCCAAAACAAATCAGAGGATTACTCGCTCGCCCTCTAAAGTTCGTCATCTACATGAAGAACCTAGGCAGGCGA
Organism: Orobanche coerulescens; assembly: GCA_033398695.1. Lineage (NCBI taxonomy): Eukaryota > Viridiplantae > Streptophyta > Magnoliopsida > Lamiales > Orobanchaceae > Orobanche > Orobanche coerulescens. The sequence goes on from CM065801.1 coordinate 71,694,259, forward strand.
TCCCCTCCCCTTACACAACGTATACCGTCGAGGATCGTCATCTGACTTGATTGTCCGAGGTAGAAGAGTGTCGACATGGTCGTGGAGGATGATGGAACCGTTCTCTGTGCCCGTGAAAGGTCCCTTTGGGCCACGATCGCCCGCCCTTCATTTAAGTACGAGGGCAGCGTAGTCTGAGGGCCCTCCAAAACAGATATGTGGACACGTTCGCCCGCCCTCAAAGGTCCATCACTTAACGTGGTGGGTCCTTCCCGGAGAATGCGACGCGTCCCTCCCCACATCTCAACGTATACCATCGAGGGTCACCATCTTAATGGTGGGCCGAGGTAGAAGCAGAGCTAACAAGCCGCGGATGTGTATTTGATTAATCCAACGATGCCCCGCGCAAGGAATCTTCCAGACCAAGACCGCACGCCCTTCGTTTAAATACGAGGCGAGGCGCAGACTTCGGAGGACCCTACCAATTAAGTGAGTCGCGAGAACTTAGCCATCAGATGGAATGTCGCTCACGCACAAGACATGATCGTGGAGATCGGTCCATCGAACTCTGCGATCGTGCACGGCTCCTCAAGATCGAGATGGTCGGCCTTTCGAGGTTTCGACAAAATTGAAGACCGCTCACTCAACGATTTATTTTCGTCCCCTTACTTTCACTAAGTGAACAAAAACAAGGGGGAAGAGTGCGGAGCTAGTTATACGATGATCGTCCCTATTCAACAACATACGGAGATCGGCATTTTTCAGATGTTTGTGCAGCGATCGAATTTGTTGTAAAAGTTATCTATATGAGTTTATCAATTCACTTGGAGCTACACTCGCAACAATCTCTCCTCACACATTTCTACAAAGTCATACAAAGACTCAGAAAAGCAATCATTCAAGTAAAAAATCGGAGAATCAAACATTTATTTCATTACTTGAAGTTTCAGAAGGACATACACGGTCGCTCGAAGGCCTAAGTATTACAAAAGAAAGCTACAAAATTACAAGGCAAAAAGCTAAAACAATAAGAACGAAGAGCCTCAGGCCCCTGCCTGGCCTTCGCCTTCAACCTCCGGATCGACCCGCGACCCTTCGCCAGCTTCCGGAGCGACCTCTGTAATACCCGAGATCTTTATTCCGGATTCGTTGGGTTTTCTGGGTTCGGATTGTCATTGTCCTCATCGTAGGAATTTAGTGCCATGTTTGGTTGTGACTTGTTGGGACAGGTTTTTGGAGGCATTTCGGATCACTTTGTGAGTTTTTGAGTTTTTGTGGTGTAGCGCACGCTAATGCTTGAAGCATAGCGCACGCTATTGTGTGGTGTTTAGCGCACGTTACTGAATTTGTAGCGCACGCTAATCGGTCGAGACACCCGTGAGCTACCGGATCGGGATCGAGCTTTGTTAGCGCACGCTAAGGCCGATAGCTAGCGCACGCTATCGACTGCTTAGCGCACGCTCTCTCTTCTTTCTAGCGCACGCTACCCGGTAGGTGCAGTTCTGTCCAGGGGCTACTGGACTGGTTTTGTGACCCGTTAGCGCACGCTACGGCTTTTAGCTAGCGCACGCTAACGTTGTTATAGCGCTCGAGCGTTGACCCGTTAGCGCACGCTAATGCAGGTGTTTAGCGCGCTAATAACTATCCAAAGATAAATACCGAAAGCGATTAAGTCGTCATTTTCCCACTTTTCTTCATCCCTTCCGACGGGAGTGAGATCCAGAGGCGAGTAGGACCGATCTTTTTCTTCTAGCTTCATCTTTGAGCGGATTTGTAGATGTTTAACAACATCTAATCGTCTTCTTGGTTCAAATCAAGGTAATCTCTTGTTAGAACCCTATTTTCTTAAATTTGGGGTTTTTGCTTGGATTTGTGATTCTTAACCGATCTCATCCGATCGGTTATTTGTTCTTGTTTGTCTTGACCGTAATCTTCAGATTTTGTTAACCGTTCATCGATTTTTATAGCCCGGATCAACGATTCTTGATTTCTTTGAGAACACTTAGATCCTTGTCGTTTTTAGGATCGTTTCGGTTTTCGATTAGTGTTATTGATTCGTGGTGATGCTATTTTCGTAGTATTCGTGGGTTGTCGAAGTCTTGATCGTTTTTGGAAGTTCGAAGGTTTCCCGATCGTGCCCGCTCGCTGCTTCGTCGCTCGTGATATCGAGGCAAGTATCTTGTCCATACGTTTCATGTTTCGTAGGCGTAATTAATGGTAAAGGATTTCGTGCGAAACCCAATATTTAATGAACGTAAAAAGGGATCGGTATATTCTCGATAAATGTTGTCTTTCAACGATAATTTATGTACTTCGTGAATATATGTGTTCTCGGAATATGTGTGTTGGTTTTGTATGTTGAAAAGATGATATGATCACTTTGAATGAGTTTATTAGACCGTAATCCTTTGCCGGGGATTACGTAATGTTATGTGTACTTGTTCGTTAAGAATGTATTACGTGGGATATTAGTTGTTACTCCTTTGAAAGGAGGTTGTGATGTTTAAGTGTTGCTTGGCTTGATGTTCTGCTCATTGTTATGTGATTGCTGAAAGTGATGTGCCTCCGGGTAGGATTGTTGAATCTCCGGGATCTATACTTGCTAGTATGGGTCGGGCGTGACCGTAGGGTTATCCAATCCGGGTATGTCTTGCGGGGACTCCGAGGTTCGGGGCTTGCTAGCCCGATGCTGAGATAACTTGTGGGGGTTATCATCGGGTATGTCTTGCGGGGACTCCGAGGTTCGTGGCTTGTTAGCCCGATGCCGGGATAACTTATGGTTGTGGGTTGGAATGGTTCTGTGACTGTTGTCACGAGGACATGTGATTTGGTATGGTTTCCTATTGGATTATTCACTCGGGTATGTTCTACGGGAGCATCTGAGGTTCGTGGCTTCTTAGCACGGGACGCGAATAATCCTTAGAAACATGTGTTATGTTATTCAGGTCGTGGACCTGTGGCTTATGATTCGGTTCTTGGACCCCGTGTGTTGTGAATTGGGTTGTGAAACCGCGTTTTATTATTGGAATCTTATTTTGGAAAGATGATTTTGGGCCGTGTCCCCAAGTGTTTTCGAAAGACTTGAGAATTCCTTATTTCCAAATGTTTTCAAACTCCCGAGACCGTAAAATATTTTGTATGAGATACATGGTTCTATTCCTACCTTTTATAAATCAAACTGTTTTGATTAAGTGATTTATCTCGGGAAATATATTCAAGATTTTATATTCTTGAAGCACGTTGTGTATGGCTTGTACTTTTGTTTTATACTTGCACTCGCAAAACAGTGGAGTTTTGCTAACCCCCGAGTATTCGGGGGGTGGATGTCTGTATTCCGTCCAGGTACTTGCAGGTAGCTGGGGAGCGAATCACAGGATCGATACGAAGGATGATGGGATACGAAGATACTAATCACGTGAAGACCAATTATAGAGTATTTGGTAGAGTCGTGTTGGTTATTCCTCCGATGTGTTATTTTCTCGAATTATGGAAGTGTTATTGTATTCTAGCCCCTGCATGGGTATGTGTTCTGGGCAAGGATCTTGTATGTATTGTTGTGTGTGTTGTAATATAAGACCAAATCGGTCTAATGGTCCTTTATGTAGCCATGTCGGCATGTGAAGTGATGCATTGTTTTGTATTTAGCCTGGTAGATCCTCGCGCAGAGGGTCTGCGGCGCTGTAATGTTCCCGAGTGGTTTGGGGGTGTTACAGCCTCCCTGTCCTCCGGAGCGTCAGGATGAACAAGGTTCGCCGGAGTCGGATACCAGCTCAAGTCCACACCGATATCCATGAGATCCAAGATAGGCACGGAGAAAGCAGGGTGAAGAGGGTGCTCCAACACATACGCCTTGAAGTTTTCAGCAAGAGGGCCGACCTCCAACCCTCCCTTCTTAGCAGCTCGGAGCGGGTCAGCGAATGCCATATAATAGGCAAACTTACTGACAAACTCCACGTTGAGAAAGGGATTGGCCTCGGTCACCTGCTGCTTCCCTTTCAACTCGGAAACCACCTGTTGCGCACCCTGGAGCTCGGCCTCCATTGCAGCCGTCTCTCCCCTCGACGTCGCCAGCTCGCTATTCAGCCAAGCGACGGTCACCTTCAGTTGATCGGCCTCCTTCTCAGTGGCCAGTTGCAACCGTCGGGCATCTGTCATCTGGTCCCGAAATTGGTCGGCCGTCGCCCGGGCTTGCTCGGCATCTTGTCTCGCCAGCTCAAGTTCATGACTCGCCCGCTTAGCTGCAGCCAGGGAGTCCTTCTCCATAGCCACAATCCTGTCGGCGAACTCGGCGTTCTCTTTCCGAGCGGCCTCGAGGTCCGCCTGCAGACGTGTAGTCGAAGGACGCCCCTCGAACTCCTGCGCAGCCTGCGCAGCCACCGTCGCCCCCTGGAGGGAGAGGGCGAAAGCAGCTTGCATCGCATTCCCGGATTGCTGGCGAGCGATCGAATCTAAGTCCGTCGTCCAGGACTTCGGCAAAGCAGAAACGAACCGGTTGACATAGAGTGGAACATCGCAGGCCACGCGAAGAGATCGGCTTGCGAGGAAATCCAGCACTATCAGCGGGCAAGATGGGTTAGTGCTACGGATCCTACATCAAAACGACAAAAAGTTAGCACATCTCCCACGCAAGCGATGAAATTCAACAAACAGACAAAGTCTACCTCTCGACTGTCTCGGGGTCACGACCAAAGTATGGCTTCCCGCGAGGGGTCTCATCCTCAGCGATCGCCATCTCTGGCAAGAAAGCCGCAGAGGGCATAGGCTCAGTCTCCGGGGGAACAGCGGTGATCGGAGGCGTGGCGATCGGCACCCCACCGGCAGGGGCAAAAACTAGAGTTTCTTCCAACCTATGCCGCTTGCAGTTCACCCGGAGCCCCTCCTCCCGAGGTTTCTCCTCCGATATGATCGGCTCCACGATGGGCCTCACCTCCGGAGCAAGAGGTAGCGCCACTGGAGGAACCCGAGATGACTTCTTCTGGCGAAGACAGCTCAGAACTCCGGGGTTCGACTTGGCTATCTCCGATGGAGGCTCCAAGAAATGAGGAAAGCAGACCTCTGCAATAAAGAGCAATCAAACAAACGGTCAGACACTCTGCAAGCAGGATGATCGCCAAACAATTGGAGATCGCAGAAACTCATACCTGAGACCGAGAGATGTCTCGGAAAAAGGAATAGCCGAGCAGACAGCCAACGACTCTCCTTGTTAATCCGGTGAGCGTCTAAGTCGTCGTCCGGCAGACTTCGTATCCGCTCCCAGACGACTAGGAAATCGAAAGGTAGCTCGTTGATCCCCGGAATGTGGAAACCTGCAAAAGGAAGACTAAATTAGATCAGTTTAGAACATATCCGAACAAAGGGATAGTCAAAACCCTTACTCTGAGTTCTCTCCCAAAAGCCTGTGGGAATGTTCAGCTCGCCCGTGGGGTTGTCACTCGGTGAGGCTTTCCAGGCACCAGCGACCCAGAACCACTTCGCCGGATCGCCTCGCACCTTGTTCGGGACTCCGAGGATCACCCGACCGGATAGGCCTTGAATATGATAGCCTCCGACCGACCCTTTGTGAGCCGTCAGCTTGAATAGGTGGTTCATCTCCAACGACGAAGGAAGGCGGTACAGTCGGTGACCGCCGAACAAAGTGAGAGTGCAAATGATTTGGAGCCAGGTATTCGTCGTCAACTGGAGCGGCGCCACGTTCCAAGAAGCCAGCAAGTGGGAGACAGAAAAAGACAGAGGGAACCGCAGCCCAGCCTCCATGATTGCTTCGTTCACGGCGACCATGCCCTCCGGAGGCTGATCGGCTCGTTCATTCTCGGCCAGCACAAAAAGATCCACATCTGAAGGGATATGAAACCTCGTCCTCCAGACGGCCAGGTCCTTCCTGTTCGCCGAGCTCCTTATCTGACCAAGGGACCATAGAGATCGTTGCGCATACCGTAATAGCGATCGCTTGGGGGGTTGATAAGGATGAGCGATCGAGTACTCCCGGTACGGACCGGCCAACCTCTCCATAATCTCAGCAAAGGCTACATAGGCCTGGCCAAAGGCACTATGCTGCTCCCAGTAGGCCCTCACCGCCAGATCTCTCTCCATCTGCGAGCGTCTTTGCTCAACCGCCGCCTCTCTAGTGACGTCGGCCTCATTAAATAGCGCCTCAACTTCCGCGGGATCAATACCGGCGCGGATAGCTTTGGAGGCCGTCTCTAGATGGAATCCTGCAGAGGGTCCATCCCGGACATTGGAAGCCCCGACGGCAGAGGTGGTGCACTTTCCGTGCGAAGAAGATGTTCCAGACATTCACGAATTTAAGAAGAGGAGAAAAGAAGTGTCTTTTCTTACCAAGGATCGAGTCGACCGACGTTCAGCAGTCGAAATCTCCAGAAAAATCTTCAGCAAAATCCTTCTTTCTCCGGTAAAAGCGCGTAAGAGTAAACACTGCAACCCTGCGCCTTTTTATAGGATATGGCAGGGACTTCTGTGCAATTAAGGAGAATCTCAGGGGTCGGAGTGCAACCGTCGCAATTAATGCTCCATTGAAAGCCGCGTACGCGTCTTTTCAAGGACGCGCTAGACGAGGAGTCGCACCTAACTGTCGGTCTCCCCCAACAAGAACCCGACACGTGCCCCGGAGACTTTTCCACAACCACTGTCGTTTCCCGCTCATTCCAGTGACGGACCAGGTCGTCCAAAGTTCAGAACCAAATAGTCCAAAGATGATCGCGAGTTCCGTAAAATGCAGTCACTCGTCAAAGTTAGGCGATCGCCAGCAAAACCACCTCACCCCACGTTTCCAACATTGGAGCGAGCTGGGGGGCAATTGTTGTGTCGGGATTTATTCACCTCGACAGGCGATCGACTTCAAAGGCCGAGCGACCGAGCCCACGACTAGAGGAGCCACGGAGAACTCGCCTAAACGAAGATAACAGTCCACCTTCGAGTATCTAGCGATCGACTCTGGTTCCCGACTTAGGACGACCGTCCTGTGCCACGAACAGAGACCTTCTTCCGTCAAAGTCCACGAAGAATGGATCTCAAAGCAGCGCCCATGTGCAGATCCGCGACAGGCGCCCCATTTCATGGATCGTTGACCACAGCCTGTCACCACTTTATCACCTACCGACAAACCCGCCGAAAGGTACAAGGTGGGACCGCCCGTGACAGCGACTCAGACGCGTGCAGACTTCTCATTGGACCGCACAGCTGGCTGCCAGCAACTCCTGCAGAATTTAAGGAGACCAGCCCATGTGCTAAAATAGGATCGCACGCTTATTATAATACAGCAGAGGCGATCGCCCAGCTTCTCCCAGTGCTATAAATAGAGAACCTCCATCAACTGGAGAAAGGTTGGAAAATCATTCCGAAAAACATCCACAAAGGTTCTCGATTCAGTTCGAAGAATACATACAAACAAACATATAGTCACGCTCTCGGTTCCCTCTCCCGAATTGACCTCAGGATTTCTCTCTCAGCACCTCTCAACCAGAAGACGGTCGGCAGAGGCAAGAAGTCTCCACAGTACATATTCGAAGAAACTCGCAAGTCCAGGAGCCCAAACGTACAACTAATACACACTGTGAGAGACCGTCGATTTCTCACAGTCATCACAGCATCATATCATTGTTACAAGAACTCACAGAGCATCATATCTGGTTCTTCCGGCAATCTTCACGCTCTATAACTAAGATAACCAGGGTCTTTACACTCATTGTAATTGTACTCTAACATTAATACTTGTATCCTAGAATATTTGTATTAATAACATCTCGCGAGAGCATTCAAGCCCGGGACTAACAACCCCGGCAAATCTTGTGTTATTTACTTTCCCACGGAAGTGTACTCTCACTTTGTTTGCTATCCATCCATTCCAGCAATATCTATCTCCGGATAATATTTTGGGTAGCAACAACCCACACTAATGATATCGTCAATGCCAACTAAATCCCCCTCTTCTCTAGCAGAGGAGTCCAAAGATGCAAAGTAAGAGTGCTGACTAGTAGCAGCTGTGCTCTTGGGAATCAATCTCGTCTCCTTAGGCCCTTTTTGGCAACTACTTGCAAACGGCAGGCCCCTTGCCTTTAGGGGCTGCCTGGGAAGTACTAGCCTTAGTGACTTTAGGAGGGGCTGGCTGCGTCTTCTGCTGACGAGAAGGGGCAGGCTGAGGTTTCTTATGCTAGGGTGGCAGAGGCCGTTCTTTGTTGCCAACTATGTAGAAACTGGACGGCTCGTGCCCCACGTGAGAACAGAGAGAGCAATATAGTGGCACTCTCTCGTAAATAATGCGCTGCGTAATAACCTGATCACCAAACTCAACCTCGATCTCAGGCACTCTGGGTGCCAGAAGGTCAATCTCGACGCACATATGGGCTACTGAAAGTCGTGAATGTGTGGCCATCGGGGCATCAACTAAGATGGGATTTCCAATAGCCTTGGCAATCGTGTATAATGCACGTGGATGAAATAAATGTAGAGGTAGACCCGGAAGTCTAATCCAGACCGGACAAATAGATGTCTCTATCCTAACCGAGAAACTAGGTGACCACTTAAATACTCATGCAGGACATCCAGAAAAATTCCAGGTAGAACCTAACCAAATACGTCTAAAGTCCTCATCATTATCAAACCTAACTGCTACATGACAATAGTTCAACCAACTCCAACTAAATTTACCCCTCAGTTTCATGTCAGTCAATCCCGAAGACACATCTCGAGGGGCGGGAATAGCATGTGAAAATTTAAGAATCAAAGTGCGTTCCCATGACGCGGCAAGAGTAATCATATCAGAAGAAGAAAAGGTAACACGCGTCTTCTCATTTACGGAGGAAAGAGTACCAAAAGGACATACCTTCACTCCGTCGAAATTGAAACTTTTAACTGTCGACCCGAGCTGCTGTATAAAACCGGCCTGCTGTGCCGAGCCGGATGAATTGTTGACCGCCTGGGCATACGATGGTTTCAGCCGAGATGGTTCATCAAGAGGACGGGTCGGATCATGAATGATGTTGCTGGGCTGGCCGGTTGAATTGATCGAAACCGGTGCTGCCTGACGAACCGGGTTGCAGATAACCGGAGCTGCTCGGATTTGGTGGATTGGGGTGTCAGGTTTCGGTTCCTTGGGGCGTTTTGAAATCTGGGTTGGATGATTTTTTATAAGGCTGGGCTGGGTTGTAGTTGGTGTGGATGGGCCGGGGTGAAATGATTTTTGTAGGGTGAGTGATGGGTTAGGCTGCTGTAGGGTATATGGGCTGGATGTGGGGACGGTTTGGCTGGGCTGGGAGGTAATAAAAAGGAGTGGGTCGCTAATATGGGCCGGGATAGGAGTTTTTTCAATTGGGGGCGGTATTAAATCAGCTGGGCCGAAATGAGCAGGGCCCGTATTGTTTGGGTTTGTGCTGGAAAAAAGGGTTTTATTTTGTGGTTTAAAATAATTGAGGATGGTGTTGGGCTTAGGCACATTTGGGTTAAGGATATTTGTAGATTGGTGGTATAAGTTTGAATGGGCCACTATAGATGGGCCGGGATTAAGTTTAGGAATATTTGGGATTTCATTTAGGCTTGTATTAATACTAGGCTTAGATTGGAAATATGAGGTGGGCCAAATAGTAGCAGGTCCAGAATGATTGGGTATGGGTGAAATGGGTCGTACCTTATTAATATTTTCTGGAGCAGGTCCATTAACAAGGCCCGGAGGATCTGAGCCGATCGCTGGGAATGGCCCTCATATCGACGGCTTAGAAGCGTCGATCGGGAGCTTTAAATGCTGGAAGATATCCGCCGCTAGGGTTACATGCGGCGCATTCAACCCTACAACTAGGGTTTCCAACATCGGTGACGGAGCTTCTGTAGAGACATGCTGGACTGTCGGAGATGGCGGAGCTTCTGCAGAGTCGAGCTGATCAGAATGACTAGATTTAGGCAAACCCATGCTTTTAGGAGATGCGATAGTATTGGCGAGCGAGCGACGGTGGTGATGTTCTCCAGGCGATGATGGTGGCGACAAAGAAGACGCTGGGGATGATGCTGGGATACTGCAGAAGACGTCAACTGACGAAGGTGAGATGACGATTGTTTTTGCGGGCGACCGCGACTTTTTTTTTTCTTCGGCATGATGTCAAGCTTCAGTCGGCGATAGCTGCGACGGCAGGCATGAAACTTTGCTACTGGAAGGTGCGGGATGTTATGACGATGACAGATCTGTTATCGGTTGACGAAGACGGCGATTGAACAGGTCGGAAAGTGAAGGCGACCGAGGAAGCGACTTTCACCTTGAGTGTGCGAAAGCCGCCGGACTCACGGAGGCTGCTGCCGGTTTTGGTTCAGGCTGGAAGTAGCAGGCGAAGGTTCGGGGAATGATGGCAAGTCGGCTGGTGGGTGAGACGGCTGGTCTTTTAAGAGCAGTATCTTGGCATAGTGCCAAGTATAGTGCGACTGCTGATTCCACCAATTAGGCTGAGTATAAAGCAGCCTCGGAGGCCTCCAAAGGAAGGGTTAAGAAGTTACTAGGTAAACTTCTCATGACACTTTGTGCTACGCTGCCTGAACAGTAGCATAGGCCTAGGAGCCGAGGTTTCACAACAGTACAAAACATATTGAGAGAGAGTATCATCTCGTAAGAGAATTTGTTCGCATGGAGATACATTGTGCTGCATAGAGTAGAGTTAGCCGACTACGTCGCTGATCCACTTACCAAGCCACATTCTCAGATTAGCTTGGAGTGTATTCTGGAGAACATGGGTATTAGATACCATAGTGTGTGGCATTGAGTGCAAGTGGGAGATTGTTAGGAGTATCCCTCGAATGCCACTCAGAGGATGTTGTGTGAGGTCATTGTACTTGTAATTATGTAAATCATTAATATAAGGCAATGCTTGTTTCTTTATTTACTGGTGGTTACTGGCATTCCTAACTCGTAAATATACATATAGAAACTAGTCCGTGTATTTGAGAGCAAAACGTTCCACTCTTTATTGAATAAGGGGGTCGGCACTGGAAAGGTTTATAGCTTAAATACTTAATCGTTCGCAATGAAACTTGACTGGGCGTTAAGTTTATATGAAGACTTGTATGACATGTTCTTTGACATGGAGAGTGCCTGTCGAACACTAATGGTCAGTGGGAGCACATGTTATAGGTATACCAATTGGATTAGTATACTCGAACCGACTCACCCTCGATTCGTCACACGGATTTCACTCCGGGACAGTCAATGACGGAATCGAAAGGTTGTGATAGGTATTCGTGAACCTTCGACTTAAGCATTTAGTAGGGATGTGCTTGTGACGTCAAGATTTTCATTAGAGTAGTTCGACCCTGTAAATCGGAAGGCGGGGGTCAACCTCGAGGTATATTTTGACGGGCAAGTAGTAGGTCCTACTGAATACCAAGATAGAACTATTTCTCCCGTTAGTGAGCGGGTTATATGTCCTGTGCGGTTATTGGCAGATGAGATAGTAAGTCTTTGGCCAAATCATTGGAGCTAGTTGTATTGGATACACGAGAGCTCGATGATCTCGATTTGCATAAACGCATGCATAGCGTCAAGTACAGATAGGGTTTGACTGACAGTGACCCTATAACTTGATCGGGACATGTGAAAGAAGGGTTTATACATATACTGGTATTCAAGACAGAATGGTTCTTGAATGATCCCATCATTCATTTTCAGTTGGGGTACCGTGTAGGCCGCCAGACTGGCTAGCTGGTGCTACTACTCTTTGGTTCCTCCCATTGCTGACTGAGACGGACCTGCCGAGTCGCGCATTAGGATTGACGACGGAATGAATCAAGCTTAATTCTCTCATTATCAATATTAGATATTGGATATCTAATTTGGGACATTAGATGTCTAAATTGATTTATTGGATAAATTAATTTACGGCCTAATTAATTAAATAAATTACCGGCTGATTAATTTAATTCATGAATATAAATATTTCTTGGAGAAATTAATTATGTTATTATGTATTTAATATGATTAATTAATTGGATTAATTAATCGATATAAATACATCGGAACAGAATCGGAGTTTATTTGTTTGGACTCACGGGAGTCTGAAACGAACCAAACTCGTCCGGTTTCTACATTGGCCGCACCCCATTTCAAGCCACCTTCATTTTGGACTCTTGTCTCCATTCTTTAATGGATGATAATTGTATAGGTGGGGTTGATTCTCATTAGCATGAGTTGTTACATATGGGGAGTTGAATAAAAAGGAAAAAGAAGACAATCACTCACCACCCATTTTGATTCCAACGTGAGAGAGAGTGAGGGAGAGAGAGAAAACTTTTCTCAAAGTCTTCATCATCTTCTCCAAGTCTTCTTCCATTTTTCTTCACAAATTCTTGATTTTTCTTGGAGGAAAATTCAGAAATAAAAGAGAGATTGTGAGTTATACACTTAGAGTGTTATAATTTCATATTAGAAGCTTCATCACTTAGCTCTAGCCATATCCTCGAAGGATAGCAAGGTGATCATCGTTTCAGTCGTTTCTCCGACGCGTGGCAAGTAGAGACGCAATGCTTTCGGCGTTGGATCATTCAAGAGCTTGGAGCGGATTGAATTGCAGGGAGATAGCCTAAAGCTTGGGGAATAGCTCAAGAGAAGGAATCCATCTAATCAACAGACTACAAGGGTGAGTTTCTATATCTCTTGTGAATTCATTTTGATATTCGTATATACGTTGCTCGATCGATCCCCGTAGGGATTCGGATCGAATTAATTTTCATTTTACCGCTTCCGCTGGGCCTTCGTTTTAGGCACCGTATCCCAATAATGGGTTGAGCGATTTTAGAAAATCCTTCCACAAATCGCCGATAACAACCAGCTAATCCGAGAAAGCTTCGGATTTCCTTGACATTCTTCGGAGGTGGCCAATCTCAGATCGCCTCCGTCTTCTGAGGATCGACACGTACGCCGTCTGATGAAATTACATATCCGAGAAACGTCACTTCGGACATCCACAACTTACATTTGGAAAACTTTCCATAGAGTTTATTTCGTCTCAACACGTCGCGAACCTGATGAAGGTGAACCTCATGTTCCTCTCGGTCACGAGAATAAATCAAAATGTCGTCTATGAAGACAACCACGAACTGATCCAAATAGTCGATGAAAACTTGATTCATTAACTCCATGAACACCACAGGTGCATTAGTTAACCCAAACAGCATTACCACAAATTTATAATGACCATAGCATGTTCGAAACGCCGTTCTAGTGATATCTGACTCTCGAATTTGCCACTGATGATACCCAGATCGTAAATCGATCTTGGAAAATACTGAAGCTCCCTGAAGTTGATCTAAGAGATCATCAATACGGGATAGAGGATATTTATTCTTGATCGTCACCATGTTCAACTCCCGATAATCGGTACACAAATGAAATGAACCGTCCTTCTTCTTGACAAATAACATTGGTGCTCCCCACGGGGACGCACTCGGTCGAATATAACCTTTTTCGGACAATTCCTCTAGTTGATTCTTCAGCTCCTACATTTCGGTCGGGTCCATCCGATACGGTGCCTTCGATATTGGAGATGTACCAGGCTCCAACTCAATCGTGAATTCCACATCTCTCTGAGGAGGCAAACCAGGTAACTCATCTGGAAAACATCGACATATTCTCTCACTACAGGAATATCTATCAACATTACTGATGATTTCTTGGTCTTAGCCATATAGCAACAATAACCAACACACCCATGATTGAGTAATCTCACTGCTTCCATCATATTAATGACTCTACCGGAACAACTGGGATTACCTCCCTGGAATACACATTCGACTCCATCGTCTGAAATGATAGTGACCATATGCTTACGGGCACTAAGGGTGGCATCATGACGATCCATCCAACCAATACCCAAAATGAACCCGTCTTTAGGTAAATCAACCACGATTAGGTCTGCTAGCCACACACGGCCATTAAGTTGAATCGGACAATTCTTAATGTCATAATTCCCGAGAACTCTTCTATCGTCAGGTAGTCCAATGACATAGGGTTCACAACTAATAGAACTATCTAGATGAAGTCTACTCAAGCATGATTTGGAAACGAATGAATATAATGCACCAGTATCAAAAGGGTACACACAGGCTGAGATAGAATTTCGAGTGTACCTGAGATCATTCGGGCCTCCAGATCATCAGTTCTCTACATCTCATAAATTTGGGGCTTGCCTGCCCTGGAACCAGATGCTCCCGTCTGATAGCTTTTGGCTCCGCCTTTGATTGCTCTCGTTGTCTCGAACGACGCGGGCTCAATAGCTTGATTCTGAACCGCTGACTGCTTTGGGGCTTGAGATGCCTGGCAACCCCACAGTTATAACACGTGATAGATTGCCACAAACACTTAGTGCTGTAATGACCCGGCGCTCCACAGTTGAAACAGGTGATGGCCGACCTGGCCGTCTGGGACTGAGACTCCATAGGTTTCGGCGCCAAAGGAGGTTGCTTGGAAAAAATAGGGCCCGCACAAGGCTTATTGAAGGTTGTCTGTCTGCCTTCGTACTGATTATGCTTCTTCGATTTCTTTCCAGAAGATGAAGGTTGATGCTTGGCAACTTCCTTCACAGTAAGCTCACAAGTAAGAGCTTTCTCGATTAAATCGGCCAGAGTGGCGCAATGATGATTAAGCAATTGCATATGGGCCATCATGCCCTGCATAAAAATGAGTGTATCAACCCGAACACCTTCTGATTGAGCTGTGTCTCGGGTACGACTCCATAACAATGAGTGATTATATCCGGGTGACTGAGTGGCAGTGTCGCCGCGGGTTGAATTAGCATTATCCCTCGTGTTCGCGCATGTATTCACACGGGCTCTCGGGTTTCGGCCCGCACTGCGGCCTCTCCCCCTGTATCCCCTGACAGCTCTCTCCATACTGACGTAGGAAAGTCACATGTTAATTATAGATCTCACATGAATATCACATTATGATTACGTTATGAAATAGTAATAATGAGCATATGCGCTCTAACACAATGATTACATGAGTGATCAACCGAGGTGAAATGATTATCTAATGAAATTCTTGAAATGATTATCTTGAACAAGTTAACAAGATTAATGATACGATCCCCAAGATCAACAACTGAACAATGAAATGAACTGAGTGATTAATGAGTTAACATGATCGACATGATCAAAAATGAAAATGATGATTAAGGATTGTTGACTGTTGAATGATGAATGAGTGATTCTTATTGCCAGAAATTATACCATGGCATCAGAAATCTTACTGTTCTTTGGTCTGAGGGGCTTAGCTCTTGCACAGGTCACATATGACGTGAAAGTCCAATGATACTAGTCTGGTGAATGATGATTTCAATTAGGCATGACTTGGAAGGTAGTATTCAAAACCACGCTCCAATACCAACTCTGTAACACCACATACTAGGCGACTATTACAATGCCATGGACCCCTGACTGGGACCCATCAGGCGAATGAAAATTAATGACTTAAATAATATAATTGTAGTACCGAACCACATTATATCATTAATTACTCCGATTAGGAGTTTCAAGTGCAACACACCCAAGATAATACAGAATACATGTATATTTTATATGAAGATAAAATATACAACACGGAATAAAATGAGTATTCAAACGGAAGTCTGCAGCGGAAATAAAATGAAGAAACACGAATGACTGAAAAGGACTGGGCCCCCCCTACTAGTATCACTGGGACTCCTCGCCGTCAACGTTTTCTTCCCGTGCTTTAGCCTTGCCATGACCTGAAAACAACATCCTCCAATGGGGTCAGTTACACAGAACAACAATCCTCAAGAGTTGAATGAACACAATCATGATATATCTTAATTATGAAACTAAGCAGAAGAGGGGCATCATAGTACGCCCGTAATGGTATGTGCACGTGCACAAGACGAGTGTCCGGACACACCCGCCCTTGTACCTAATTAGTCTCACGGAGGTACATTACCGTGTGCACAGTCCATTGTGTCGGTGATCCCGATCACATGACTATCATGTGCCCGACTAAAAATTCCACACATCCCCACCCGGCCACGCGATATGAACCCAGAAGGCCACAAGAGAAAAAGTGACCAATGATGAATATTAATGAATAACAATCCGACAGGGGAAAAGAATGACTCACCGAGATGAAATGACAATGAAATGAATGATAGCTCACTGAAAAGATTAGAATCGTCGTTCCTCGTGAATTGAATGATTAGTTTGATAATTACAAGTCTCAACATGATTATTACACTATGGATGAATTATGATTATGAATGAACAACAACGAAAGGAATGAGTATCCTTTTAACCGAGTAAGAATTAACTTACACAACACCAGTGAAGAATGTCCTTCCTCGAACAAACGTCCAAAAATGAGATGTCGGTCGCTCGAACAACCTTGAATAACACAATTACCCACAATCCGTTCAATATACGTATCAAGCACTATTATAACTCACTCAAAACGTCAATACGAATAATCCAAGTTCATTGGGGCATTAAAACAAACACATTGTAACCAATCTTCGATTGCTTACAACCAATCATCAATTTTATCGATACCGAACCTCCGAAAAGTGATACAACCCAACAAAACATCTCCAACACAATCAAGAATCCAATATGAATACCTAAATCGAGATTTCAACAAAATCTAATCGAAAACCCCCAAATCCAAATCAATATTCAAAGTGTTCTTGAATAATCCCAATTAATCCGATGATAATCCTTGACACTTCATAATCACAAGTATATCACTTCATATATCATGATTATCACATCTAAAACATCATATCTCAACTCAAAATCGAAATCCAAGATGTTAAAGAATTTACCTTTGAAGATCCAAACACTTCGATCCGGTGAAATCGTGTTAAATCGACTATCCAAGCTTCCCAATCCAAGATATATGCTTAGAACACTCCTACCCAAGTGATGTGATGAAGTAAATCTCTCCCAAGGACTTATCTCTCTGAACTCAAGTGAAATAGGGGTGAAATGAGCACAAAAACCCCGACCAGCTACTTAAGTACTGCCATTGTTATGGCCGTAACTCGGCCTACTTACGGCCATAACATCTCCAAGTCAACGGCCTTACGGCCGTAACCAGCCACATCGTACGGGTGTAACTCGACTTCATCTAAAGTCTACCGACAGACTTACGGCCGTAACCGCACCGCCTTACGGGCGTAACTCGACACATACGGCCGTACTCGGCAAAAATTTACGGGCGTATGAAGGCTTCGTCAAAAACTGACCGGGCACCCTGCTCGGCCTTACGGCCGTACCTGCCTCAACTTACGGCCTTATGCCTCAACCCCTACGGTCGTATGTCCTCTTCGTCCGACATGTCCTGAAAACAATGAACGTATGCTACGGCCGTAATATAAGCATGTTACGGCCGTAACTCGCTGTTGGACACCAATGAAATGACAAAACCGTCTACTCGACACACATCACTGAATGATCTGACATACCATACTTGTATGAATATAATTGAGTCCAATAACATGCGATAGATGATACTTCCAACACAAGACTACCAATCGCGATGATTATGATAATACTCTCGTCTCATTTCTCAAACGGAGAATGACGATCGACAACTGATACACGGCTAAAATATGCCAATGAAGAATACAATGGAATGAATCATGAATGATGAGTGATTCTTAATGAGTGAATAATCCGACAGTGACTATTACTGAATGATAATTACTGAATAATAATAAATGAATTACAACTGGGTATTACAGATTCTAACTTTAGTATGGTAGTCTGGTTATCCAGGGATGACCAGTTGGTTGATCAGATAAGAGAAATATGTCCCGTGTTTTAGATTCAGTACAAAATATGATTTTAGAACTCGGGTTTTGTGAAACATCGGTTTTTTTGCTATGTGGCTCTATTGGTAGGGTAGCAGCGTGATTTTGCTATGGTGATTTTTGACTTTTGAGCCAACTGATTTCTCCTTGCAGGTGTTATTTTTAGTTCTTTCTTAGTAAGTGTAGATTTTGGTATGTCAACCCCATGATGGTTGTTTTGGATATTTATTGGTCGTTCACACTCCATGTATGATTGGGTATGCTCAACGGTTTGTGATTGGTTGTTCGTACGCCCGAGGGGTATGTTCCACAATCGGGTGTGTTTCTTTGAGACCCACTATATGTGATTTGTATAACGTTTGAGAATTTTATTCTCTCATGTATCTGTTCTTGTGGTTCTTTGTTGACCGTGTTGGAACCTTACTCTGAGATGATGTTCTCGGTTATTGTTGATCCTCGGATTATTCCATAATTGAGTTATAACGACGCATTTGTTGAATTTGTGAAATTGTGACCGTAAGCATATTGAGCCTCTGAAGAAGAATCATTTGCTAGTATACACGGGAGATAATCGACTTCATATACTTGTAAGTATACTGTTTTGGTTATTCATTAATGATGATGATTGATCAGTTTCGTGATAATTCTGGATATTATGGTTGACCTTTTTGTTGTGACCGGACTGCAACTTTCGAGGATGAAACTTATTTTAAGTGGTGTAGTATGTAATATCCTGAATTTGTACTATGGTTGTTTAATGTAACTTTATCCGAGTTATATTGTACAATGTAGAATATGTACATTATGGATATAATAATTAAAGGACTGAGACATTTGTATTGGTATAATTGTCGTACTTTGTCGACAATTGCATTTGAGGATATTGGGTATCGTATGAGAATATTATTGGAAGGAGTATATGTATCCAGTATGTCGTGAATATGTATTCGGTATCTCGAGACGTCAGGCAGGAACAGTCGTAAATGGCTAAGTATAGAAGCCATAACGCATGTTAAGCATAAGAGCTAACGTACGTTAACCTACAAACATAACGTACGTTACGAAGAGTACATAACGTACGTTATGAGAGGAATCTGACCTGATCCAGGATATGAGCTATGAGTGGGCCCGATGTCAGTAAATTTCGGTGCCCATGTGGACAGGAGAGTGAACGAAGAGGTTAACGTACGCTATGGATTGCTCATTACGTATGTTAAATGAGTATATTACTGTAGCAAGTCGACTATATGTTACATACGCTATGGCACATGTGTTACGTACGTAATACAAGGTACTAAATGAGGCAGTGAGCTCTAGATGCTGATTACATATGCTATGTAGGACATATAGCGTACGTTAGTAGGCCTTACCTACATTAATGTTGGGTGTTAACGTACATAATGATCTATGCAGGTTATAAAATAAGGATCCGTCTTTCATTTCTTCACGAGAAGAAACAGATATATTCCTCCCAAACTTCATCCCTCTTCAATTCTAAGCCTATTCCAGACCCTTCCAACCTAGTTGAGACCTTGATGGTTCGATTAAAAGCTTGAGGTTTGGAATCCTTGATGTTTCTTGAAGTGTTTGAATGTTGTGGTTCTTTTTTAAGAGGTATGTTGGATAACTCCTCTCTTTAATTTCGGATTTTGAAGTTGTTGTTGATATCTTGTTCGTATGATGATGGTTATGGTGGTGGTGTTGTGATTCTTGAGGTTATGTGAATTGTATGTTGAAGAATATGATGATATATGTCTTCAATATGTTGTTTGTTATGAACATGATTATGGAATCATGGTGATCTTGGTGTTCTTGATATATATCACATCAAAGAGGAATATGTGATGGGATATATAATGGTTTTTATTATAAACATGGATTTGATAATTAAAACCAATATTATGTTGATTGTAGTAGTTGATTTTATATGTTCTTGATGAAATATGAATCATGATAATGAGGATGAATCCGGAAATATTATGGTTAATCTTAGAACATGATTATCAATGGTATTGAACCATTTGGATATTTTGGATTGTCGATTATGGCGGTCGTATTATTTTACCGTGAATTTACAATTATGAACAAGGAAGAATCTTGTTAATTCATCTAGGAGGTTGAATTCGGAATAGACTATGTTATGTAATCCTTGTTACCGGGATGAGTTGATCGTTGATATGATTATTGGAGTATGGAATCGTATTGTGGTTATGGATTCATGATTGATTGATTCAGGTTGTTCAGATTTTTGTTTAATCGGGATATTGTGGAACTGTTGAGTTTGTTGATCGGTTATATTGATTGTTAATTATGATTATCGAGTTGCGGTTTGTATTGTGGATATGCGTTCGTAATTGTTGAGTTGAATTATTTCGTTTTGTATATGATCGAGGAATCGTTGAACCGTTGAGTTTGATTGGTTGGCTATGTCGGTTATTGATTATTATCGGACTATTGTTAATTGATTACTTCAGTAGGTTGTGATAATTGATCAATGACTAGAATAATATGTTGGGGATGAGTTCGAGTATGTTCGGGAATTGCTTTGGCCGGGACCGAGGAGCTTGTAGACGAAGGCAAGAAATTGGTAACGGCTTCATTATCATCATATCGGTATCGAGGCAAGTTATTACTTGCTCAGTTTATAATAATTAATGAATGGTTTCAGGTTCATTCGTTTATAATTCGTATAACATTGATTTTAATTGTGAACTCTAGAGATTTTGGATTGTTCGTTGTTTTCGAATTGTGGCAATTAAATGATAATGTATATGATTTACATTTGTTTTTGGTGTTATTTTGAGTTCTTTCTTAGTAAGTGTAAATTTGGGGATGGCAACCCCAGGATGCTTGTTTTAGATATTTATTGGTCGTTCACACTCCATGTATGATTGGGTATGCTCAACGATTTGTGACTAGTTGTTTGTACGCCCGAGGGGTATGTTCAACATTCAGGTGTGTTTCTTTGAGATCCACTGTTTGTGATTTGTATAACGTTTTGAGAATTTTATTCTCTCGTGTATTTGTTCTTGTGGTTCTTTGTTGACCGTGTTGGAACTTACTATGTGATGGTGTTCTCGGTTATTGTTGATCCTCTGCTAGTAATATTGGTGTTTATCATGTTGATGATATTCTCGGTTGTGTTTTGACCTTTGGTTGGTCGTATTGGAGTTTATCATGTCGATAATATTCTCGGTTGAAGTATTGGTTGAACACTGTTATTGATCTTATGAACGTTCGGACTTTGTGTCGATGTTTCGGGATTTGTTGCCATTATTTTGGGCAGTTGTTTCACATATGTATCGTGTATTATTCATTTTATCAGGATGGGGACTTGATTGTGTGATCAGGTAGACAGGCTTTGACACGGGTGGATTATTCCATAATTGAGTTATAACGAAGCATTTTGTTGAATTTGTGAAATTATGACCGTAAGCGTATTGAGCCTTTGAAGAAGAATCATTTGCTACAAAACACGGAGATAATCGACTTCATATACTTGTAAATATACTGTTTTGGTTATTCATTAATGATGATGATTGATCAGTTTCGTGATAATTCTGGATAATGTGGTTGACCTTTTTGTTGTGACCGGACTGCAAGTTTCGAGGACGAAACTTATTTTAAGTGGTGTAGTATGTAATATCCTGAATTACTACTATGGTTGTTGAATGTTACTTTATCCGAGTTATATTGTACAATGTAGAATCTGTACATTATGGATATAATAATTAAAGGACTAAGACATTTGTATTGGTATAATTGTCGTACTTGGTCGACAATTGCATTTGAGGATATTGTGTATCGTATGAGAATATTATTGGAAGGAGTATATGTATCCAGTATGTCGTGAATATGTATTCGGTATGTCGAGACGTCAGGCAGGAACAGTCGTAAATGGCTAAGTATAGAAGCCATAACGCATGTTAAGCATAAGAGCCAACGTACGTTAACCTACAAACATAACGTACGTTACGAAGAGTACATAACGTACGTTATGAGAGGAATCTGACCTGATCCAGGATATGAGCTATGAGTGGGCCCGATGTCAGTAAATTTCGGCGCCCATGTGGACAGGAGAGTGAACGAAGAGGTTAACGTACGCTATGGATTGCTCATTACGTATGTTAAATGAGTATATTACTGTAGCAAGTCGACTATATGTTACATACGCTATGGCACATGTGTTACGTACGTAATACAAGGTACTAAATGAGGCAGTGAGCTCTAGATGCTGATTACATATGCTATGTAGGACATATAGCGTACGTTAGTAGGCCTTACCTACATTAATGTTGGGTGTTAACGTACGTAATGATCTATGCAGGTTATAAAATAAGGATCCGTCTTTCATTTCTTCACGAGAAGAAACAGATATCTTCCTCCCAAACTTCATCCCTCTTCAATTCTAAGCCTATTCCAGACCCTTCCAACCTAGTTGAGACCTTGATGGTTCGATTAAAAGCTTGAGGTTTGGAATCCTTGATGTTTCTTGAAGTGTTTGAATGTTGTGGTTCTTCTTTAAGAGGTATGTTGAATAACTCCTCTCTTTAATTTCGGATTTTGAAGTTGTTGTTGATATCTTGTTCGTATGATGATGGTTATGGTGGTGGTGTTGTGATTCTTGAGGTTATGTGAATTGTATGTTGAAGAATATGATGATATATGTCTTCAATATGTTGTTTGTTATGAACATGATTATGGAATCATGGTGATCTTGGTGTTCTTGATATATATCACATCAAAGAGGAATATGTGATGGGATATATAATGGTTTTTATTATAAACATGGATTTGATAATTAAAACCAATATTATGTTGATTGTAGTAGATGATTTTATATGTTCTTGATGAAATATGAATCATGATAATGAGGATGAATCCGGAAATATTATGGTTAATCTTAGAACATGATTATCAATGGTATTGAACCATTTGGATAGTTTGGATTGTCGATTATGGCGGTCGTATTATTTTACCGTGAATTTACAATTATGAACAAGGAGGAATCTTGTTAATTCATCTAGGAGGTTGAATTCGGAATAGACTATGTTATGTAATCCTTGTTACCGGGATGAGTTGATCGTTGATATGATTATCGGAGTATCGAATCGTATTGTGGTTATGGATTCGTGATTGATTGATTCAGGTTGTTCGGATTTTTGTTTAATCGGGATATTGTGGAACTGTTGAGTTTGTTGATCGGTTATATTGATTGTTAATTATGATTATCGAGTTGCGGTTTGTATTGTGGATATGAGTTCGTAATTGTTGAGTTGAATTATTTTGTTTTGTATATGATCTAGGAATCATTGAACCGTTGAGTTTGATTGGTTGGCTATGTCGGTTATTGATTATTATCGGACTGTTGTTAATTGATTACTTCAGTAGGTTGTGATAATTAATCAATGACTAGAATAATATGTTGCGGACGAGTTCAAGTATGTTTGGGAATTGCTTTGGCCGGGACCGAGGAGCTTGTAGACAAAGGCAAGAAATTGGTAACGGCTTTATTATCATCGTATCGGTATCGAGGCAAGTTATTACTTGCTCAGTTTATAATATTTAATGAATTGTTTCGGTTTCATTCGTTTATAATTCGTATAGCATTGATTTCAATTGTGAACTCTAGAGATTTTGGATTGTTCGTTGTTTTCGAATTGTGGCAATTAAATGATAATGTATATGATTTACATTTGTTTTTGGTGTTATTTTGAGTTCTTTCCTAGTAAGTGTAAATTTGGGGATGGCAACCCCAGGATGGTTGTTTTAGATATTTATTGGTCGTTCACACTCCATGTATGATTGGGTATGCTCAACGATTTGTGACTAGTTGTTTGTACGCCCGAGGGGTATGTTCAACATTCGGGTGTGTTTCTTTGAGATCCACTGTATGTGATTTGTATAACGTTTTGAGAATTTTATTTTCTCGTGTATATGTTCTTGTAATTCTTTGTTGACCGTGTTGGAACTTACTGTGTGATGGTGTTCTCGGTTATTGTTGATCCTCTGCTAGTAATATTGGAGTTTATCATGTTGATGATATTATCAGTTGTGTTTTGACCTTTGGTTGGTCGTATTGGAATTTATCATGTCGATGATATTCTCGGTTGAAGTATTGGTTGAACATTGTATTGATCTTATAAACGTTCGGACTTTGTGTCGATGTTTCGGGATTTGTTGCCATTGTTTTGGGCAGTTGTTTCACATATGTATCGTGTATTATTCGTTTTATCAGGATGGGGACTTGATTGTGTGATCAGGTAGACAGGCTTTGACACGGATGGATTATTCCATAATTGAGTTATAACGAAGCATTTTGTTGAATTTGTGAAATTATGACCGTAAGCGTATTGAGCCTTTGAAGAAGAATCATTTGCTAGAAAACACGGGAGATAATCGACTTCATATACTTGTAAGTATACTGTTTTGGTTATTCATTAATGATGATGATTGATCAGTTTCGTGATAATTCTGGATATTGTGGTTGATGTTGACTCAAAAAGGATTTTGATGATAATTTCATTCAAAACATTTAATTAAATCAATCTCATCACGTTACTACATTGAAGGAACAAAACGATGTTAGCGCACGCTACCTATACCAGCGTAGCGCACGCTATCGAGGATTGTATGTATCAGCCTAGTCAGTCAGCTGCAGTCCAGTGAAGTCACCTGATGGATAGCGCACGCAAGTCTTTAAACATTAGCGCACGCTAAAATACTACAGTTAGCGCACGCTACTCAATCATTATTAACGCACGCTATCGCATCATTCAGTCAGAGGACAAAAAGGTCTGGAAAGAAAATGGAAACGGTCTTGCGCACGCTACGAACAAATATTTACGTACGCTAACACAAGGACTTAGCGCACGTTATCCCTCATTACTTTGCGCACGCTATCAGATATCATGGTCAGTAGTCCAGTAGCTACTGGACTCAAAATGAAAAGGACTTTACGTACGCTACACAGGGTAACGTACGTTACTGAAGAAAATATTTAGTGCACGCTACGATATAAACATTAGCGCACGCTAAAACCGTCAAACAGCTTACTGTTGGAATTTCTACCATTGGAAGGCAAGAGTCAATGAAGATCCGTGAAATCTGGAAAAGTTGGAATTAATTAATACTAGCGCACGCTATGCATGTTTGCTAGCGCACGCTAAGCTCAAATCTAGCCGTTGGATAAAGAGACGTTGGGGAGACAAACCAACATTTTCAAAGTCAAGATTGAAGACCTGTTGACTAGACGATAACGCACGCTACGAGTACATGACTAGCGCATGCTAGCCATACAAATTTACCGTTGGAACAGTCTTGTGACCGTTCAAGAAAGCCAAGTCAGAATCGATAGTGCACGCTAGACGGCATTCTTAGCGCACGCTACTAATACAATTTTCAGCATTTAAAGAATGGCTCGGACCTATAAATACCCATGGGGCTTGGGTATCAAAAACACACAACTTCAAGCATTCAAGCATACAAGCATTCTTGAGCTCAAATTGCTACTGATTACTATATTATAAGTTGTGAGAAGGAAAGATACAAGAGTGATTTTCTTTGTAATATCTATCATACTTTGTATTCTTTCATTTGATTGTAAGTGTTGCATCACTTACACTTGAGCGTAAAACAAACAAATCAAGAGTCACTAATCCGGTGTTATTAGGATCTTTGATCCGGCATTGTTAGGATTATACTCCCATATTCATATAGTGAGGATTATCTAGTTCCTATAGAACACTAGATAAACAAAAGTTTATATTGAGAGAGAGGTTGGGCTTGGACCGATAGAAGACAAGCGGTTGTAACGGTTGTGAACTCGGACCGATCAAAGACGAGTCAAGATTGTGGTTGTTCTTGAGCCAATAGAAAAAGAAAGTCGGAGAGAGGACGTAGGCAAGTTGCCGAACCTCTATAAATATTTGAGTCTTTAAATTCCGCACTATTTTTCATTTATTCGCAAGAAATTTCGTTATTCCGCATTACCACTATTCAACCCCCCTTCTAGTGGTAAATTTATCTCTTCAGTTAGTATCGGAGCGGGTCTCTTTTTAAAGGTTTAACCACCTAAGAGAAAAAGATCCGCAAATGGCACTTCTTGGCCAAATCGAAGGAAATGCTCTCAACCGTCCTCCTTTCTTCGACGGTTCCAATTTCATGACATGGAAAAAGAAAATGGCTATCTTCATTCAAGCCTACAATATTGAAATCTGGAAAGTCATTGCTCTTGGTCCTAAGCTTGCTAATAAAGTGGATGGATCATTGAAAAAGATCGACGAATTCAATGACGAGGATTGGAGGAACACACACGTCAACTCACGAGCGACTCAACTTCTCTATTGCGCTCTTAATCCCGAAGAACTCAATAGGATATCGTCCTATGAAAGTGCAAAGGAAATTTGGAAAATTCTCAAAGTCACTCATGAGGGAACCACCCAAGTCAAAGAGACCAAAATCAACATGTTACTCCATGACTACGAACTTTTCTCCATGAAAGATGAGGAAACGATCACAAATATGTTGGATCGATTTTCGGCTATAACCAATGGTCTTGCATCTTTCGGAAAGCCTATATCGAGCAGCGACAAAGCCAAGAAAATTCTTCGATCGTTGCCACGAGAATGGGATGCCACGGTCACCGCAATCATGGAGTCCAAAGATCTCAACAAGCTCGAATTTAGTGCCCTCATCGGGTCACTCATCAATTATGAGATCGTTCTCAAGTCTAGAGGCACCAAACCTAAGCCTCGGGAAAGAGTAGTCACATTCAATGTTGATAGAGATGTTGAGGAAGATGTTCCCGAAGATGAAGACGACGAGGAACTCGCTCTCTACGCCAAGAACTTTAGAAGGTATAAAAGCCTAATTCAAAAGAGGCGAAGTTTTCTTGGTCGGGATGGCAAACCGGAGCAAAAGAAGAGTGGCTATACTCCCATAAATAAGTTCGACAATAATTGTCGGAAATGTGGTCAAGCCGGTCACTATGCCAAAGAATGCCGAGGATCCTCTTCAAAACCTCAAATGGAAAGATTCAAAAAGATTGAAGTCTTAATCGCTTCTTGGAGTGATGACGAGGAGGAGATTGAAAGATCTCTAGATGCAAATCTCGCATTCATGGCACTCGACTCCGAAAGCAATATCGAGGTAAGCTCTAAACTCAATGATGACGAATATGACTCTTTCGATTTTTGTGATTCGCAAGAAGTTCATCATGACGATGAGTTATTAAGTGCGTTTGAATCCTTGAACACGGAGTATGATGAGATGGTTAAATTAACTATATCTTTAAAGAGAAAAATAAAATCTCTAGAACTCAAAAATTCCTCCCTTCAAAACAAAGGCAAAACTATTGAGATCGACCATATATTATGCCTTGAAAAAGAAAATGTTTTGAAAATCGTGTTGACAAAAACTCAAAAGGAGATAAAATATATTTTGAACAAATTTACTCTCGGAAACGAGAAATTCGAAAGGCTTCTATCTATTCAAAAATTGCCCTTGCTCAAGCATGGTCTTGGTTTCGATCCTTTTAAACGGGAACAATCCCTTATCAACCTTGACAAACTAAAGAAAACCGAAACCGAGAACTCAAAAGATCTTCCCAAACGAGTTCATGATGCTAATGCTCGTTCAAAGTTGAGAACCATCAAAGTTAAACAAATATGGGTTCCTAAAGGGACAATTGTTCCGAATGCTATAAGCATAGTTAACTTTGGAGGACCCAAACGGGCTTGGGTACCAAAACAACCGAGAAATTCTATTTTCGTAGGTACCGGCACCAAGGAAAAGCAAGTGGTACATTGATAGCGGATGCTCAAGGCACATGTGCGGCTCCGAGGACTTATTTGAAGACCTCGAATATCAAGAACAAGGACATGTGACCTTTGGAGATAATCAAAAAGGAAAAATCAAAGGCATCGGCAAAGTCGGTAAGGAACCTTCTCCTTCTATCAACAAAGTATTGTTTGTTGAAGGTTTGCATCATAATCTTCTTAGCGTTTCGCAACTTTGCGATGAAGGTTTTAAAATTCTATTTGAGCAAACGCATTGCACGGCATTTAGAAATAATAAAATTGCTTTCATTGGTTTGAGATGTGGAAACATCTATATTGTTGATCTTAATGATAAAAGTTCATTCAATGAAAAATGTCTTATTACTTTGGATGATAATGCATATTTATGGCATCGAAAATTGGGGCATACTTCTCTACCTATCATTTCTATTTTATCTAGGCATGACCTTGTTCGTGGATTGCCCAAACTCAAGTTTGATAGAAAGCATTTGTGTGAATCATGCATAAAAGGGAAACACACTCGAGAATCTTTTAAACCAAAATTCGAGTTTCCACTAGTCGAGTTCTTGAACTTGTGCATATGTATTTGATTGGACCATCTAGACATGTTAGTTTAAATGGCAAACTTTACACTTTGGTTATTGTTGATGATTTCTCTCGATTTACTTAGGTTAGATTTTTAGCACATAAGGATGATGCATTTTCCGAGTTTTCTAAATGGTGTCGTTTGGTATCAAATGAGAAAAATCTCTCCATAATTTCTATTCGCACAGATCACGGAGGTGAATTTGATTGCACTCCGTTTGAACTCATATGTGATAAATACGGGATTAATCATAACTTCTCGGCCCCTAGAACACCTCAACAAAATGGAGTTGTTGAAAGGAAAAACCGATCTTTGGAAGAAATGTCGAGGACTATGCTTAATGAATACTCTCTTCCATGATATTTTTGGGCCGAAGCAATCTTTACCGCATGCTATGTGATTAACCGGGTTCATGTTCGTAGAACTCATCTTAAAACCCCTTATGAATTATGGAAGGGCAAAAAGCCCAACATAGCTTATTTTCATCCTTTCGTTTGCAACGTATTTATTTTAAACAATGGTAAGGATAACTTGGGCAAGTTTGATGCTAAATCCGACTCCGGAATATTTCTTGGTTATTGCACTAATAGCAAAACATATCGTGTTTATAATATTAGAACGAATAAAGTTGAAGAGTCTATACATGTTAAATTCAATGATATGATCTCACCCCCGAGAAAGGTAGACTATTTTGATGATGCATGTACTTTTCTGGATCCCTCACCCGAAGTGAAGAAAATTTCGGAAATCGAAACGAACACAATCGTTGATTTACCGAAAGATTGGAGGCACATCAAAGACCGTCCAAAGGATCTTGTGATTGGAAACATTGAAGACGGTGTTCAAACCCGAAGGAGAACCACCGAATTTATGGCTCATTGTGCTTTTGTATCCGAAATAGTTCCCAAGAATATATCTGAAGCTCTCGATGATGAAAGTTGGGTGATGGCAATGCAAGAGGAGCTTGTGCAATTCATGCACAATAATGTATGGAATTTAGTTCCCGCTCCTAAAGATAAAACAATTATCGGAACTAAATGGGTGCATAAAATCAAGAGTGACGAAGACGGCTATCCAATTCGAAATAAATCTCGTTTGGTCGCTCAAGGGTATAATCAAGAGGAAGGTCTTGATTATGAAGAAAGTTTTGCTCCTGTGGCTCGACTCGAAGCCATCCGCTTGTTATGTGCATTTGCTGCCCATAAAAAGATCAAACTATTTCAAATGGATGTGAAAAGTGCATTCTTGAATGGTTACATTCAAGAAGAAGTCTACGTCAAGCAACCTCCCGGCTTTGAAGATCATCAATTTCCGGATCATGTCTACAAGCTCAACAAGGCACTCTACGGGTTGAAGCAAGCACCCCGAGCATGGTATGATCGTTTAAGTCAATTTTTAATTGCAAATGATTATAAAAGAGGCAAAGTCGATAATACCTTGTTTGTGAAAATATTGAATGATGATATACTTGTTTGCCAAATCTATGTTGATGACATTGTATTTGGAGCTACTAATGAATCTTTGTGCCAAGATTTCTCTAATCTTATGAAAGGAGAGTTCGAGATGAGTATGATGGGAGAATTAACATTCTTCCTCGGGCTTCAAATCAAGCAATGCGAAGATGGAATCTTTATCCATCAAACGAAGTACTTAAACGACCTTCTTAAGAAATTCAAAATGGAAAGTAGCAAGGTGATATCTACTCCAATGTCTTCATCATTAAAGCTCAAAAAAGATGAAAATGGCAAATCCGTAGATCAAAAACTATATCCAGGTATGATCGGATCTTTGTTATATTTGATTGCATCTAGGCCAGACATAATTTTTGCTACATGTTTATGTGCTCGATTCCAAGCTAATCCCAAGGAATCACATTTAACTGCTTGCAAACGTATTTTTCGTTACTTGAAAGGAACTATTGGACTAGGTCTATGGTATCCTTCCTGTTTAGATTTTAATTTAATTGCATATAGTGACGCCGATTTCGGCGGATGTAAAATTGACAAAAAGAGTACTAGTGGTACTTGTCATTTTATTGGATCATGCTTAATATCTTGGGGAAGTAAAAAGCAAACCAGTGTAGCATTGTCTACAGCTGAGGCCGAATATGTCGCTGCAGGGAGCGCCTGTGCTCAGGTGTTATGGATTAAAAATCAACTCCGCGACTACGGCATATATTTTGAAAATACCCCTATTCTATGTGATAATACCAGTGCAGTAAATCTGAGTAAAAATCCTGTGTTGCATAGTAGAACTAAACATATAGACATTAGACATCATTTTCTACGCGATCATGTTTAGAAAAAGGATATCTGTTTAATTTTTGTCGGGGCGAAGGATCAACTCGCTGATATTTTTACAAAACCTCTTCCCGAAGAATCATTTAATTCTATTCGCTTACAACTTGGTATGGGACATATAGACAATTTTAGAAATAAGCTTTCTACTCAAGATATCAATATCCTTGATTTTCTTCATTCGCTAGCGCGCGCTAGCTTCACCTTCTTAACGCGCGCTAAAAACCGCTTTCGATAGCGTATGCTAATCGTTTCTACCTTGCGTATGCTAATTAAAAACTTTCGTATTTCAGATCAGCTACTGGATAGTCCAGTAAGCTTCTCATTTTTACCTAACGTACGCTAACTTTATGTTCCTAGCGTACGCTAACTAAAAATCCAGTTGACTATATATAGTCCGTACGACCCAGTAACACTCTCATCCTTTTCTAACGCACGCAATCGCAAGAACACATCTTTCAGAAAAACGCTAGCCGCAAATCTGAATCTTCGAACTTCCGTTCTCTCCCTCAGATCTTCAACTTCTCTCCGATTGATGTCAAGCAAGAATCGAAAAACCATGGAAAAAACATACAAAAACCTAAAACGCCCTCTCAATGCACAATACGATGCGACTCGATTCATTTCATCCACCGCATCGAAGGTAGTTTTTGAAATCCTTCCACAAGAGCATATTACGGATTGCTATTTCTTCAACTTTCCGAGTCTGGAACGGGTAAACGTTGTAATCACTGATTTCTTTTCTTCCATTGGAATTGCCCGATTCGTTGAATGTAAAGATCCTATTTTTCCTGAACTTGTCCGCGAATTTTACGCCAATCTTCATGTGGCTGACAGTGAAGGGTCATCATCCCTAGTCTTAGGAAGTTTAGTGGGAGGAACGCGAGTGAAAGTTTCCTCGGATATTTTATCGCAAATTTTTGGTTTACCATCCGACGGGTTTCTGTGCACTGGAAAAACGATTGCAGAAGATACTGGAGTAAGGGAAATTGATGTCAAAGAGTTCCTCAGCTCAAAAGCTGTTATTGACATAACCGACGAATTCTTCGAGAACAATGACTTTGGAATCAACATCCGACTACTTTTAGTGGCGCTTACAAAGTGTATAATGCCGAAGGTGAACACTCAACATAAATTAGTGGGAGTCGACAAACACGTTGTGTACCGCGTGCTTAATGATGATAAAGTAAACTTTGCCGATATCGTCACTAGTTAGATGAAAGTGAAGGGTGATCTTTTTTCGGTCGAAGAACTATGCGTCTCGCTCCCGCAAGGCTAGAATGCCTTATGGTTCCATTCTCACGGCAATATTCAGTTTTCATCACGTGGATTTGTCGAAAGACAAGGCTGTCCCCGTCTCTCTCGGCCATGAGATTTCGGACTATTCGTTAAAAGCCATGCATTATGTCCGGACGTCCAACCGAGGATGGATTCTATTCCCATATCTTCGCGACGACGACCAAGTGGAAAAGGGGTCGCGCATGCCTACACCAGAGGAGAGAATCACTCGTCGAGGACCACATACCCTTCGGGAGATGCAAATCGGGGAGTTCGTGAGGAAGCCTACTTCGAAACGGAAGCGACCAATGCGAGACGCCGTCATGGAGGAAGAAGAAGGCGACCTTTGCGCCCGGATGCGGAGCATCGAGACCTCTCAGCTGGAAATTCGAGAGGATGTTCGGTCTCTTCGCACGGAGGTCGGGTCTCTTCGTTCAGAAGTCGGGGAAGTTCGTGGACTGATCTCCGATTTCATTCGTTTCACATATCCGTCGTTCCCATTCCCATCCTCCTCTTCCGATGCAGCACCCTAGAATCTAGGAATTTGATGTTTGATTGTAGAAGCTTAACATTCGAATGGTCTTTATGTTTCATGTCTTGAAATTCTATGTATTGCATTGAACATTGTTTTAATGATATTTGCATTTCGCTTCATTTGGTATTTGCTGTATTATTGTCTATGTGATTTCGTTTTGGTTCATGATATTTGTTAAGAAGGCAACAATTCAGGGGGAGTTCCTTTTTGTTTCTGTCAAAAAGGGGGAGAATACTTCAAAAACTGAAACGCACTAATATATCGAACAAGTTACCTTGATTCGAATCATTTAAAGTGTTTTTGCAGGTATAAATTAAATGTTTTGACATCATCAAAAAGGGGGATATTGTTGACTCAAAAAGGATTTTGATGATAATTTCATTCAAAACATTTAATTAAATCAATATCAGCACATTACTACATTGAAGGAACAA
The DNA here is from genome assembly GCA_033398695.1 of Orobanche coerulescens. Taxonomy (NCBI): domain Eukaryota; kingdom Viridiplantae; phylum Streptophyta; class Magnoliopsida; order Lamiales; family Orobanchaceae; genus Orobanche; species Orobanche coerulescens. The sequence continues at coordinate 71,726,972 of CM065801.1, forward strand.
AACGATGTTAGCGCACACTACCTATACCAGCGTAGCGCACGCTATCGAGGATTGTATGTATCAGCCTAGTCAGTCAGCTGCAGTCCAGTGAAGTCACCTGATGGATAGCGCACGCAAGTCTTTAAACATTAGCGCACGCCAAAATACAACAGTTAGCGTACGCTACTCAATCATTATTAACGCACACTATCACATCATTCAGTCAGAGGACAGAAAGGTCTGGAAAGAAAATGGAAACGGTCTTGCGCACGCTACGAACAAATATTTACATACGCTAACACAAGGACTTAGCGCACGTTATCCCTCATTTCTTTGCACACGCTATCAGATATCATGGTCAGTAGTCCAGTAGCTACTGTACTCAAAATGAAAAGGACTTTACGTACGCTACATAGGGTAACGTACGTTACTGAAGAAAATATTTAGCGCACGCTACGATATAAACATTAGCGCATGCTAAAACAGTCAAACAGCTTTCCGTTGGAATTTCTACCGTTGGAAGGCAAGAGTCAATGAAGAACCGTGAAATCTGGAAAAGTTGGAATTAATTAATACTAGCGCACGCTATGCATGTGTGCTAGCGCACGCTAAGCTCAAATCTAACCGTTGGATAAAGAGACGTTGGGGAGACAAACCAACATTTTCAAAGTCAAGATTGAAGACCTGTTGACCAGACGATAACGCACGCTATGAGTACATGACTAGCGCACGCTAGCCATATAATTTTACCGTTGGAACAGTCTTGTGACCGTTCAGGAAAGCCAAGTCAGAATCGATAGTGCACGCTAGACGGCATTCTTAGCGCACGCTAATAATACAATTTTCAGCATTTGAAGAATGGCTCTCACCTATAAATACCCATGGGACTTGGGTATCAAAAACACACAACTTCAAGCATTCAAGCATACAAGCATACAAGCATTCTTGAGCTCAAATTGCTACTGATTACTATATTATAAGTTGTGAGAAGGAAAGATACAAGAGTGATTTTCTTTGTAACATCTATCATACTTTGTATTCTTTCATTTGATTGTAAGTGTTGCATCACTTACACTTGAGCGTAAAAGAAACAAATCAAGAGTCACTAATCCGGTGTTATTAGGATCTTTGATCCGGCATTGTTAGGATTATACTCCCATATTCATATAGTGAAGATTATCTAGTTCCTATAGAACACTAGATAAACAAAAGTTTATATTGAGAGAGAGGTTGAGCTTGGACCGATAGAAGACAAGCGGTTGTAACGCTTGTGAACTCGGACCGATCGAAGACGAGTCAAGATTGTGGTTGTTCTTGAGCCAATAGAAAAAGAAAGTCGGAGAGAGGACGTAGGCAAGTTGCCGAACCTCTATAAATCTTTGAGTCTTTAAATTCCGCACTATTTTTCATTTATTCGCAATAAATTTCGTTATTCCGCATTACCACTATTCAACCCCCCTTCTAGTGGTAAATTTATCTCTTCAGTTGACCTTTTTGTTGTGACCGGACTGCAAGTTTCGAGGATGAAACTTATTTTAAGTGGTGTAGTATGTAATATCCTAAATTACTACTATGGTTGTTGAATGTTACTTTATCCGAGTTATATTGTACAATGTAGAATCTGTACATTATGGATATAATAATTAAAGGACTAAGACATTTGTATTGGTATAATTGTCGTACTTGGTCGACAATTGCATTTGAGGATATTGGGTATCGTATGAGAATATTATTGGAAGGAGTATATATATATCCAGTATGTCGTGAATATGGATTCGGTATGTCGAGACGTCAGGCACAGTCGTAAATGGCTAAGTATAGAAGCCATAACGCATGTTAATCATAGGAGCTAACGTACGTTACCCTACAAGCATAACGTACGTTACGAAGAGTACATAACGTACATTATGAAAGGAATCTGACCTGATCCAGGATATGAGCTACGAGTGGGCCCGATTTCAGTAACTTTAGGTGCCCATGTGGACAGGAGAGTCAATGAAGAGGTTAACATATGCTTTGGAATGCTCATTACGTATGTTAAATGGGTATATTACTGTAGCAAGTCAACTCTATGTTACATACGCTATGGCACAGGTGTTACGTATGTAATACAAGGTACGAAATGAGGCAGTGAGCTCTGGATGTTGATTACGTACGCTATGTAGGACATATAGTGTACGTTAGTAGGCCTTACGTACGTTAATGTTGGGTGTTAACGTACGTAACGATCTGTGCAGGTTATAAAATAAGGATCCGTCTTTCATTTCTTCACGAGAAGAAACAGATATCTTCCTCCCAAACTTCGTCCCTCTTCAATTCTAAGCCTATTCCAGACCCTTCCACCTTGGTTGAGACCTTGATGGTTCGATTAAGAGCTTGAGGTTTGGAATCCTTGATGTTTCTTGAAGTGTTTGAATGTTGTGGTTCTTCTTCAAGAGGTATGTTGGATAACTCCTCTATTTAATTTCGGATTTTGATGTTGTTGTTGATATCTTCTTCGTATTATGATGGTTATGGTGGTGGCGTTGTGATTCTTGAGGTTATGTGAATTGTATGTTTAAGAATATGATGATATATGTCTTCAATATGTTGTTTGTTATGAACATGATTATTGAATCATGGTGTTCTTGGTGTTCTTGATATATATCACATCAAAGAGGAATATGGGATAGGATATATAATGGTTTTTATTATAAACATGGATTTGATAATTAAAACTAATATTATGTTGATTGTAGTAGTTGATTTCACATGTTCTTGATGAAATATGAATCATGAAAATGAGGATGAATCCGAAAATATTATGGTTAATCTTAGAACATGATTATCAATGGTATTGAACCATTTGGATCGTTTGGATTGTCGATTATGTCGGTCGTATTATCTTACCGTGAATTTACAATTATTAACAAGGAGGAATCTTGTTAATTCATCTTGGAGGTTGAATTCGGAATAGAGTATGTTATGTAATCCTTGTTACCGGGATGAGTTGATCGTTGATATGATTATCGGATTATAGAATCGTATTGTGGTTATGGATTCGTGATTGATTGATTCAGGTTGTTCTGATTTTTGTTTAATCGGGATATTGTGGAACCGTTGGGTTTATTGCACTACACCATATATGGGTTTCTGCAACACCTGAAAAACTGTGTTCAAAAGTCCAAAAAGTGTTGCTGAAGGCAAAAAAACAAGCTACGGCTACACTTTGACCAAATTTGAAAGTGTTACAAAAACGGCCGCAACCATAGGGGTCTAAGGTAACACTTTGCTAGTTTTTGGTAACATACGAAAAAAGTGTAACAATGCACTCCCTATGCCAACACATTTCTTGTCTGTGCCTACACTAGATTTTGTGTTGCTGTAGACTTAAGGCCACACTTTTATATATTTAGTGACACAAATATTTGCGTAGCTATAGACCTATGCTAACACTCATGAGGTCTAGTGTAATATTAAATTGTGAAACACTTTGACATCTTTACCAACAACTTTAACACTATGGCTACACTTATATATGAACAGTTCTAACTTTTGCCAACACACTTTTAATCTTTGCCAACACAATTTTTATATTTTGCCAACATGAAGAATTATAAATTAGTGTATATGGCTACATTTTTGTAGGTTTTCACCAACATTTTTCATGGTAAAATGCGCTTATATTGGAAAATAAATATTACCATAAAACAAATAATACCATTAAAATATTGTCAACCATAACAACATCCAAAATACATGACCGCCAAATATTCAATCCATAATCAAATGTACCCAAATGCACTTACATAACCAAACATCTAAATACAAGTTACCATCACAATCCATAAATACAACAAAACTACTTGAGTCACTTAGAAAAATTTCATCATCTCAGCCCCTCCCCAAAATGACAGATCTAGTTGCCTCATGGTCTACGCCGAAAGGTAACGCTTTATGCCTCCGACTCAAACAACAGCAAGCATCGACTGAAAAAAGGAGAAACAAGTAGATTATAAGCATAGAAATGGAAAGTGAGAAAGATCAATAGGACATTAATCAAGAGTGCTTGGATTTGTTCCTTCGTGTAAAGATAAGAGTAAAATCAATAGTACAAATCCACTGAGTTTCACCAAAGACCTAATCTATTCTTATGAACAATAAAATAACATTATTAAAATAAAATTAAATAATCCACACATAATATCACTAGTCACCTTGAACAGAAAGTATCCCCAAGATAAATCAATGGCCGAAAACTGCAAACTACACATACCATTTGCGTTGTCGATTGGCTCAACAAGTATCAGGAGATCCTGAAGTGCACGATGGAGATCCTCCGCAGCTAGAGATAAGTTAATCAAATCATCTATTGCAATTTTCATCAACTTTGCATCCGACGGTGCCTTTAGCTTCTCCATTATATCCTCACAAAGATGCAAAAATGCTTTATCAAGTTATAACAATATGATGTCAAATGCTGGCAAAGTGGTCACAAGATAGGTATACAAAGAAGGAATACGCGGAATCGAGCCTAATTTTTTTCGTATATCATAGAGGACCACATAAAATATAACCCCAAAAAAAGAAGGAAAAAGACAATGTGGTTCCGATCGATCTCTTTCGAGCTCGATGAACTAATTAGTTATCTAAATTCAACCAATGTGATCCGAATTTCAAGTCTAACGTTGCATTTATATGTACAATAAATCAATCAAGAGAAATGCCGCAATGAGAAATAATCATCTCGTGAAGCTTGTTAAGTGGCGTATATGATAAATCTATAGCTCTCGTATATGCCAAAATACAAAAATAAGGAACATCATTCATTACATAATATGGTTGCATTTCATATGAAGTTGCCTATCAAGTTTTTCCTTTATGTTCCGTAAAGTTTTCTCATCATCTATTTGAATTTGTACCTTCTGCTTCAGAACAAAACTTTCAGTTCATATATTGGTGCAGAGATTTAAAGCGATAATAAGGGAAATTCTTACCCTGCCTTCAAGAAAAACAAGATGAGAAGGAATTAAATCATCAAAAGCAGCAACAGACAAGTAATCAACTCCTGCAAAAAACAAAAAGGATAAACAAATGGGGGTGGAAAAACTAAGCACACACAGACAAGAAGCATCAAAAGGTTAAAAATGTTCATAGCAAATTAGCATCGAATTTGAGCAAAAATGTCACAAATTATTGCTGCTGGTTATAATGGCATGTTTTATCAGACAACCTACTTAATGACATTATAAGCTATCAAAACACAAGAATCTGAACACAATACTTTACGTCTTACGAACGAGTTTGATGTCGGTGTTCTCTACAAGCCACTGGGCCCCATCTTTCATGAATCCCACATAACTTGTGTCAAATGCCTTCTTATACATGAGATCCCTGTAATTGATTTGTAGGAGTATAAGATATTCACAATACGAAAGTCTCTCACAGATACATTAATTTTATTCTATCTAAAGCAGACCATTGGGAACGTCGTATACTCAAAACTACTAACATAGCAGACTTAAATTGATTCAACCAAAGAATTATTGTCTTTACACCAAAAAGTGATTCAAATAACCGTGTCATGCCAACATAAGTCATGTTTAGCTGAACTGGCGCTAGCTTTCATTTTAGGTAGGAGATTACATTATCTTTTGCATTTGATGGAATTTTGATCGGTACGACGAGTCTCAAGTCTCCATAATTTCATGTCATTGAACAATTGTTAACGTTATAACATTCGATTCATTAGCGTTCGATTCGTGCTCTTAGACAAAGCATATCCATAAAGCATTATCTATAGATTCCTAATATCCCTATGCTCAATCAAAATTCTACCATAACTTTAAGCTTGAACTGACAAACCAGAGCACCGTTAACAACATGTACATCTTGTTATTGAACCAGTTACAAATGCAAGCTATAAGAAGATCGCTGTTGATATAATTACCTCTCCGTATTAAGTGTACTAAAAAGTACTCTTTCTACTCCCTTAGGAATGTTCAAGGACTTCATAACATCACCAAAACATAAGAAATGAAACAAAAAAGGAGTGAGTGAACATGTATACAGGCATGAAGTAAAGCATATAAAAACCTATCTCAATCAACCAGCAAACACGTACTCATTCCACGACCTATAATACCACCCACATATTCGCTAAGCTAGTCTACGTTAGAAACTCATGCCTCACGAACATACACAACACGTACAATTAAATGCACAATGAAAAGCTAGCCTGGTCATATATCGAGGTCTGAATGAGCTTTATTTTCGCATTAATTGCAAATAATGGCACAGTTCATAAAAAATAATAGCAAGTACCGAATATTTTGGCACTTGTGTCTTTGGACAAACATAAAGTGATTATATATATTTAATGCTCAACTGCAGCAGGTGTAGCCGGTATAATATCATTTAGCGCATTTATATAAATATATATATATATATATATACACACACAGTTAATAGAATTCTGAAAACAGATAACATGTGGTTATACGGGAAATTTTGTTCTATTGCATACCGGTAATATTTGTCTCTTGGAACATCAAGAAGTAATGCCCGACCTGCTCAAAAAACAAAAGGAAACTCATAACAACTATGCATAAATAACAACTGAACACTGGTAAAGAACATATATCCACAATAACGCACAAGTGACAGAAAAGAAGTAAATAGATACACAAAAGTATGTCCAAGCAAATCAGGAATTAAATCTCTTCAATCAAGCTAGAAGCTCTGATGAGAAGTTCTAGGTGACAAGGAGGACGACAAAAATGTTAGTAACAAAGAATTCAAACGATCCAAAGCACCAATGTCTGACCTAAATGGCTAAATTAAGCAAAGAGGTGTAGTGGATATAAAAGACAAAAGAAGTTGAGAAAATAAGAAGGTGCTCAGACCAGCAAACACACATTGTTATATACTTTCTTTTCGTAAATGCTGCTACGTGAGTCTCATTTTTTCCCAATACTCGAACCTGAGGATTCCTCTGTTGAATGTTTCATTATGCTGGCAATTTTTTATTCAGACACTCTAGCAAGCTAAAAAGTTAAAATGTAATACATTTTCCCTCTTCTACTAACAGCCTATCTAATTACTTTATTAGTTTGTGTTACCTATATTCCCAAATTGAATTTAATTCTTGGTTAATAATCACCGAGTTCGAAAATACTTTCACGACGTGTTTTCCTATCTAGCACATTCACAACATAGCACAAATTAAGCCCCACCAACGAATACCCAATTATATGGCTATCAAGAATGCACAGCTCAACATTTCTCAAATTTTTAACACATTGATGGTTAAAAGCTAGAAAACACCTTGAATCACATTTGGAAGAGCGGTAGTCAGACGGAACTCGCTTAAAGCTTGCGAATTATTTTAGATTTTGACCCTTGAGTAGCTTTAATCGTTAAACCTCAATCGAGTATTTTTCAAGCATATCTAATCCAGTTATACTTTAATCTTTCTAGATGAGCTGTACCAAACCCACACCTTAGAACCTCATAGAAGGTTTTTAACGCGACAACATATTAATTCTAACCAAAGAACGGAGAAACGAGAACTTAGAAAGAGCGAAGAAAATACCAATAGCCCAGTGTAACATTCCTTCCATGGAAGAGAAGCCGCCGTCCAAATGGTGTTTCTCCTCCTCCTCCCTCAAATCACGACCATCGGCTTCTGGTTTCAATCTCAAGAGATCGCGTGCCTCTTTCGCAGTGGATCGAATGGAACCTACCGACACTGACTTATTTACGACAGCAGCACGACAAACCCCCATAGCCAGTATTACCACCAACACTGTCACCTTCACTGAGATTGAGATGGATCGCCGCTCCATCTCCGTCAATAGTATTTTCTTTCACAATCAACGACGGATAAGATATTAATGAGATATTAGGGTTAGACTCGTAAGGCAAGATATTAAGTGTAAAATTGGACCGAACCGTATTAGGATATATTAGACTCTTAAGGTAAGTCAGTCCACTGTCCACCTGGTGAAAAGGGCCCGGATTTAAACGGGCTGCGATATATCAGCCTTAATCTCGTTTTCTAAAGGGTTAAACGGGCTGGCCCGACGGACCCGGGCCAGTTTAACATCTCTAATTTTAGCTAGATTTTACGCATATGTTTATATTCCAATTGTAGGATACGATAATCAAGATCACGGTTAGGACGATTCATAAGCATTCCAATTTAAGCTTGTTTTTTATAATTATTTTCCGCTGCTGGATTTTACGGTTGTATTGGAGGTTTGAAATCGTTTTAAATTCCGCAAATATTTTAGAAAATGTATGTTTCGTAAAAACTTGAAATTTCTACAAGTTTTCTTTATTATAAAAAAGTATATTCATAAAATAACTTAAAAAAATCGGGTCGTTTTGAGAGTAATTTATTTGGACCGCCTAATATATTTTAGCAAGTCCGCCTATTTCGTTTAGTGTTTAGTTACACTTTTTTAAATAGCAACGGCTACACCAAAATTTTGTGTTAGCGTAGATATTCAATTTAGTCTACGGTAACACTAATTTATATCAATAATAACATTAGAAAAATGTGTAGCCTTAAATCAAATTTGACCAACTTTAAGGCATCTAAGTCTACATTTTTGCTTGTAACATCAAAAAAAATGTTGTTGAAAGCCATATATGGTGTAGTGTTGATTGGTTATATTGATTGTTAATTATGATTGTCGAGTTGCAGTTTGTATTGTGGATATGAATTCGTAATTGTTGAGTTGAATTATTTGGTTTTGTGTATGATCGAGGAATTGTTGAACTGTTGAGTTTGATTGGTTGGCTATGTCGATTATTGATTGTTATCGGATTGTTGTTAATTGATTACTTCAATAGGTTGTGATAATTGATCGATGACTAGAATAATATGTTGGGGACGAGTAAGAGTATGTTCGTGAATTGCTTTGGCCGGGACCGAGGAGCTTGTAGATGAAGGCAAGAAATTGGTAACGGCTTCATTATCATCGTATCGGTAAGTTATTACTTGCTCAGTTTATAATATTTAATGAATGGTTTCAGTTTCATTCGTTTATAATTCGTATAGCATTGATTTTAATTGTGAACTCTAGAGATTTGGGATTGTACGTTGTTTTCGGATTGTGTGAATTATATGATAATGTATATGATTTACATTTGTTTTTGGTATACATGGGTATCGAGGATACATTGTGGTGAATGCGAGGATACGAGTTATCTACAGTCCATGGTACTTTTGGATCGTCGAATATTAAGTAAATTGTTAGTGATGGTTTAGACATCGGGATTGCTCTCAAAGGACTCAAGGCAAGTACTCTAATCATTTTTATCATTTGTGTTGATCATGTTGTGATACATTCATGTATTGTTGTTGTCGTGCATTCGTGTATTGTTGTTAACATGCATTTGTGCATTGTTGTCGTATGTCCACCTCATGTTGGTCCGACGGGATCATTTTGGGTATCTATGATGTGTGTGCTGGATCGCTGGACGGGTTTTCCACCATGCATTGTCCGACGGGATCATCATGGGAATCTATAGTTGTGTGCACTGGATCGTTGGATTACCATGTATTGCTGATGTATATATGTATATTATTGGTTATCTACCTCGTTTGATCTAACAGGATCATCTTGGGATCTATGCTGTGTGCACTGGATCATCGGATTTTCATTGAGTATATATTGTTGTTAGTATTGTGGGCATATTGATGTCGTCATGTGAGTATGCATTTGTAGGTCTCTTGTAGGACCAGGTCCATATGTTGTATTGATCTGATCTCGGATTAGACTGACATGATTGTCGTGGCATTGCGTATCTTGAGGTATGTTCCGTATTTCCTTTGGTAGTTATCTTTTGATGGGCAATAGATTATCGTGTTGGGATTTGATGATGTTATCCGACGAATCGAAAAGGTCAGAGTTGGTATATTTCCGTACTGCAAGTTATGATGATGTTTTGAGAATTCTGGGTATTGTTTGAGATACAGTATAGATGTTATGTTTAATTTTATTGGTAAATCGAGATTATGATATGTGCAATATGATAAGGGTTATTCTGATGAACATTATCACGAATTGGTAAAGTTATGATGGTAAGATTATATTGGTAGTATTCTTACTTAGTAATTTCATTGGTATGTAATTATTGACGTGATGTGATCGTTATCATTGTTGAGTATTATGGTTGACCCCGTCGTGGGATTTCTTTTTAGGTTCTTAAGATATCGAGATTGTAGCGATCTTGAAGAGATGGGCTTCCCGGAGGATACTGGCTATGGCGTGTGTTTTTTAATCGAGTACTTTGACTAGTTGTTGTATTCCGCTGCTAGAGTATTTTTAACTGTTTGTCATTTCTCATGCGTGAGTATTTTAAATGGTCTTTTGTTGTCTTCCAACTTAAGTTACTTTGGGAAATCATTTTCTAAACTATTTTGGTCGGTACGTGTAAGCGGTGTCTTAACGTGTACCTTTTTCAATCATCGAGTTTAGGTATTTTGGCCTTGTATGAGATTTTTCGACGGTATTGATAAATGGATTTTATAAAGTTTTTGAATATTTTAAAGATATTACCATCATATCCGCTTATACGTATTTGAAATATTTGCAAAAAATGTCTTTTAGCCTTGTGGGTTCCGTTTCGGGGCCCACGGCGCTGTAATATTCCCAGATGAAGAATATGGTATCGGAGCTTAGGTTTTGAAAACATAGGTTGTCGGGTCGAGTCAAGTGGTGTTTTTGTCATGTCATTCGAGTTGTCGGTTGACAAGTGTTGGACTTTTGGGTTTTTATTGATCACCCGTGCTTGTGTGTTATATGATTTACCGGTGTGGTACTGTGGTTGTTGTTAATTTTTCCAAATGGTATTAACGTGATTCTATGGAAAGAGATGTGTCGTATTTTGAGTTGAACTGATTTTGCAAAATTTATGTTTTCGAAATATCTGTATCGAGTATTTTCATGAGTTGAGACATGTGCCAGTATCACGGGGAATCATCGGCTTCACGATCTGTAAGTATTTGGATTTTTAAATTGCATTGAGGTTATTTGCAATTATAAGTTGATGTACCTTGAGAAACTTTCGGAAAGATATTATGTGTTATTGTATGAGGTAGCAGAACATAATAGTTGGGACAGAGCCAATGATCTTGAGAAACTGTGATTATGGAAAATCAATATGTTGATTAAACTTGGGAAACGGAGTTGTGTATTTTGGAAAAAGATTGCGGATTGTTGAGAGGAACATGTAGTCATGCTAGTTCATTTTGAGGTATACAAAACTGTTTATGAACATCTAAAAATGATACTTTTCAAAATAAATGTTTTACAGATGTTTTACGAAAAATGATTTGGGCCGATTCCCAATCGATTTTGAAATAGTTTTATAACTCAGGACTTGGGTCCAAAAGGGTTTTCTACTTTACAAACTTCTTGTAATGTGGAACGGGATATGGGCTGAGACCCTAATGTTTCAAAAAAGGCTTTTCTGTTTTCTAAAACTCCTGAGATTTGTAAAACACTTTACCAATCGTTTATCTATTTTATTACTGCCTTTCGGGCTTTTGGTTAATTTGTTCAAATGAAACTTCAAGGGTAGTCTTTCGTTGTGTTTGATTTGTTGATTATTCAATGTTTTGTCATAGCATAGTTGAGGTGATCTAGGATGGGATAATGGTCGACGTTGCGAGTCATATGTGGAAAAAGAGTTTTTATCGGAGTCTATACATTAAGATTTTGGAACTCTATCGTGTGGTTTTCCGATAGAATATCAGTGGAATTGGTGACGAGTCAAACTGGTATACAGGAGTATGGATGTAGTCAGCATTTGCATAATTCCATTTTATTTAATCATATGTATTGAAAAGGAGTTGTCATCGAGTACTTGACATAAGCGAGCCAGTTTAAATTTTTTTTTTTGGAAATGATTTTTGTAGTCTTACGACTATATATGTTTCGAGTTTTGAAATTCTTGAAAGAACTTTAGAAAATTGGTTTTCTTGATAAGATTATATGATTTCAAAACTAGTTTTGAAAATGTGATTGATATACATACGAATTTAGTGCATAGTGCATCTCATGGAGAAGTCCTTAAGACTCATGAACTAGATAACACATCAATGGTACGATGAAAAGAGACTCGAACTTTAGTATGGTAGTTTGGTTATTGAGGGATGACCGGTTGGTTGATCAGATAAAAGAAATATGTCGCGTGTTGCATATTCAGTACAGAATATGATTTTAGAACTTCGGGTATTGTGAAACAGTGGTTCTTTTGCTATGTGGCTCTATTGGTATGGTAGCAGCGTGATTTTGCTATAGTGATTTTTGACTTTTGAGCCAACTAATTTCTCTTCGCATGTGTTATTTTGAGTTCTTTCTTAGTAAGTGTAGATTTGGGGATGGCAACCCCAGGATGGTTGTTTTGGATATTTATTAGTCGTTCACACTCCATGTATGATTGGGTATGCTCAACGGTTTGTGACTGGTTGTTCGTACGCCCGAGGGGTATGTTCAACAATCGGGGTTGTTTCTTTGAGATCCATTTTATGTGATTTGTATAACGTTTTGAGAATTTTATTCTCTCGTGTATCTGTTCTTGTGGTTCTTTGTTGACCGTGTTGTAACTTACTGTGTGATGGTGTTCTCTATTGATCTTCTATTAATAATATTGGATTTTATAAAGTCTTTGAATATTTTAAAGATATTATCGTCATAGCCGTTTATGCGTATTTGAAATGTTTGCAAAAATGTCTTTTAGCCTTGTGGGTTCCGTTTCGGGGCCCACGACGCTGTAATATTCCCAGATGGATCTGGGGGTGTTACAGAATATGGTATCGGAGCTTAGGTTGTGAAAACCTAGGCTATCGGGTCGAGTCGAGTCGTGTTTTTGTCATGTCATTCGAGTTGTCGGTTGACAAGTGTTGGTGTTTTGGGTTTTTATTGATCACCCGTGCTTGTGTGTTATGTGATTTACCGGTGTGGTACTGTGGTTGTTGTAAATTTTTCCAAATGCTATTAACGTGATTCTATGGAAAGATATGTGTCGTATTTTGTGTTGAACTGATTTTGCAAAATGTATGTTTTGGAAATATCTGTATCGAATATTTTCATGAGTTGAGACATGTGCCAGTATCACAGGGAATCATCGGCTTCACGATCTGTAAGTATTTGGATTTTGAATTGCATTGAGGATATTTGCAGTTATAAGTTGATGTACCTTGAGAAACTTTCGAAAAGATATTATGTGTTACTGTATGAGGTAGCAGAACATAATAGTTGGGACAGAGCCAATGATCTTGAGAAACTGTGATTATGGAAAATCAATATGTCGGTTAAACTTTAGAAACGGAGTTGTGTATTAGGGAGAAAGATTGTAGATTGTTGAGAGGAACATGTAGTCATGCTAGTTCATTTTGAGGTACACGAAACTATTTATGAACATATGAAAATGATACTTTTCAAAATGAATATTTTACAGATATTTTACGGAAAACGATTTTGGACCGATACCCAATCGATTTTGAAATAGTTTTATAACTCAGGACTTGGGTCCAAAAGGGTTTTCTACTTTACAAACTTCTTGTAATGTGAAATGGGATATGGGCTGAGACCCTAATGTTTCAAAAAGGCTTTTCTGTCTTCTAAAACTCCCAAGATTTATGAAACACTTTACCAATCGTTTATGTATTTTATTACTGCCTTTTGGGGTTTTGTTTTATTTGTTCAAATGAAAATTCTCGGGTAGTCTTTCGTTGTGTTTGATTTTTTGATTATTCAATATTTTTTCATAGCATAGTTGAGGTGATCCAGGATGGGATAATGGTCGACATTGTGAGTCATATGTGGAGATGGAGTTTTTATCGGAGTCTATACATTGATTTTGGAACTCTATCATGTGGTTTTCCGATGGAATGTCAGTGGAATTGGTGGCGAGCCGGACTGGTATACAAGAGTATGGATGTAGTCAAGCTTTTTCATAATTCCATTTTATTTAATCATATGTTTTCAAAAAGAGTTGTCATCGAGTACTTGACATAAGCGAGCCTGTTTAAAAAAAATTTTGGAAATGATTTTTGTAGTCTTACGACTATATATGTTTCGAGTTTTGAAATTCTTGAAAGAACTTTCGAAAATTGGTTTTCTTGACAAGATTATATGATTTCAAAACTGGTTTTGAAAATGTGATTGACATACATACGAATTTAGTGCATAGTTCATCTCATGGAGAAGTCCTAAGTAAGACTCGTGAACTGGATAACACATCAATGGTACGATGAAAAGAGATTCGAACTTTAGTATGGTAGTTTGGTTATCCAGGGATGACCGGTTGGTTGATCAGATAAGAGAAATATTGCGCGTGTTGCATATTCAGTACAGAATATGATTTTAGAACTTCGGGTTTTGTGAAACAGCGGTTTTTTGCTATGTGGCTCTAGGGGTATGGTAGCAGCGTGATTTTGCTATAGTGATTTTTTACTTTTGAGCCAACTGATTTTTCTTCGTAGGTGTTATTTTGAGTTCTATCTTAGTAAGTGTAGATTTGGGGATGGCAACCCTAGGATGGTTGTTTTGGATATTTATTGGTCACTCACACTCCATGTATGATTGGGTATGCTCAACGGTTTGTGACTGGTTGTTCGTATGCCCGAGGGGTATGTTCAACAATCGGGTGTGTTTCTTTGAGATTCACTGTATGTGATTTGTATAACATTTTGAAAATTTTATTCTCTCGTGTATCTGTTCTTGTGGTTCTTTGTTGACAGTGTTGGAACTTACTGTGTGATGGTGTTCTCGGTTATTGTTGATCCTGTGTTAGTAATATTGGAGGTTATCATGTTGATGATATTCTCGGTCGTGTTTTGACCTTTGGTTGGTCGTATTGGAGTTTATCATGTCGATGATATTCTCGGTTGAAGTATTGGTTGATCAATTTATTGATCGTATAAGCGTTCGGACTTTGTGTCGATGTTTCGGGATTTGTTGCATTGTTTTGAGCAGTTGTTTCATAGATGTATCGTGTATTATTCGTTTTATTAGGATGGGGACTTGATTGTGTGATCAGGCAGACAGGCTTTTACATGGATGGATTATTCCATAATTGAGTTATAATGACGTATTTTGTTGAATTTGTGAAATTGTGACCGTAAGCGTATTGAGCCTTTGAAGAAGAATCATTTGCTATTAAACACAGGAGATAATCGACCTCATATACTTGTAAGTATACTACTTTGGTTATTTATTAATGATGATGATTGATCAGTTTCGTGATAATTTTGGATATTGTGGTTGACCTTTTTGTTGTGACCGGACTGCAAGTTTCGAGGACGAAACTTATTTTAAGTGGTGTAGTATGTAATATCCTGAATTTCTACTATGGTTGTTTAATGTTACTTTAACCAAGTTATATTGTATAATGTAGAATCTGTACATTATGGATATAATAATTAAAGGAATGAGACATTGTATTGGTATAATTGTCGTACTTGGTCGACAATTGCATTTGAGGATATTGTGTATCGTATGAGAATATTATTGGAAGGAGTATATGTATTCAGTATGTCGTGAATATGTATTCTGTATGTCGAGACGTCAGGCAGGAACCGTCGTAAATGGCTAAGTATAGAAGCCATAACGCATGTTAAGCATAGGAGCTAACGTACGTTAACCTACAAGCATAACGTACGTTACGAAGAGTACATAACGTACGTTATGAGAGGAATCTAACCTGATCCAGGATATGAGCTACGAGTGGGCCCGATGTCAGTAACTTTCGGCACCCATGTGTAACACCACCAATCCGCTCAGGGATATTACACGCCGTAGAACCTTTCCTCAAGGATCTACCAGGCTGATAACAACATAGAACATCTCAACAATGCCCTTAAGGCTAAAATGACTCAGTAGACCGATTTGGTCTTTTAATAAATACATACAACTCAAACTCATTACATGCCCACGCAGGGGTCGAATACAAACACTCCCGTACAACGGGAAAGAATATTGCAGCGGAAAATAAACTATAACTAAACCAATGACCTCATACGGATCCTCGTGTGATTAGTATCGTTCATCTTTCATCATCCTTCGTGCCGACCTTGTGTTATGCTCCCAAACCTGAATGCAAAAACAGACATCCACCCCCCGAATACTCGGGAGTTAGCAAAACTCCACTATTTTGCTAGTGCAAGAACAAAGTGCAAATACGAGCCATACAATTCACATTCCACGAATAACAATAACTAGGAATCCTCAAAAATCTAAACGTAACGAAAAGTACTTCCCGAGGCATAAGTTTGGGTAAAACATTTCAAAACCGAAAGATCACAAATCAAGGGAAAACAATTTATAAAACGGTTTAAATTGCCATCGAGAGTTTTAATAGAAAACAATTTAGGATTATCAAATCCTTCTCTTTCCAAAATCAATAGGGGTCACAGCCCAAAGGTTTTATTTTCGCAATTAGAAAACCGACAACAATTCGCAGGGCCAAAACCCAAGTCACGTGTCCTCGACGGACATAAAATCAATACCAACTGGTGAAGTTTCACTCGTGAACCCAGGTCGAAGCCATTGGAATTCCCTCTGTGGTCCCGTCGAACCCTCCCGAGGTGAGCAAACACATTCACAAAACACAGTACTCACATCGCCTAGGACCGGGTCGAAGCCACAAATCCCACTCCGTGATCCCTTCGGACCCACCCGAGCTGGCTAGTGAAATACTCAAGCACCACACGTCGCCTAGGACCGGGACGAAGCCACGAATCCCACTCCGTGATCCGGTCAGACCCACCCGAGCTGGCTAGCGAATCAATCATGCACAAATAACATATCACACCAAGAATATCCAAACAATTCACCCAGAGGCATCAAACACTTAGCAAAACACCACGTCAAACCACAATGCACCGAAATGAAACAATATACATCCACACTCAACACCAAGTGCATCATCAACACCAAACATATCCACATGAGTCACATACTCGTTCATGAAACACACCAATCACAAAACACACGCGGTTTTGAAAGAGGGCCTTTAACAAGGCTAACCAAATCTTTTGAAAACTCATTTCAAACAAACAAACAAACACACCAAGACGATCACCAATCATCATATCCACAAACCAAGAAAACTATGGACAAGGTACTTGCCTCGAAATCACGATCGCAACGAGACGACGGATAGGACGCGGTCGAATAGCCCCGAACCCCCGAACAATATCAAGAACGCGATAGCACCACGAGTATTAGGAGAATAACACCACACGAATCATCAATCACCAACGAGATTCAACATCGGAATCCTCGAACACCAATAAACCTCCAGAAGGAACAATAACACATGGTTACAACGAGAATCAAGGCCAAAACAACGGAAATACCAACAAACTATCGAAGGGAAACTCATTGGGACATTTAATCGAACACTAAATGTTCAATAATTCCCAAGAACACTCGAATCGTCAATCGAGTTAAACAAACTCGATATATGGATACACAACCCATAGAACACGATTAATAACATCATACTACACCAACCGATGTATCAAAATTGGACTAGAATCGAAATCAAGAACAAATTCCCAAAAAGTCAACTTGAAGGAAAATCAAGAAATATAACTTGATTCGACGAAGAACACGGATTGGATGATGATATAATCAACAAGAATCTTCCAAAATGCCTTGGAAATGATTAGAATTGGCCAAGAACTCGATTTCCCGAGCCTCCCGTCGCCAGCCGCCGAAAAAGGAAGAAAAACGCGTAAGAAATGAAGTCTGGCCGAGCCCAGGCTATATATAGCCGGCAGGGTTACGGCCGTAACAGGTAGTGCCTTATGGCCGTAACTCGGCCCTTACGGCCGTACTCGGCAGGCCTTACGGCCGTAACCGGCATTCGTCAAAAAATCTGCCCAGCACCTGTCGGACACTTACGGCCGTAACTGGCACACATTACGGCCGTAACCGGCCTTCGTCTGGAAGATGCCCAACGGCCGTATCCAATCACACTTACGGCCGTAACTGGCACACATTACGGCCGTAACCGGCACCTTACGGCCGTAACTCGGCCAGGCCAGGCCCTGCTCCGGCCGTGACTCGGCCGTGGCCACTCCGACGGCCCGGACGACCCCGAAACCCGAACCTGAGTAAAAACCGAAGATACGGTTACAAAGTACTCGCAAAGACGAATCTAAGAGCTATGAGAACACACGATTCCGACCACCCAAAGTGTCGGAATTCGACAACGGAAAGTAATTACCCCAAACTTTGGGAAATTACGAAAATGGCCCAAAATATCCGAAATACACGATACGTGATCGAATAACCAAACCGAACTTCATAACACCTCTAACAAAGTTAAACGAACTTACGGGAAACTCGAAACAGCAGTTTCGAATGAGATTCGCAAGAATCGAACTCAAGTGCGGAAAAGTCGCTAAAAAACTCGGAACTCAACAAAACGATACCCAAACGAACTCGGATGGCAAAAAGTGCAGAATTAATCATTCTCGGAATGACGAAACGGTCATGAGTGAGTCGTCAAAACGGACTTCCGCCAAAAAAAAGAAAATTACCGAAATTCGAAATTGCGGATATTACATCATGTGGACAGGAGAGTCAACGAAGAGGTTAACGTATGCTATGGATTGCTCATTACGTACTTTAAATGGGTATATTACTGTAGCAAGTCAACTCTATCTTACATACGCTATGGCACAGGTGTTACGTACGTAATACAAGGTACGAAATGAGGCAGTGAGCTCTAGATGCTGATTACATATGCTATGTAGGACATATAGAGTACGTTAGTAGGCTTTACGTACATTAATGTTGGGTGTTAACGTACGTAACGATCTGTGCAGGTTATAAAATAAGGATCCGTCTTTCATTTCTTCACGAGAAGAAACAGATATCTTCCTCCCAAACTTCGTCCCTCTTCAATTCTAAGCCTATTCCAGACCCTTCCAACTTAGTTGAGACCTTGATGGTTCGATTAAAAGCTCGAGGTTTGGAATCCTTGATGTTTCTTGAAGTGTTTGAATGTTGTGGTTCTTCTTCAAGAGGTATGTTGGATAACTCCTCTCTTTAATTTCGTATATTGATGTTGTTGTTGATATCTTCTTCGTATGATGATGGTTATGGTGGTGTTGTGATTCTTGAGGTTATGTGAATTGTATGTTGAAGAATATGATGATATATGTCTTCAATATGTTGTTTGTTATGAACATGATTATGGAATCATGGTCTTCTTGGTGTTCTTGATATATATCACATCAAAGAGGAATATGTGATGGGATATATAATGGTTTTTATTATAAACATGGATTTGATAATTAAAACCAATATTATGTTGATTGTAGTAGTTGATTTCATATGTTCTTGATGAAATATGAATCATGATAATGAGGATGAATCCGGAAAGATTATGGTTAATCTTATAACATGATTATCAATGGTATTGAACCATTTGGATAGTTCGGATTATCGATTATGTCGGTCGTATTATTTTACTGTGAATTTACAATTATGTACACGGAGGAATATTGTTAATTCATCTAGGAGATTGAATTCGGAATAGAGTATGTTATGTAATCCTTGTTAGCGGGATGAGTTGATCGTTGATATGATTATCAGATTATGGAATAGTATTGTGGTTATAGATTCGTGATTGATTGATTCAGGCTGTTCGAAGTTGTGTTTAATCAGGATATTGTGGAACCGTTGGGTTTGTTGATCCGTTATATTGATTGTTAATTATTCTTATCGAGTTTCGATTTATATTGTGGATATGAGTTCGTAATTGTTGAGGTGAATTATTTGGTTTTGTATATGATTGAGAAATCGTTGAACCGTTGAGTTTGATTGGTTGGCTATGTCGGTTATTGATTGTTATCGGATTATTGTTAATTTATTACTTCAATAGGTTGTGATAATTGATCGATGACTAGAATAATATGTTGGGGATGAGTTCGAGTATATTCGGGAATTGCTTTGGCCGGGACCGAAGAGCTTGTAGACAAAGGCAAGAAATTGGTAACGGCTTCATTATCATCGTATCGGTATCGAGACAAGTTATTATTTGCTCAGTTTATAATATTTAATAAATAGTTTCAGTTTCATTCGTTTATAATTCATATAGCATTGATTTTAATTGTGAACTCTGGAGATTTGGGATTGTATGTTATTTTCGGATCATGGGAATTAAATGATAATGTATATGATTTACATTTGTTTTGGTATACTTGGGTATCGAGGATACATTGTGGTGAATGTGAGGATACGAGTTATCTACAGTCCATGGTACTTTCGGATCGTCGAATATTAAGGAAATTGTTAGTGATGGTTTAGACATCGGGATTGCTCTCAAAGGACTCGAGGCAAGTACTCTAATCATTTTTATCATTTGTGTCGATCATGTTGTGATATATTCATGTATTGTTGTTTTCGTGCATTCGTGTATTATTGTTAACATGCATTGGTGCATTATTGTTGTATGTCCACCTCGTGTTGGTCCGACAGGATCATCTTGGGTATCTATGCTGTGTGCGCTGGATCGCTGGACGGGTTTTCCACCATGCGTTGGTCTGACGGGATCATCATGGGAATCTATAGCTGTGTGTGCTGGATCGTTAGATTACCTTGTATTGTTGTTGTGCATATGTATATTATTGGTTATCCACCTCGTGTTGATCTAATAGGATCATCTTGTGATCTATGCTGTGTGCGCTGGATGATCAGATTTCCATTGAGTATACATTGTTGTTATTATTATGGGCCTATTTATGTCATCATATGAGTATGCATTTGTAGGTTTCTTGTAGGACTAGGTCCATATGTTGTATTGATCTGATCTCGGATTAGACTGACATGATTGTCGTGGCATTGCGTATCTTGAGGTATGTTCCGTATTTCCTTTGGTAGTTATCTTTTGATGGGCAATCGATTATCGTGTTGGGATTTGATGATGTTATCCGATGTATCGAATTGGTCAGAGTTGGTATATTTACGTACTGCGAGTTATGATGATGTTTTGAGAATCTTGGGTATTGTTTGAGGTACAGTATGGATGTTATGTTTATGTTAATTGGTTAATCGAGATTACGAGATGTGCAATATGATAAAGGTTATTCTGATGAGGACTATCACGAACTGGTAATGTTATGACGGTAAGATTACATTGGTAGTATTCTTACTTAGTAATTTCATTGGTGTGTAATTATTGACATGATGTGATCGTTATCATTGTTGAGTATATGGCTGACCCCGTCGTGGGATTTCTTTTTAGGTTCTTGGGATATCGAGCTTGTAGCGATCGTGAAGAGATGATCTTCCCGGAGGATACTGGCTATGGTGTGTGTTTGTGAATCGAGTACTTTGACTAGTTGTTGTATTCCGCGGCTAGAGTATTTTTAACTGTTTGTCCTTTCTGCTGCATGAGTATTTTTAAATGGTCTTTTGGTGTCTGTCAACTTAAGTTACTTTGTGAATTTCCTAAACTATTTTGGTCGGTACGTGTAAGCGGTGGCTTAACTTGTACTTTTAAATGATATTTTTCGACGGTATTGACAAATGGATTTTATAAAGTCTTTGAATATTTTAAAGATATTACGGTTATCACCGCTTAGGCGTATTTGAAATGTTTGCAAAAAATGTCTTTTAGCCTTGTGTGTTCTGTTTCAGGGCCCACGGCGCTGTAATATTCCCGGATGGCTCTGGGGGTGTTACAATTGCATGGGCATTGCATACGCATATTATTGTGCGAATCAAGGTAGTAGCCTATAGACCACGATAGCGCACACTATTTAAATCTATTAGCGCATGCCATGGCAGGTAGCACACGCTATATTGTGAAGAGTAGTGCACGCTAGTAATGTACATTATATATATGTCATTTGGGCATTATTCTTCATTTCGTCCATTATTCCTTTCAACCGATACAAAGAATTCTTGGAGGATATTTCGAGGTTCCAAACACTTGAGTAATTATGGAGTTGATCGTCTTTAACAATATTAAGCTTGGAATTGATTCGAAATAGATCCAACCTTGAGAATTAACCCATTTCTTCGAAAAGGTAATTACTCTTCGCTCCGAGATTTCATCTTAGATTGAGTATTGGTGTTCCTGAGTTGATAATCATCGCATGTACGAATTGATAGGTATGATTATGAGATGGATTTCCGGATTATGATGATGTTGTTATTGATATATGGATATTGATATGATTATTGTGGTTTTGAATTGTGTTGTTTATCGTAAAGAGATATATTGGTTGATCTCACATTCCATTTTCGGATTCTTGATGTTGTGTTGTGGTTTAGTTCATATGATGATAAATATGGAAATGATGTTATGATTCTTGGTGTTCTTGGTATATATCACATCAAAGAGGAATATGTGATAGATATAAATGGTTTTGGATATAAACATAAATTTGATTATAAGAACCAATATTATGTTGATTATAGTGGTCGATTTTCATATGTTCTTGAATTATATATGAATAATGATACGAGGTTGAATCCGGGAAGATTATGGTTAATCTTAGAATATGACTATTTATGGTATTGAACTTTTTGGATACTTCGGATTGTCGATCATATCGGTAGTATTATTTTACTATGAATTTACAATTATCAACAATGAGGAATCTTGTTAATCCGTATATGAGATTGATTTCAGGATTGAGTATGTTATAATCCTAGTTATCAGGTTGAATTGATTGTTGATATGATTATCGGGTTATGGAATCGTATTGTGGTTATGGATTCATGATTAATTGATTGAGTTATTCGGATTAGTGTCTACTCGAGGTATCGTTGAACCGTTGAGTCTGATTGGTTGGTTATGTCGGTTGTTGATTGTTATTGGATTGTTGTTAATTGATTATTGCAATAGGTTGTGATAATTGATCGTTGATAAGAACCAGGCCTTGCGGTCGAGTTCGAGGATGCTTGTGGATTGCATTGGTCAGGGCCAAGGAGCTTGTAGACGACGGCAAGGAATTGGTAACGGCTTCACTATCGTCGTATTGGTATCAAGGCAAGTTATTACTTGCTCAGTTTTATAATATTTAATGAATTGTTTTAGTTTCATTCGTTTATAGTTCGTATGACAATGATTATAATTGTGATTTCTAGAGATTTGGGTCTGTACATTGTTTTTCGATTTTCAGAATTTAATCATAATGTATATGATTTACACTTGTTATTGGTATACTTGGATATCGATGATACAATTTGGTAAAGATGAGTATATGAGTTATCTATAGTCCGTGGTATTTTGGATCGTCGAATATTGAGGATAATCACTGGAGATGGTTTTGACATCGAGATTGCTCTCGAAGGACTCGCACAAGTACTCTAATCATTTTTGTCATTTGGTGTCGATCATGTTGTGATACATTCGTGAATCGTTGTTGTCATGCCATTTTGTATTGTCGTTATCATGCATTTACGCATTGTTGTCGTATGTCCACCTCGTGTTGATCTGACGGGATCATATTGGGATCTATGCTAGCGTGCGCTGGATCATTGGACGGGTTTTTCCACCACGTGTTGGTCTGACGGGATCATCTTGGGATCTATGCAGTGAACACTAGATCATCGGATTACCCATTGGTTGTTGTTGTGCATCTGTATATTGTGGGTTATCCACCACGTGTTGATCTAATAGCATCATCGTGGGAATCTATGTTGTGTGTGCTGGATCGTTGGATTACCATAAGTATACGTTGTTGTTATTGTTGTGAGCATATTGATGTTGTCACGTGAGTATGCATTTGTAGGTCTTGTGTTAGGACCATGTCCGTATCTTGTATTGATCTGATCTCGGATTAGACTGACATGATTCGTCGTGGCATTGCATATCTTGAGGTATGTTCTATATTTTCTTCTTAGTACTTGTCTGTTGATTGGCAATCGATTATCATGTTGAGATTTGATGATATTATCCGATGGATTGGGTTGACAGAGTTAGTATATTTCGTAACAGTGAGTTATGATGATATTTTGAGAATCTTGGGTATTGTCTGGGATACAATATAAATGTCTGTACGATTTAGTGTGTTTTTGAGAATACGAGATGTGGAATATGGCGAGGATTACTTTGACGAGGATTATCATGAATTGGCAAGGTTATGACGGTAAGATTACATTGGTTGTATTCTTACTTTGTAATTTCATTTGTATGTAATTATTGAATGATCGTTATCATTGTTGAGTATTATGGATGACCCCATCGTGGGCTTTCTTTTTAGGTTCTTGGGATATCGATCTTGCAGTGGTCGTGAAGAGATGAGCTTCCCTGAGGATACTGGTTATGGCATGTGTTTATGAATTGAGTACTTTAACTAGTTGTCATTTTTTCGCTGCAAAAGTATTTTTAGTTATTTGTTACATCCGTTGCGAGTGTGTTTTTAAATGGGTCGCTAGTATGTTACGAACTTGGGTTTGTTTTGGAAAGTAATTTTCTAAACTATTTGTCGGTACGTGCAAGCGGTGGCTTACTGTATACTTTGAAACTTTTGAGTTTTTGGCATTTTGGCCTTGAACTTTTCAAATGGGGTTTTTTGAGATATTGATAAATGGATTTTATAAAGTATTTGAATATTTTAAAAGATACTACCGTCATCGCCGCTTAGGCTTATTTGAAATGTTTGTGAAATATCTTTCAGCCTTGTGGGTTTCGCTTCGGGGCCCACGGCGCTGTAATATTCCCGAATGGCTCTGGGGATGTTACAGAATATGGTATCAGAGCTTAGGTTGTGAAAACCTAGGCTATCGGGTCAATTCGAGTCATGTTTTTGTCACATCATTTGAGTTGTCGATTGGCAAGTATTAGAGCCTTGGGTTTTTGTTGTCCACTCGGGCTTGTGTGTTATGTGGTTTACCAGTGTGGTACTGTGGTTGTTTTAAACTTATCCAAATGACATTAACGTGATTATTTGGAAAGAGATGTGTTGTGTTCACGAGTTGAACTTATTTTGCAAAATATATGTTTTGAAAATATCTGTATCGAGTATTTTCTAGAGTTGAGACACGTGCCAGTATCATGGGGAATCATTGGCTTCTGTAGGTCACAAGTCGTTCAGGAATAAGTCTAGAGGGGGGGTGAATAGACTTATTGAAACTCTTAAACTCTTTTTCTCAAAGAGTAAGTTTCTTCAGCTGATAGATAAACAAATGACTTGGAGTCGTTTGTTCTCAATACGTGCGGAAGTCAGATGATGACGAATACAAAACAACTAATGAAACACTTAACAATGAATGCAGCAGTTAAAGTATGATGCTATAGAACAGTAAAGTACACAGGCAATTATAGTGGTCTCAGAGGTGGGGTAATCCTCTACTAATCCACTTTTCTCCAAACCAGATGGAGATGAATTCACTATAATTTTCAACCAGTGATAAATATTACAGTGATTCAACCAAACTACAACAGCTTTCAACCAGTGGAAATCCGTGCCGTTGTAACACACTTGACTACCTTGCACCTCTTGATCCTCGATCCTTGGATGCCTTTACAGTCTCGAACTTCAACCAGTGAAGTACCCCGAACTCAGGATTTAAGACACGAGTTTTTGTCTTCTCCAACTAAGAGCTTCTTCAAGTATGAACTTTTAGAACTGCTCTTTTCACGATGCTGTATTTCGTTTTAGATTGCTTGAATGCTTTGATCGCTTGAAAGTATGTTCGCACCGGTAGTTTCTCAACTTCAAATCTTCGGATATATATAGGTGTTGATCCTTGAGCATTTCTTCATAGCCATTGCAAATCAGAATAAATCAAATTGTTGGAGGAGACTTCTTTGTTTATTCTTTTCTGAACGTTGCAAGGCTGGATTCCCATATTTTAATCTATCTTCCGACCGTTGTGAAGACTTTGCATGTGAGGCGCTGAATCTTTTGAATATAATAAGATTAAAGTCTTCAAGGTGGGTCTGGATGAATTATTTAATTCATATACTTTGCGGGAATCTCTCTAATTTGTCTCTTTACGTTGCATGTGACTTTTCGTAATACTTGACTTTTCAACGCATGCTGACGTGGACTTGGAGTACTTGGCTGATCTCGAGTAGGCTGATGTAAGTTAACTTCTCTGCAGTTCTGGACCTCTCTGATGTTCACTGTTTGGGACTCGCCTGATCAGCTGACCTATCTGAGGCTACTTGACTGCAGTCTGGTCAAACATCTCTGATAATTTTTGTAGACCAGACCTTCTCTGATATGACTCGGCTGTACCTCTCTGATGAACTTAGCTGTTCTTTTGTACTTAGCCGATTTTTAGCCTAACTTATTTTTGGCCTATAGAAGATACTCATTTGGTTCTTCTTTACATTTTGCCAAGTTTTACACTTAACATAATTTGGCCTATGGAAGATACTCATTTGGTTCTTCCTTACATTTTGCCAAGTAATAAGACATTTGAATTTATATTAATGACATCATCAAAATCTAACAAGTATTCCTAACAAATTCCCCCTATTTTGATGATGGCAAAACTTTAAGGAAATATTCAAATAAACAAGTCTGCACTTGAGTGCAAGACACAAACTAAAATCAGTCTTATTTTTGAGACAATTGGAAATTGTCATTCAAAAGACTGTTATAAAATTTTCTGAGTTGATTACAAATACATGTCTGAATTACAAGAAAATTTTACAAGTACAGAAATAAAATCATTACAAGTACAAAATAATAGAAAGTCATCTGCCTCTACCTCTGCCTCTTCGAATAGGCTGTTTGGCAGGCCTGAAAGGTTTAGCTCCGATTGGTCTTGTTTTGACAGGTGCAAGACCATACTTCCTCTTTACAACAAGAGCTGCAAAGTTTTGCTCTTCTTGAGATGAAAACTTATTCTCAAGACACAGCTTCTTGATTTTTCTCTGGAGAGCAAGTTCATTTAAAGCACTACCTTTCTCCAAGGTGGGAGGTTCTTTGGATCTGAACGAAGGGATCATGGGATAAGCATTGTATGTCTCAGCATGTTTCTTCAGAATAGTCCAGAGTTGTGGATGAGCTTCTTACATGAAGTTGATGAAGATATGCTGTGGGGGGAGATTATCATCCTGGAGTATTTCCCAGATGTAGTAGTCTCTGATGAATTTTTTTCTTGCATATACCCACATGGGTAGAGCTTCCTCTGGTATAAATTCTTAAACGTACCACAACTCCTTGTCTTCCCACTCTAGAGTAGGCTCAAATCCTCCTCTAGTCCTCCTCTTCTTGCTTGGAGGCTGATCAGCCTGTTCTTCTGGTTCTGCTCCTCCCTTCCTTTTAGTGGAGGATGTCCCAGCAGTGATCATCTGGACATCCTGTCTCTTCTTCGTTCCAAGCTCCTCCCTTATCTCTCCTTGAATGCTGCCTTTCCCCTGTATTCTATCTTCCCCCTTTTTGCCAGCATCAACTAACTTGGTCAGCTGCTGCTCCATCCTGTGCATCCAGTCAGACATGCCAAATGGCATCCTGTTGTTTGTAGGGGGAGGAGGTTGAGGGACTTCCCGCTGCAGTAATGTATCAATCTTGGCATTGATGGATTAGAGATCAGGAGTGACCTGAGATGCAAGCAATTCTCCAATAGTGTCTTTCACTATTTGTCTTATCAGCTCGGTCACCGCAGGTGAGATCTGCGATGGTGGAGAGTGCTCGCCTGAGCCTTCTGCAAATGATCCACTAGACTGCAGGCTCCTATCTGCAGCTGGTACTCCATATGGGGTCTTTTCAGGTGTCCCTGATCTGGAGTCATCAGCCAACTCTGCGTCCAGGCTGGTATACCGGGCAGGCGCCCCAGCCTTGTCTGCAGCCTCTACTTCTGGCTCTTTCTCCGGCTCCTTTTCTTTCTCCTCTTCTTCCTTTTCTACTTCCTTCTCTTGTTCTTCCTCCTTTCCTTCTTCATCAACATTATCTTTTTCTTTTTCAGCTCCCTGATCTCCTCCTTCATCCTTATCATCATCATCATCATCCTTTTTCTCATCCTTTTTATTTTCTCCATCATTCTCATCATCATTCTCATCATCTTTTTCTCCTTCACCATCCTCCTGTTCTACCTCTTCCCCTTCTTCTTCTTCTTCATCAATTAACTCCTCTGTTTTCTCCACTTCTTCTATTTGTTTTTTAACTAAAATATTTTCTCCTTCTTTTCTCTCTTCCTGCTCCTCTTCTTCGTCATCTATGACAACGATCTCCTCATCTTCTCCATTCACTTCTTCAATTCTTATTTCTTTTTCTTCTTCCTCCTCATCTTCTTTCCCAAATGAACCATCAAAGATACTGTACATAATAGAAATGATGAATTGGTCCATGTTGGTTTTGAAATTTGACATGAACCAATTCTCTTGGAGGATCAAAACTGTGCCTGATACTTGACAAAAGTGTATCAGTACATCCTCTGTGGCTTGGGGATATTCCTAACCACTGGTTTCAATATAAGTTTTAAGTTTAGCAAATGAAAGTGATTTGAAAAATTTCCACTCTTCAAAAATATTAACAAAAGAGTGTTTTAAAGCTTGTGGTTTAACAAGCTGTAATTGTTCTATGGACAGGTTGAAAACATTGTTGTCCAGCAGATTAAAGGTGTAGTTTGCTTCAGGGATTGAGATGATTAAACCTGCTTCTTCCTCCTCTGGAATGTATGCTGGAGTGAGGACAGGGATGATCTGAGTTTTCAGTGCTGGAGCGGTGGTCTTCAGTGGGTAGGCGACACTGCCGGGACCGCATAATGATCTGCCGCTCGTCTGGCTAAAGCTGCGATGCTGGGCCTCTTGGGAGAGGGTTCTGGAAATGACTGCATGATGGATGGCTCTCCAGGGGCTGGTCCCCTTCTTTTGAATCGGACAGCTATCGGTGTGTTGTTTGACTCGGAGTCTGACTCGACTGCAGTTGGGTTGATGTCTGCAGGTCGGTCCGACTCGCCTGATCAATAATATCTGGGGTAGGTCCTTGAGTCAGGCAACTCCTTTAACATTTGAGTTGCTCTTCTGTTGTTTCCTAACTTCCTCAGAGTCTCTTGGTCTAGATGACCAAGTC
Source organism: Orobanche coerulescens (assembly GCA_033398695.1). Taxonomy (NCBI): domain Eukaryota; kingdom Viridiplantae; phylum Streptophyta; class Magnoliopsida; order Lamiales; family Orobanchaceae; genus Orobanche; species Orobanche coerulescens. The sequence continues at coordinate 71,755,950 of CM065801.1, forward strand.
TCTTGTTGATGTGGAAGGGGTCAGTACTTCCCTTCATCACACCCATCTTCTCAAGGATCCAACTCAGCTGCGTTCCAAACGCCAGCTTGGATCTGAATCTCTACTCATCAGCAAGCCATTCGGCTTTGTTGACTTCTCGAACAAGCTGCCTAAAGATATAGTCAGCCTAATCAATTTCCTTGTCTTGAATCAGTGCTCCTAGCACTGTGAATTTCGCCGATGACAGTTGGTCGTAACTGCCGGCCATACCCATAATGATTTTGTTGGTTATATCCAACGCATATCGATAGACCTTTTTAATCTCGCTCCTTTTGGCGGTGAGCTTCAGCTTCTCCGGCTAATTGTCCGCCTTGATCTTCATCCAGGTGTCGGCTGCTTTCTGCTTGAGGGCCTCGATGGCTATGCCACGGTGTTTCATACCAAAAACTGTATGAATCAACTCCGGCGATATGTCGACTTGCACTCCGCCAACAGTGCTCCTAATTCCTGCCTGAATCAAATGGGCTTCGCGGTAGAACGCGATAACATCCTCCTTGTACAAATGTTGAGGACTGATATCCAGAAATGGGTAGATCCAATTTAGCTTCATCGAACGGATTAGGTCAAGCACGTCATAATTTTCCAGATTTTCTTCCAAAAGGCCTTCGAAATCAACGACCAGAGAAAAGATAATCTCGTCTTTGACTGCCTTCAAGTTAACGCCTTCGATATAGGATTCCATTTCTGCAAACACGAGATTTTCAGTGTATTTGGAGTTCAAAAGATTTTTTTTTGCTCTGTAAATCTAGGGTTTGAAAGACTGGTAAGCGTAAAGGTAAAGTGAAAGGTTTCTGTCCTCATAAAGAAGATGAAAAGACGTATGGATTAAATTATTATTTATTTTGAATCGGTGGTACGCCTTTTGAGATTCTTTTTAAATTTCAAATTCGAATCGGTGGTCCAGGTTTAGATTTTAAAATTTGACGGTTAGATTTAACTGGTCACCGTGGAGGTCGAATTATCAAGTGATCGCCACGTGTATTTAAATGCCACTTGCGAACCAAAAATTAATATAATATTATTATACATATAGCAGACAATAATAAAATATTCAGAAGTCGGTTGAGTTTAGAAAACTTAGCTGGTATGATGCTGATCATTGATCGCTTCTGCATCAGGTGAGTTGACTCCTTGGATTTCTCGCCTGAGATTCTGATTAGTTAGGTTCCTTTGTCTGTCCTTCGTCCTTTTGTCTGCATCAGCTACATATAGCAGACAATAATAAAATATTCAGAAGTCGGTTGAGTTTAGAAAACTTAGCTGGTATGACTGTTGACTGTTGACTGCTCTGCATCAGGTGAGTTGACTCCTTGGATTTCTCGCCTGAGATTCTGATTAGTTAGGTTCCTTTGTCTGTCCTTCGTCCTTTTGTCTGCATCAGCTAGGATCTGATTCCTCTAATCAGCTGGGTCCGTCCTTCCTCTGATATGCTTCAGCTTGCTTCTGTACTAGATTCCCAATCTAGTAGACCAAGTTCTCTGCTCAGCTCCAAAAACCTTTCTTCTGGCAAAGGTTTGGTGAAGATGTCAGCTATTTGGTAGTCTGTGCTGACTCTTTCAACTCTAATTCTCTTGTTAAGCACGTGGTCTCTGATGAAGTGGTGCTTAACATCAATGTGCTTGGTCCTCGAATGCAAAACCGGACTGTTGGTTATTGCAATAGCACTATTGTTGTCACATCAGATAGGGACTTCATTGTCAAGGATATTATAATCCCTCAGCTATTGTCTGATCCATAAGATCTGGGCACAACAGCTACTTGCAGCTAGGTATTCTGACTCTGTGGTGGAGATAGAGTTAGAAACCTGCTTCTTGCTAAACCAGGATATCAGTCTGGTTCCTAGGAATTGGGTCTTATCCACCTATCCTTTGCAAAAACCATTCTTCTCAAGAAACACGGACAGTGTTTCATACCATGCTCTTGGTGCTTGCTTAAGTCCATAGAGAGCCTTCAACAGCTTGTAGACTTTGTCTCCTTTGACAAAACCTGGGGGTTGCTCTACATAGACTTCTTCTTCTAGGATGCCATTTAGAAATGCACTCTTTACATCCATCTGATAGACTTCAAAATCTTTGAATGCAGCATATGCGAGGAATAGTCTGATGGCCTCTAATCTTGCAACAGGGGCATAGGTTTCATCAAAATCTATTCCTTCACACTGTGCATAACCTTTTGCAACAAGTCTGGCTTTATTCCTAACAACAGCTCCGTCTTCATCACTCTTGTTCTTGTATACCCATTTAGTGCCAATAACCTTCTTGTGATCTGGTCTGTCTGTTAGTTCCCAAACTTTGTTCCTTTTTATCTGCTCCAGTTCCTCTTGCATGGCATTTATCCAAGAATAATCTTCTAAAGCTTGTTCTGTTGTTTTAGGTTCTATCTGTGACATGAAGTATGAGAACATAGCCATTCCCGTGGGTAGAGTTAACTATCTTGTCTTAACTCCATCAGTCAGCTTCCCGATGATTTGCTGGATTGGGTGGTCTTCGAGCCACTTGGGGATATCGTCTTCTTATGGTTCTGTTCCCCCTGTTGAATTGCTCTGGTAGATTTCTGCATCAGCTGGAATCTGGTCTCCTTGGTCTGCAGCTGGATCAGTTACCGTCTTGTCATCTGCAGGTTGGGTCTGATCTGCAGATGAGTCTTTATCAGCTACAGTTGGGTCTTCATCGCAAAGAATCGGATCGCATGTTTGGTGATCCTGTCTGATCTGCAGTTGGATCTTCAGCAGCTATAGTTGGATCTTCAGGCTGGTCTGTAGGTCAGTCCACCATTCCAGTGTCATGTACAATGACTTCTTCAAGGGTTGCTGATTTGAGCTTATTCTCAATTAGCTCAACTTGCTTCCTGTACTCAACAGTAGATTCATCAAAAACAACATGGGGTGTTTCCTCCACAACTAGGGTTCTTTTGTTAAATACTCTATATGCCTTGCTTCTTTGTGAGTATCCCATAAAGAGACCATCATCAGTTTTAGCATCAAAGGCATTTAGTTGTGTTTTACCGTTGTTGTGGATGAAACACTTGCAACCAAAAACATAAAAGTAAGCAACAGTAGGAGTTCTATTATTCCAAACCTCATAGGGAGTTTTGCCATGTCTCCCTACTATCATACTCCTGTTCTGAGTATGGCAAGCTGTGTTGACAGCCCGTAACCTCTTGGCGTGTCCGCCGCAATCATGGATCTTGCTGCTTCCTTCAGGGTTCTGTTTCTTCTTTCAGCAACGCCATTCTTCTGGGGGGTCCTGGCTGCAGAGAGCTCATGCTGGATCCCATTCTGATCGCTGTAATCAGTGATCGCATTGTTGAGAAATTCTCCTCCTCTATATGATCTGATCTTGATGATGGATAGGGATTTCTCATTCTGGATCCTTCTCAGCAGCTCAGGTAGCTTGGTCAAGGTTTCACTCTTCTTATACAGAAAGATAATCCAAGTGTACCTTGAATAATAATCTACTACAACAAGTGCATGCTTTCGGCCGCTTAGAGTCCTTGGCTTAATGGGACCGAATAGATCCATATGGAGTAGATCTAAGATCCTTGTTGTGAGGGTTGTAGGTTGGACTGGCTTGAATGATGCTCTCGTCTGCTTTCCTTTCTGACACGCATCACAAAGCACTTCCTTCTTGAATGCTTCATCTGGGAGTCCTCTGACCAGCTTCTGAGAACTAATCCTGTTGATGGCTTTGAAGTTCAGGTGACATAATCTTTTGTGCCACAGCCATCCATTCTCAGCTACTGTCTTAGATAGAAAATAGGAGTTAGGTGTTCCTGTGTTCCAATCTATCATGTAGACATCTCTCCTTCTGAATCCTTGTAGCTTCACCTCACCAGATAGGATATCTATCACCATGCATTTCCAGATGGTGAAGACTACTAGATTCTTCTCATCGCAAAACTGGCTTATGCTCAGGAGATTATACTTGAGCCCTTTGACATAGTGAACTTTGGATATCACAATATTTCCTCGGTGCAGCTCTCCAAAGCCCTTTGTTTGTCCTCTAGAGCTATCTCCAAAGGTTACATCTGGACCCTTTTCTTTGGTGTATTTAGACAGCATCTTCTTGTTCCCGGTCATGTGCCTTGAGCATCCAGAATCTACAAACCATTCTTCACCTCCAAAGTTTGAATTTGTGGAGATGTGGTTGTAGTCCTTCCACCTTTTCTGCAATCAAACAAGCAGAGATTTAGGTACCCAAATCTGTGTGGGTCCTCTAGGGTTAGCTGGTTTCCTGGAGAATTGATTTCTCCTTGGATTGTGAAAATTGTTATTATTATTACCCTTATAAGGTGTGTAAGGTCTAGGTCTGTATCTCCTGTTGGGATTGTATACCGGATATTCCTCAAAATATTGATAGTGTGGGTCATTTCTAAACCTTGGCTGAGACCATTTATTAAATCTTTGAGGTCTCCACACTTGTTCATTTTGGAAATTAGGAGAACCTTGAGGTTTCCATCTGCCCCTCCCATTTTGAAATCTATTTTTAGGGAGTTGTTGATAATAGTGGGCATGTTGTCTGGGCTGCTGCTTCTGCCTGGGCCATTGCCTAGTCACTTGTCTAGGTGGATGCCTTGTGTACCCTGGCTGCAGCCTAGACTTGTGACTTGGCTGTTGCCTATTTTTAAATATAGGTTTATATGTAGGCTCAGTAGTCGAGATAATTGTTTCTCCCTTGACGAAAGTAGTTTTGGAACTAGAGGGAGTGTGAGGATCATATCTAAGGCCTGATCTGGAATATAGTGGCCTCTTATTAGTACACAATTCGTCCAGAGTTGAAAACGCCTTCAGGGAGGTTATTTCCTGCGCCTGAGTCTTATTTGCCTGAGTCAGCTTAGTAAATTGGGCTTTGACATGAGCAAGTGCAGCTGAATTTTCTTTAAGTAAAACAGTTAGTCGATTTATCTCAATTTGTATTGTCATCGGCTGGTTTTGCGAGTTAGTCAGATTATCTCAATCGTATTCGATTCTAAGTGAGTTTTCAAAATCATTTTTCACCGCCTATTCTCATCTTGCAGTGAGTCTTCTCTGTCTGAGATAGGTGTGCAGATTTTAGTGTTTCAAAATCTTTAAATAGCTGATTTACAGATTCGTGCAGATCCATATCTTGTGACATGGCTGAACTATTATTTGAACAAGAGGGTTTTGATGTTACCTCTTCATCAGCTAGGTTGGCCATCGGGCAGTCATACTCTTCATCATCATCAGAAAAGAATCCGCTGCTTGATTCTACATGCTCTTGATCTTCTCCGATGAGGGCCTTCCTTCTTTCTTCTTTTCTGCCCACCTCCTTCTTGCTCTCGTCCTTCTTAAGATCAGGACAGTCGATTTGGATGTGTCCTGTCTTGTGACAATTGTAGCACTCCACCTTCCAGCTTTCGGCTTTCTGATTCCTTCTGGGATTCTCCTTATAATTTTTCTTGTATTTGAAGTAGTTTTTCCGGAAGTTGCTGAACCTTTGCATTATGAATGCCATTTCTTCCTCAAAATCTAATGGATTTGGAGGCTTTACATCAGATAAGCTCTTGGCGGGGGACTCGGCTGCAAAGACTATTCCCTTCTCTGCAGGCTCAGTTGAGGATGAACTTGGAAGCTCGAACTCATAAGCCTTCAGATCAGAGAACAGCTCTTGGATCTTTATCTTATTGAGGTCCTTGGATTCTCTCATGACCACTGCCTTCATACTCCATTCAGGGTTAAGAGATCTTAGAACCTTCAGTGCCATCTCTCTGTTGCCATAAGATTTGTCGAGGGAGTTGATCTCATTGATAATCTCAGTGAAACTTGTGTCCACTTGGTCTATGGATTCGCCATTCTTCATTTTGAAGTTGTCAAATTTTTGAATAGCAATTGACAACTTGTTTTCCTTGATCAGCTCCATTCCTTCACACATTAGGGCTAATGTGTCCCAGATTTCTTTGGCATTTTTGCAATTCTTGATCTTCACCATGGTGGATTTGTCAAGAGTTTGATATAGCACATCTCTGGCCCGGTTATCAAGATTGGCCAGCTTTCTTTCTTCGGGAGTCAGCTTTGTCCTCTTCTTTGGGATCTTCTCTGGCTTCCCTGCTGCGATCTCCTCTGGAGTGTTGTCCTTCTCGAAGATGAATGGTCCGTCCTCTATGATGCACCACATGTCATCATGGATTGAAGATAAGTGTGCCTGCATCCTTATCTTCCAAAGATCATACTCGTCAACTGAAAACACAGGTAGTCTAGAATGCATGTGTTCCATTATAAAATGAGAGTAAAGATATATCTCATATATAGATCTGGTTCGTGAAATAAATGAACTAACCTCTCCGATACCACTTGTAGGTCACAAGTCGTCCAGGAATAAGTCTAGAGGGGGGGTGAATAGACTTATTGAACCTCTTAAACTCTTTTTCTCAAAGAGTAAGTTTCTTCAGCTGATAGATAAACAAATGACTTGGAGTCGTTTGTTCTCAATACGTGCGGAAGTCAGCTGATGACGAATACAAAACAACTAATGAAACACTTAACAATGAATGCAGCAGTTAAAGTATGATGCGATAGAACAGTAAAGTACGCAGGCAATTATAGTGGTCTCAGAGGTGGGGTAATCCTATACTAATCCACTTTTCTCCAAACAGTTGGAGATGAATTCACTATAATTTTTAACCAGTGATAAATATTACAGTGATTCAACCAAACTACAACAGCTTCGAACCAGTGGAAATCCGTGCCATTGTAACACACTTGACTGCCTTGCACCTCTTGATCCTCGATCCTTGGATGCCTTTACAGTCTCGAACTTCAACCAGTGAAGTACCCCAAACTCAGGATTTAAGACACGAGTTTTTGTCTTCTCCAACTAAGAGCTTCTTCAAGTATGAACTTTTTAGAACTGCTCTTTTCGCGATGCTGTATTTTGTTTTAGATTGCTTGAATGCTTTGATCGCTTGAAAGTATGTTCGCACCGGTATTTGCTCAACTTCAAATCTTCGGATATATATATATAGGTGTTGATCCTTGAGCATTTCTTCATAGCCGTTGCAAATCTGTAACAAATCAGTCCGTTGGAGGGAGACTTCTTTGTTTATTCTTTTCTGAACGTTGTAATGTTGGATTCCCATATTTTAATCTATCTTCCGACCGTTGTGAATACTTTGCATGTGAGGCGCCGAATCTTTTGAATATAATAAGATTAAAGTCTTCAAGGTGGGTCTGAATGAATTATTTAATTCATATCCTTTGCGGGAATCTCTCCAATTTGTCTCTTTACGTTGCATGTGACTTTCCATAATACTTGACTTTTCAATGCATGCTGACGTGGACTTGGAGTACTTGGCTGATCCTGAGTAGGCTGATGTAAGTTAACTTCTCTGCAGTTCTGGACCTCTCTGATGTTCACTGTTTGGGACTCACCTGATCAGCTGACCTGTCTGAGGCTACTTGACTGCAGTCTGGTCAAACATCTCTGATAATTTTTGTAGACCAGATCTTCTCTGATATGACTCGGATGTACCTCTCTGATGAACTTAGCTGTTCTTTTGTACTTAGCCGATTTTTAGCCTAACTTATTTTTGGCCTATAGAAGATACTCATTTGGTTCTTCTTTACATTTTGCCAAGTTTTACACTTAACATAATTTGGCCTATGGAAGATACTCATTTGGTTCTTCCTTACATTTTGCCAAGTAATAAGACATTTGAATTTATATTAATGACATCATCAAAATCTAACAAGTATTCCTAACAGCTTCATGATCTGTAAGAATTTGGATTTTTGAATTGCATTGAGGTTATTCTTAGTTTTAAGTTGATGTACTTTGAGAAACATTTGGAAGAATATTATGTGTTATAGTATGAGGTAGCCGAATACAATAGTTGGGACAAAATCGATGGTCTTGAGAAGCTATGATTATGGAAAATCAAGATGTCGGTTAAACTTGGAAAAACGAAGTTGTGTATTTGGGAGAATGTTGTGAATTGTTGAGAGGAACATGTAGTCATGCTAGTTCATTTTGAGATATATGAAACTGTTTTTGAACATCTGGAAATGATACTTTTCAAAATGATATATTTTGAATAAACTATTTTGCTCGTTGTCATGAAAATGTATTTTCTTAAATTTATTTTGAGAGACAATATTGTTGTCTTTCAAAACATGTTTCATCATGGCAGAGTTGAAGTGTTGCAGAATGGAATAATGGTCGATGTTACGAGTCATCTATGGAAAAAGATATTTTATCAAAGTCTATACAATAAGATTTTTGGATTCTATCGTGTGGTTTTCCGACCGAATATCAGTGGAATTGGTGACGAGCCGAATTAGTATACAGGAGTATGGATGTAGTCTATCATTTGCGTAATTTCATTCTATTTAATCGTGTGTATTCGAAAAGAATTGTCATCGAGTACTTAACATAAGCGAGCCGGTTTAACTCTTTGGAAATTGATTTTTTGTAGTCTTGCGAATATATATGTTTTGAGTTTTGAAATTCTCTAAAGAACTTTAGAAAATTGGTTTTATTGACAAGATTATATGATTTCAAGCTGTTTTGAAAATATTATTGGTATACGTACAAACGTAGTGCATAATGCATATCATGATGAAGTTCTAAGTGAGACTCACAAACTGGATAACATATCAATGGTACGATGAAAAGAGATCCGGATTTCAGCATGGTAGCTTGGATTATCTAGGATGACCGGTTGGTTAATCAGATAAGAGAAATATGTCGTGTGTTGTAGATTCACTATAGAATATGATTTTGGAACTTCGAGTTTTGGGAAATCAGTACATATGTGCTATGCGGCTCTATCAGTGTGGTAGTAGCGTGATCTTGCTATAGTGACTTTTGACTTTTGGTCCAACTAATTTATTCTTCGCATGAGGTATTTTGAGTGATTTCTTAGTAGGTATAGATTTAGGGATAGTGACCCCATGATGGTTGTTTTGGATATTGATTAGTCGTTCCCACTCCATGTATGATTGGGTATATTTGTCGGTTTGCGGCTGGTTGTTCATACTGTAACACCCCCAAGTTATTCAGGGTAGTCATACACGGAACAATAAAACTTGACCGAGAAGGTCCAAATACAATGAAATGAAAGACGATACAAAGGGTATTCAAACCATGTCCAATGTATCCAAATACATCACAGTACAAAATCAAAACCTCGGCAACACAGGCCAAAACAACAAGGAAGACTAAAAACAAACAATTCTCGAGTATTCAATAACCCTTCCAGTACAACAACACTGAATGGAAGAACACAAAACATAACTGGAGATAAGACACAGTATCACGCTTGCCCATCATCTTCATGCCAACCCGATACCTGTCTATCCGCTCTCCTGGAACCTGAAATACATAAAAAGTATTTCCCCCATAAAGGGGTTAGCCGTCGAATAGCTAGTGCAAGTATATCAAATATGAAACACAATACTCCTCGACAATAAAGTAAAGGTAACCGTCAATTCATCAATTCAAGACTAGTATTCCGTAATAACTAAATCTCATAGCATCACAACAATGCATACATGATCAACCGTGGAACCGCACCAGAGGCTACGGAACCCTCAGGGGACCCGTCGGCCCACCCCAGAGTGGTTAACCCAAATTATCCGTGGAATCGCACCAGAGGCTACGAAACCCTCATGGGACCTGTCGGAAAACCCCAGAGTGGATATAAACAATCATATATCTTACTTTCAAAGTCGAGAACATATAATCATAAATATATACATGCCTTTGAGGCATCGAGAAATTGAACGGAAAAGAGTATGAGTTCGGTAGGTCCAAGAATGCGCTTCTAGCACCTAAACGATTTGTAAGGGATATGATAATCAATAATCCATACTCATAATTCACGAACAAACTCCCGAAACAAATCTACGATTCACGAAAATACAAGGGTAAACAACTAGAGTTTGGAAAATCACCCAAACCCTCACAAGCCCGAACACGGCACAAACCAATCTGTAAAATCATAGGAAAAGCATATATACGGGATAGATACATCATAATATCAAGGTTCTCAAGCTTCAAAATGGATAAATCGGACAAATCTAGGAAAAACCCCAAAATTCCCAAAAAATAGGGTTCTAAGGATTTTTACCTTGATTTGGACGATAGAATGGATTAGATGTTGTGTAATCCTTGTTCTCCAACCAAAGATGTTGATGTTTGAATATGGATCGCTTCCAATCGCCCAAAATCGCCTCTCCCAAGCTTCTCCCGTCGAAAATGAGTGAAGAGAATGAAAAATGACGAAATGCAAGTCAACTGTCCAATATATACTCGCCTAGTCTAGCGCACGCTACGCCTCGATTATTAGTGTGCGCTAGCTAGGTCACCGGGTAGTCCAGTGGCTTCTGCTGGCCCCGTTAGCATGCGCTAATCGCCTTATCTTAGCGTGCGCTAGCCAAAAAATAGTGACCAGAAACTGGAGTCCAGAACCTACTGTCCTCTGCCCTGCTCGAGTCTTAGCGTGCGCTACCGCTATGGCTTAGCGTGCGCTATGCAACTCTTATAGCATGCGCTATCCGAAGACTAGCGTACGTTACTCGATAGTCCAGAAAACCTGACAACCTCACTGCCTCTGCCAACCAGCCCGTTAGCGTGCACTACGGACGGATGTTAGCGCGCGCTACTGACCACGAATAGCGTGTGTTAACAAACTCCTAGCGCGCGTTAACTGCCATTCCAGAAAGCAGTATGAGTTACTGGTTCAGACCTAACTGGTCCCTTAGCGCGCGCTACGGCTCAAAGCTAGCATGCGCTACTCAAGCAGAATTAGTGTGCGTTAGCCTAGGCCTAGCGTGCGCTATTTCTCTGACCCAGAACACTTCTGCAAGGTCTAAACAACACGATTGTGATCCAACCAAGATACGAAACTCTATAACAATATCGACAACATCACCAAGAGTTTAAAGAGTGACGAAATAAGAAAAACGGCAAAGTCAAACAGTCAATAAAAGTACGGGTATTACATTCTCCCCCTCTAAAAAGAAGTTTCGTCCCGAAACTTAAGAAATAAAAAGTTCGGGGTACTCCGACCGCATCTTCTCTTCTGTTTCCCAAGTTGCCTCCTCGACTCCATGTCTCGACCATTATTGCACTTTAACCAGTGGAATGGTCTTATGCCGAAGTTGTTTCTCGCGATGCTCAAGGAACTTCACGGGTCTCTCCAGAAAGGTAATATCCTCGGCTACGTCAATCTCACTATAGTCGATAACGTGGCTCGGATCTGGCACATACTTTCTCAACTGAGACACATGAAAAACACTATGGACGTGACTTAAAGCTGGAAGCAACGCCAAGCGATAAGCTAAATCTCCAACCCTGTCCAAGATCTCGAAAGGTCCAATATACCTCGAACTAAGTTTCCCCTTTTTCCCGAAGCGGAAAACCCCTCTGGTCGGAGACACCTTGAGTAAGACATGATCCCCCACTTCAAAATCTAAGGGTCGACGACGAGTATCAGCATAAGATTTCTGAAGGCTCTGGGCAGTCAGCAATCGATCCCGGATAATAGAAATCTTTTCCTTAGTCTCCATCAACATATCCGGTTCCGTTCCAATTAGCTCCGAAGCCTCGTCCCAACATAATGGCGACCTACATCGCCTACCATAAAGTGCCTCGAATGGTGCCATCTTGATCGACGCATGCCAACTATTATTGTAGGCAAACTCGATCAACTGTAAATGAAGCTCCCAATCATTACTCTAGTCTATGGCATAACCTTTTGCAACAAGTCTGGCTTTATTCCTAACAACAGCTCCGTCTTCATCACTCTTGTTCTTGTACACCCATTTAGTGCCAATAACCTTCTTGTGATCTGGTCTGTCTGTTAGTTCCCAAACTTTGTTCCTTTCTATCTGCTCCAGTTTCTCTTGCATGGCATTTATCCAAGAATAATCTTCTAAAGCTTGTTCTGTTGTTTTAGGTTCTATCTGTGACATGAAGTATGAGAACATAGCCATTCCCGTGGGTAGAGTTAACTATCTTGTCTTAACTCCATCAGTCAGCTTCCCGATGATTTGCTGGATTGGGTGGTCTTCGAGCCACTTGGGGATATCGTCTTCTTATAGTTCTGTTCCCCCTGCTGAATTGCTCTGGTGGATTTCTGCATCAGCTGGAATCTGGTCTCCTTGGTCTGCAGCTGTATCAGTTACCGTCTTGTCATCTTCAGGTTGGGTCTGATCTGCAGATGAGTCTTTATCAGCTACAGCTGGGTCTTCATCAGCAACAACTGGATCAGACAGGTTTGGTGATCCTGTCTGATCTGCAGTTGGATCTTCAGCAGCTATAGTTGGATCTTCAGGCTGGTCTGTAGGTGAGTCCACCATTCCAGTGTCATGTACAATGACTTCTTCAAGGGTTGCTGATTTGAGCTTATTCTCAATTAACTCAACTTGCTTCCTGTACTCAACAGTAGATTCATCAAAAACAACATGGGGTGTTTCCTCCACAACTAGGGTTCTTTTGTTAAATACTCTATATGCCTTGCTTCTTTGTGAGTATCCCATAAAGAGACCATCATCAGTTTTAGCATCAAAGGCATTTAGTTGTGTTTTACCGTTGTTGTGGATGAAACACTTGCAACCAAAAACATAAAAGTAAGCAACAGTAGGAGTTCTATTATTCCAAACCTCATAGGGAGTTTTGCCATGTCTCCCTACTATCATACTCCTGTTCTGAGTATGGCAAGCTGTGTGACTTGACCCCGAACCTCTTGGGCGAGTGCATACGCAATCATGGATCTTGCTGCTTCCTTCAGGGTTCTGTTTCTTCTTTCAGCAACGCCATTCTGCTGGGGGGTCCTGGCTGCAGAGAGCTCATGCTGGATCCCATTATGATCGCTGTAATCAGTGATCGCATTGTTGAGAAATCCTTCTCCTCTATCTGATCTGATCTTGATGATGGATATGGATTTCTCATTCTGGATCCTTCTCAGCAGCTCAGGTAGCTTGGTCAAGGTTTCACTCTTCTTATACAGGAAGATAATCCAAGTGTACCTTGAATAATAATCTACTACAACAAGTGCATGCTTTCGGCCGCTTAGAGTCCTTGGCTTGATGGGACCGAATAGATCCATATGGAGTAGATCTAAGATCCTTGTTGTGAGGGTTGTAGGCTGGACTGGCTTGAATGATGCTCTCGTCTGCTTTCCTTTCTGACACGCATCACAAAGCGCTTCCTTCTTGAATGCTTCATATGGGAGTCCTCTGACCAGCTTCTGAGAACTAATCTTGTTGATGGCTTTGAAGTTCAGGTGACATAATCTTTTGTGCCATAGCCATCCATTCTCAGCTACTGTCTTAGATAGAAAACAGGAGTTAGGTGTTCCTGTGTTCCAATCTATCATGTAGACATCTCTCCTTCTGAATCCTTGTAGCTTCACCTCACCAGATAGGATATCTATCACCATGCATATCCAGATGGTGAAGACTACTAGATTCTTCTCATCGCAAAACTGGCTTATGCTCAGGAGATTATACTTGAGCCCTTTGACATAGTGAACTTTGGATATCACAATATTTCCTCGGTGGAGCTCTCCAAAGCCCTTTGTTTGTCCTCTAGAGCTATCTCCAAAGGTTACATCTGGACCCTTTTCTTTGGTGTATTTAGACATCATCTTCTTGTTCCCGGTCATGTGCCTTGAGCATCCAGAATCTACAAACCATTCTTCACCTCCAAAGTTTGAATTTGTGGAGATGTGGTTGTAGTCTTTCCACCTTTTCTGCAATCAAACAAGCAGAGATTTAGGTACCCAAATCTGTATGGGTCCTCTAGGGTTAGCTGGTTTCCTGGAGAATTGATTTCTCCTTGGATTGTGAAAATTGTTATTATTATTACCCTTATAAGGTGTGTAAGGTCTAGGTCTGTATCTCCTGTTGAGATTGTATACCGGATATTCCTCAAAATATTGATAGTGTGGGTCATTTCTAAACCTTGGCTGAGACCATTTATTAAATCTTTGAGGTCTCCACACTTGTTCATTTTGGAAATTAGGATAACCTTGAGGTTTCCATCTGACCCTCCCATTTTGAAATCTATTTTTAGGGAGTTGTTGATAATAGTGGGCATGTTGTCTGGGCTGCTGCTTCTGCCTGGGCCATTGCCTAGTCACTTGTCTAGGTGGATGCCTTGTGTACCCTGGCTGCAGCCTAGACTTGTGACTTGGCTGTTGCCTATTTTTAAATATAGGTTTATATGTAGGCTCAGCAGTCGAGATAATTGTTTCTCCCTTGACGAAAGTAGTTTTGGAACTAGAGGGAGTGTGAGGATCATATCTAAGGCCTGATCTGGAATATAGTGGCCTCTTATTAGTACACAATTCGTCCAGAGTTGAAAACGCCTTCAGGGAGGTTAATTCCTGCGCCTGAGTCTTATTTGCCTGAGTCAGCTTAGTAAATTCGGCTTTGACATGAGCAAGTGCAGCTGATTTTTCTTTAAGTAAAACAGTTAGTCAATTTATCTCAGCTGTATTGTCATCAGCCTGGTTTTGCAGGTTAGCTGAGTTTTTCAAAATCATTTTTCAGCTGCCTATTCTCATCTTGCAGCTGAGTCTTCTCTGCTGATACAGATAGGTGTGCAGATTTTAGTGTTTCAAAATCTTTAAATAGCTGATTTACAGATTTGTGCAGATCCATATCTTGTGACATGGCTGAACTATTATTTGAACAAGAGGGTTTTGATGTTACCTCTTCATCAGCTAGGTTGGCCATCGGGCAGTCATACTCTTCATCATCATCAGAAAAGAATCCGCTGCTTGATTCTACATGCTCTTGATCTTCTCCGATGAGGGCCTTCCTTCTTTCTTCTTTTCTGCCCACCTCCTTCTTGCTCTCGTCCTTCTTAAGATCAGGACAGTCGATTTGGATGTGTCCTGTCTTGTGACAATTGTAGCACTCCACCTTCCAGCTTCCGGCTTTCTGATTCCTTCTGGGATTCTCCTTATAATTTTTCTTGTATTTGAAGTAGTTTTTCCGGAAGTTGCTGAACCTTTGCATTATGAATGCCATTTCTTCCTCAAAATCTAATGGATTTGGAGGCTTTACATCAGATAAGCTCTTGGAGGGGGACTCGGCTGCAAAGGCTATTCCCTTCTCTGCAGGCTCAGTTGAGGATTCGGGGTACTCCGACCGCATCTTCTCTTCTGTTTCCCAAGTCGCCTCCTCGACTCCATGTCTCGACCATTGTTTCACTTTAACTAGTGGAATGGTCTTATGCCGAAGTTGTTTCTCGCGATGCTCAAGGAACTTCACGGGTTTCTCCGGAAAGGTAATATCCTCGGCTACGTCAATCTCACTATAGTCGATAACGTGGCTCGGATCTGGCACATACTTTCTCAACTGAGACACATGAAAAACACTATGGACGTGACTTAAAGCTGGAGGCAACGCCAAGAGATAAGCTAAATCTCCAACCCTGTCCAAGATCTCGAAAGGTCCAATATACCTCGAACTAAGTTTCCCCTTTTTCCCGAAGCGGAAAACCCCTCTGGTCGGCGACACCTTGAGTAAGACATGATCCCCCACTTCAAAATCTAAGGGTCGACGACGAGTATCAGCATAAGATTTCTGAAGGCTCTGGGCAGTCAGCCATCGATCCCGGATAATAGAAATCTTTTCCTTAGTCTCCATCAACATATCCGGTTCCGTTCCAATTAGCTCCGAAGCCTCGTCCCAACATAATGGCGACCTACATCGCCTACCATAAAGTGCCTCGAATGGTGCCATCTTGATCGACGCATGCCAACTATTATTGTAGGCAAACTCGATCAACTGTAAATGAAGCTCCCAATCATTACTCTAGTCTATGGCACAAGCTTGCAACATATCCTCCAATGTCTGAATCGTCCTCTCTGTCTGACCGTCTGACTGAGGATGAAAGGACGTGCTCAATCTCAACTCAGTACCCAAAGCCTGATGAACGGCCTGCCAAAAATGCGATACGAAACGACCATCTCTATCAGAAACAATGGTCTTGGGGGCACCGTGCAATCTTACGATCTCAGCTGTAAAAGTTTGAGCCAATCTATCCGGTCCCCAAGTATCCTTAATATCCAAGAAGTGTGCAGACTTGGTCAACCGATCGACTATTACCCAAATCATATTCATTCTGGCCCTAGTTCTTGGCATGCCAGTGATGAAATCCATAGAGACGTCTTCCCACTTCCACTCAGGAATGAGAAGTGGTTTCAACAACCCCGCTGGTCGTTGATGTTCGATCTTGACTTGTTGACACATCAAGCACCGTAGTACAAATTCCGCGACATCCTTCTTCATGTTGTTCCACCAAAAATTTCGTTTCAAGTCCTTATACATCTTACTCGTCCCGGGGTGGATTGAGTAAGGCGTAGCATGGGCTTCTCGGAGAATTCTCTGCCTCAACTCTAGATCATTCGGAACACAAAGCCTGACCTAAAATCTCAGAATATTATCTCCGTGAACCATAAAGTCAGGAGCTTTTCCTTTAATTAGATCTTCCTTCAGTTGAGAAATCATCAGGTCATTCCACTATTTCCCTTTGATGTCGTCAACCAAGGACGATGTAATTTCGAGAGTACACAATTGTCCTTGTACTCGTTGGATCCAAACTTCTATTCCTTGCTCGATTAAATCCTGATGAATCTTCATCTGAGATGTAAGAACCTCGAGCATTTGAAGAGATGCTGATTTGCGGCTCAAAGCATCCGCGACGACATTGGCTTTTCCGGGGTGGTAAACAATTTCCAAATCGTAATCCTTTATCAACTCTAACCAACGTCTCTGTCTCATATTCAGCTCTTTCTGACTGAAAATATACTTCAGGCTCTTGTGATCGGTATAAATCCGACATGGAGAACCATACAAGTAATTCCGCCAGATCTTGAGTGTGAAGATAATTGCGGCCAACTCCAAATCGTGAGTAGGATAATTCATCTCATACGACTTCAATTGTCGTGACGCAAAAGCTATCGTCTTATCATGCTGCATAAGCACATAGCCAAGACCTTGACCCGAAGTGTTACTATAAACTGCAAAGCCCTCACTACCATGTGGTAAAGCAAAAATCAGCGCTGAAGTCAAACGTCTCTTCAGCTCATCGAAGCTCTGTTTTCTCTTCGTCGTCCAAATAAACTTTTCCATTTTCTGGAGTAATTTCGTAAGCAGCCGAGCGAGTTTCGAGAACCCCTCAACAAACCGACGGTAATACCCAGCAAGGCCCAAAAAGCTACGAACTTCCTTAACATTTTTAGGTGGTGCCCAATCTAGCACTGCCTCAATCTTCTCCGGGTCTACACGAACCCCTTCGGCCGAAATCACATGGCCGAGAAACATAACTTCTTCCAACCAGAACTCACATTTTGAGAATTTTGCATAGAGGTGCTCTGTTCTCAAAATATCTAGTACCAAATGCAAGTGTCGGGCATGTTCTTCTTTATCTCGAGAATAGATCAAAATGTCGTCAATAAAGACGACCACACACCTATCGAGATACTCGATGAAAATCTTATTCATTAACTGCATGAATATTGTCGGTGCATTAGTCAACCCAAAAGGCATAACTACAAATTCATAATGCCCATATCTCGTCCGAAATGCCGTTTTCGGAACGTCAGACTCTCTCACCCTGAGTTGATAATACCCTGATCTTAAATCAATTTTCGAGAAAACTGCAGCCCCCTACAACTGATGAAATAAATCATCTATACAAGGCAAAGGGTACTTGTTCTTGATGGTTACTTTGTTCATCTCACGATAATCGATGCAGAAATGTAGTGAACCATCCTTCTTCCTCACAAAAAGAACAGGCGCGCCCCAAGGCGAAGTGCTCGGTCTGATGTACCCTCTTTCCAGAAGTTCTCCCAACTGATTCTTTAATTCTTGCATCTCGGAAGGCGCCATATGATAAGTTGCTTTAGAAATCGGAGCAGCATATGGCTCTAAGTCTACAGAAAATTCTATCTCACGATCTGGCGGTAATCCCGGGAGATCGTCCAGAAAAAGATCGGGATACTCATTAACAACCGGGATCGAAGAGAAATCAACTTCGTTCCCTTCCATTTTCAAGGCATAACACCAATAGCCCGTTCAACCTTTATTCAAAAAATTTCGGACTTCATGGCGCTGATAAGTAACTTGGATTGGCCCGACTTACATCCCAAAAATGAGTACTCGAATCCGTCTTTAGTCATCATGGTGATAACCTTAGTACGGTAATTCATAATTGCTTGGTGACTATTAAGCCAATCCTCGCGGAGGATCACGTCCTCGCCTACCATATCAACTATAATCAGATTCGATAACCATTCCATACCGGATATAATCACCGGAAAATCTTTAATCTCCCGGTTTCCCACAATTTTATCCCCGCTAGGTAGTTTTACAATGAAGGGATCGCAAGCAGTCATACAAGTTATATTCAAACGGCGTACACACTCCAAGGAAATAAAAGAATGCGTAGCACCCGTATCAAAAACCACATGGACTGGAGGAGATAAAATATGAATGGTACCTGAAGCCACTGCCGCATCGGGGTCGTCTGTTCGACGTATCTCATAGACTCATGGTTGTACCGAACCGACGCTAGAGTTTCCCCCTCCAGCGTTCTGACCTCATCCCCGACCCCTGCCATAATTCTGCTGAGATTGACCAAAAGATTGCCGCTGATTAGTGCCTTGGTCAAGTGGTGCTAGGGCAGAAGCCCGAGTGTCCAAAAACTGATTTGGTTTGGAACAATAAGCCACTCTATGTCCCATCTGTCCGGAAGTGTGACACTTCAACGGCGGAAAATTACATTCCAAATTAACGTGGCCTGGACGACCAAAATTATAGCAAGTTACCGTGCAATTTGTGGTGCCCGGAGCAGAATGGAAACCCCTCTTTCCTTTAGCAGAACATGATGACTGTCCAGTAAAATGGTTAGTCGTCTGTGACCTCTGGAAGTTGCCACTGTTAGAGCAGAAAAATTTCCCGCGATCTTTTGCTTCTTCGATTCTTCAGTGGTATGGTTGTCGGGGCTTAACATATCATGGGCTAAAGCTCTGTCCTGATATTCCTTCAGTGTGATGCAAGCAAATCCGATCATGTACCGCGGTAAGTCCATATTCATCCACATATCAAAATAACGGATCTTATCACACTCTTTTTGCACTTGATCCTTCACGTGGATCAATTTTGGTTGTACTCTACAATTGCTTGTGAAACGGGAATATTCTGCGGTTTAGCCTCGAAAAAGACTCGAATTCGGCTCTCTTGCACCGTCCAAGGACAACTCGGGCTCCAAAAGCTCTTTAAATTCATCCCACGTGGCAACACGATCCTGTGGCTTTATGACTTTCCACCATATAGCGGCCTCCTTGGTGAGGAAAGACTCAGCACTCGGTACTTTCCTCACTTCAGGGCAATCAACCGCTTCAAAAATTTTCTCCAATTGCGCTAGCCAATCTTCCCAACCTAATGGGTCTATGGCACCGCCAAACTGTGGAGGGTGCATACGGATTACATTTTGAAGCAAGGCATCTGCGTTCAGGTTCGGATTATTCAGCTGAACGGTTTGGGCTAAAATGTTCATATGGTTAACCAATTGTTGAAGTACATTCACAACTCCAACGTCCGCACTGTTCCCCTGGCTAGTCGACTGGTTGTGCTGACTTTTGGTGTCCGGATGCACCGAGTTCGATAAACTGGGGTTGGTTGACCCCGCCACAGAACTGAGGGAAATGGACGCGCCACGTCCTCGACCACGGCCACGGCCCCTACCAGCTGACATACTGAAGAACACACAAGGCACATAAGTACAATTCAATCGCACGTCATCGATGTGTCCGATTCTCAAGAATACCAAAATAGAAGTAAAACGAATAAGGAAACACCAGAAGAGTAAGAGGTCTTACAAGTACCAGTCGAACTGTGATGATGGCAGAGTAGTGATACTGTGGACAAATGACGACTCAATCGACCCAAAAGACCGACAGCCTAGGTATCCATAGACCTAAGCTCTGATACCATATTCTGTAACACCCCCAAGTTATTTAGGGTATATTACAACACCGTGAAACCCACCGTGGGACCCACAAGGCTAGTCATACGCGGAACTATAACACTTGACCGAGAAGGTCCAAATACAATGAAATGAAAGACGATACAAAGGGTATTCAAACCATGTTCAATGTATCCAAATACATCACAGTACAAAATCAAAACCTCGGCAACACAGGCCGGAACAACAAGGAAGGATGAAAACAAGCAATACTCGAGTATTCAATAACCCTTCCAATACAACAACACTGAATGGAGGAACACAAAACATAACTGGAGATAAGACACAGTATCACGCTTGCCCATCATCTTCATGCCGACCTTATACCTGTCTATCCGCTCTTCTGGAACCTGAAATACATAAAAAGTATTTCCCCCATAAAGGGGTTAGCCGTCGAATAGCTAGTGCAAGTATATCAAATATGAAACACAATACTCCTCGACAATAAAGTAAAGGTAACTGTCAATTCATCAATTCAATACTAGTATTCCGGAATAACTAAATCTCATAGCATCACAAAAATGCATACCTGATCAACCGTGGAACCGCACCAGAGGCTACGGAACCCTCAGGGGACCCGTCGGCCCACCCCAGAGTGGTTAACCCAAATTATCCGTGGAATCGCACCAGAGGCTACGAAACCCTCAGGGGACCTGTCGGCCCGCCCCAGAGTAGATATAAACAATCATACCATTCATATATCTTACTTTCAAATTCGAGAACGAAAAATCATAAATATATACTTAACTTTGAGACATCGAGAAATTGAACGGAAAAGAGTATGAGTTCGGTAGGTCCAAGAACGCACTTCCGGCACCTAAACGATTCATAAGGGATATGATAATCAATAATCCATACTCATAATTCACGAAGAAACTCCCGAAACCCGTCTACGATTCACGAAAATGCTAGGGTAAAAAACTAGAGTTTGGAAAATCACCCAAACCCTCACAAATCCGAACACGGCACAAACTAATCCGTAAAATCATAGAAAAAGCATGTATACGGGATAGATACATCATAATCTCAAGGTTCTCAAGCTTCAAAATGGATAAATCGAACGAATCTAGGAAAAACCCCAAAATTCCCAAAAAATAGGGTTGTAAGGATTTTTACCTTGATTTGGACGATAGAATGGATTAGATGTTGTGTAATCCTTGTTCTCCAACCAAAGATGTTGATGTTTGAAGATGGATCGCTTCCAATCGCCCAAAATCGCCTCTCCTGAGCTTCTCCCGTCGAAAATGAGTGAAGAGAATGAAAAATGACGAAATGGAAGTCAACTGTCCAATATATACTTGCCCAGTCTAGCGCACGCTACGCCTCGATTATTAGCGTGCGCTAGTGAGGTCACCGGGTAGTCCAGTGGCTTCTGCTGGCCCCGTTAGCATGTGCTAATTACCTTATATTAGCATGCGCTAGCCAAAAAATGGTGTCCAGAAACTGGAGTCCAGAACCTACTGTCCTCTGCCCTGCTCGAGTCTAAGCGTACGCTACCGCTATGGCTTAGCGTGCGCTACACAGCTCTTATAGCGTGTGCTATCCGAAGACTAGCATACGTTACTCGATAGTCCAGAAAACCTGACAACCTCACTGCCTCTGCCAACTAGCCCGTTAGCATGCGCTACGGAAGGATGTTAGCGCGCGCTACTGACCACGAATAGCGTGCCTTAACGAACTCCTAGCGCGCATTAACTGCCAGTCCAGAAAGTAGTATGAGTTACTGGTTCTGACCTAACTGGTCCCTTAGCGCGCGCTACGGCTCAAAGCTAGCATGCGCTACTGAAGCATAATTAGCGTGCGTTAGTCTAGGCCTAGCATGCGCTATTTCTATGACCCATAACACTTCCGCAAGGTCTAAACAACACTATTCTGATCCAACCAAGATACGAAACTCTATAACAATATTAACAACATCACCAAGAGTTTACAGAGCGATGAAATAAGAAAAACGGCAAGGTCAAACAGTCAATAAAAGTAAGGGTATTACACATACGCCGAGGGGTAAGTTCAACAGCTGGGCGTGCCTCTTTGAGATCCACTGTATGTGATTTGTGTAACGTCTTGAAAATTTTATTCTTTTGTATATCTGTCCCTGTGGTTCTGTGTTGATCGTGTTGGAGCTTACCATGTGAGGGTATTCTCGGTTATTGTTGATCCTTCGTTGGTAGTATTGGAGTTTATCATGTTGATGTTATTCTTGGTTGTGTTTTGACCTTTGGTTGGTTGTATTGGAGTTTATCATGTCGATGATATTCTCAATTAATTTATTGGTTGATCATTGTTATTGATCGTATGAGCGTTCGGACTTTGTGTCGATGTTTCGGGATCTGTTGCCATTATTTTGGGCAGTTGTTTCACAGATGTATCGTGTATTATTGGTTTTTATTAGGATTGGGACTTGATTGCGCAATCAGGCAGACAGGCTTTGGCATGGATGGATTATTACATAATTGAGTTATAACGATGTATTTTGTTGAAATTTGTGAAAGTGTAACTGTAAGCGTATTGAAGCTTTGAAGTGGGGTCATTTGTTAGGATCGCGAGAGATCATCGACTTCACGCAGTTGTAAGTATACTATTTTGGTTATTCGTTAATGATGAAGATTGATCGGTTTCGTGATGATTCTGGATATTGTGGTTGAACTTTTGGTTGTGATTGGATTGCAGGTTTCGAGGGTAAAACTTATTTTAAGTGGTGTAGTATGTAATATCCTGAATTTCTACTATAGTTGTTTACTGTTATTTTATCCAAGTTATACTGCACAGTGTGGAATCTGTACAGTAGGGATAAAACCACTGAAGGACTAAGACATCTGTATTGGTAAAATTGCCATACTTGGTCGACAATTGCATTTGAAGATATGGTGTGTCAAGCGTATTGTATGAGAATATTATTGGAAGGAATATATGTATTCACTATGTCGTGTGTACGTATCTGGTATGTCGAGATGACGGACAGGAACAGTTGGAATTGGCTAAGTGTAGCCTGATTAACGTACGCTAGTATGAGGACCTAGCGCACGCTAACGTGCAGAGCTTACGTACGCTAAGAAGGACTATTAACCTATGTAAGATCATACTGGACATGATCCAGGCTGTGGCTGATAGGTAGGTCCCAACCTGAGTCATCGGCATTTAGCACACGCTAATGCACAATGTTAACGTACGCTAGTGCAAAACAGATCAAAGGGAATCTACGTGTGGACCTGGCTACTTTCGGCGCATGTTCCGATAAGGTCAATGGATGTTTGCATGGGAGGTCCCG
Source organism: Orobanche coerulescens (assembly GCA_033398695.1). Lineage (NCBI taxonomy): Eukaryota > Viridiplantae > Streptophyta > Magnoliopsida > Lamiales > Orobanchaceae > Orobanche > Orobanche coerulescens. The sequence goes on from CM065801.1 coordinate 71,779,260, forward strand.
ACCTGAGTCATCGGCATTTAGCGTGTCGGTTGCTTTCAGCATCTGGAACCATCTTATCGGAACATCTATGCTTTCGGCTCAAAGGGAATCTCGGCTTTGTCGGTTGCTTTCGGCATCTGGACCCATCTTCGGAGTAGGTGCAGACAAACAAGTCAACTACAAGTAGTGCACACTAAGGTAGGAGACTTGCGTACGCTAAACAGAGTATTGTACGTTATTGCATGGGCATTGCGTACGCAAATCATTGGCAGTAGCCCATGGACCACGATAGCGCATGCTATCTAAATCTATTAGCGCACGCCAGGTAGCGCACGCTATATTGTGAAGAGCAGCGCATGCTAGTCATATACAGTATATATATGTGTAGTTGGGCATTGTTCTTCATTTCGTACATTTCTTCCTTTCAACCGATAGAGAGAGTTCTTGGAGGATATTTTGAGGTTCCAAACACTTGAGTAATTATCGAGTTGATCGTCCTTTACAATATTAAGCTTGGAATTGATTGGAAATGGATTCAACCTTGAGAATCAACCCATTTCTTCGAAAAGGTAATTACTCTTCAGTCCGGGATTTCATCTTGGATTGAATATTGGTGTTCCTGAGTTGATAATCATCGCATGTACGAATTGGTAAGTATGATTATGAGATGGATTTCTGGATTATGATGATGATGTTGTTGATATATGGCTATTGATATGATTATTGTGGTTTTAAATTGTGTTGTTTATCGTAAAGAGATATATTGGTTGATCTCTCATTCCATTTTCGGATTCTTGATGTTGTGTTGTGGTTTAGTTCATATGATGATAAATATGGAAGTGATGTTATGATTCTTGGTGTTCTTTGTATATCACATCAAAGCGGAATATGTGATAAGATATAAATAGTTTTGGATATAAACATAGATTTGATGATTAGAACAAATATTAAGTTGATTATAGTGGTCGATTTTCATATGTTCTTGAATTATATATGAATCATGATACGAGGTTAAATCTCGGAAGATTATGGTTAATCTTAGAATATGACTATTTGTGGTATTGAACTGTTTGGATAGTTCGAATTGTCGATCATATCGGTAGTATTATTTTACTCTGAATTTACAATTATGAACAAGGAGGAATCTTGTTAATCCGTATATGAGATTGATTTCGAGATTGGGTATGTTATAATCCTGGTTATCAGGTTGAATTGATTGTTGATATCATAATCGGATTATGGAATCATATTGTGGTTATGGATTCGTGATTGATTGATTGAGTTATTCAGATTAGTGTCTAATTGTAACGCCCCAAATTAATCCGGACGTCACAGTGCCGTGAATCCGGGTGGGACCCACAAGGCGAGTTTTAAAAGAGGTTTCAAAAACAATTTATTTAACAAGTAGTTTGCGGAAATGTTCAAATGAAAGCGTTCATACATCCGAAATATAAAAGGTAACAAAGTCCATTCATACGGTTATTACACAACGTGGATTATTCAAATTTAGTTTAAGAAATAACAAGCCTCCTTTCCAACACTGCTCAGACCTGACCGGAACCTTCGGGAATATCCTGCACATATTCAACAAATTTGCCTGACACGACGTATCGTGTCAGTCAAACCAGGTCAGACATTTCGAACAAACTTCAAAGATAGAATCAGATGAATTCAAAAACAAGGTCATCACCGAATATTCAATTTAACGTCATTCCTTTTATCAGCACATAAACTCGGAAGGTCGCAACCAAGGGTCATGGAAGTATCTACACAGGAATACTCCGAACGTGGGTACCATTCAGGTTTTATCCCTCAACACAGTTACGCAATGTATATCAACATATAAACTCCCAAGGCCGCAGCCAAGGGTCACGGAAGTATCTACACAGGAATACTCCGGACGTGACAGATAAGACGAACACCTTAGCATAGACAGTATCACATGTAAAATTCTGAAATACTAATACGTAAGGTCCGAGCAAGAAATTGGAATTCTCTATTTGACCATAATGCGTTTTACTAGTTTCCTCGGTTCGCCATTTTACAATTTATAATCTCGTTGATTAATGTTCTAATACAACATCTCTATGTCGTGATTATGGTTCAAAGGCCATTGTAATTACATCATTAATTTTAGTTTAAATTACTATAATGGAATGATTAAGCATCAATTCCTCGAACTTAACATGTTTGACCACTTATCCGATTTAATCGTCGTTAGTTAGTTCATCAAGGGATTATTAGCGTTCTTACGATATGGTAATCAGATTATAATTGAAATCTACAATAAGATAATTATAAGGTGTTGGTGATTAACAATTCGGTTATGAGTTCCCATTCAATTACGAGTACTACCACTACTCATTCTAGTCACTTAATAAGTTAGGCATCGATTAATATTGTGATAGTTTTCACCGTTCCGATCATCCTCGAAAGTTCTAAACTACCCAAAGCATTCGAAATTTAGTATAGCTCGTATAACAACATTGAAATGAGTTCAAGATTTGATAGACTTACCTCAGATGACAAAAGAGGATGAAGAACGGCGAAGGACGATGAAGAACGAAAGGTTAGCACCTTCAAAACCTCCTCCGGAGCTTGATCAACTTACTCCAACAGGATAACACTTAATTAGGGAGGCTAAAAACCGACTTAGAGAGGGTGGAGGATAGTATGAAGAACAAAGAGTGAGTTTTGGGTCGGAAGAAATGAAAGGGAAGGTCTCCTTATATAAAACTGGAATGGCTTTACGTACGTTAGGCTTGAAGCTTTACGTACGTAAGCCTTGTTACGTACGTTATCATTGAGAGCTTAACATACGTAAGTAAAGACTCAGAACTTACTGGACTATTTTACACACATCGTTACGTACGTAGCGAAAGTCGGCTAACGTACGTAACACCCGTTGACTTGCATGTTGCTATCGCGCCGAAAGTTGGTCTGACGATGTATCATCCGGCAAAGATTCCCTATCCAAAGACCGAAAACCACGTTACGTACGTAAGGCATAACCTTTAGCGTATGCAATGGCACATACTTAGCGTACGTAATACATAGTTTTTAACGTACGTACGTTTCAGTTTGTATATTCAGTTATTATCACATTGATTCCTATAACGCGACTCCCTTTCAATCTCATCGAGTAATCTCTCGGGGAACAAGATGTTGGCCACCGTCATATTCGCACCGATAATTGCCCAACGACATTGAGGTATGTCACCGACAAATCATCAATCATCATACAATCACGATACAAGAATAACAGGCGTGGACAATCTTTCTTCATGTTAAAATAGTACGAACACATCATCCAAAATACGTTTATCATGACGGAGTACATTTATTTATTAAATAGATGAAATAGAAATGATCTCTCAACGTGAAATAGATTGTAATACTGGTGGTATTACATTAATCGAGATATCGTTGAACCGTTGAGTCTGATTGGTTGGTTATATCGGTTGTTGAATGTTATCGGATTGTTGTTAATTGATTATTGCAATAGGTTGTGATAATTGACCGTTGATAAGAACCATGCCTTGCAGTCGAGTTCGAGGATGCTCGTGGATTGCATTGGTCAGGGCCAAGGAGTTTGTAGACGATGGCAAGGAATTGGAAACGGCTTCACTATCATCGTATCAGTATCGAGGCAAGTGATTACATGCTCAGTTTTATAATATTTAATGAATGGTTTCAGTTTCATTCGTTTATAATTCGTATAGAAATGATTATAATTGTGAACTCTGGAGATTTGGGATTGTACGTTGTTTTCTGATTTTCGGAATTTAATCGTAATGTATATGAGTTACATTTGTTATTGGTATACTTGGGTATCGAGGATACTTTTTAGTAAAGATGAGGATATGAGTTATCTATAGTCTGTGGTATTTTGGATCATCGAATATTGAGGAAAATCTTTGGAGATGGTTTTGATATCGAGATTGCTCTCGAAATACTTGGACAAGTACTCTAATCATTTTTATCATTTGGTGTCGAACATGGTGTGATACATTCGTGTATCGTTGTTGTCATGCATTTATGTATTTTTGTTATCATGCATTTGTGCATTGTTGTCGTATGTCCACCTCGTGTTGATCTGATGGGATCATATTTGGATCTATGCTAGCGTGCGCTGGATCATTGGATGGGTTTTTCCACCTCGTGTTGGTCTGACGGGATCATCTTGGGATCTATGCAGGGAACGCTAGATCATTGGATTACCCATGTGTTGTTGTTGTGCATATATATATTGTGTGTTATCCACCACGTGTTGATCTAATAGCATTATTGTGGGAATATATGCTGTGTGCGCTGGATCATTGGATTACCATAAATATACGTCGTTGTTATTGTTGTGAGCATATTGATGTTGTCACGTGAGTATGCATTTGTAGGTCTTGTGTTAGGACCATGTCCGTATGTTGTATTAATATGATCTCGGATTAGACTGACATGATTCGTCGTGGCATTGCGTATCTTGAGGTACGTTCCGTATTTTCTTCTTGGTATTTTTCTGTTGATTGGCAATCGATTATCATGTTGAGATTTGATGATATTATCCGTTGGATTAGGTTGGACAGAGTTAGTATATTTCGTAATAGTGATTTATGATGATGTTTTGAGAATCTTGGATATTGTCTGGGATACAGTACAAATGTCTGTGTACGTTCCAGTATGTTATTGAGAATACGAGATGTGGAATATGGTGAGGATTACTTTGACGAGGATTATCACGAATTGGTAAGGTTATGATGGTAAGATTACATTGGTAGTATTCTTACTTTGTAATTTCATTGGTATGTAATTATTGAAGTGATGTGATCGTCATCATTATTGAGTATTATGGCTGACCCCGTCGTGGGCTTTCTTTTTAGGTTCTTGGGATATCAAGCTTGCAGCTGTCGTGAAGAGATGAGCTTCCCGGAGGATACTGGCTATGGCATGTGTTTATGAATTGAGTACTTTGACTAGTTGTCATTTTCCGCTGCAAAAGTAATTTTAGTTATTTATTACATCCGCTGCAAGTGTGTTTTTAAATAGGTTGCTAGTATGTTACGAACTTGGGTTTATTTTGGAAAGTTATTTTCTAAACTATTTTGTCGGTACGTGCAAGCGGTGGCTTAACGTATACTTTTGAAACTATTGAGTTTTTGGCGTTTTGGCCTTGTACTTTTCAAATGGGGTTTTTCGACGGTATTGATAAATGGATTTTATGAAGTCTTTGATTATTTTAAAATATATTACCGTTATCACCACTTAGGCGTATTTGAAATGTTTGTAAAAAAATCTTTCAACCTTTTGGGTTCCATTTCGGGCCCCACGGCGCTGTAATATTCCCGAATGGCTCTGGGGGTGTTACAACTGGAGCCCACCTCAGCCTTTGAGGTAGCTCCGCCCCTGGGCCAAGTTAGGGGTAGACAAAACCATTATGCATTCATCGATGCCAATACAAATGCTTTATTTTATTATTTCAAATATTAGTTAAATTTGGAATTATTTTATTCTTCGTACTAATTATATTGTTTAAGTTGTTTTTCTTGAAGTAGCACAATCAATTTCGATATTCTTGACGAACATTAAGAATAAATCAGATCTGTTTTAACTTATGTGATAATTTCATATTATATTCTTGAAGAATATTTGTCTACTATTCTTAAGTGCAAAATTAAATCATTGTGCTATTAAGATGACACAAATTTTATCAAGGGATATGGCACAATATTTATGCCTGGTGGAAAATATAATTTTATGTCCTGTTGACAATAATCATTGAAGTAGATAAACTTTTTAGATTTTATTTCGTGAGGTGGATATTATCCATCATTACTGATAAGTACAATCTTAATATTATATATTTAATGTTAAAGTTTATTTACATAATGTTTATATACATGTTTATTTATGATGTTTATCCTAAAGACATGTTAGTGCAATTCATACATGTTGAATAATAATATCACAAATTAGTGGTGAAAGATTCCAAATGTCCTGAAATACATTTATATATTTAAAATTATAATATTTTAAGTAGACCATTTTTTTTCAAACATCCTATATATATTGGATAAAATAGTCATTGCATTTTCTTTCGGAAAAAGAGTGATAATAATTATTACATTCGATATTGATGATAAAATTTGTATGATGGATAATGACAAAAATGCATAAAGATAAAACTGAAAAAAAAAAATAAGTCCTCTTGAAAAATATAAATTATTCTCCTGTAGGAGGAAATACTACTATATTTTTGTATTCATAGATAGAATACTATTGATATCGACAGGAATGCATTAGCTTAAGTTCCGACGAATAATTCAATGTATATACCCTCTTCTGTATGGCTCCTATTGAATGTTAAAGTTTATACCTTATAAGGTCTCTGTTTATGGCAATATCTGAAGTATCGATTGATGATCTATATGTAATATCCAGAATTTCTACTACTGTTATTTAATATTATTTTATCCGAGTTATATTGTACAGCGTGGAATCTGTACAGTATGGATAAAATAAATTCGGAACTGAGACAGCTGTATTGGTATAATTGTCGTAGTTGGTCAATAATTGCGTTTGAGGGTATCGTGTATCAGGTTATCATGCTTTTGATATTGGGTATATCATATGAGAATATTATTGGATTGAATATATGTATTCAGTATGTGTGTATACGTATCCAATATGTGTAGACGGACAGGAACCGTTGGATTTGGCTAAGCATAGAGCCCTTAACGTACGCTAAGCTTAAGGACTTACGTACGCTAAGTTGCTAGTGTTATGTACGTTATGGCCAAGGCATTACATACGTAACATGGAAAATCAGACATTACGAGCTGTGGTCGGCAGGTGGGACCCCTTGTCGGCAGCTTTCGGCGCGGAATGAGTCAACCCCGAACATTACGAACGCTAAGGACGGATCATTATGTATATTAACGAGTATGTTACTTGTAACACCCCCAAATCCTATTGGGTTATTACAGTGCCGTGGACCCCACACCAGGAGATCCACCAGGCAAACATGACTAATATACATTAAATTGAACAACAAGGGAAACTCATAGTCCTTACCATGATGTCCGACACAATATTCCGATAAGGAATTTCAATGACAAAAGTGGCCTACATGGCCAAAAATGAAATACAACAACATCCACGAACATCTGTTCGGGTAATACAACACGACAACAACTGACAAGACTGGAGTACACTCCAACCGACTGACCGACAAAGAACAACTCGTACTAGTATCGCTCGAATGCCTCGTTTCCATCGTCATGCCCCTGTGTCTCAACTCTCTCCTCGCAAGCACCTAAAACATGAAAACATGTTCCGCCCCCACGGGGTCAGTCATCCAGATAATGAACACCAAATACATGTATAACATGATATGCATCCAAAGGCAGAATGAAACGGTACAATGATAATAATAATACGAGATGCTCACAAATCAAGGTAAAAACCGAGCATTCGTGAAATACTATGCCCACGGCATACTATTAATACTGCTCAACGAGTTAGAACATAAGTGCCGACGGCGAACCAAACTCACAGACTACCACAATGAATTACAAGACGTGAACCAAACCAGGACTGAATTAATTATGAATCACCATGCCCGAAGGCTCCAATGAAATTACCAGGACAATAGTAAAGGCCTGAAAGTCATTCAGCGGAAATTAACAAATATCACAAACACTGAAGTCAAACGGCCAGTCAGAATAATGAGGGCGAAGCCACGGCACGAAGCCGTATCACAATGAGGGCGAAGCCACGGCACGGCCGTATCACAATGAGGGCGAAGCCACGGCATCGGCCGTATCACAATTAGGGCGAAGCCACGGCATCCGGCCGTATCACAATTAGGGCGGCCACGGCATCGGTAGTATCACAATTAGGGCGAAGCCACGGCATCGGCCGTATCACAATTAGGGCCGAAGCCACGGCACGAAGCCGTATCACAATGAATGATAGTGTGCTGCCTTGAGTCGGCCAACACGGTGATAGTAACACACGGATAGACACCGTCCTTGACAGTCCCAAATTAACACCTCGATTGCCTTAGAATGGCCAACCGACAACAATGATGCAGCGGATGATTGAACACTTCGATTTGCCTGAGAACGGCCAATCGATAACAATGATGCGATGAATGAGTGAATACCTCGATTGCCTGAGAAAGGTCAATCGATAGCAATAATACGATGAATGAGTGAATACCTCGATTGCCTTAGAAAGGTCAATCGATAACAATGATACGATGAATGAGTGAATACCTCGATTGCCTTAGAAAGGTCAATCGATAACAATGATACGATGAATGAGTGAATACCTCGATTGCCTTAGAAAGGTCAATCGATAACAATGATACGATGAATGAATGAATACCTCGATTGCCTTAGAAAGGTCAATCGATAACAATGATTTAGTGAATGATTGAACATTTCGATTTGCCTGAGAACGGCAATTCGATAACAACGATATGAAGGATGCCTCGGCACCTTTAATCGGTTCCCGACGACGAAGATGAGAAATGAATAAGCCAATGCCTTAAATCGGCCTGTACAGTTTTAATGACGATCCAAACAGGAATAACAATGATCTCAACGATGTCTTAAATTGACATCTATATTAACAACAATCGATACATCGATACCGCGAACCGGCTATCGACAATGACATTAATGATGAGTATTACAATGCCTTGAATCGGCCGTTAACGAACAACAATAACATTTGGCAAAATTGCCGGAAGGTATCGTATCGAACGATCTCTTGATATCAATGAATTCATGAAGAGACTAAGTCTCGGAATGATACAACACATTCATACACATACATGATGACATTAGCTCATTGACCAGTACAAGTATAAAACTTGCCTCAAACCGAAGGCGAGAAGGTACTTCCACGATCAACGTCCTTAATGAAATTACCGCCGCTTGAACAACCTTAAACAACACAAAAACCAACAATTCTCTTAATACATGAATCAAGCATAATCACAACCAACTCAAAAGTCGATACAACAATACCGAAACTCATTGGGGCATTTAAACAACGCGTTGTAAACAATCTCCAATTGTTTACAACCAAAACTCATTTACATCCGAAACCAACTCCCAATGAATGATTCAAAACCACAAAAACTCATGAATACTATCAATAATCCAATAGGAATACTTAGAACGATATTTCAACAACATTTAGTCGAAAACCCCCAAAATTCCAAAGTCAACCCGTAAGGGTTCTTGAACAATTCCTCAATTATTCATAAATTCCGAAAATTATACCAATGAATCCGTAGAAATACATGTATCCAAGATAGATAATCCATATCTAACATATTCCAACATAATATCGATTTACACGAAGAGATCGAAAGCAAAACACCCAAAATCCGAACTTCTAGATCCAAGAATCATTACCTTGATTTGGAGTGAAGAAACCGATTTAGATGATGATTAATCCAACTTAGGAGCTTGAAGATGAAGCTAGATGATTGCAAATCGACAAGACCTTTCCGAATCGCCCGAGCTCGTCAAAATGATTGAGAAATGAAGAAATGACGAAAGTTGGACGGCCCTATATATCTTGTCCCAGTTTAGCGCGCGCTAACTCGATGTTAGCGTGCGCTAACGCTGTACCGGTAGTCCGGTTCCCCATCAATCGTTAGCGTGCGCTAAGTACCTTTGGTAGCGTGCGCTAACGGCTGACCTTAGCGTGACGTTAACCTTATGTTAGCGTGCGCTACACGATAGTTGATATCCAAAATCCGGAGTCGAGAACCTCATCCTGCATTGCAGCGCGCTAGCGTGCGCTACTCTGAAGTCTTAGCGTGCGTTACTCGCATAGTTAGCGTACGCTACTTACCACTCGTAGCGTGCGCTACGAATTTCCCAAATCAGCCCAGTACCTTCTGGACTGTCTGCCTCACTTGCGCTAGCGTGCGCTAGTACTGAATCATTGCGTGCGTTACATGCATCTCATTAGCGCGCGCTAACCACAATGTGTAGCGTGCGCTACCTCTCAAACTGAAAATCAAAACATGATGATGATGATGACAATAATCTCGGCTCGATCTCAAACAGTGATGATCCCAAAATACGCCGAATGGTGAACATAGTTGACTGAATATGAATGATGAATGATTATTACTGAGTGAAAAAATTTCTGAGTGACGGTTACTGAATGATAATAAATGAATTCACAACCGGGTATTACATTACTATAGCAAGTCAACGTACGTATTACGTACATTATGGAGAATGTGTTACGTACGTAAGGATGTGAACGAAATGAGTCAGTTAACTCTGGACTGTCGTTACGTACCCTACCAAAGTCAGATAGCGTACGTAAATGGTTGTTACGTACGTTAACATGGGCATGTTACGTACGTAACGAACTAGAAAGTTTTATAAGTAAATGCCCGTCTTTCATTTCCCTTCATTATTTCGCTTCGTTCTTCACCTCCAAACACTGAGAAAGGGAATTTTAGCTCTCCTAAGTCGATTGTGAGCTTGGAAACATGGGATTGAAGCTTAGATACGAGGATATTGATGATTCTTCAAGTATTTGCTTGTGTATTTCATCTTCTAAGAGGTATGTTGCATAATTCTCTCTTTCAATCCGGATTTTTGATGTTGTTGCGGATGAATGATTAGTATGAAGATGATTATGATGTTGTTGTTACGGTTCTTGAGGTTATATGAACTATATGTTGAAGGATATGATGGTTTATGTTTTCGAAAATGGATTTCGTGGTCTTACGAAAATTTATGTTTTGAGTTTTGAAATTTTTGAAAGAACTTTTGAAAATTTGTCTTCGTGATGGGACTATATGATTTCAAACTGGTTTTAAAAGTGTGACTAATATACATACGCATTTAGTGCATAGTGCATATCATGGTGATGTTATGAGTGTGACTCATGAACTGAATAATACATCAGTACGGTACGAGGAAAAGAGATCTGAACTCTCGTATGATTGTTTAGTTATCCAGGGATGATCGGTTAATTGATCAGATAAGAGAAATATGCTGCGTGTTGTAGGTTCGGGTACAGAATGTAATTTTGGAACTATGGGTTTTATGAAATCGGGACATATATGCTATGTGATTCCATTGGTATGGTAGTAGTACGGTTCTACCATAGTGACTTCCAATGATTTCTTTATAAGTGTAGATTTAGGGATGGTGACCCCATGCTAATTGTTTTGGATATTGGGTGGTCGTTCCCACCCCATGTATGTTTGGATATGTTCGTCGGTTTGTGATTGGTTGTTTGTATGCCGAAGGGCTTGTTCAACAGTCGGGTGTGTTTATTGAGATCCATTGTATGTGAATGGTGTGTTGTTTTGAGAACTTTATTCGTTCGTATATCGATTTATGTGGTTCTGTGTTGATTATATTGGAGTTTATCATGTTGATGATATTCTCTATTGTGTTTTGACCTCTGGTTGATTATATAGAAGTTTATCATGTTGATGATATTCTCGGTTAATTTATTGATTGATCATTGCTGGTGATCATATGAGCATTCGGATTTTGTGTCGATGTTTCGGGACTTGTTGCCATTCCTTTGGGCAGTTGTTTCACAGATGTATCGTGCATTATTGATTTTAGCAGGATTGGGACTTGATTGTGTAATCAGGCAGACAGGATTTGACACGGATAGATTATGTCATCCGAAGATGATATATTTTTTTGTTGAGGTTCATAGATTGTGAATGTAAGCGTATTGAGGCTTTACAGTGAAGTCATTTGCTAGTATATCAGGAGATCGTCGACTTTGCGCATTCGTAAGTGTACTGTTTTGGTTATTCGTTAATGATGGTGATTGATCGTTGTTGTGATGGTTTCGGAATATTTTGGTTGAACGGTTTGTTTGTTTTTCTATGACGAATTGCAAGTTTCGAGGACGAAACTTATTTTAAGTGGTGTAGTATGTAATATCCGGAATTTTTACTACTGTTATTTAATGTTATTTTATCCGAGTTATGTTGTACAACGTGGAATCTGTACAGTATGGATAAAATAAATTTGGAACTGAGACAGTTGTATTGGTATAATTGTCTAGTTGGTCGACAATTACGTTTGAGGGTATCGTGTATCAGGTTATCGTGCTTTTGATATTAGGTATATCATATGAGAATATTATTGGATTGAATATATGTATTCAGTATATGTGTATACGTATCCAATATGTCCAGACGGACAGGAAAGTTGGATTTGGCTAAGCATAGAGCCCTTAACGTACGCTAAGCTTAAGGACTTACGTACGCTAAGTTGCTAGTGTTACGTACGTAACATGGGGAATCAGACAGGACGAGCTATGGTCGGCAGATGGGACCCTGTGCGGCAGCTTTCGGTGCGGATGTGGACAGGCCAGTCAACCCCAACCATTATGTAAGCTAGGGACGGATCATTACGTACGTTAACGAGTATGTTACTTTAGCAAGTCAACGTACGTATTACGTACGTTATGGAGAATGTGTTACATACGTAAGGATGTGAACGAAATGAGTCAGTTAACTCAGGATTGTCGTTATGTACGCTACCAATGTCAGATAGCATACGTAAATAGTTGTTACATACGTTAACATGGGCATGTTACGTGCGTAACGAACTGGAATGTTTTATAAGTAAATGCCCGTCTTTCATTTCCCTTCATTATTTCACTTCATTCTTCACCTCCAAACACTGAGAAAGGGAGTTTTAGCTCTCCTAAGTCGATTGTGAGCTTGGAAACATGGGATTGAAGCTTGGATACGAGGATATTGATGATTCTTCAAGTATTTGCTTGTGTATTTCATCGTCTAAGAGGTATGTTGGATAATTCTCTCTTTCAATCCAGATTTTTCATGTTGTTGCTGATGAATAATTCATATGAAGATGATTATGATGTTGTTGTTACGGTTCTTGAGGTTATATGAACTATATGTTGAAGGATATGATGGTTTATGTCTTGATTATGTTGGTTATGATTATAGAATCATAGTGTTCTTGGTGTTCTTGGTAGAATTGTTTCGGTTCTTGATGTTAGGCGGGTCATATATTGGAAAATATGATAATATACACCTTGAATTATGAATGAGGATTGTTTAGATGTTAGAGGATATCGAATTACGTTGTTTTGATGACTATGAACAAGGTTTCGAATCATTTAGTGTTCTTGAGGAACTCCTTGTTAACATAGCAAGACGATCGTATGTTGAATTATCGTTATTTTTAGATATGAAGATCGAATGTTCGTTAATTTTAGTGGTAAAATTCGTATGTTCTTGATGAAATACGAATCATGATATCAATTTGGAATCCGGAAAGATTGTGATTGATCACCGAATATGATTTCCTTTACATTCGTATACGTAATCGTATTTTGGTTATGAATTCGTAATTGTTTGAGTTGGATTGTTCGGACTTGGGTCTAATCGAGATATTATGAAATCGTTGAGTTTGTCGATCGGTTATATTGATTAGTAATTATCGGATTTCGGTTCATATGATGGATATGAATTCGTAAAATGGTTTGAGTATATTACTTGGTTTTATATATGATCGAGGTATCGTTGACCCGTTGAGTTTGATTGGTTGGCTATGTCGTTTATTGATTGTTATCGAATCATTGCTATTTGATTACTTCAATAGGTTGAGATTATTGATCGGTGATTATAACCGTATGTTTCGGTCGTGTTCGAGTATGTTCGTGAATTGCATTGGTCGGGGCCGAGGAGATCGTAGACGAAGGCATTGAGATTGGTAGCGGCTTTATCATCATTGTATCGGTATCGAGGCAAGTTATTACTTGCTCAGTTATAATGTTTAATGAATGGTCTCAGTTTCATTACGTTATAATGCATATAGCAATGATTATTACTGCAAATTCTGGAGATTTGGATTATATGTTGTCTTTCCGATTCTGGGAGTTAAATCATAATGTATATGCTTTATCTCGGTTATTGGCATATTCGGGTATCAAGGTTATGTTGCGATAAAGATGAGGATATGAGTATCTATAGTCCATGGCACGTTAGGATCGCCGAGCATTGAGGATAATCGCCGGTGATGATTTGACATCGAGATTTCTCTTGAAGGCCTCGGGACAAGTATCTTAATCTGATTTCGGTTTAGTGATGATGATGTTGATCATGAAGGTTGTCATTCATGTTTCTGAACATGAAGTCGTCCTTGTTGTTTCATCATAGTGTCGTTCATGTTTTTTATTCAAATGTTGTTCATGTTGATGAACATATTGAGTTGCATATGTGTATACATAATTGTATCCTTTATGTTTTGTTGATCCTGTGAGATCATGTGATCTATGCTGAGGGCGCTGGATCGGATGTCCACCATGCTTTGGTCCGACGGGATCATCGTGGGGATCTATGCTGAGGGCGCTGGATCATTGGACAGGTTTTCCACCATGCTTTGGTCCGACGGGATCATCATGGGGATCTATGCTGAGAGCGCTGGATCATTGGATTACCCAGTATTGTGTTGATGGAATCATGTGGATTCGCATCATTGATTTTATCATGTGTTGTTATTGTGCATATATATCATGGACTTGCCATAAGCATACATTGTCGTTATTGATGTGAGCATATTGGCGTTGTCATATGAGTTTGTAGGTCTTGTGTTAGGACCATATCCATGTGTGGTATTGATCTGACCTCAGATTAGACTGACATGACTGTCGTGGCATTTCATATATTGAGGTATGTTCCATATTTCCTTTTGTATTTGTCTTTTGATGGACAATCGGTTATCGTCTTGGGATTTGATGATGCTATCCGATGGATCGTATTGGTCAGAACTAGTATATTTCCGTATCGTGAGTTGGGGATGATAGTTTGAGAATCTTGAGTATTATGATAATGGTTGTTCTGTTGAGAATTGTTTGAGTACGTAAAGTTACTACGATAAGATTACATTGGTCGTATTCTTATTCTGTATTCTCATTGGTATGTAATTATTAATGTGATGTGACGGTTATCATTGTTGGATATTATGGTTGACCCCGTCGTGGGCTTTCTTTTTAGGTTCTTGAGGTATCGAGCTTGTAGCGGTCGTGGAGAGATGAGCTTCCCGGAGGATACTGGCTAGAGCATGTTTTTGTGTGAATTGAGTTTCTGATCAGTTGTTGTGTTCCGCTGCTGGAGTATTTTTAATTGTCTGTCTTTTTCCTTATGTGTGTATTTTTAAATGGCTTTTTGGTAATTGGTAACTGAGGTAACTTTGGCAATCGTTTTCTAAACTATTTTATCGCTACGTGTAAGCGATGGCTTAACGTATGTTTTTAAACTGTTGAGTTCTTGCATTTCAGGCCTTGTCCTTTCAAACGAGATTTTACGACGGTTTTGATAAACGAGTTTTATAAAGTCTTCGAATGTTTTAAATAGATAATACCGTCATTAGCCTCTTGGGCATTTGTAAATGTTTGCGAAATTTTCCTTCAGCCTTATGGGTTCCACCTCAGGGCCCATGGCGCTGTAATATTTCTGGATTGCTCTGGGGGTGTTACACTATACATGAATAAGATTGTGATTATAGTACAATATCATTCCCGACATTAAGGAGAGTAATGTATCAACTGATCAAGAAAATTATTTAGAACAAAATTACAAACTTGAAGTTGAAATGATTATTCATTCTGCAGAAATTATAATCAGTTATTATATGTGTATACTCCAAAAGGTGAGAAACATATTATATATCTTCGGAGATCAAAATAAATATTAGCGACAAAATTCAAGGTCTTGAAGACGTCGCTCTTGAAAAGCATACTCTTGAAGAGAATTAGATTATAGAATGTTCTACGAATTTTGTTACGATAAAATTTGGAGCCTACTTCAAGAAATTTAACAATAGTACTTAATACAAATAAAGATCATAATGATCTAAGTTGATTAATATCGAAAATAAAATATTTGGTAAAAGCGGACAGAAGAATATAATAAGATTTAGACTGGTGTTAATAATTTGTGATTTGGCATGCACTCCAAAATAGCATATTAAATAAAGTTAGTTGAATATCGATTAATATTCACACTTTATATGATTATGATAATTGGAACTCTTGAAGAGTTATCAACAATTATTCATGCATAAAGACAAAGTCTTGAAATAAAAGAATATTTTATCGAATTGTGAATTGAGCATCTCCCTAAAGGAATATGTTTACACTTGTCGACCTACTTGAACAAGGTCTTAGAGAAACTTTATTCCAAATAGATTGCACCTATTTAGCATCTCAATGCTTGTCTCATTATTTGATGTGGACGGGTCCCATCTAGACTTGAAAAAGATAATAGAATATTTTGACACAAGAAGTTCATAACTTTGAGTGCCATAAGCACTAAAATGATTTGCTCGCAGACTTTAACATTTCTCCCATAAGGAGATTCAGTAATGACATTAATGTAATATCCGCATTTTCCTTTTTCTGGTATTGTTATTTTTGGTGTATTTTTCATTTTTAGTGACTCGCTTGTAACTGTATTGATATTTTGAGAATATTTAATACTGGACTTTTTGTTATCCGAGCGTGTTTCAGACCTATTTTACTCAATTCCACATTTTATATCATTTCCGCCGCTATTGGGCACGATTCTCGTAATCGTTATTCGGAACTGCCGTTTCGGGGTTGCCGCAGATCCATATCATGTCTTTATGTATGTTGTGAGCTTTCGTTTGGTGCTTCGATCAAGTATCGTGTATTTCGGATGTTTTGGGCTGTTTTGCAATTTTCCAAAGTTCCGGAGTAATTACTTTTGTTGTTATTTTCCAAACCTTCGGGTAGTCGGAAATACGTTTTCTTTCAACACTTAGGTTCGTCGTCTCGAACCCTAGGTGTTTGTATCTTCATGTATTGTTCATCGACGCATTTTGACTTACGGTTTACCTCTTGCCTGTTTGCCAGTCCTCTTCTAGGAGGACATAACGTACGTTACGGTCCACACTTAACGTACGTTATGTTTTATGTATAGCATATGTAACTTCGCTATTGTTACGTACGTAATGGTGTTCAGGAAATCGGGCAGTAGGCTCTGCCAGCCCTTGCGTACGCTACGAGCTTGTTGTTGTGTGCGTTAGCGTAAGGTGTTAGTTACGTAAGAGCCTACTCATAAGGTACGTAATGACCCTTGTGTTTTGGGCAGTAGGTCTAATGCCCGGATAATTATTGTGTATTTATCTTGTATTCGATCTTATAATATTTGACTTTGTGATGTTATTAATTGAAGGTTAGTTTCCCGTATTTGTATCCTTACATTTTCGTATCTCCAATATTTTGCATGCATGGTTCTGCACGTAATAACGTACGCTAGATGATGATCTTAGCGTACACTAAGACTGCAATATAACGTATTTTAGCTGTCAAGCTTAACGTACGTAAAAGCTCAGTCAACTCGAGATCCGACAAGGATCAGCGTGTGGGGGCCAGTGTAGATTCGTGAGAGGCTCCGCGTGAACCTGGACGATTTTCCAGCTAAGCAAGTCAACGGACTTAACGTACGCTAAGGGAGATTTTTAACGTACGCTAAGGTCCTAGTGATTACGTACGTAAAACCTGTATGCTAACGTACGTAAGCCAATGCCAGAAATAGGTCAGTGAGCTCTGGCCAGACGTTAACGTACGCTAATCTTCGAGTATAACATACGCTAAAGTTGTTACATACATAATGTATTGTGTTTAGCGTACATAACGGGTTAGATTTCTATTTATAGACCTAAACCCCCATTTCATTTCTCACCCTCACCTTGGCCGATTTTCATGTTCTGGAGATTCTTTAACACCATATACCTCTCATATCATCATCCTAGCTCGATTTTGAAGATCATAGACCCTTGTGGATTGGTGTTCAAGCTTCCGGTGTTGAGTTTCTTCAAGTCTTTCGTTGTTCTTCACTATATTGAGGTATGTGATCCTTCACCAACTAGGTTTCATGTTCTGGTGATGTTTTGGACCTGTTTTGAGTTTACCAATTCAGTTATTGTCTTGAGGAGTCGAACATCATGTTGTTAGAAGAATAATTTCAGTTATGTTTCGGTTCTCCTTCGTTGTTTAGAATATTAATCGAACCTTGTAGTGTTTGGGCTCTTAAATGTAGTATCCTGAGACTATGAACCTGATTATGGCAAGTTTATTGAGATTAGCAAGTTCTTACATATTATATGATGAAATAATGCGTATGGGGAAATTTAATGGATTGAACTTAGGGTTATTTCCTCGAAGAAGATGATGATAATCAAGTTGAACCTAGTAAATAAGTTCTTATGGTGTTCGTCGGGGTATTTTCGATATCTTGTTGCTTTGGATTAATGAAGAGTATGATTAGAATTCTTGTAAAAAGAATTATCATGTGGTATAATTTAAGAATCTGACCGAAGGATGCATTTGATCTTAAATGGAATACTATGAGGTTTTGTTCGGTTAGTAGCATAATGTTGTTTCAACCGAAATGGTATGGGGCAGATTAGTACGCTTGTATGATTGGGTAAAACACGCCCTTTTGATGTTCATGTGATGTTTAGAACGATTATCTGGAACCGTTAGTTATACCGATGTTATTGTTCGCTGAAGGTTCGAGTTTTGATGGATCGATCGAGTGAGAGTTCTTCGAGCTGGTTGAAGATTTTTTCGTAGTAGCAATCCTTGTCGCCATTTCTAAGGCAAGTATCGTATTTTTGAATATTGGTTTAATATTGAGGATTTCGATCATACATATTGTTATTCATGTTGTTGAACATGAGGTCATTCCAGTTGAATTGTCATAATATCATTATTAATTGATTTTATGTTCATGTCGGTGGACATATCGATTTTGCATATATGTATGCATAGTTGTGTTTGTGTATGTTGTGATGATCCGAAGGGATCGAGTGATCTATGCTGAGGGTGCTGGATCGGATGTCCACCATGCGTTGGTCCGACAGGATCATCATGGGGATCTATGCTGAGGGCGCTGGATTGTTAGACGGGTTTTCCACCATGCGTTGGTCCGACGGGATCATCATGGGGATCTATACTGAGGGTGTTGGATTGTTGGATTACTCTTTGTTATGTTGATGGAATCACGTGGATTCGCATCGTTGGATTCCGGTGGCGGAAGTGATGTAAATTGATGTTGTCTTGTTTTCTAGTTATCTTTCAGTACTCGAGTACGCGTATTTTGTTGGTGTTTGGAATGCTTGTAATAATGGACTCATTCGAATTTTTGAACTGGTTTTGAATTATAACCTTAATGGTACTTTGGTATTATTTTCAGTATTTCTCAAATTAGCCTTGTAAATTTTTATATAAAGGATTTACGGCGCTGTAAT
Source organism: Orobanche coerulescens (assembly GCA_033398695.1). Taxonomy (NCBI): domain Eukaryota; kingdom Viridiplantae; phylum Streptophyta; class Magnoliopsida; order Lamiales; family Orobanchaceae; genus Orobanche; species Orobanche coerulescens. The sequence continues at coordinate 71,798,558 of CM065801.1, forward strand.
TATTTCGAATATATCGGGATGTTACAGAATATGGTATCGGAGCTAAGATTCATGGATATCATGGCATGAATATAGATCGCATCTATTCCAGTGGTAAATGAATTCTCCGACGTATTCCCTGACAAACTACCTGGGTACCTCCGCGGAGAGAAGTAGAGTTTAATATCGAATTAGAGCCTGGAGCCGCACCTATTTCCAGAGCACCATACCGTATGGCGCCTGTAATATCCGGGGATAATTTTTTTCGTCTTACTGTTGAGTTGTACATATTCATTTGTAATTATACAAGTGTTGTTGTTTTGGACTGATACAATGTATATTGTATTGGAATATTTCGGGATCGAAATATTATACTTGTCGTCGGGTTGGTTTCGTCGTTTGAATGTTGGTTGGAGAGTTTGGATTTTTGGCTAAGTTCGTAGCCTTACCGTACGCTACGGATGTAGCATTACGTACGCTAGCGTGTTGCTATTACGTACGTTATGCATGTAAGGTTACGTATGTAATGCTTGGTAGGTGGCAGGAACCTTCCTCGTAGTCACTTTCGGCCGGTGGGTCCCGCGCATCTTCCGATCGGATCTCACTATTGCAGTCAACGGGCCCTTATGTACGTTAAGAGGTGAGCTCTACGTACGTAATGCAGGTCTTGTTAATGTACGTAATAAGTTCTTGTTTACGTACGTTAAGGCCTCCGTATTTTAGTCCAGTTAGTTCTGGATTTTTCATTACGTACGTTAATGTCATGGCATAGCGTACGTAATGTCTCTTACGTACGTTAACCATAGTGTATAACGTACGTAATGAGTTTGTCAGTCTATTTATGTTAGCTTCGTATTTCATTTCCTCACGAACCAAAACACAATTTCTCTCCCTAGAATCGTCCGTTTGGACTTGTTATTGATGTTTAGCACCTTCCAACTCGATCTTGATCATCCTAGCTTGGATTGAAGCTTGAAGTTGGAAGCTTGTTGGTGCTCCTTTGGTGTTTGGAGGCTTCTTCTTTTTCTTCTTCGGTAAGTTCCCTCAATCTCTTGTTCTTCAAGTGATTTTCAAGTTTTTTTTGTTGTTTTCTTCGGGTATTGTTTGAATAATGGAGTATATCATGATTCTTCATGGTTTTGATAAACTTTTGATGAAGAACATGATAGTATCACTTGAATTGGATTATGTTCTTGATGTTTTAGATTGTTGGAGGTTTTTAATCATGTCTAGGAAGGATTATGTTAAGATTGTTATATGATTAACATAGCCTTGAGATGATTTTTGTTGTTGGTGGTGTTCTTGAAAGATTTTAGCCATTTTAGTAAGGATTTATGATAATTTAAGGGGTGATTATCATAATTTAAAAATGGTTGAGTGAATATTGTTGTTTAATCCGAATTCATGATGTATTGATGAAGGATTTTTGTTTCAGACATCATGATTATTGAGTTGATGATGTTCTTGGGGTGATAATGATAATATTGATAATATTATCATTGTAGGAAGATCAATTTGATGATATTGGTGATATTATCATTTTGAGATATTTGTTTTGATAATTGTTCTTAAGTGAATCTTGTTGAATGGATTTCACAAGTGTTAAGAACGTAATGATCATGTTAATTGATCATCGAGGTGTTAGAGGATGTTGGAATTCATAGTTGAGAACTATGATATTCGTTCGTGCGGTGTGATCGATTCGTGTTTGAATCGGGCTTTGTCCTTGTCGTTGTTTTCTATTGATTTTGTGTTTTTGAATGACTTGTTTTCATTCAAGGTTGTTCGAGTGTTGTGATCGTCGGGAGGCGCCGTTCGTCGTTTCGTGCCAGGACGTTGATCGTGGAAGGACTTTCTCGCCTTCGGTTTGAGGCGAGTTTTATACTTGTACTGGTCAATGAGATTAATGTTATCATATATGTGTATAAATGTATTGTATCATTTCGAGACTTAGTCTCTTCGTGATTTGTTGATATTCGGGAATTGTTTGATGCAATACCCTTCGGTGATTATGCCAGATGTGATTGTTATACGTTAACGGCCGGTTTAAGGCATTGAGATTCTTGTTGTCGATAGCCGGTTCGCGGCATCGATGTATCGATTATTATTGTTGACGTGAATGTCGTTCTGAGGCATCGTTGAATCGTTATTATTGAATTGGAACTATCACTATGATGTTGCATTGGCCGACTGAAGGCGTTTGATATATTCGTTTATTATATCTATTTCGATGGTCAGTTTAAGATGCCGGGACATCCACTCTACCGTATCATTGTGTATCGATTGACCGTTCTGAGGTAATCGATGTATTTAATTGGGATTATCGAAGATAATTCCCATTCATTGTATCATTGTGTATCGATTGACCGTTCTAAGGTAATCGATGTATTTAATTGGGATTATAGAAGATAATTCCCATCCGTTGTATCATTGTGTATCGATTGACCGTTCTAAGGTAATCGATGTATTTAATTGGGATTATCGAAGATAATTCCCATCCGCTGTATCATTGTGTATCGATTGACCGTTCTAAGGTAATCGATTTATTTAATTGGGATTATCGAAGATAATTCCCATCCGTTGTATCATTGTGTATCGATTGACCGTTCTAAGATAATCGATGTATTTAATTGGGATTATCGAAGATAATTCCCATCCGTTGTATCATTGTGTATCGATTGACCGTTCTAAGGTAATCGATGTATTTAATTGAGATTATCGAAGATAATTCCCATCCGTTGTATCATTGTGTATCGATTGATCGTTCTAAGGTAATCGATGTATTTAATTGGAATCATCGAAGATAATTCCCATCCGTTGTATCATTGGTTATCGATTAACCATTCTAAAGTAATCGATGTATTGAAATGGGACCGTCAAGGATAGTTTCCATCCGTTAAGTTGTTGTGATCGATTGGCCATTCCAAGGCAGTCGAGGTATTTGAATTGGGACCGCCGTGGACGGTGCCCATCCATGAGTTGTTGTTGTCGTGTTGGCCGACTCAAGGCAGCACGCTATTATTCTTGTGAATTTGGTAATCTTGGGATTGTTACTGTTGTGATTAATTATGTTTTGGAGGCTAGTCTCGGCTAGTGCTCGATGGGTAAGCTTGGGGCTTGAACCTTCGCGGTTGGTTTCCCAACACCTACAGTTCAGTAGGTCACGGTCATGTTAATGATCTCATTATGGGTAAGCTTGGGGCTTGAACCTTCGCGGTTGGTTTCCCAACACCTACAGTTCAGTAGGTCACGGTCATGTTAATGATCTCATTATGGGTAAGCTTGGGGCTTGAACCTTCGCGGTTGGTTTCCCAACACCTACAGTTCAGCAGGTCATGGTCATGTTAATGATCTCATTTTGGGTAAGCTTGGGGCTTAAACCTTCGCAGTTGGTTTCCCAACACCTACAGTTCAGTAGGTCACGATCACTGGGTGATCTCATTATGGGTAAGTCTGGGGCTTGAACCCTCGCGGTTGGTTTCCCAGCACCTGCAATTCAGCAGGTCACGGTCATTGGATGATCTCATTGTGATATGGCTTCGTGTCGTGGCTTCGGCACTCATTGTGATACGGCTTCGTGCCGTGGCTTCGGCCCTCATTGATACTGACTTGGCCGCTTTGGCTTGGGCCATTGTGGTGATTAATGACTTGGTGGTGACATTCTGGTATTATGATGATAAACAGCGGCTTGGGTACATTGGCCATTGTGATGTATCGGTATTCTGTTGGAGCCTTCGGGCATTGTGATTCGTATCTATTTCAGTGTTTGGCTTGGGTTACCTTCGGGTGATGTATTGTTGTGTTCTGTATTGATGATTCGCCGTTGGGCACTTGTGTTCTAACCTGTTGAGCAGGTATTGATCGTATGCCGTGGGCATAGTATTCCACGAATGCTCGATTCTTACTTTGGTTTGTGAGCATCTCGTATTACCATTACTATACTATTCATTACGCCTTTGGATGCATATCATGTTGTACATGTATTTGATAATCATTATCTGGATGACTGACCCCGTGGGGGCGGAACATGTTTTCATGTTTTAGGTGTTTGCGAGGAGAGAGTTGAGACACAGGGGCATGACGGTGGCGATGAGGCATTCGAGCGATACTAGTCCGAGATATTTTGGTGTTCACGTCAGTCAGACAATTGGAGTACTCCAGTTTTGTTCAGTCGTTGTCATTTTGTATCATCCGAGCTAGGCTCGTGGATGTCGCTGTATTTTATTTAGGCCATGTAGGCCCACTGTTGTCATTGAAATTCCATATCGGAATATTATGTTGGATGTCAGTGTAGGAACTGTGATTCCCCTTTTGGTCAGTTTGTTGTATTTTAGTCATGTTCCCCTGGTGGATCTCCTGGTGTGGGGTTCACGGCACTATAATGACCCAATGGGATTTGGGGATGTTACAGAATATGGTATCAGAGAATTGGGTTGTGATATACCCTGATATGTGAGTTATGCGGTTCTACCGACGCGGTAGTAGTGGACTGTCAGGTTATGACAATCTGGACAGTCGGGCTTTGTGAGTCGTGGTAGTTGAACGACTATATGAGTCATTCTTTCATCGAGTCGTTGTCAGTGAAGACTAGTATCGCAAGACCTCGAAGCTTCGTATGACCTGTGTAAGGACTCGATTCTCTTATATGCTCATACATTCATTATGCCATTGATTATACATGTTTTGTTGAAACCTGTATGTAACATTGTGTTACGACCCATTCATGATTATTTGCTATGGGGCATGTTGGCTCAGTATTGACTATAATTAGCATGTTTGAAGTGATTGTTTATTTGTTGAGTATGTATACTAGTGTTTGGCTATTGACTTAGCATTGTGGATTGGCCGTTGAGGCATAATTGAGCCTTGTTCATGATCGAGCGTTATTCTTTCAGTATGGAAAGAGGAAACCGAGGACGTGGCAGAGGGGGTAAAGGCTACAGAGCAGGCCGAAACCCAGAACCTCATGTTTATACGCGTACGGATGCCGAGATGGATCAGGATTCGGCCGGAGATGTGACTTATGCGACCAATTTCCCTTCAGAACGTCATACTCGAGGAGTCGATCAGATTGAGAGTGGACCCGTCGACCCTTTCTTGCTTATGAGGGGCATGATGGCCCAGATGACTCAAATGACGCAGATGATGGAGGCCATGCAGACCTCAGTGGTTCGTGGTCCACCGAAGCAGGGATCCCAGGTGCCGTTTTATAGACAGTCCAGAGAGTGAGTCAGATTATCGGCGACATCTCTCGTCCGAGGCCGCCTATTTTGAGGGTTCGTCGGAACCGGTGATATTGTTCATTGGCTTGAACATTTTGATAAACTCTTCGACATGGTTCGGTGTCCTAAGAGAGTAAGGTGGCAGTAGCGGCTTACTATTTGAGTAAAGGCGCTTATTCTTGGTGGCTTTCTGTAAAACCCACCGATCGTGATTGTGCTTGGAGTGAGTTTAAGACTCTCATGTTAGAGAGGTATTATCCGGATCCACTTCGTGAAGCCAAGTCGTCAGAGGTTTTGAACCCCGAATCCATCGAGGACGAGGGTGTTATTGTTATTGCGGAGAAGTTTCAGGGACTCCTTCAGTTTGCTTCATCTGTTATCCGTACTGAGGCGGATAAGATCAAGTATTTTAGCAAGAGGCTGAACCCGCAGTTAAGGATGCAGTTGTTCAACCATAATTGCAATTCACTTGGTGAATTCATCGAGAAGGCTCTTGGAGTAGAGCTTTTGATCAAGGAGCTTGCTCGGAAGAACCCTTCAGTTTCTTCCGGTGAGAGGACTAGGATGCCGGTTTGTTCAGAGGGACATCGGGCTCCGACATCCAAGAGGTCATCTTCTAGTCGTCTTCGTGCTGGGAAATCATCTTCTTCTCAGGCGATGGGTTCGACCGTTGTTTGCTTTAACTGTGATACAATAGGACATCGCAGTACTCGGTGCTCGATGCGGTCTATTGCTTGTTTTCTGTGTGGGAGGCAGGTACACCTTCAGAAATACTGTAAGAGTTCTAGTACCAGTAGGTCTCGAGAGGGCTCACGGGCCTCGAGAGATTTTGTTACTCCAGTCCGTACTTCATCCAAGGGGTCCTATCGGGCTTCTGGAGCCAGAGGTATGGACAATCGAGGAGGAGCGGCGAGCTCAGATTTGGATCTTCCTCGACTCGATCAGATCGAGGAGTTCGATGACCTGGAGGATGTTGATTTTGGATACATTTGAGATGTAACCTTAATTTTTTTTTCTTCTTTATTTTTCGGATTGATGTTTGACTCGGTCTGTACTTTAGTATTGTGGTTGCGAACCATTTATGGTTGATCTATCTTGTAATGATTGTATCTGAGAATCTTGAGATTTGATGTCGTGTGATGTGTTTTTCCTTCCTTTTGGTGTTGTACCCGAGATTTTGTAATAATATGGGTAATTGTTCATCTCAATTCGGGATGCCGAGTCGTGAGGACTTGGGCGTGCGGTTGATATGGTCCTGAGGACTATGTTTGTGTTGTCATTATTTTTGCATGGCGTGAGTCAGTGTTTGCATGGACGTTCGATGCTGATGAGAACGGGGAAGTGTACACTGATGGTCGTAGGCATGTACAATGAGTGGCTCCCTCGGGATGTGTACGCCAGTGTTACGAGTCTTGCGGGTGGTGCGACTTCCTGGCTGGTCTCTGACGGAGGAGTCATGATTCGATTGATCTCGCACTTGGTTGAGTATTTTTATCACTTGTTTTTCGACGTGTTCAGGCAGAGGAGATGCGGGAACCCGTGGGGTTGGCCCGATTACTCAGACGGAGTTGCTCATATTGAGGGGTATTCCTGGATATGTTGTTTTCAGATCTTGATGGATAGTTCGTACCCCGTGTTTTTGCACCCTGAGTTTTGGGGACGAAACTCTTTTTAAGGGGGGGAGTATGTAATATCTGGGGATAATTTTTTTTCGTGTTACTGTTGAGTTGTACATATTCATTTGGAATTGTACAAGTGTTGTTGTTTTGGACTGATACATTGTATATTGTATTGGAATATTTCGGGATCAAAATATTATACTTGTCGTCGGGTTGGTTTCGTCGTTTGAATGTTGGTTGGAGAGTTTGGATTTTTGGCTAAGTTCATAGCCTTAGCGTACGCTACGGATGTAGCATTACGTACGCTAGCGTGTTGCTATTACGTACGTTATGCCTGTAAGGTTACGTACGTAATGCTTGGTAGGTGGCAGGAACCTTCCTCGTAGTCACTTTCGGCCGGTGGGTCCCGAGCATCTTCCGATCGGATCTCACTATTGCAGTCAACGGGCCCTTACGTACGTTAAGAGGTGAGCTCTACGTACGTAATGCAGGTCTTGTTAACGTACGTAATAAGTTCTTGTTTACGTACGTTAAGGCCTCCGTATTTTAGTCCAGTTAGTTCTGGATTTTTCATTACGTACGTTAATGTCATGGCATAGCGTACGTAATGTCTCTTACGTACGTTAACCATAGTGTATAACGTACGTAATGAGTTTGTCAGTCTATTTATGTTAGCTTCGTATTTCATTTCCTCACGAACCAAAACACAATTTCTCTCCCTAGAATCGTCCGTTTGGACTTGTTATTGATGTTTAGCACCTTCCAACTCGATCTTGATCATCCTAGCTTGGATTGAAGCTTGAAGTTGGAAGCTTGTTGGTGCTCCTTTGGTGTTTGGAGGCTTCTTCTTGTTCTTCTTCGGTAAGTTCCCTCAATCTCTTGTTCTTCAAGTGATTTTCAAGTTTTTGTTGTTGTTTTCTTCGGGTATTGTTTGATTAATGGAGTATATCATGATTCTTCATGGTTTTGATAAACTTTTGATGAAGAACATGATAGTATCACTTGAGTTGGATTATGTTCTTGAAGTTTTAGATTGTTGGAGGTTTTTAATCATGTCTAGGAAGGATTATGTTAAGATTGTTATATGATTAACATAGCCTTGAGATGATTTTTGTTGTTGGTGGTGTTCTTGAAAGATTTTAACCATTTTAGTAAGGATTTATGATAATTTAAGGGGTGATTATCATAATTTGAAAATGGTTGAGTGAATCTTGTTGTTTAATCCGAATTCATGATGTATTGATGAAGGATTTTTGTTTCAGACATCATAATTATTGAGTTGATGATGTTCTTGGGGTGATAATGATAATATTGATAATATTATCATTGTAGGAGGATCAATTTGATGATATTGGTGATATTATCATTTTGAGATGTTTGTTTTGATAATTGTTCTTAAGTGAATCTTGTTGAATGGATTTCACAAGTGTTAAGAACGTAATGATCATGTTAATTGATCATCGAGGTGTCAGAGGATGTTGGAATTCATAGTTGAGAACTATGATATTCGTTAAATGTGTGATCGATTCGTGTTTGAATCGGGCTTTGTCCTTGTCGTTGTTTTCTATTGATTTTGTGTTTTTGAATGAATCGTTTTCATTCAAGGTTGTTCGAGTGTTGTGATCGTCGGGAGGCGTCGTTCGTCGTTTTGTGCCAGGACGTTGATCGTGGAAGGACTTTCTCGCCTTCGGTTTGAGGCAAGTTTTATACTTGTACTGGTCAATGAGATTAATGTTATCATATATGTGTATGAATGTATTGTATCATTTCGAGACTTAGTCTCTTCGTGATTTGTTGATATTCAGGAATTGTTTGATGCAATACCCTTCGGTGATTATGCCAGATGTGATTGTTATTCGTTAATGGCCGGTTTAAGGCATTGAGATTCTTGTTGTCGATATCCGGTTCGCGGCATCGATGTATCGATTATTATTGTTGACGTGAATGTCGTTCTGAGGCATCGTTGAATCGTTATTATTGAATTGGAACTATCACTATGATGTTGCATTGGCCGACTGAAGACGTTTGATATATTCGTTTATTATATCTATTTCGATGGTCAGTTTAAGACGCCGGGACATCCACTCTACCGTATCATTGTGTATCGATTGACCGTTCTGAGGTAATCGATGTATTTAATTGGGATTATCGAAGATAATTCCCATTCATTGTATCATTGTGTATCGATTGACCGTTCTAAGGTAATCGATGTATTTAATTGGGATTATCGAAGATAATTCCCATCCGTTGTATCATTGTGTATCGATTGACCGTTCTAAGGTAATCGATGTATTTAATTGGGATTATCGAAGATAATTCCCATCCGTTGTATCATTGTGTATCGATTGACCGTTCTAAGGTAATCGATTTATTTAATTGGGATTATCGAAGATAATTCCCATCCGTTGTATCATTGTGTATCGATTGACCATTCTAAGATAATCGATGTATTTAATTGGGATTATCGAAGATAATTCCCATCCGTTGTATCATTGTGTATTGATTGACCGTTGTAAGGTAATCGATGTATTTAATTGTGATTATCGAAGATAATTCCCATCCGTTGTATCATTGTGTATCGATTGATCGTTCTAAGGTAATCGATGTATTTAATTGGAATTATCGAAGATAATTCCCATCCGTTGTATCATTGGTTATCGATTAACCGTTCTAAAGTAATCGATGTACTGAAATGGGACCGTCAAGGATAGTTTCCATCCGTTAAGTTGTTGTGATCGATTGGCCATTCCAAGGCAGTCGAGGTATTTGAATTGGGACCGCCGTGGACGGTGCCCATCCATGAGTTGTTGTTGTCGTGTTGGCCGACTCAAGGCAGCACGCTATTATTCTTGTGAATTTGGTAATCTTGGGATTGTTACTGTTGTGATTAATTATGTTTTGGAGTCTAGTCTCGGCTAGTGCTCGATGGGTAAGCTTGGGGCTTGAACCTTCGCGGTTGGTTTCCCAACACCTACAGTTCAGTAGGTCACGGTCATGTTAATGATCTCATTATGGGTAAGCTTGGGGCTTGAACCTTCGCGGTTGGTTTCCCAACACCTGATTCGATGAGTCACGGTCATGTTAATGATCTCATTATGGGTAAGCTTGGGGCTTGAACCTTCGCGGTTGGTTTCCCAATACCTACAGTTCAGTAGGTCATGGTCATGTTAATGATCTCATTATGGGTAAGCTTGGGGCTTAAACCTTCGCAGTTGGTTTCCCAACACCTACAGTTCAGTAGGTCACGATCACTGGGTGATCTCATTATGGGTAAGTCTGGGGCTTGAACCCTCGCGGTTGGTTTCCCAGCACCTGCAATTCAGCAGGTCACGGTCATTGGATGATCTCATTGTGATATGGCTTCATGTCGTGGCTTCGGCACTCATTGTGATACGGCTTCGTGCCGTGGCTTCGGCCCTCATTGATACAGCTTCGGGCTGTTTTGGCTTCGGGCCATTGTGGTGATTGACAGCTTCAGCTGAGTGACATTCAGGGTATTATGATGATAAACAGCTTCGGGTTGTTCGGCTGTTAGGCCATTGTGATGTATCGGTATTCCTGTTGGAGCCTTCGGGCATTGTGATTCGTCGGAACCAGCTGATATTGTTCATTGGCTTGAACATTTTGATAAACTCTTCGACATGGTTCAGTGTCCGGAAGAGAGTAAGGTGGCAGTAGCGGCTTACTATTTGAGTAAAGGCGCTTATTCTTGGTGGCTTTCTGTAAAACCCACCGATCGTGATTGTGCTTGGAGTGAGTTTAAGACTCTCATGTTAGAGAGGTATTATCCGGCTCCACTTCGTGAAGCCAAGTTGTCAGAGGTTTTGAACCCCGAATCCATCGAGGACGAGGGTGTTATTGTTATTGCGGAGAAGTTTCAGGGACTCCTTCAGTTTGCTTCATCTGTTATCCGTACTGAGGCGGATAAGATCAAGTATTTTAGCAAGAGGCTGAACCCGCAGTTAAGGATGCAGTTATTCAACCATAATTGCAATTCACTTGGTGAATTCATCGAGAAGGCTCTTGGAGCAGAGCTTTTGATCAAGGAGCTTGCTCGGAAGAACCCTTCAGTTTCTTCCGGTGAAAGGACTAGGATGCCGGTTTGTTCAGAGGGACATCGGGCTCCGACGTCCAAGAGGTCATCTTCTAGTCGTCTTGGGATTATCGAAGATAATTCCCATCCGTTGTATCATTGTGTATTGATTGACCGTTCTAAGGTAATCGATGTATTTAATTGGGATTATCGAAGATAATTCCCATCCGTTGTATCATTGTGTATCGATTGATCGTTCTAAGGTAATCGATGTATTTAATTGGAATTATCGAAGATAATTCCCATCCGTTGTATCATTGATTATCGATTAACCGTTCTAAAGTAATCGATGTATTGAAATTGGACTGTCAAGGATAGTTTCCATCCGTTAAGTTGTTGTGATCGATTGGCCATTCCAAGGCAGTCGAGGTATTTGAATTGGGACCGCCGTGGACGGTGCCCATCCATGAGTTGTTGTTGTCGTGTTGGCCGACTCAAGGTAGCACGCTATTATTCTTGTGAATTTGGTAATCTTGGGATTGTTACTGTTGTGATTAATTATGTTTTGGAGGCTAGTCTCGGCTAGTGCTCGATGGGTAAGCTTGGGGCTTGAACCTTCGCGGTTGGTTTCCCAACACCTACGATTCGATGAGTCACGGTCATGTTAATGATCTCATTATGGGTAAGCTTGGGGCTTGAACCTTCGCGGTTGGTTTCCCAACACCTACGATTGATGAGTCACGGTCATGTTAATGATCTCATTATGGGTAAGCTTGGGGCTTGAACCTTCGCGGTTGGTTTCCCAACACCTACAGTTCAGCAGGTCATGGTCATGTTAATGATCTCATTATGGGTAAGCTTGGGGCTTAAACCTTCGCAGTTGGTTTCCCAACACCTACAGTTCAGTAGGTCACGATCACTGGGTGATCTCATTATGGGTAAGTCTGGGGCTTGAACCCTCGCGGTTGGTTTCCCAGCACCTGCAATTCAGCAGGTCACGGTCATTGGATGATCTCATTGTGATATGGCTTCGTGTCGTGGCTTCGGCACTCATTGTGATACGGCTTCGTGCCGTGGCTTCGGCCCTCATTGATACAGCTTCGGGCTGTTTTGGCTTCGGGCCATTGTGGTGATTGACAGCTTCAGCTGAGTGACATTCAGGGTATTATGATGATAAACAGCTTCGGGCTGTTCGGCTGTTAGGCCATTGTGATGTATCGGTATTCCTGTTGGAGCCTTCGGGCATTGTGATACGTATCTATTTCAGTGTTTGGCTTGGGTTACCTTCGGGTGATGTATTGTTGTGTTCTGTATTGATGATTCGCCGTTGGGCACTTGTGTTCTAACCTGTTGAGCAGGTATTGATCGTATGTCATGGGCATAGTATTCCACGAATGCTCGATTCTTACTTTGGTTTGTGAGCATCTCGTATTACCATTACTATACTATTCATTCTGCCCTTTGGATGCATACCATGTTGTACATGTATTTGATAATCATTATCTGGATGACTGACCCCGTGGGGGCGGAACATTTTTTCATGTTTTAGGTGTTTGCGAGGAGAGAGTTGAGACACAGGGGCATGATGGTGGTGACGAGGCATTCGAGCGATACTAGTCCGAGATGTTTTGGTGTTCATGTCAGTCAGACAATTGGAGTACTCCAGTTTTGTTTAGTCGTTGTCATTTTGTATCATCCGAGCTAGGCTCGTGGATGTCGCTGTATTTTATTTAGGCCATGTAGGCCCACTGTTGTCATTGAAATTCCATATCGGAATATTATGTTGGATGTCAGTGTAGGAACTGTGATTCCCCTTTTGGTCAGTTTGTTGTATTTTAATCATGTTTGCCTGGTGAATCTCCTGGTGTGGGGTCCACGGCACTATAATGACCCAATGGGATTTGGGGGTGTTACAGCGCCAACCGAGATGTATGAACTAAAGAAGAAGCTTGAGGAATTATTGCAGAAGGGTTACATTCAACATAGCGTTTCTCCTTGGATAGCACCCGTTCTCTTCGTCCGGAAGAAATATGGATCCCTCTGATTGTGTATTGACTACAGGGAGCTAAACAAGGTGACGATCAAGAATAAGAATCCAATACCTCGGATCGACGACTTGTTTGACCAACTGCAGGGGACAAGGGTATTCCCGAAGATCGACTTGAGATTAGGATACCATCAATTGAGAATTAAGGAATCGGATATACCAAAATCTACTTTCAGATCCCGGTACGGGCACTATGAATTTGTGGTGATGCCATTCGGACTTACCAATGCTCCTGCGGTATTTATCCAATTGATGAATTGGGTATTCTTAAAATACTTGAATAAATTTGTGGTTGTTTTCATTGATGACATATTGATCTATTCGAAAGACCCAGAGGAGCATGCAGAGCATTTGCATATCGATTTGAGTGCTTTGAGGAATGACCAGCTTTATGCGAAACTTTCTAAATACGAGTTCTGGCTTAAGGAAGTTAACTTCCTTGGGCATGTGATATCAGCTGACGGAGTTCAGGTAGACCCGAAGAAAGTCGATGCGATCTTGGAGTGGGAATCTCCTAATAACGTGAAAAAAGTCCGAAGTTTCTTAGGACTTGCTGGATATTATCGCCGTTTTGTGGAAGGATTTTCCAAAATTGCTCGTCCGCTTACTCAGCTGTTGCAGAAGACTCAGAAATTCGTGTGGAATGAGAAATGGCAGGCTTGTTTTGATTAACTTAAGAAAAGACTGACGACAGCGCCTATACTAGCATTACCAGATGGAACCGATGGATTCATGGTATACAGCGATGCTTCAAATCAGGGTCTGGGATGCGTGTTGATGCAAAAGGATAGGGTGATTGCCTATGCCTCTCGACAGTTGAAACCATACGAAGTGTAACACCCCCAGAATACGACCGGGAATGTCACACGCCGTAGACCCTTATCACAAGGATCTACCAGGCTAACTCTAAAAGACTACTTAATGATTGACCGACCGGGGTCAAAATTTAATACAAAGCAGACCGACAAGGTCATAAACCAATTCAGAAACTAACGACATTCATGTTACAATGACAATAATAAACTTGAACACAGAAAAGAATGACAACTCAATTTAATAAATGAAAACTACACCCATGCAAGGGTGAATACTCGAACGATAGAGAAACATCGACCAAAATGAAACAAAAGAAAAGACTCTGACTCTGGTGTGATTAGTATCATTGTCCTCCATCTCCTTCCAAGCCAATCCTGTGACTGCTCCCGAGCTGCCAAAACCTGAGCGCATAACAGGCACCCACCCCCCGATAACTCGAGGGTTAGCAAACTGGAATTTTGCTAGTGCAAGTACATAATATACAAGGTATACGAACAATAACAACACAAAATTCAACCGTCGTGAAGCCTTAACACAAACCATACATACCCATAGTCAACACAGAATAGCACTCGCATACACAAGGTGAAAGATAATCACATAGTCATATTCTCTTTACGGAACATAACACCAATGAAACTTTAAACGAGTCCAAGGAGTCAGAAAAATCCCTTTTGTAAAAGGAAAAGTATTTTGATAAGATAGTTTGCAATTATTATTATTATTGACTCGAGCCGTATTGGGGTTTTGAAAATCGAATGGGAACACTTTTGGAAAATAATTTCAAAAGCTCTCGGGTCCTTGACCCAACGTATGGAAAACGATTACACGAAAACCAAATCAACTTATTTGGGGTCCTCGACCCAATTTATAGAACACTGTCACAAATGAAATCATTACAACATCTCACAGGGTTCTCAACCCAATCCAAATAACATCATCACGAAATTAAACATCTCAACATTCCACAGGGTCCTCGACCCAATACACAGAGTAGCACCACAATACAATCAAAGGCACAATCTCTCATTCGACATATCCTGCTCAAGACCCCCGATTAATTAACCCTCGGAGATTTCGTCAAACCTCCTTGGTTAATTAACCCTGATACCAACGCTTAAAAAAACAAGTTGAAACAAGCTTTCAAAAACACGAATCGCGGTCTATATCAAGACAAACATTTAAAAGTGAGTTGAAAGAATTTGAGATACGAACATCGTTCGGTAACGGGGTCTTAGCTATCACTCAAATACCCTTAACCAATAAGCCTGACAGGCGCCTCCCTTGCGCACCTGTGTACCGGCGTTCACTCCATCATGTTGGCCGCTCCTCGAACATGTCACCGCGCCGGCGATCACTCCCGCAAGAGCCGCCCCTTGCGCGCGCATTAGGTAACACCGGCGTTCACCACCCATATGGAGCCGCACATTGCAGCATACACCAGGCCGGAGTGCACGCCCCGCCCTCAGAGGTTCCCGGATACGACGTTTCTCACAACAAGTATCCACATTATTACAAACATCAAGCACACAGACAAACGTCATAACAATTATCAACTCGGTACATCAAGTCACACAATTTCTCCGCCAGTACATAACCACACAAATAAACAATAACACGCACGTTATCAATCAAAACTCAATCACAATAAGCCTTCAAGCATAACCAACCAACACCGCACATATATCTCTATATTGCGACTCAACCGAATATATATATATATTTATATATATAGATATATATATATATATATATAACCTTACTATATTATATGAATAACTATAGTTCATCCATCAATCCAAGTTGAGTACGTCAACTAGTGTTAGCATTCACCACTCGTCGTTCACCGGCATAGGCATATATATCAATATACGTATATGCATACATATATTTAACATATAAATATATATAAATATATATAGATACACACACATATATATACATATATATATATACACATATATTCAAACGTATAAATTCATACACTTCAACAACAATGATTTCACGCAGTTACAATTCGTATATCAAGGTACTTGCCTTGGTAATCTCTCGCGGATACTCCGAAAGTACGGTCGGTTGGCAAATTCCGGAACTCCAACGAAAACAACGATCTGAAGGGCTCAACACCATATTTTTGTAGGGAAATCGTCCCTAAAATCCTATCATCGAATAAACAATAAATCACACGAGGAAAAACATCACAAAACGACCAAATTCTTCTCTGCGGCATTTCCCCGGACACCTTGAAGGCGTCAAACGGAAGTTCATATAATCGATGAATCGGAAATGGTAAAACCATGGAAAGATGATGAAAATGATAGAATACAACTTAATCTACAATTATCCATCAGTAATTTAAGTTCATAAGGCTCAAACGGACGAAATCTACCAAGATCCCCAAATCCAACTCAATATTCAAAGTGTTCTTGAATAATCCTTCAATAATCCAATGAATAATCGAACATATCCATAATCATGCGTATATCACTTCATAAAACATGATCTTAACATCCAAAACATCATATTTCAACACAAATCGAAAATCCAAGAGGTTTGATGAATATTACCTTTGAAGATCCAAGCACTTTTGATCCGAAGAAAACGCGTTAGATCGACTATCCGGGCTTCACGATCGAAAGGAAATGAAGAAAATCAAACCCTCAAGTGATAGATGATGAAAAGTTCCTCCCCTCAAGCTCTCTCTCTCGCAGGTTGAAGAAAAAATGGAAGGAATGAGCTGAACACGCTCAAAAAAACGCAATTATAGAGTTGACTGCCCTGTGTGCCGCGGCCCAGCCGAAGTGTGCCGCGGCACAGGCCCAAAAATGCCCCCCAGTGGTCGGCAGTGTGCCGCGGCCCGGACGAGTGTGCCGCGGCAGTGACTCGGAAGTGTGCCGCGGCCCCATCGGCATGTGCCGCGGCCTGAGCACAAATGACAGGTTTGGCGAAAATGCAATCTGAGTGTGCGGCACAGGCCAGGTGTGCCGTGGCAGTGACTCGGCAGTGTGCCGCGGCCCTGCCGACATGTGCCGTGGCACAAGGTACGGAGTGCTCGGCCAAAAACAGGAAAATGTGTGTACCGCGGCGCACACTCCTTGTGCCGCGGCCCACACCCCCTTAGGTCCTAAAATGATGAAAAATGACCCGGGAAGGGAATAAAAGCAATAGGAATAGATATTTGGGAACCAATAACATGAAATGGAAGTGCGGAAACCCCAAAACGGTGGTTCCAAGTAATGATTACAAGGGTTCGTCCAACAAGAATATCAGCGCCCGGCTGTCGTGGCCTGACGACTCGATTCCTAAAAACGCACAGAACGAACACGACAAACTCTCGCGGACAACAACATCGATCCGAAATAAAATTAATATACAACAAATCACCACATATGGCCATAAACACAAAATCGATTGTCGAGAAAAATAATACCAATTTTTCGGAAACCGAGAAATTTCTGGTTAAAAAAGAAAAATTCGAATTAATCAGAATAAAAATCTCGGATATTACATTTTACCCCCTTAAAATAAGTTTCGTCCCGAAACTTAAAATAGAGAGCGGTGGAACAATCAAGAAAATAACTACTTGCTCAGCCCCAAATCATCACGAGCAAAGCGCGAATGCAAGGTTCCAGAAATACGATGAACTGACCTAGCAAGTACAAGGCAGTTTAAAATGGTCGAAAGGTTCACAGATGAATTACCAACAACGAAAGTCATCCCATACCGAAAATACTAAGAAGAGTACGAGTAATACATTCCCCCATACTAAGAGGACATTATGATCCCGAAACTTAGGACAACAAGAGTTGGAAACATAGAGCAATGAAATGAAGAACGATCAAAGTCACGATTGTTGGAATCAGCAACGATTAGGACATATTACAAAATATTCATTCTCCTATGTTAGGCTCCTCAGAAGGAGACATAGGGTTTCGGGACATTCTCCGGTCACTTGCTCTGTTCGCCAATAGGGTAGCATTCTTTGCCAGTTCGGAAATTATCTCACAATGTTTCTCCCGATGACCTTCACACCCGCACCGGTAACAAGTCAAGAGTGGAAAGGGACAATTTGCACGAACATGTCCCCGACGATTGCAGTTGAAGCACCCTCCCTTCTTACCGAAAGTCACCGATGCTGGCTTGGGATTCCCAGCGCTCACTCCCGATCGCAAAGACGACGCGTTCGAACGATGTGGGGGTTTGGGAGCCTTAGACTCCTCACCGATCAAAAATTTCCCAAATGCCCTCGGTCTCTTGGCTTCGCTTGTGGGATCGACTACTGAGGAGATTTCATAGGATATCGTTTGATTTTGATACTCCTTCACTGTAGCATGAATCGTTATCGTACAAACTAGCTCTCCGCTTCCATTCCCATCATCACGTCTACGTCCGCCGAGGCTCGACATACTAATGCGGATAATACCGTTCAACAATATTAATTTATCAGTCGTACAATATACCACAATTATCACCCGTGTTTTAGTTAGCATCCTTAGAATTACAGTAATATCGTAAAGCACAAAGTTTTATGAAGTCAATTTCGAGTTCTTCGACGAGGACGATCATTATATGTATGCACTTAATGAAAACAAATTTTTGAAAAAGAGGGCTAGTCACGTTGCGCCCAAGACTTGTAAATACTATCTTTTATTTCGGAAGAGGAAGTTTATATAACGACTCTAAAAATTATTTTCGAGTGATGTATAAAAGAAAAATCGAAAATTGAATTGTAAATAATTTGAAATATTTCAAAAGTGTTGAGTCCCAAATACCACAATTTTGAAAATCTTTCCTCTTCTTCCAAAATGTTTATTCGAAAGAATTTTCCACCAAGATACGTGACCATTTAACATGACGATATTAAATCATGGCTTTTCACAATGTTAGAAAATTTCAAAGCATCACTTTAAAATATTCGTGATACTACAGCGCCGTGGACCCCGTGCCGGAACCTACCAGGCTAAAAATCATTCTAATAAAAATGTTCAAAATGCCAAAAAGGCTGATGTCGGTAATATTCTCAAATACTCACAAAAGTCATTTATAAAATATCAAATACCGTCATAAGAATACTATCAAAATGTGCAAGACCAAAATATCAAAACTCGGTTTGCAAGATATCAAAAGCCATCTTAAAATACTCATGCAGTGGATAAAATTATCATTCATAAATTTATTCTAATAAAGTGCAGAAATAGATAAAGATGCTCGACTTCCGAAGCATACTACATAACCATTTTTACTCGGACCGCATACGCATGTTATATCCTAAAATAATAATATCACCAACAAGTTCCAATTCCTAGTTCACATTAAACATATTAGCACAATATAATCAAATACGTATATAAGGGGACTTACGATCGGGAGGCTTACCATCACGGATAGCCGGGAGATGATGTCGGAACCACGATACTAATCACAACTCTGATGCGCGCGACTTACACAAGACATTGACTTGACCCAACGGCCTAGGTTTTTCGCAAACCTAAGCTCTGATACCATAAATGCAACACCCCCAGAATACGACCGGGAATGTCACACGCCGTAGACCCTTATCACAAGGATCTACCAGGCTAACTCCAAAAGACTACTCAATGATTGACCGACTGGGGTCAAAATTTAATACAAAGCAGACCGACAAGGTCATAAACCAATTCAGAAACTAACGACATTCATGTTACAATGACAATAATAAACTTGAACACAGAAAAGAATGACAACTCAAATTTAATAAATGAAAACTACACCCATGCAAGGGTGAATACTCGAACGACAGAGAAACACCGACCAAAATGAAACAAAAGAAAAGACTCTGACTCTGGTGTGATTAGTATCATTGTCCTCCATCTCCTTCCAAGCCAATCCTGTGACTGCTCCCGAGCTGCCAAAACCTGAGCGCATAACAGGCACCCACCCCCCGAAAACTCGGGAGTTAGCAAACTGGAATTTTGCTAGTGCAAGTACATAATATACAAGGTATACGAACAATAACAACACAAAATTCAACCGTCGTGAAGCCTTAACACAAATCATACATACCCATAGTCAACACAGAATAGCACTCGCATACACAAGGTGAAAGATAATCACATAGTCATATTCTCTTTACGGAACATAACAACAATGAAACTTTAAACGAGCCCAAGGAGTCAGAAAAATCCCTTTTGTAAAAGGAAAAGTATTTTGATAAGATAGTTTGCAATTATTATTATTATTGACTCGAGCCGTATTGGGGTTTTGAAAATCGAATGGGAACACTTTTGGAAAATAATTGCAAAAGCTCTCGGGTCCTTGACCCAACGTATGGAAAACGATTACACGAAAACCAAATCAACTTATTTGGGGTCCTCGACCCAATTTATAGAACACTGTCACAAACGAAATCATTACAACATCTCACAGGGTTCTCAACCCAATCCAAATAACATCATCACGAAATTAAACATCTCAACATTCCACAGGGTCCTCGACCCAATACACAAAGTAGCACCACAATACAATCAAAGGCACAATCTCTCATTCGACATATCCTGCTCAAGACCCCCGATTAATTAACCCTCGGAGATTTCGTCAAACCTCCTTGGTTAATTAACCCTGATACCAACGCTTAAAAAAACAAGTTGAAACAAGCTTTCAAAAACACGAATTGCGGTCTATATCAAGACAAACATTTAAAAGTGAGTTGAAAGAATTTGAGATACGAACATCGTTCGGTAACGGGGTCTTAGCTATCACTCAAATACCCGTAACCAATAAGCCTGACAGGCGCCTCCCTTGCGCACCTGTGTACCGGCGTTCACAGCATCATGTTAGCCGCTCCTAAAACATGTCACCGCGCCGGCGATCACTCCTGCAAGAGTCGCCCCTTGCGCGCATATTAGGTAACACCGGCGTTCACCACCCATATGAAGCCGCACATTGCAGCATACACCAGGCCGGAGTGCACGCCCCGCCCTCAGAGGTTCCCGGATACGCCGTTTCTCACAACAAGTATCCACATTATTACAAACATCAAGCACACAGACAAACGTCATAACAATTATCAACTCGGTACATCAAGTCACACAATTTCTCCGCCAGTCCATAACCACACAAATAAACAATAACACGCACGTTATCAATCAAAACTCAATCACAATAAGCCTTTAAGCATAACCAACCAACAACGCACATATATCTCTATATTGCGACTCAATCGAATATATATATATATATATATATATATATTTATATATATATAGATATATACAGATATATATATATAACCTTACTATATTATATGAATAACTATAGTTCATCCATCAATCCAAGTTGAGTACGTCAACTAGTGTTAGCATTCACCACTCGTCGTTCACCGGCATAGGCATATATATCAATATACGTATATACATACATATATTTAACATATAAATATATATAAATATATATATATATATACACACACATATATATACATATATATATATACACATATATTCATACGTATAAAATCATACACTTCAACAACAATGATTTCACGCAGTTACAATTCGTATATCAAGGTACTTGCCTTGGTAATCTCTCGCGGATACTCCGAAAGTACGGTCGGTTGGCAAAATCCGGAACTCCAACAAAAACAACGATCGGAAGGGCTCAACACCAGATTTTTGTAGGGAAATCGTCCCTAATATCCTATCATCGAATAAACAATAAATCACACGAGGAAAAACATCACAAAACGACCAAATTCTTCTCTGCAGCATTTCCCCAGACACCTTGAAGGCGTCAAACGGAAGTTCATATAATCGATGAATCGGAAATGGTAAAACCATGGAAAGATGATGAAAATGATAGAATACAACTTAATCTATAATTATCCATCAGTAATTTAAGTTCATAAGGCTCAAACGGACGAAATCTACCAAGATCCCCAAATCCAACTCAATATTCAAAGTGTTCTTGAATAATCCTTCAATAATCCAATGAATAATCGAACATATCCATAATCATGCGTATATCACTTCATACAACATGATTTTAACATCCAAAACATCATATTTCAACACAAATCGAAAATCCAAGAGGTTTGATGAATATTACCTTTGAAGATCCAAGCACTTTTGATCCGAAGAACACGCGTTAGATCGACTATCCGGGCTTCACGATCGAAAGGAAATGAAGAAAATCAAACCCTCAGGTGATAGATGATGAAAAGTTCCTCCCCTCAAGCTCTCTCTCTCTCTCTCTCTCGCAGGTTGAAGAAAAAATGGAAGGAATGAGCTGAACACGCTAAAAAAACGCAATTATAGAGTTGACTGCCCTGTGTGCCGCGGCCCGGCCGAAGTGTGCCGCGGCACAGGGCCAAAAATGCCCCCAGTGGTCGGCAGTGTGCCGCGGCCCGGACGATTGTGCCGCGGCAGTGACTCGGCAGTGTGCCGCGGCCGCATCGGCATGTGCCGCGGCACAAGGTACAGACGGGTTTGGCCGAAAATGCAATACGAGTGTGCCGCGACCCGGACGAGTGTGCCGCGGCAGTGACTCGGCAGTGTGCCGCGGCCCTGCCGACATGTGCCGCAGCACAAGGTACAGAGTGCTCGGCCAAAAACTGGAAAATGTGTGTGTCGCGGCGCACACTCCTTGTGCCGCGGCCTACAGCCCCTTGGGTCCTAAAATGATGAAAAATGACTCGGGAAGGGAATAAAAGCAATAGGAATAGATATTTGGGAACCAATAACACGAAATGGAAGTACGGAAACCCCAAAACGGTGGTTCCAAGTAATGATTACAAGGGTTCGTCCAACAAGAATATCAGTGCCCGGCTGTCGTGGCCTGACGACTCGATTCCTAAAAACGCACAGAACGAACACGAAGAACGCTCGCGGACAACAA
This sequence comes from Orobanche coerulescens, assembly GCA_033398695.1. Classification (NCBI taxonomy): domain Eukaryota; kingdom Viridiplantae; phylum Streptophyta; class Magnoliopsida; order Lamiales; family Orobanchaceae; genus Orobanche; species Orobanche coerulescens. The sequence continues at coordinate 71,821,145 of CM065801.1, forward strand.
CATCGATCCGAAATAAAATTAATATACAACAAATCACCACATATGGCCATAAACACAAAATCGATTGTCGAGAAAAATAATACCAATTTTTCGGAAACTGAGAAATTTCCGGTCTAAAAAGAAAAATTCGAATTAATCAGAATAAAAATCTCGGATATTACACGAAGTAAATTACCTGACTCATGATTTGGAGTTAGCAGCTGTAGTCTTTGCCTTGAAGATTTGGCGACATTATTTGTACGGCACTCATTGTCAGATCTTCACAGATCATAAGAGCCTCAAATATATTTTCAATCAGAAGGAATTAAACATGAGGCAGAGAATGTGGCTAGAATTGATCAAGGATTACAACCTGGAAATCCTCTGTCATCTAGGCAAAGCGAACATGGTAACTGATGCACTGAGCCGCAAACCTATTTCTCTTCGAGTGTTGGAAGTGCTTACGTCCCAAACCAGCATTCAACGAGAACTGATTCATGAATGAATCGAAGTATGGTCACAAGGAGTCCAAGGGTAACTGTGTGTGATGGAACTAACTTCGTCGTTGATCGAAGAAATCAAATCTAGGCAGTTGTATGATTCTCTGATTCTTCGATTATGTGACGAAGTAAACAAAGGGAAGGCCCCAGGATTCGTGATACAATATGAGGGAGTTTTGAGATTTCAGAGTCGATTTTGCATCCCCGATGATGATGTTTTGAGAGAGACAATCTTGAAGGAAGCTCACAATGCGCCCTATTCTATTCACCCGGGCACCAGTAAGATGTATAAGGACCTAAAACAAAATTTCTGGTGGGGAAATATGAAGAAGGACGTAGCGGAATACGTTTCGAAATGTTTAACCTGTCAGCAGTTTAAGATTGAACACCAGCGGCCTACTGGGATGTTAAAGCCACTTCCGATTCCTGAGTGGGAGTGGGAGGATATATCGATGGACTTCATCACCAATATGCCAAGGACCAAGACGGGAATGAACATGATTTGGGTTACAGTTGATCGACTAACCAAGTCGGCTCATTTCCTGGGTATTACAGACACTTGGGGACCCGATAAGTTAGCACGAGTGTTTATTACGGAGATAGTCCGATTGCATGGAACACCGAAAACCATTATTTCGGATTGAGATGGTCGCTTCGTGTCGTATTTTTAGAAGGCAGTTCACAAGGCCTTGGGAACCGAGATGAACTTTAGCACAGCCTATGATCCTCAGACGGACGGTCAGTCTGAAAGGACAATATAGACAGTAGAGGATATGCTTAGAGCTTGTGCCTTAGATTGGTCAACCGATTGGGAGGTTCATTTTCCGTTGATTGAATTCACCTACAACAATAGTTTGCATGCTTCCATTATGATGGCACCATTTGAAGCGTTGTACGGAAGAAGATGCAGATCACCCCTGTGTTGGGATGACTCTTCTGACTTGATCGGGATGGAACCAGAGTTGATAGTTCAGACCCAATAGAAGGTAGCCCTAATTCACGAAAGGCTGTTAACTGCCCAGAGTCGACAGAAGTCTTATGCAGATGTGCGATGTCGCCCGTTGGAGTTTGAGATTGGGGACCATGTAATATTGAAGGTTTCTCCTACCTAGGGAATTTTCCATTTTGGGAGGAAAGGAAAGCTGAGTCCGAGATATATCGGGCCATTCGAGATCCTTGAAAGAGTTGGGGAGTTGGCGTACAGGTTGGCTTTACCGTCATTACTGAGTCACGTTCATAATGTATTCCACGTATCCCAATTGCGGAAATATGTACCGAATCCCAGTCATATCATCAATTTTGGCGAGATTGAAGTGGATAATGATTGGCTCGTTCGAAGAAAAGCCAATTAAGATACTCGAGAGTCGAGTCAAGCAATTGAGGAATAAACGGATCTCCTTGGTTAAAGTTTAGTGGTCCCGATATGGAGTCGAAGAAGCAACTTGGGAGACTGAAGATAGTTTGAAGTCGAGATACCCAGAATTGTATTTGTTTTAATTTTCGAGCCGAAACTTCTTTTTAGAAGGGTAGTATGTAATGCCCGAATAATTATGATGTATTTATCCTGTATTCAATCTTGTAAGATTCGACTTTGTGATGTTATTAATCGAAGGTTAGTTTCCCGTATTCGTATCCTTACGTTTTCGTATCTCCAACATTTTGCATGCATGGTCCTGCACGTGATAACGTACGCTAGATGATGATCTTAGCGAACGCTAAGACTATAATATAATGTATGTTACCTGTCCAGCTTAACGTACGTAAGCTCAGTCAACTCGAGATCCGACAAGGGTCGGCGTGTGGGGGTCAGTGTAGATTCGTGAGAGGCTCCACGTGAACCTAAACTGTTTTCCAGCTAAGCAAGTCAATGGACTTAACGTACGCTAAGGGGGATTTTTAACGTATGCTAAGGTCCTAGCGATTACGTACGTAAAACCTGTATGCTAATATACGTAAGCCAATGGCAGAAATAGGTCAGTGAGCTCTGGCCAGACGTTAACATAGGCTAATCTTCGAGCATAGCATACGCTAAAGTTGTTACGTACGTAATGTATTGTGTTTAGCGTACGTAAAGGGTTAGATTTCTATTTATAGACCTCAACCCCCATTTCATTTCTCACCCTCACCTTGGCCGATTTTCGTGTTCTGGAGATTGTCCAACACTATATACCTCTCATATCATCATCCTAGCTTGATTTTGAAGATCATAGACCCTTGTGGATTGGTGTTCAACCTTCCGGTGATGAGTTTCTTCAAGTCTTTTGTTATTCTTCACTATATTGAGGTATGTGATCCTTCACCAACTAGGTTTCGTGTTCTGGTGATGTTTTGGACCTGTTTTGAGTTTACCAATTCAGTTATTGTCTTGAGGATTCGAACATCATGTTGTTAGAAGAATAATTTCGGTTATGTTTATGTTCTCCTTCGTTGTTTAGAATATTAATCGAACCTTGTAGTGTTTGGGATCTTAAACGTAGTATCCTGAGACTATGAACCTGATTATGGCAAGTTTATTGAGATTATCAAGTTCTTATGTATTATATGATGAAATAATGCGTATGGGGAAATTTAATAGATTGAACTTTGGGTTATTTCCTTGAAGAAGAAGATGATAATCAAGTTGAACCTAGTAAAAAAGTTCTTATGGTGTTCGTCGGGGTATTTCCGATATCTTGTTGCTTTGGATTAATAAAGAGTATGATTAGAATCTTTGTAAGAAGAATTATCATGTGGTATAATTGAAGAATCCGACCGAAGGATGCATTTGATCTTAAATGGAATACTATGAGCTTTTGTTCGGTTAGTAGCATAATGTTGATTCAACCGACATGGTATTGGGCAGATTAGTATGCTTGTATGATTGGGTAAAACACGCCCTTTTGATGTTCATATGATGTTTAGAATGATTATCCGGAACCGTTAGTTATACCGATGTTATTGTTCGATGAATGTTTGGGTTTTGATGGATTGATTGAGTGAGAGTTCTTCGAGCTGGTTGAATATTTTTTCGTAGTAGCAATCCTTGTCGCCATTTCTAAGGCAAGTATCTTATTTTTTAATATTGGTTTAATATTGAGGATTTTGATCATATATATTGTTATTCATGTTGTTGAACATGAGGTCATTCCAGTTGAATTGTCATAATATCGTTATTAATTGATTTTATGTTCATTTCGGTGGCATATCCATTTTGCATATGTGTATGCATAGTTGTGTTTATGTATTTTGTGATGATCTTAAGGGATCGAGTGATATATGCTGCGGGCGCTGGATCGGATGTCCACCATGTGTTGGTCCGACGGGATCATCATGGGGATCTATGCTGAGGGCGCTGGATCGTTGGACAGGGTTTCCACCATGCATTGGTCCGATGGGATCATCATGGGGATCTATACTGAGGGTGCTGGATCGTTGGATTACCCTTTGTTTTGTTGATGGAATCACGTGGATTCGCATCGTTGGATTCCGGTGGCGGAAGTCCGTTTTATGTAATTTATGAAGCATTGTTGTTGCATATCCGATTTATGTATTATGATACTTGTACTAGCGTCGTTTGCTAACCCCTTCGGGGGTGGACATTTGTTTTGATGTTCAGGTAGCCGAGGTGCGGGGAAGCGACCACAGTACCGACATGACGATGAAGTGGCTCAGTGATGTAAATTGATGTTGTCTTGTTTTCTAGTTATCTTTCAGTACTCGAGTACGCGTATTTTGTTGGTGTTTGGAATGCTTGTAATAATGGACTCATTTGAATTGTTGAACTGGTTTTGAATTATAACATTAATGTTACTTTGGTATTATTTTCAGTATTTCTCAAATTAGCCTTGTAAATTCTTATATAAAGGATTTACGGCGCTGTAATTATTCTAAATATATCGGGGTGGTACAGTAGGTTCTGCCAATGCATTACGTACGTATGTCTTGAAGGCTTAATTACATTAAGATGTTAACGTACGTTAGCTGCCCAGAGATAACGTACGTAACCGGGCCCGGGTTTAAATACTCAGGACCGATTTCGGCCATTTTCATCTCCTTTTCCTCCCCTCCGATCCCAGGCAATTTCTGAGAAACTTCCTGGCGACTTGAAGCCTTTTAACTTCAAGACATCATCTTCCTTGAGTTTTTGTTGTGTATTAACAACATCTACTTGTGTTCTTAGTCTTTAATCCAAGGTAATCTCCTAGAATCCTATTTTTGGGAAACTTGGGGTTTTTTGAGTTTTTGTCTGATTCGTTCCGTAGTATTGATTAATCCATGATGTATATGATTAATCTTGGTGGTATTAATGTTCTCCCTACGAGTTCATGGTAAATTTTGTGGTATTTGTGAATTCGACAGGGTTTGATTGCGATCCGCCCTCATTGTTGTTTTTGTACGAATTTACATGAATCGTAGGTGGGTTTCCAGGTGTATTCCATTTCCGTACTCGTTTAGAAATGGTTGTGATTGTGTTCTTCGAATCGTTAGGTTCGGGTTTGTCGGTTCCTAGCGATTGTGGTTGATTTTCCTTTCCGTTCGTATCGTCGTCAATTACTCAAGACGAGTATTCTTGTGAAACCTTTATGCTTAACATGAAATGGTGATAGGTCGTACGATGGAAGTTTATGTAGAGGATATGCTTGATAAATCTTTACATTCGGCTGACCATGTAAATGATTTGAATAAAATGTTTGCAATTTCATGCGAATACAAGATGATGTTGAACCCCAATAAATGTTCATTCGGGGTAGGCTCAGGAAAATTCCTCGGCTACATGGTAAGCCAAAGAGGAATTGAAGATACAACAACAACAACAACATCTAAGCCTTAGTCCCAAAATGATTTGGGGTCGGCTAACATGAATCAAACTTTGAAACCGTCAATAATCGTTATATAAATAACATAAAAGGAAAAAAAAAAGGGAAAAAGTAGAGAAAAAAGCAAATACAAAAAAGAGAATGAATGTTAAAAAAAATGAAAAATTCTGAAAAATAAATTAAAAGATAACATGAAATAAAAGAAAATAGGAATTAAAAAAAAAAGGAATTAAAAAAAAATCAGACTCCATCCACCATCCGTATTCTTTCCCGCCACATTTGCCTCTCCATCGCCATACTTTCTCCAATTCCAAGAAACCGCATATCATTTTCAATCATCTTTATCCAAGTTTTCTTGGGTCTTCCTCTACCTTTCACAATATTACTTGTTCCCCAACTTTCTAGCCTCCTCACTGGGACATCAATAGGTCTTCTTCTCACATGGCCAAACCATCGTAATCGATTCTCCATCATCTTGTCTTCTATAGACGCAACTCTTACCTTCTCTCTAATCACCTCATTTTTGAGCCGATCCTTTTTTGTATGACCACACATCCATCGTAGCATATGCATCTCTGCCACATTCATCTTTTGAACGTGACACTGTTTTACAGCCCAACACTCGGTGCCATATAACAGCGCAGGCCTAATTGCCGTGCGGTAAAATTTACCCTTTAATCTATGAGGCATGCCAGGATCACATAAAACCCCTGTGGCACTCTTCCACTTCAACCACCCTGTCTTTATTCTGTGAGCCACATCGCCATCTAGCTCTCCATCTTTTTGGATAATAGATCCAAGATACCGAAAAAAAGTGGATCCATGAACAACTTTCCCATCAAATGTGATCATCCCCGCCTCTCTATCACTGTTTTCGCTAAACCTACAATCCATATATTCAGTCTTACTTCTGCTCAGCCTAAAGCCTCGAGCTTCCAAAGTCTCCCTCCAAAGTTCCAATTTTTGTTGCACTCCAACCTTCGTTTCATCAATCAACACTATATCATCTGCGAACATCATACACCACGGAACGTCATTTTGAATTTCTCTTGTCAATTCGTCCATAACTATGGCAAAGAGAAAAGGACTAAGAGCAGATCCTTGATGCACCCCAATCGTAATAGGGAATTCTTCTGTCCTCCCAATATTAGTACGTACACTTGTACTAGCTCCCTCATACATGTCCTTTATAATATCAATATATTTCCGCGATATACCCTTCTTTGCTAAGGCCCACCAAAGTACTTCTCTTGGTACTTTATCATATGCCTTCTCTAAATCAATAAAAACCATATGCAGATCTTTCTTTTTATCTCGATAATGTTCCATCAACTGCCGGATAAGATAAATTGCTTCCATGTTTGATCTTCCAGGCATAAATCCAAACTGATTTTCTGTTATCTTCACACATTTCCTGATCCTTTGTTCAATCACTCGTTCCCACAACTTCATGGTATGACTCATTAGTTTAATTCTGCGATAATTAGAACAATCTTGAACATCACCTTTGTTCTTATACAAAGGGACGAGAATACTTTTCCTCCATGCTGATGGCATCTTATTGCTTCTCAAAATCTTATTGAAAAGCATAGTTACCCATTCGATCCCTCTCTCCCCCAAACACCTCCAAACTTCAATAGGTATACCATCTGGTCCTTCTCCTTTCTTTGACCCCATCTTCTTCAATGTAATTGTCACTTCACCCTTTTGAATTCTTCTCTTAAACTCTCGGTTAACCATACATGAGGGGATGTTTAAATTCCCAATATCTTGTTCTTGGTGGCCATTGAATAGGGTATCAAAGTATGACCTCCATCTCTCTTTTATCTCTTTATCTTGAACCAAAACTTTTTGGTCAGTATCTTTTACACATTTAACTTTTCCAATATCTCGCGTCTTCTTCTCTCTCATTCGAGCAAGTTTATAGATATCTTTTTCCCCTTCTTTAGTATCTAATCTTGCATATAATTCTTGATTGACCTTAGATCGGGCATTTCGCACTGCCTTTTTAGCTTCTGTTCGAGCTTTCTTGTACTTCTCATAATTCTCATCGCTCGAGCATTTACCCAGTACCTTATAACATTCACGTTTGGTCTTTATCGCTTGCTTAACTTCATCATTCCACCAAGATGTGTCCTTACTTGATGGTTTGTTTCCTTTAGATTCTCCTAGGACTTCTTTTGCAACTTCCTTTATGTTATGCTCCAACAAGTTCCACATCGAATCTATATCCATCTCCGTGCAATCAGACCAAATACCACTATCAGCAATCTTAGCCACAAAAGTATGTCGACTCTCCCCTTGGAGCTTCCACCACTTAATTCGAGGGTCAACTTGTGGTCTTCTCTTTCTTAAGTGCCTCTTACCTCGAAAGTCAAGCACCACAACCCTATGTTGTGTTGCAGCACTCTCACCGGGTATCACCTTGCAATTAGTAAAACTTTTCCTCCAAACATTCCTTACTAAAAAGAAATCAATCTGACTTGCATTACCTCCGTTTCTCCATTTCTATATGTCACCAATTGAAGATAATCTTGATAAAATTCGAGCAGTGATCGAACTCGTCCCCCCAAATCTGATCAAGAAGGTTCAAAGCCTCACGGGCTGATTAGCCATGCTGAGTCGTTTTCTCTCTCGATCGCCGGATAAATGTAAACCATGTTTTGAGGAAATTAAAAAAATAAGGGTTTCCAATGGACAGACCAGTGCCAGGAGGCTCTGGAAGCGATCAAGAAAGTCTTGACCGAATTGTCGATCTTACAACAGCCGACCCGAGAAGATGCCATAGTCGCAGTTGATTATTTCACAAAATGGGCATAGGCCGAACCCATGGCACGGACGACCGAATAGAAAATAGTCGATTTTATCTGGAAGTCCCTCATCTACCGCTTTAAGATTCCTCAGTCCATCGTCTCTAATGATGCCAAAGAATTTGATAACAAGAAATTCAGGGCATTCTGCGATGGACTCCGCATACGGAACTTCTCCACGCCATACTACCCGTAATCCAATGGACAAGTCGAGGCGGTCAACAAAATCATAAAGCAACACCTCAAGACATGCCTCGAAGAACTTAAGGGTTCGTGGACGGAAAAACTTCCTAGAGCCTTATGGACTTATAGGACAACGCATCGGTCCACCAACGGAGAAACAACCATCTCCTTGGCCTTCGGCACTGATGCCGTCATCCCGGTCGAGATCGGGGAACCTACTTATCGAGTGACCCATTTCAAAGAACAAGATAACGACTTGGCCCTCTAGGTGAACCTGTAACTTATTGCAGAAAAACACGCCCAAGCGGAAATGTGAAACGGTGTTTATAAAAGAAGATGTGAGCGCTACTACAACTCGAAGGTTCGCCCGGTGGGCTTCCAGGTTGGAGACCTGGTTCTAAAACGAGTATTGGGACTTGATACCGGACCACTTAGACCAAAATAGGAGAGACCATACAAGATCAGCGAGTCCTCCATAATGTAGCCTACCGACTGGAATACCTGAGCGGCCAAAATTTTACTTATCCATAGAACCCTGTATTTGAAGAAATATTATCAATTAAACTTGCATCGGCTATCTTTTTTTTTGGCTCCCCTGGCACCAATAAGACCGATCTCACCTCGGTGCTATGAATGATAGGCTCTCCCGGCACTTATAATACCGAGCTTGCCTCGGCAATATGAATTACTGGCTCCCCCGACACTAATAAGACCGATCTCGCCTCGGCACTATGAATAATCGGCTCCCTCGGCAATAATAAGACTGAGATCGCCTCGGCACTATGAATGATCGGCTCCCCTGGCACTAATAAGACTGATCTCGTCCCGGCACCGTGAATCAAGAAAACCATAAAAGAAAACGGCCGAACCAACCCCGCCTAAACATCCAAGAAAAGAACCAAACAGGTATTATAAACCAATAGAGAAAATTTTATTCATTTAAAAAATTTCTTACAGAAATAGCCAGAAAAAGCGAAGGGAAAACAAATGCTAAGGAGGCACGCAGGCATACATAAAATAAACTTAAAAGTAGAATGCTATAGCTACTCGGCTCCACTGTCCTGGCCAGCCGCATGAAATGAATGCCCTTCACCCTCACCAGGGGGCCCCACATACGTGGCCTCGTCGGCCTCCCCTTGGTCATCAATGTCCATGAGCTCCAGTTGCAGAATGGAAGCTCGACTTCTGATATATGCACGAACCTCCTCAACGGACTTCCCGTCCTTCATCAAGTCCAGTATTTCGTAGCAGGTGGAGATGTAGTTCAGGTTGAGCAACTCTTCATACTCGGTCGTCTTCTTGAAGGCCGCCGCCCCAGCAGCGAGGCCCTTAGCGTAGCCCGCAGCTTCGCAAGTGTCAACTTGCTCGGTCATGCGTTCGATTATGGTGCTAGTCTCCTTCAAATAGGCCTCGTGTTCAGCCCGGATCTCTTCACATTGCTTGTGCATCGCCTCGGCTGCCGTAGTCATTTCCCTGGCCTTCTCTTTCCACATGTCGGATTTGCTAGCTCGGCACGCCAAGACCTCCAACTCTCCCTTCAAGGATGATATTTCATCCTCCATGGACCTGACCAAATAGGTACAGACATGGTGCTCCTCCCGAAGATTATGCAGCTCGGCCATCAACGCCTTATGCTTATCAACCGGTGCTTGAAATTCCCTGGCCGCCTTCACGTAGGTCCCCAGGGCACGGCTAAGCTGGGCATTCCCGAATCGGATCTGATCGGCTGGATCTGTCGTTGGTCACCAATTTCATCTTCAGCGTCCATCCCCGGATAAGAACATGGCTGTACTCGGTCACAACTAGCGGAACCCTGTCTTGCATTTCAGCGATGGAGTAGCCACCCGAACATAGTTGAGAAAACTAGCGCGGCCTCCTCCCCCTCATTCTTGTGTAGGGGTCCTCTCGGTCCTTATTAACCGGAAGGTAATGCCCCTCCAGGTCAATGACAGCCTCCGCCCAGCTGATCTGGATGGGGCTCGGCATTCGGGCACTTTGACAGCAGGCTCGGCTTCTGCCTTGTTGATGCTAACCTCCAGATCAACATCCCCTCTTTGACGCTTGGCCCCATCGCGCCTTCTGTACTTGGCGGCTTCAGCAGATAATCTCTCGATATGCTGAGCAAGGGTTTCTCTCCTCTCTGGAGCGGTCTTAATTCTGGATACTAAAATATAGATAAAAAGAGTCCGGTAAAAAAAATATTTACCGGACTCAGACATGTCCTTCGGGTCAGTGGATCAATGATCGGTGGCCCGGAGATTCTCCTCGCTAACCAAGAGATGTGATTTCCTTTGCTCAAGCGGAAGCAGCAAACTCTCAACTCGGTTGTCGAACTCAGAAGACGTCTCTTCGGCTGTAATATGATCTGCACAAAAGATAAACGATGAGCATTAGCAAAAAAAAAAGGATAAATAAAACCACGATTCGAATACTTACAGATATTAGAAATGAAATTCTCCGGGACCCTCAGCCGACCATCCACAACATCGGGCCCATCATTTCCCACCGGGCTCATCCAGTTCCCCTCGATGAAGAACCACTGCTCTTTCCAGCTGTGGATGGTCTCCGGCATGTCCACCACCTCCTTGTGCATCGCATGTCGGGTAGTCAGGTAGAACCAACTCGAGCCGGTTCTACCGACCGACCTCTACAGGAAGAGGCTGTTGAATTCCTCAAAGGTTGGCTGGGGCCACCCTTTCCGATTAAAAGGATAAGAAACCCCACAAGATGAGCCCAGGCATTAGGATGAACCTAGGCGATCGGAAGGCTCCACTGTCTCAAAAAATGGGTTAGAACAAGGGGAAGGGGAAACCTCGGCCCCGCAAGCAACGAACAGTAGTATACGGCCGTGCAACTGATTAGCGGCTAATGAGGCCTCTCCTAGGGATGCGGGACATCCGCACTGCTGCAGGAATCATAAACCTCTACCGTCACGACACTGCGAAGCGATGCCGAATCCCACGCCGCCTCCACAAAAGGGTGCGGCCGAACCCAAACTTCCTCTGAGGCACCCCATTCACCTTCCTCCTCCACCGAAGGCACACAGCCTCCACCTCCGGAGATCCCAGTGATTCCCCTTACTCGCCACCGCCATCTTCGTCACTCCAATTTACCGGTGTAGCCCCAACGGTCATATTCATGACCCCCGTCCTGTCCGGCGATACTGTCTCCACCATCCTCTCCTCACCCCAGTCGGATATGGCTCAAGATAAATAAAAAATAGAAAAAATTAACTCACCGGAATATTTTTATTTCTTTGCAAAAGTTTGGAAAAATGGCAAAAGTAAGGAAGAAGAAGAAATATGAGAGGACACCTTTATTTATAGGGGGAGTAAGGCATTAAATGCCTGGCATGCGGCCCCGTGAAGTCATAATGAACCATCACGCAGATTGAGGGTGCATAGACGGCGCTGTCAAATCAGATCCTGCCACGCATCCCTCATCGTGGTGAATACGAAACGGAGATCGAACCGACACACCCTTTGAGAAAACGTCCCTTCAAATTCTCCCTTCGAAGCTGGCTCGGCCCCAAAACAAACCGACCCCCGACCCGGCCACCTTGGCACGGCCCTGGAATCGGGGGCCCTTGGTGATAGTCAATCTACTTTGGCATTCACTCATTCACTCCCCGCCAGCTCAACGATGCCAGTTCGGAGGGACCGGAAGACATAAGAAATAGTTTTCGAACTGACAGACCGACCGGGGATGACAAGGAGGGCCGGCCAGATCCACACAAATTATACTCCAGGACCCCACTTTGAGATAACCGGGCAGAGCAGTTAAAAACCAGAGGTCGGCCCTAAGACTGGGCAGAGTAGTTAGAGACCAAAGGTCGACCTCAAGACCGGGCAGAGCAGCTAGAGATCGGAGGCCGGCCCCGAAAACGACCACACAATGGATAATTATCACCAAATTCATGCGGAACAGGCACACGGGACAGTTAATGCAATCTGTCCTCCCTCTTGTCAAAGCAACCCTCAAATGCCGTCACGTGTCCGAGACACTCTCCTTCTGACAAGTGTTTGGATGTATCTCAAAGATTCCCTCAGCTGTCAATCTTCTGATTGGCCAAGACTTTCTATATATAGAAGGAATGTTTGATATAAAAGGACTTAGAAAAAAGTTTCATAAAAAAGATTACCGACTTGTAATAGAAAAAAACAAATTAGACCGGCTTGAAATTTTAGCTCGACTCTATCCCAAAATCAATAAAATTTCATTATCCTACTCCATCGGCTTTTTAGTCTCATGTCTTGTTTACTACGTGGATGTGATTCACTTAGTCCAGATCAACACACGTTTTGTTGATCAAATCAGATATCAACATCCACAGTCCAGAGCTTACAAGTTGGACACTAATGACTTAACAAGACTATTTTGCAAGTTAACATAAATCGTTGCTTCATGGGTTGCATAAATATGAGTTGGGAACTCATGATCGGACATACCCACCACGAGATATTTTTAACAAAATCAATGTCATAAGTTATCTCATTTACTATTTGAGTCTATTCCTCAAACCTGAGTAATCTATTATTTTGTTACTTGTACATTAGTAATATTAATGCTGTTAAACATCATGTGGCAAAAGCGGATAACAATAGTATTCAAGATACTATAAATCAAGTGAATGTACTTGGATGTACAAAATAGAATTATCCTCCCATCTATGGGATTAATGTCTTTTGGGCCTCCAGGAGAGTTGGGGCTGTGAAATGCATGGCCATGCTCAGGTAGATTATGGATCAATCATCTGATTGTACCATCCTGACTCGGATATCTTATAAAAGCTTTTGATCTAAATATGGATGATGAGGTATCTCACCTTATATTCATATTAAATACTAAAGTGACAAAGGGAATCGAATGCGCACTTGTTTTATAGGATAAGCGGGAGATTATTGAAATTGTGTCCTTTAATCAATGTGTACTTCTCATAATAGTAGTTTGTAAAATTTAACTCATTTACTAACTAGTAACTAAGATATTTATCTAGAATACGCTTTTAGTCTGTTGACTATAGATGTGAATTATACTTACAGGTAATTATGACTGAACCTACATAAAATAGGATATTGAATTAGTCGGACTTGGTGTTTAGAAGTGCATAAGGGTAAAATAGATCTTAGAGTGTAAATGGGATGAAACATGCCAAGCTGATGGATTGGTTAATCTGAGCGCACAGAGCGCCCCACACAAGTTTGGTCAGGATCGGGTCTGGCTGGGCCACCTGAACATGCCCCATGCCAAGCCGAGTGCCTGCGGGTGCGGGTGGCTCCTTGTTGGGGTCGTTTGATTTGGCTTGTGTCCTAATCTAACTCGTACTCTACTTTGTTATGGGTCTGAGGTTATTCATGGTCTATGAGTACCTACACAAAGGTAGAAAAAACTTATATATGTGTTATTTACAAAATCATCATGTTGGTCACAGTATAATTAAACGACAACTTAGAGAGGTGAATAAGTTGTACTCTACTTTGAAAATAATTGCACTACGGAAGTCTTTTTCAAATGAGTTGAATATGCTCATGTATGCTTGGTGCTTACAGATTTTTAGAGTAAGTAGATAATAAAATCACAGGCATTATGCGGAAATAAATAAGCAAGTAAATGACATAGTACTTAATATGGTTTGGGGCAATATCCTCTAAGTGCACAGAGTCTCCACACATGAGGATCGGTTATTAAAATCAAAGGCATACAAAATTGTATCAGTTTCAACTAAAAAATCAAGTTGTAACACAAATTGATAACTCAACTTCATCTTGGTCATTCAGAAAGATTAGTTGTAGGTTGTTTGAACTCTACCTTCTTCCCATATAGATTAGAAGGTTGGTTCATCTAAACTTTCTTCGTCCTACACAGCTCAGAATGAGCTTGCTTTCCTAATCCACACAAGGCTAACTCTCAACTATATAAAGGTAGAACAAATATCGAACAGCAAATCTAGTCTTTAAAACTCTTGGTTTTAGTGTGACGTTCACTTTGTTAAAATCTCTTCACCGTAGTAATTCTTTGTAGGCTAAAGAAAGATAGTCTGCTCTTTAGATTGTAGGAATTATAAGTTGACAAGTATTCTGAGCAAGTCTTGAAGTTGGGCTATTTATTCCATCGTGGCAGCATTAAATGTTTAAAGTATTCTTTTGGCCTTCATTAAATACTCTGCATACCACAGTCTTCGACCGTATTAAATTTTGTATCTATCAGCATTAAATGCTCTTCAAAATAGTAAATATTTGAGAAATATAAAAATTATTTTACTCAACGGTTTAAAGTCTAAGTACTTATCCTGTTGGATTTTACACTTTATTTTTCCCAAGGAAAGTGTATACAATAATAATGATATAGCCAACTAGGTACTTTTGTTGTAGATTGAATTCCTTTCAATGTGTTTTATGATCGATTGCTCTCGGAATTAGCTATATGAAGTGGGTTGTAGGATTCCAAGAACAATTTTCCCAACACATCCTAACTCTATTATAGTAAATCGGCCTACATAGGGAGAGAGGGGAATATTATTGTTCATCTTCTTCATCCAGTATTCTAAACTAATACCTAAAGGGGATTCAAGATCTGAGGTGTGGATAATAGTATAGGGACTATGCTTGAACTTCTAAGTATTAGTCTATAAGAGTAAGGGGTATATCTCCACATGCACCAAAGGTATATATGTTAATTTGTTACCTACAACTAGATTCAGCTATATTTGTGCATGTGATCACAAGTAGTTTTTTGATGTTTCCGTCAAAATAGTTTTGATCAAAATCGTATGTGATACATCACACGAGAGAGAAGGACAGTCTCCTGCAAGAACTACATCACTAGTTGTAGAGTCGGAGAAGAAACAAAATACAGCCCTACTACTTTGAAAAGTACAAGACAAAGGGACTAACGTGTCACAAGAAAATATAGACCTTCTAATGTAAAAATTCCAGAGAGTCATGAAGAAAAGTTCCAAAAGGACTCCATATAGGCCAAAGCCATCCAACTCAGCAAAGATGATGATAAAGTCTCACTAAATACAGACTCTAATCTATGTTATAATTTTTGGTATTATGGGCACTATACAAATAGGTATCTCCCTTCACTGAAGTTTTAAAATACCCAAAGAGGAAAGACATGAAAGACAACAAATATGAAGAATAAAGGAAATGACCTATGGGCCCAATTTGGAAAGGCCAAATCATGATCACCCATGCACGGATATAGAAGTCTACAAACAGCCCATCTCAAATGATAACACATCCTAGAGTGAGGATGAGGCATATTTATGTATGATGACAAGAAAGGATGAAGATGATTATGGCAATGAGGTAACATCATCATCATCTGCATATTTAAATACATATTCAACATGTCATGAACCTTTTTAAAAATGATGAGTAGTTTTAAGACAAAAAATATCAGACCATGAGATTTTAAAAAAGACTTCACTCCTTGAAACGCTGAGTTTAGATATGGAAATGAATTGTTCAAAGATTAAATTGAAAATCATATTTTAACAAATGATGATAGGAATTCAAGGATTGAACAACTCATGGTGAGTAATCAAGAGGTGGCCACACAATACAATTAAAATAAGTATTAATGTATTCATATTAAGAACTTAGGACGATGCAAATATATGTGATTATGTAATTAGCTTAGTTGAGAAATCTAATTATATTAAATATTAAGGAGGAGAAATATAGGCCACCCTAAAATCTTGTAGAAAATTATCTAAAACGATAGAGGATATTATAAGTATTCGTTGCTGTATTAACAACAATAGAGGCTTATGATATTCCTCGTTCTCTAACTCAAATGATCAACAAGTACGTAATTTATCATAGAGAATGAACCTACAACAAGTGCGTTCCCTAGAGGAATGCCCAAGGTTGCCCGACATCTGAAGGACAAATAAAAAGCAAGTATTGTAACCCATGAAACTCTATATTCCTAGACCATAAAGGATACAGCATCAGATGCATGTTATAGATCTTAAAATGATCCAATTAAATTCTATATATTGCAATTTAATTATTCGAAATAGTTCTGGTCAAAAAAATATTTCTCATCAAATCAAATTAAAGTTCAAAAGTAATAATTTATTTAAAACCGGTTTAAAATTCATGGGAATTTAGTATTCTGGAAAATACTGAAAAATGGAGCCTCTGTCCAACAGCCCAGGGCTCAGCCCGCATCCCAACAATAATTGTCAGGCCAAATTTCAGCGCCTGGACCTGTGCTAATCTCTGCAACGCTTGTTAAGAGACCCGACACTCACTGAGGGGTCGTGCGCGCCATATTCACACGCTGCCTGACAGCTTTCCGGCAGCCTACGCTGCCATGTCTCATGGTTGCAAGCGGTTGTTTTCCGACCGCAATTCCAAATTCTTATTTTTTATTTTCATATATATAATCTAAATTATTTCTAAAATTTCAAATTTTTTAATACAAAACTCAAGAAACAATTAACTACAAACAATTAAATAACAATATCATTATCAATCTGATTCCTAATCTAACGATCTACATATAAATGCATCCAAACACATTCAAGCTCATGTGTATGAGGATATTAACCTTGCTTCCATACCACTATTCGAATTCGGGCAAAAAATAACAGAACGAAAGGCAATAAATAAATCATCTGAATCCAACAAGGATCTATTAATGGTCATATACACGAAGCAAAAAAAATAAGAAAGAGGTGGAAAAAAAGTCATGCCCTTGTAGACAATAGGATCGGCCCTGTGTGTTGGTGATTACGATTCGATCCGATTGAAAAGCTTGATGATCAAATCACGAAACATGTTATCTCCACAGAACACGCATCTAAATAATCATCATAAAAATGCCTCTTCCTTGATCCTCCTTGAGGGCCGACGGCTAGAGTTAATAGGGGAAGGGAAGCCTTTTTTCTCTCTTGATGACTACACTTTTGTATTTAAAATCTGGATTTGTGAGCGGGAGGTGAAATATTTATACTCCCTCAGTCCCATAAAAATATGAACTTTGTCCGGGCACGAGTTTTAAGAAGTGTAGTATTGTTTGTATTGTGAGTGGAGAAAGGGTCCCACTTACAGTTGTTTGTATTATGAGTGGAGGGAAAATAGGTGATGGGTTAGTGTGCAAAAAATGAAAGAAAGAAATGTGTATGTTTTTATGAGACGAACTAACAAGGAAAGTGTGTATGTTTTTATGGGACGGAGAGAGTACTATTTACCTATGTGTTTTAAGATTTCTAAAAGCTCATAAACCACCCGTCCAAAAGTACCATTCCACTGATCCATAGGGTCTAGATCTGGGCCCTCATGAGCTTAGCCACTAATATAAATTTGGTTCGACTAGGAGAGTTCATTAAATCAATTAGTCTAATTAATTAAATAAATAAATACTTATAATTAATAAATAGTTCCTGTAATAAATTATTTAATTAATTAAATGATAGAGTTATCAAATGAAATTAATTACCCATTAATTTTATTTGATTCACCGGATAATTCACTCAATAAATTAAACTATAGATATAAAGTTTAATACCCTTGAAGAGAGAATAAGTTTATATTAATCTGTTGGAACAATATTTTTCATAACGCACTTTGAATATTTTGATGATGTTTTACAAAGCAAAATTAACATTCCATATTTTAAGTATATAACGTACATAACATAATGTTCCTAGCGTACATAACAAAACTGCTATTAACGTACGCAACAAACCATTCCTAACGTACGTAATATTAACATTTTCACTAAGTGTTTTGAATGCAGGTAACGTACGTAATACCTATTGTATAATGTACGTATTATTAGAAAATCAGCCCGTTGCACGGAGTCAACAAATAAGTCATCGACCGTTGCAATAAAGTCATCGAATCCAACGGATATGAAGACCAAGCATAACGTACGTAATGTGTAATACATAACGTACGTAACAGATTTCAGCCAGGAGCCTGCCCATTTCCTTATATATCATTACGGCTGTTACATGGAAGATTTAACGTACATTACACGACTTATGTACGTAACGTAAGTTACTTAACGTATGTAACACATGCATACTATTCCAACGGGAAAATTGCTCCAAGAGGCTATAAATAGATGTCATCCAAGGTGTTGGAGACATACAAAAATTCACCAGAGTTTACAAGTATACACAAGCAATATCTGAGCTTATCAGCAGGGGCGGACCCATTCACAATTGATGGGGGGATATGCCCCCCAGTGAAAAAAAAAGGTATGTGTGTGTGTATATATATATATATATATATATATATTAATCACTAGTTAGAGTATGTATAAAATTAATTTATTTATTGTTGATTTTAATTTTAGGGTTTGTTGAAAGAATGGAAGATTTTTAAAAAGAAAAATATCGACACCCGGATCTTCAAGTGCAGATAATATTTCTCAACCTAGTTCTACTCTTTTGATGCCTACGGAAATTAATTTGGATGATCTTCCTTGGGATCGAAAGGAAAATAATTTTAGAGTATCACCCTAATCAAAGAGATGAAATAAGGCAGAATTTCTGAAGACTATTTGAACAGTTGTGTAATTTGTACCGTTGAAAAAGGACTTGCTGATGTTACGAATGAAGATGTAATGAATCGCTTTCAAAAGATGAAATTTCGTAGAGAACAACTATAAAACATAATTTGTTTCACCTTTATAATAATATTGTACTTCATTATTGATTTTTTTATTACGGTAATAAAAATTGTGCCCCCAGTCTTAGAAAATCCTGGATCTGCCACTGCTTATCAAGCTATCATTATATTCTGAAAAGATTATTCTGATACGAGGAGAATTATTCTTTCAATTCTATATCTACATCCTTGTATCAACGAGAGCTATCTTTTGTAAAGACGAGTTTCCTTACTCGCAACTGTTTATTGTGAGATTGTCTTGTATCATTAAAAACAAGAGAGATTATAGTGAAGTTGTTCTTGAGCCCGAAAATTAAGAAACTGTAAAGTTCCGCACTAATCTTGAAAGTGCTATTGTAAGAGTTGGCACTAAACTAGAAAGTGCATTCAAGGTTTTAGAAAAGTGGTAGTCGGTAATACTAGGTAAGGGACGTAGGTTTCGTTAATAGCCGAACCTCTCAAACAAATTCATGTGTTCTTTCTTTTCCGCACTCCTATTACTCCGATAAATAGCTTCCGCACAAAAAGAGTTCAAAACTCTAATCCGCACTATTCAACCCCCTCTTCTAGTGGTTGTACCAATCCAACAATTGGTATCGGAGCAATCTCTTTTTCACCGTTCTAACACCCGCTAGAGAAAAGATCCAGATATGGCCTACATCCATTCTTCTCTTGAAGATAATGCTCTCAATCACCGCCCCTTCTTCAATTATTCAAATTTTATGATGTGGAAGAATAAAATGTCTATCTTTATCCGAGCCCACGATATCGAAATTTGCAAGGTCATTGCTCTTGGACCTACTATTCCAAAGAAGACTGATGGATCACTCAAAAGTTTTGAAGAGTACAATGAAAGCGACTGGAAGAACGATCATTTCAATAGTAAAGCCACTAAGCTGCTTTACTGTGCTCTTAATCCGAAAGATGACAATAGAATCTCTTCATGCGAAACGGCCAAAAAAATTTGGAAGATGCTCGAGATTACTCACGAAGGTATGAGTCAAGTCAAAGAAACGAAAATTAATATGCTTCTTCACGATTATGAACTTTTCACTATGAAAGAAGAACAAAGCATTACTACTATGCTTGACCATTTCTCGGCTATCACAAATAGGCTAGACTCGTTTGGCAAACCTATCTCAAGTAGTGATAAAGCTAAGAAAATCCTACGATCACTACCGAGAGAATGGGATGCAACAGTTACGGATATTATGGAGTCCAAAGATCTAAACACAATGGAATTCAGTGCTCTTATTGGATCCCTTATCAATTATGAGATTGTAATTAAATCTCGGAATTCGAAACCAAAGTCCAAAGAAAGAGAAAGGTCGATCGCTTTGAGAGCCAAAGAGGATAGTGATCCAGAAGATGAACCGATCGAGGACGAGGATGAAGAAACAGCTTTTTATGCTAAAAATATAAAGAAATTCAAAAATCTCATACAAAGGCGCCGGATAGATATCAAACAGGAACCGAGGGATGAATCCAAAAAGATTCACTTCCCACAAAATAAAAATTTCGACAATACGTGTCGAAGGTGCGGTGTTCCAGGTTACTTTGCTAAAGATTGTCGTGCTGTTGCGCCTATGAGTTCATTAAAACCACCTCATGATAAATTCAAAAAGAAAGAAATTTGTGTTGCTACATGGAGCGATGATGATGAGGATGATGAACCACAATTTCAAACCAATCTAGCTTTAATGGCCTGCGCAACTGAAGACAGCGATGCAAAAGATGAGGTAATTGATTCCTCTCATGAAGAACTTCTTGATGCTTTTGAATGTTTAAATAACGAGTATGAAAAGGTTTGTAATATTAATAAAGATTTGAAAAAGAAAATAAAGTTTCTTGAAAACGAAAATTCAAAATTATTGAATAAAGGCAAAGATGTGTCTATTGATCATTCTAACTGCTTGGAAATCGAGCAAATTCGGAGAGATGATTTACACAAAACTCAGAAAGAACTCAAGCTTTACGTTAGAAAATTCTCGTGGGGTAATGAAAAATTTGAACAACTCTTATTTGGTTAGAAATTCTCTCTTTCAAAACAAGGACTCGGGTATAATGGATTTCCAATTAAAAGGTGCTTAGATATTACCACGAAGGATTCGGATAAATTAAAAATGACAATTTTATCATGTCCAAAATGTTTAAAACCAGGACATACCGAAACTTATTGTAGAAGTTCCAGACGAACTATAAAAGTAAAACAAATTTGGGTGCCTAAAGGAACCATTGTTCCAAATCAAGTTTATATGTCTAACTCTACAGGACCCAAATTAACCTGGGTACCTATAAAACGGAAGAAAATTTTCTTTGTAGGTACAAGCAAGGACAACAACATTATCAACTAAATAGTATGTTGACAGTGGATGTTCAAAGAACGAGCAACTTTTCACAGAGCTGAAAAAGGAAGAGCGAGGTTGTGTCACTTTTGGTGATAATAAAAAGGGGCAAATCAAAGGAATAGGTAAGATAGGTAAGAAATATTTACCAACCATAGAAAATGTTCTTTTTGTTGATGGCCTTTGTCATAATCTTCTTAGTGTTTCCAAATTATGTGATACTGGTCTCAAATTAATTTTTGAAATTACACATTGCACGGCAATGAGAAAAGACCAAATTATTTTTATTGGTTTACTTTATGGAAATATTTATATTGTTGATCTTCAAGATGAATCCTCTTTGAATGAAAATTGCTTAATTTTCTATAATGAAAATGCTGTTATTTGGCACCGAAAATTGGATCATGCCTCTTTACCTCTACTTTCAAAATTGGCCAAAAATGATATTGTCTGTGGTCTACCAAAACTAAATTTCAGAAAAGACCACATTTGTGAGGCCTGTATTAAAGGAAAACATGATAGAGTCTTGTTTAAACCCAAAATGGAAGTTTCCACTAGCCATATTCTTGAATTAATTCATATGGATTTGATTGGACCATCTTGGCATGCTAGCTTGAATGGTAAACTTTAAACTTTAGTTCTTGTTGATTTCTCTGGATTTACTTGGGTAAAATTCTTAGCAAATAAAAGTGATTCTTTTAATGAGTTTGTTAAGTGGTGTAAGGTTACCCAGAAAGAAAAAGAACTACCAATTATCGCTATCAGATCTGATCACGGTGGAGAATTCGAGTCTAATGATTTTGAAGATTGGTGCGATAAATATGGTATTGGGCAT
Organism: Orobanche coerulescens; assembly: GCA_033398695.1. Lineage (NCBI taxonomy): Eukaryota > Viridiplantae > Streptophyta > Magnoliopsida > Lamiales > Orobanchaceae > Orobanche > Orobanche coerulescens. The sequence goes on from CM065801.1 coordinate 71,843,227, forward strand.
AACTTTTCGGCACCTCAGACACCTCAACAAAATGGAGTTGTCGAGAGGAAGAATTGCTCTTTAGAAGAAATGAGCCGAACAATGCTCAATGAATACGGGCTACCAAAATATTTCTGGGCCGAAGCTGCTAATACCGCCTGTTATGTTATTAATTGAGTCTATCTTCGGAGAAACAAGATGATGACTCCATATGAGATATTCAAAGGTAAAAAGCCCAATTTATCTTACTTTCATCCGTTTGGTTGTAAAGTCTTTATTCATAATAATGGTAAAGATAATTTGGGAAAATTTGATTCTAAATTGGATATTGGTATATTTCTTGGATATTCTATTAATAGTAAAGCTTATCGTGTTTTTAATTGTAGAAGAGGCTTTGTAGAAGAGTCGATTCATATCAAATTTTATGATACAATTTTACCCCCGAGAAAGGTTGTTTTTGATGATGATGATGATGATACAGGTATGGTTCCAGCTAATGAAGTGTCAGAAGCAACGAACGAATTAGAAAAGCTTGACTTAAGATCGGACAATCAGGAGGATAATTCTTTCAACCTTCCTAAAGAATGGGCTAATATGAAAGATCATCCTATGGAGCAAATTCTTGGGAAAATCGATGATGGTGTGCGAACAAGGAGAAATGTGAATGATTGCCTAAACAATATTGCATTCATTTCTCTTAGAGAACCAAAGAACATAGACGAATCTATAAATGACGAAAATTGGGCTGTTGCTATGCAAGAGGAGCTCAATCAATTCGAAAGAAACAAAGTATGGGAATTGGTTCCGGCACCGGTGGGCAAAACAATCATCGATACAAAATGGGTTCATAAAGTAAAAACCGACGATAATGGTCTCCCAGTGAAGAATAAATCAAGATTAGTTGCTCAAGGATACAATCAAGAGGAAGGGTTGGATTATGAAAAAACCTTCGCCCCTGTTGCCCGTATTGAGGCTATTCGCCTTCTGTGTGCCTTTGCCTCCTACAAGAATATCAAACTCCATCAAATGGATGTAAAAAGCGTGTTTTTAAACGGTGTCATCCAGAAGAAGTGTATGTCAAGCAACCGCCAGTATTTGGACTATGATCATCCAGATCATGTGTACAAGCTCTATAAAGCTCTCTATGGATTAAAATAAGCTCTGAGAGCATGGTATGAATATTTAAGCTCTTTTCTTATTTCTAATGGGTATAAAAGAGGTAATGCTGATAATACCCATTTTATCAAAAACTATGGTGATAATATGCTTATATGTCAGATATATGTCGACGATATTATTCTTGGTGCAACTAACGAATCTCTGTCCCTAGAAATTTCAAATCTTATGAAGGAAGAATTCCAAATGAGTATGACGGGAGAGTTAAAATACTTTCTCGGACTCCAAATTAAGCAACTCAAAGACAGAATATTCATTCACCAATCCAAGTACATCAATGAGCTCCTAAAGAAATTTAAGATGGAAGGATGCAAAGAAATTTCTACTCCTATGTCCTCCATGTTTAAACTCGACAAAGACGAGAAAGGTAAGTCTGTTGACCAGAAACAGTGTCGAGGTATGATTGGATCTTTACTTTATTTAACTGCTTCTAAGCCAGATATTATGTTCTCTACTTGTCTTTGTGCTAGATTTCAAGCCAATCCGAAAGAATCTCATCTTGTTGCTTGTAAACGCAGTTTTCGATATTTAAAAGGTACTGGTCTGTGGTATCCATCGAGCATCGATTTTGAACTTTCTGCATATAGTGATGCTGATTTCGGTGGATGTAAAATTGATAGAATGAGTACCATTGGTACTTGTCATTTCATGAGTTCGTGTATAATTTCATGGGGTAGTAAGAAACAAACTAGTGTAGCTACTTCGACAACTGAAGCTGAATATGTGGTTGTGGGGAGTGCATGTGCACAGGTTTTGTGGATTAAAAATTAATTAATAGATTATGTCATTGAGCTTAAAAATACTCTAATTTTTTGTGACAATACAAGTGCCATAAATTTGAGTAAAAATCTCATTCTGCATAGTAGGACTAAACACATTGAAATTTTCCATCATTTTATCCGTGACCATGCCCAAAACGAGAATGTGCGTCTCCAATTTGTTGGTACTAATGAACAATTGGCGGACATTTTTACAAAACCGTTACTCGAAGATGCTTTCAACTTTATTCGAATAAATTTAGGAATGGGACATGTTGATCATTTTTAAATTTTGCATAGTCATCATATACAGCAAATGGTCATTGAAAACGAGCGGATGTCATCAGAAGAATATCACTATTTATTTTGTCAGAGTTACGGCCGCTATAGGCAGATGATTACATACGTAAATGATATTACGTACGTAATGCGGAGTTTGGTTACGTACGCTATGAATCACATCATTTTGGACAGAAAGTTTGGGCGTTACGGCCGTTATAATCTTCAATAACGTACGGTAAAGCCCTTTAATTACGGACATAATAACCATAACGTACGTTACGCTCTAAATCCTGCTATTTTAATTCCCGTTCTGCCATTCGACTTCCTCACTTCCCCCAAATCATAAACCCTACTGCTGATCGCCTCCCTCAAAATTCCTCCACAATAACCGACCGATTCTCTCTAAAATCTCCATTAAACTATCCTCCAACCTCAAAATCCATCATGACTACTAGAACCGGGAAGAAAAGAAGAGGAGAAACATCTCAATCCTCATCCAATCCGACCAATCCAACCGACGATGCTCATTTCCGAACTCTTCAGGCTATGAAAATATACAACGACATCTTGGTTGACGAAGAGGTCACTCCGAGCCATCATTTTGATTTTGAATCCCTGAAAACAGTTGGTGTTAATATTGATGAGTTTTTCGATTTGTTAGGGATATCCAAGTTTGTTAGTTTAGCTAGGCCGATTTATGTCGATTGTGTTCGTGAATTTTATGCAAATTTTTGGATTTCATTCAATGCTGAAGGGTCTCATGTTGTTCACTCTGTTGTTCGGGGAAAAGAGATTGAACTTGATGTTGATAAATTATCTGAGATTTTTGGGTAACCGAATGACGGTTTTATTTGTAATGGAAACTTTGTTCCAAATGATGAACATCCAACAATTAATATCTATGATGCTGAGTACGAACCTATGAGTGAGATGCTTGTGAGAAATTTCCTATTATCCAAAGCCATGCTAGAAGTGAATACCGATAAATTCGAGAATGACGATTTTGGGTTGAATATCGGACTCCTTCATGACGCTATAACTAGAAGCCTAATGCCAAAGATGAACGCTCAAAAAGGGCTTGTGAATTTAGACACGAAAATTCTTTACCATGTTCTAAAAGATAAAGAAGTTAATTTCTCGAAATTGTGATGAAATGGCTTGTGGAAAAAGGACAGATTTTTCACAAGAAGGGGTATGCTAAGGTTGATCGCCAAAGAAAATCTCGGATGCCTTTTGGTTCGATTCTGACTGAAGTGTTTGAGAAAGCTGGAGTCGACTTATCAGGGCTACATGGACTACTGATTCTGAAGGGTAGCTTGGTTCATGAAGGAACCATCCGGACCATGAAGTATATTCAGACCCATAATCAAGGATGGGTTTACTTTGCCTATCTGAAGGACGATGATGTTTTGGTTGATGGTGGGGCATTGCCTCGTCCGGAGGACAGAGTATCATCTAGAGGCACTTAGTCAAAGAGGCCTCATCTACGCACTCAGTCTTCCCAGCCAGGTCCTTCACGACCCAATCGGGCGAGCTCCTCATCACAGATGGATATGCGTATGGATAGGCTAGAAGAGGATATGAGAGAAATCAAGGTCATGATTAAGGGTATATGCACTCATTTTGGGATTCCACCTTCGCCTCCCGATGCTGACATTGATTAGTTGATCGTTCTTCCCGATGATGATGATCCAGTTTTTCTTAAGACCGACATTATCATGCATCTCTCTTTTTATTATTTTTTGGATACTTGTTTTCATGTTTTGATTTGTATGATTTGAATTCGTGATTTGGTCGTTATGTTTGTCTGGTTGGATATTTTTCATGATTTACCTTATCTCATGCTTTATTAACCATGATTTTCTGTCTTCAGTATTTTTCGTATTGCAGGTTCTCTTATCTTTTTGTTAATGACAAAAAGGGGGAGAAAATATGTTGAGTTTTTTGCAATTTTATCCCTTGTTCAAATCAGGGGGAGAATTATTGACAGGGGGAGCTTTTTATATTGTTTTTCAAAATTCTATCGACCCTCGAAAAATCGTGTCTTTAAAAACTCCTATATAATTTTGTCATCATCAAAAAGGGGGAGATTGTTGGAACAATATTTTTCATAACACACTTTGAATATTTTGATGATGTTTTACAAAGCAAAATTAACATTCCATATTTTAAGTATATAACGTACGTAACATAATATTCCTAACATATGTAACATTAACATTTTCACTAAGTGTTTTGAATGCAGGTAACGTACGTAATACCTATTGTATAACGTACGTAATATTCAAAAATCAGCTCATTGCACTGAGTCAACAAATAAGTCATCGACCGTTGCAATAAAGTCATCGAATCCAACGGATATGAAGACCAAGCATAACGTACATAATATGTAATACATAACATACGTAATAGATTTCAGCTAGGAGCCTGCCCATTTCCTTATACATCATTACGGCCGTTACATAGAAGATTAACGTACGTTACACAACATACGTACGTAACATAAATTACTTAACGTATGTAACACAAGCATACTATTACAACGGGAAAATTGCTCCAAGAGGCTATAAATAGATGTCATCTAAGGTGTTGGAGACATACAAGAATTCACCAGAGTTTACAAGCATACACAAGCAATACCTGAGCTTATCAAGCTATCATTATACTCTGAAAAGAATATTCTGATACGAGAAGAATTATTCTATCAATTCTATATCTACATTCTTGTATCAACGAGAGCTATCTTTTGTAAAGATGAGTTTCCTTACTCGCAACTGTTTATTGTGAGGTTGTCTTGTATCTTTAAAAACAAGAGAGATTATAGTGAGGTTGTTCTTGAGCCCGGAAATCAAGAAACTGTAAAGTTCGGTACTAATCTTGAAAGTGCTATTGTAAGAGTTGGAACTAATATAGAAAGTGCATTCAAGGTTTTAGAAAAGTCCTAGTCGATAACACTAGGTATGGAACGCAGGCTTCGTTAATAGCCGAACCTCTCGAACAAATTCATGTGTTCTTTCTTTTCCGCACTCCTATTACTCTGATAAATAGCTTCCGCACAAAAAGAGTTTAAAACTCTAATCCATATTTTTCAACCCCCCTTCTAGTGGCGGTACCAATCCAACATAATCCATTGTCTATCCTACGCGACTCTATAGGTTCTTCTCTGTCAGTAATTGCAGGTACCGAGTGCAGGTATCACCTAGCGAGTCTAGTGCCTCATATTGTAACCCAACTAAGAACGAATAATATTGATGTAATATCCGGCTGTAATTTTTCATTTTTATACTATTGTTTTGTACGTGTTAGTTGGAATTGTATAAATATTGTTGTTATACTTAGACTTATACAATGTTTATTATATTGAGCTATTTCGGTTTCAAACTATTCAGGTTTGGTATTTGTATTGTTTTGTCTATTGGGCGTTGCATGGTGAGTTGTGATTTTAGCTAAGTATGTTAGCTCTAATATACGCTACGTTAAACGTCTAGCATACTCTAACACGATGAGTGTTACGTACATTATCCTTTGTTGATTGCGGTCATAACCAAGGGTATCAGAGCGCATCTCAATTTTCAGCATGTAGGGCCGCACATCCCTGGAAATTTTGGCCTGATTAGGACAGCCAATTCAACGGACATTACATATGCAACGTCGATGAGTTAACGTACGTAATGGGTCTGAGGTAACATACCTTATATTTGACAATGTATGGAAGGCAATTTACAAAGTAAGGCAGTAGCCTTTGGAGGAGATTTACTTACGCAACATTGAGGTGTTATAATGAATGTTAGCGAGGTAGCGTATGTTAGGAAACGTGCGATTATAAAGACATGTATTGTCCTTTGTTTTTGCATGATCTAACTTCGGGTTTTCTCTCTAGAAAGCATCCTCTTGCCCTCCTAAGTGATTATAATCCCCTTCCAGCTTACCTTGGAGCTTCATATCTTGGATTGGAGCTTGGAAGCTTGAAGAATATAGTGTGTTATTGAAGTTCTGGGGTTTGTTCAAAATCTTCAAATGGTATGTTATCTAATCTTGCGATAATGCCGAGGTGATGATGGTATTATTGATGACTACTTCATATCCAGTGGTTGTTTCCCTGCTCTTCTGGATCCTGAACATAAACAAATGTTCACCCCCGAAAGGGTTAGCATAACGATGCTAGTACAAATACTACAACATATTATTCAACATCTCACGAAGAATAATAATAACATAAATGACAATATACCAATGAGTCTCCTCCAACGAGAAACTCATAAATAACATACCCAAATGATAATCACAACATGATATCACAACATACACATGGTAATTCCGACGATCCAGCGTTCACTGCCTAGAACCCACGATGATCTCGTCAGACCAACCCGTGGTGGAAAAACCCATCTGATGATCCAGCGCACGCTAACATAGATCCCCCGATGATCCCGTCAGACCAACACGAGGTGGATATACAACGACATATATGTACAACAATATGTATAACATCAATACATAGAACAATTAAAGTACTTGCCTCGATTCGATGACAAGAATAATACTTCCACGAATATCAAAATACTCGAAGGTCGCCCCTTCGATCAATCACGCAGCAAAGCTCGAACCTTAAACAAAATAAATAATATAGAGTTCATCTCACGTCGTACGAACATCTAACAATCTAAATTATGGTCGTAAGTTCATAAAACTTATCATGTCTGACATGCATAACGTACGTTACATACCCTATGTAGCGTACGTTAAACCTACTCGTTAGCGTACGTTAGCTACGAAGTCTAGCGTACGCTAACCATGTATCGAAAGTTCCTCTCTGATCAGTCGACTGACTCGCCTGATGATATAACGTACGTTACGTACCAAACGTAACGTACGTTAAAATTGCCCGTTAGCGTCCGTAAGCTGCAGAGCCTAGCGTACGCTAAACAAGCATCCGACAGTCTCTCACTGAACAGTCGACTGTTCTGATTTATGATGAAGCGTATGAAATCCTCAGTGATTAACGTGTGTTACCCTTCTACATATCATGCTCATACAATTATGAATGATCTTACGAATCCAAACATCTTCGAATTCAAGGAAATGTATATCATCACAACACTTATATTCAATCTTAATTACCATTCTCATGTGAAGTTCGGGTGATCTAAGGTTGATGTGCTTGTTTCCAATATCATCGTTACATTCAAACTTTATCTTAAAGACGAACTAACCAATCCAACTTATAAGGAAGGATACAACTTTTGATGATTCTATCTTAAGTCCATTTAGCAAAAGTGGTATCAACACTAAGTCTACTATCAATATGACGATAACATTCGATACGGATTATCAATCTCAGAACACTATTCTCATCAATAGACATAACAAGATTCCAACTATGATGTTCCCAAAAATGATAACTCAATCATAATCATCCCAACTTCTAAACATGATATTTCTTTGCATAAGTCGTCTTTGTGATCTACTATTCTCGGTAGTATGATCATAACATCCTTAAGAACATGAATCCAAGGTTGGGGATAGCATAACATACCTTAAGATGAAGAAAACGCTGAAACAATAGGAAGAGTCCAACTCTGGTTGCTTGTGTGCCAATCCAAGATGTTTCTTCACTTCAATGATCAAGCATAAGTGATATCCAATCTTCAAAGATCGAGTATAGATGGCCTATGGATGTTTATGAAGGAGGGGAGGCTCTATGACTTCAAAGAAATGAAAGGCAAGTGAAGAAAACATTGATTGGTTGGCGCATGTGCCAGCCGCTCTGCTCCATTATTGGCTGCCTTGCGTATGCTACGCTATCCTTCGTAGCGTACGCTATACTTGTCAATATAACGTACGTTAAGCTTTCCTCTTAACGTACGTTTAACACGTATTTGCATGAAAATTTACGTGTTGCCATACTCATGTACAAGGATACAAATACGAGAAATATCATAATTCGATTATCGATATCACAATTCCGAATAATGCAGGGTTCAATTACAGATGAAATACTCAATAATTAATCCGGATATTACATCATACATGTCCTTGCTTCGTTATAGGTAACACAAACTCCTTTCCTCTCTAAACTGTACAAAGAATACCTCGACGGACTCGATAATACTCCATTTTCAGGTCAATGAACACCATATGAAGATTCTTTTGCTTGTCCTCAATAGAAAAATGGCTTTCATTGTAGATCTACGGGGCGTGAATCTGATTGTTCTCAGAGACGTTGTCAGTCTGGCGCATCCTCCTTTCCAAAACTCTTTTTCATAACTTCGGTGTATGACTCATAAGTTTAATCACACCGTAATTACCGCAGTCTTGGATATCTCCTTTGTTCTTAAATATAGGGATCAATTTACTCTTCATTTAAGTTTATGATATCCTCTTGCTCTCAAATATGACATAAAAAAGACTGATTAACCAATCTATTTTAACATATAAATATCGACTTTGTCTCAATATTTATCTCCAAATACTATATTTTTATAAATATACTAATATATGATTGAAAATATTAAGAATCATGTTATACACCAAACAATGTGAAAGTCAAACGATTGCACCATTCAACTTCAAGGATGAGGGGAAATATCTTGAATCTTAGAAAGCGGAGCTTTAACTCGGCAATCATTCCTTTCCTATTTTATTTTTTTCACGAGTTAAGCTCTCCTTATATTCTGAAATCAATTTAATATTTATCAATAAATTAGAACAATAATGCCACATATAAAATTATTGTTCAATGATGAGCATTTATATTCATGTCAATAAGGAAGAAGGGTAACATGGATTAAATGGTGTTGTGCCATGTGCATTAAATGGTATTGTACCATGTGCATTAAATGTGTAACATTAGTAAATATTTTTAATATTTTAATACTGTATTATCTGTAAAGCATAAGGTACAACATTGTTTAATGCAGTGTGTAAATTTTTGGTGTAAATAATGTGTAAGAGTATCATTACTCTAAGGAAAAAACAAGTCATGATAATCAATTAATTAATCAACCTAAAAATATATTTATTACAGTTATCAAATTTGAACAATACCAATTAATAAGATTGATATTCAATTTTTAAATTTAGCTCTAATAAGATTGATATTCAATACCAAAGAGTACACACACTACATTTTCAGTAAAATCAATTTACCCTTTCTTTCTATAAAGTCATTATACTCTCTCTCTCTCTCTCTCCACTCAACTCACCACTTATTTCTATAAGGTCACTCTCTCTCCACTTTTATTAAAATTCGTACCACTCATCCAAGTGCCTATACTCGAGGGACGGAGGGATTATTATTTTTAACCAGATTTTAGTATGTATATTCATAAATGGACTGGAATATATACCAATAAACGAAAGAATACATACATATTGCCATCTTTACACGTATCCTATGTACTAAATACTACCTCCAATTTTGTTTTATTTTGCTTTATGCAATACTAATTGTTTTTTAATGTAATACAATATTATATGTTCTAAATTAGAAATAAAAGATTGACATGTCTGCTTATTTGTAATTTATCTTGTTTATTAGAAAATAATATATAAATTCTTCATTTAAAAACCGTGGTCTACGGGTTTTGTACTGGTAATCGTTTTTTTTTCTTTTTTTGGTATTTCTATTGGTACTCTTTTAAAAGTGTGAGTTTTGGTCTAAAATATAGAGAAATGATACATCAAACACCCCAACCATCAACACTCCGTCAACATCCTGCTTTGCAGGGGTTGTACCGTGTGTTTTATAAATATTTTATTATAATATTAATAAAATATTATTTAAAATTGTATTACCTGTAAAGCACACGATACAACTCTCCAAAACAGGTGTTGGTGGGATGTGGATGATGGGGTGTTTGATGTACCATACCTCCTAAAATATATGATTTGCACACCACTGCTCATTACATCGAAGTTATTCAGAGCCAAACTGAAACAAAACCTATTCTTTGATACATTTATAATCTTTTACGACTATGCATAAATATCAGTGAAGTCCCAATATGTATTTCCAAATATTACAGTTACCATGGCACATCCTAATCCGATACTTATACGGACATAAAAGCCCCATGCAACGATAGCTGCATCACAGAAAAAAAAACATAGAAATCGAGTATTAGAACTACATGTGCTACATTCTACACATATATATCCCGTATTTCAGATGCAGATCAGTAAACACAAGATGATTATTCTGAATACTGAACCTTGAAGCATCAACAACCCCATGATTGCCACAGATCACAGAACTGATACCTGCAACTTTTTGAGGGTTCCTCAAATACAGCATTGGATCGGATATTTCCAAACAAAACCTCTGTTTGTCCGTTGCCCCTTCAGTCATTATCAGATTCAGAAATGTATCTGCTGATATCAAACGGCTCATTCTTCGAGACAGGTCTACTCATCTCAAAATCATCTACTCCATTCATTGGTGCAAAGGCTGAAAATTCCAAAAAAAAAAATAATAATAATAACCAAAAGTCCTGAAATAAGAAATAACATAAAACTTTGAATCTCTTAACTATGATCCTCAAAGATTTACAGCTTCTTAGCCTTAGGTATGCCTTCATTTAATGTAAATTTATACTGAGATTTGTCAGGATGTTCCGATAACATCGCCCATAACAACACTTCAAATTCATGCATAAAGGATTATGACAAAAATTATGATTTGGCTTGGAGTTGGATACCAATCAACAAGAACAATCACACATTTGTAGATCCAGTGATTAGAACTAATTACTAGGAACTGAATGAATAACTGACTGACTATTTATTGGAGTAAATATTACACAAAGTCACAACCAACTTTAACTATATAAGAGATTTGTCAGTATAATAAATCATAGAGGAAGAGTTTATTGGTCCCATGTCATCCGTTTTTGGTCATCTATCCAATCATGGTCCAATTTCCGCCGGAGAAAAATGGAAACGACATCATTTCTGTCATGTGCTGATAAAAATTGGGGGTTTTCGGATCTTGTAGCTGACTGTTATTTTCTTTTCATTTTTTGTACTCGATTTTATTATATGTGGTAATTAGAACAATAAATTTAAATCTAATTAAAAAATTTTTTTTTATTAGCTTTTTTTAAAAAAAAATTAGTTTCATCTAATTAGTTTAAAATTGAGTGGATTTTTCTAATTATTTTTTTTGTTCTTTTTATTCCAAAATAATTACACCTCAACAAAAAAAATCAAAAACTAAAAAGGAAAAAACAAGGTACATCTCAATTAAATCTATTTTAAGGGTAAATAAATAAAGAACATTTAGACCACAACTAAAACTTCAGTTCGTTATATTTGGGGAGGAAATACAGGGGAGGAGAGTTATATAGCTCAGCGTAATAAGAACGAGATGACACCTTCTATCAAGGGAAAACCATAATTTTATTTTCAATCTTCAATGTCCGATTATGATCATCACAACTCTAATAAATAGTATCTCAACGGGAAAAAAACCTAATAAATAGTAGGAATAAAACCTAGCAAGACCCATAAACATGTTGGCTTAATTATTAGAACTCGTAAATAAAGAAATAATTAGACTAGGTCGAATTTATCCAAGTATGCCAATGCAGCTTCATTTCCATCATTCTTTCGAAATGATTCGCCCTCGAATCCGAATTAGCTTCATCTCCAGAGGAAGGATCAGCGGTGAAGGGAACCAAGTGTTTAACTTTGAGGATGTTCAACGTACAGATGCGGCTCGGAAAGGGCAACCTATAAGCATTCGGATAGATCTTTGCAATAATCTCGAGAGGACAGATCTTCAGGGACTTCAATATATTGTACTGATGGGCGAAAAGCAATCTTCTGTCGTAACAGCCAAACGAAATCTCCTACTTCAAATTGAACATCCCAAGTCCCAACAACGGCATCACGCTTATTGGCGTCGAAGCTTTCGATTCAGCTGAGTCGTCGTGTGGAGTTGCTGAATTTCCAAGATGACGTCAGTAGCTCGGCGGTCGTATAATGTTGCCGACAGCAATGTCAGCAGATCTTCCGGTGCACAGGAATACACAGCCGTAGACTATTTGGAACAGGTAAAATCCAGTACTCCTATTTAAAGTAATATTATGAGCGAACTATGCATTGCCCAACTTATTGTCCCACAACTTCAAGTTATCTTCAACTACACAACGCAATAAATTAACAACATCTGTCTATCCATCCATTTGTGGATGATATGCACTGTTAAGCCTATAATTGAGTGTAGTGTTGGCCATACGCCATAAAGTACGCCAAAAATGACCCAAGAAGCGAGAATCACGATCCGACACAATAGATGACGGCGCGCCATGCAAAGAAAAACCTCTCGGAAAAATAATTATGCTACGTGAACGGCATCTGCTGTTTTTTTACAAGGAACAAAATGCACCATTTTGGAGAATTGACTACAACATAAATAGAATCGTTACCTCATTGGGTGCGCGGCAAACCCAAGACGAAACCCATACTCACAGTGGTCCACGGCTGAGATGGAATCGGAAGTGGGCGAAAAAGGTCGGCACTAGAGGCCGTCCCTTTTGCCATTTGGCAAACCTGGCACCGGCTGACATAACGCTCAACATCCCTATGTGCGGACGGCCAAAAATAACGGCGACGGAGGAGTTCGGACGATCGGTCGCGGCCCACATGGCCAATACTGGGTATTTCGAAAATGAGCTTTTGCCGCAGGCTGCAAGTGGGGATACAAAGACGAACATTTTTAAATAAAAACCCATCAACCATTGAAAATATCCAAGTAGAAGCCACTCACCAATTTCACAAGTATAGGACCAAAAAAGGCACGGTCTGCGTATAACTCCGAAACATCAAATCCAACCACCTAAACACGCATATCTATTAAAAGGCAGTGTTTACGATTAAGGGCATCCGCCAATTTATTCAAGGCGCCCAAATTGATGACGAATAACAAAACTAAATTGCTGGAGAAAGGATGACCATTTAGCATGTCGTGTGGGTAAGAATCTTAGTTGGAAAGGTGTTTGAGGGCCTCGTGATCCGTGTAAAGGACGGACTCACGGTGGAATAAATAGTGACGCCAGTGCTGAACAGCCCATACCGTCGCGTATAACTCGCTATCATATGTATTGCACCTCGACCGGGCTCCAGATAACTTCTCACCAAAGAACGCCACGGGCGACTCCCTTGGCTCAAAACTCCACCAACACCAAGGCTCGACGCAGCGCAGTGCAATTCGAGAGGAAGGTCAAAATTCAGTAACACTAAGAAGGTGCCTGCGTTATTTTTCTTTAATGAGGCAGAATGCCTCGTCTGCATGGATGTCCCACGTAAAACTCTAGCCATACATGGCGTCTGTGATGGGTTCCATGATCGTACTGAAATGTGGAAAAAATGGCCGATAGAACGACATCAAACCATGAAAACTACGTGCGGCAGTGAAAGACATCGGTGTCGGCCAATCACGAATTGGAGCCACTTTTTGTTCACCAACACCAACACCTACGTCTGAGATTTTATAGCCCAATAAGACAAACAGGCTCAACGAAGAAAGCATACTTAGACGCGGCCGCATAGACTTTTGCGATCGTAAGATCAAAAGAACCAATCACAAATAGTGCAGGTGTTTATGTTCCGACTTGATGTATATGAGAATGTCATCAAAGTAAATCACTATGTAAGATCCAATAAGCGTATGTAAAGCCTGATTCATGACCGGCATGAAGGTGCTCGGTGCGTTTGATAAACCAAACGGAATGACCAACCATTCAAAGAGTCCTCTGTGCGTTTTGAACGTCGTCTTCCAAGTCTTCCATTTGTTTCCCGGTCGAATTCGAATCTGATGGTAACCACTCTTGAGAACGAGTTTACTAAAAATGATCGCCGCTTAACTGGTCCATAAAGTCATTCAACCGAGAAATCAAAAATCAATAATGAACAGTAATTTTAATAGCTCGGCTATCCACACACATACACCATTCACCCATTTTCTTTGGTATGAGAAGCGTGGGGTACCCCACAAGGACTTAAGCTCGCTTGAACATTGCCTTCGCAAAAGATCTTACACTTGCTGCTCGTGCTCGACCGGACTCATTCGATAATGCGGACGGTTAGAAAAGGTGCGCCGGAGACAGATCAATTTGGTGTTGGATGTCACATAACGAAGGCAGACCGGGTGGCAGTTCGGATGGAAAAACATCATCAAATTCTTCGAGAAAGATGTAGCAAGGGGAAGGACAAAGAAACTCCCCAAGACATCATGTGCGAGTAGTAACAAAGTAAAAGGAGCATATTCCATTTCTTGCAAAAATTCGAAGTGATTCAAAAACAATACTGTATTATCCTGAAAAGACGGAGGTGCACTAAGTAGTGCAGTAGGTACAGTCGGTAATAACATGATACGCATACCACCATATCCAAAACAAAGGAAGTTGCAAGTATTGCGGTGGCCGTCATGCAATGCTCTATGATCAAAATTGTCATGGTCGTCCCAACAAGTGCCATGCTTCAATGGGGATGATCTTGCACCATATTGGGTCACAATAATAATCATCGGTGGAAAAATGAAGCAATATACAACGTCTACTGTGACACAATTACCTTTTTGAATCCGCGACAAACTATATGGCTTCGGATGCATTTTTGACTGAAGAGACAATTTTTCCACAGCATCTTATGCCATCACGTTTTGACATGCCCCGGAGTCGATTATAAATTTGCGAACTTTACCCATAACGGTATATGTAGATTCGAACAAGGAGTTACACCGGTTACTGGGGTTCGTGAGATAAGAAGTTAAGCAAGATCGTCAAATGACCAGTGTCCATAGTTGTCAATAGCGGCGCTTAGCGACGCTATAACATTTAGCGACGCATAGGGGTCCATCATCGGTAAGTGGGTTATAGTGTTGTTCTGGCCTTTTAGCGGATTTAGCAACCAAATAGCGGTGTCGCCCACGAGGAACTCCTCACACAGATGTTGCTTGTCGTCGTAAAAAATGGGTTGCCCAAAAACTGTATCGTACACTTCTGTTGATTCCTCCATGAATAGTCCTCGTGTACCCACAAGATTCAGACAATTCGACACCGGGTGTCCATGTACGCCACATCAGAAGCAGAAGCACTACCCTGTATGTGGAGCCGTAGGGTTATTGCCAGAGCGACGAGCGGAACTGAGAACCCGATGTTGGTGGACGTCCTGTGGCATGGCATTGGTCAGAAAGAGCATGGGGTGCTGCGTTGCGAGACGTAAGTGGAACAAATTGTACAGTTTGCCATCGGTTAAATTGTCGTTCCAGAGACAATTTAACGAGTTAATGAGCTTCAGAGACAGAAATCGGATTAAACTGATTGATGACATCTTGAAAAGGCAGACACAAACCTCCAATATAACGAGAGACCAAGTAGTTGGCGGATTCAGCAAGATCAATACGAGCGACCAATCGGTAAAATTCTTCGATATAGGCATCGAACGTCCGAGATCCTTGTTTGAGGTTTTGTAAATTTTGAAAGAGTGTGGTTGTATAATTATATGGGATAAAAGTGTCGTAGATGCTTCTTGAATTTATCCCATGATGTAATTTTCGGTTTCCCTTGGCGAGAGCGATGCGACTTCGTTAGTTTTCACCAATTAGCAGCACAACCGAATCCCCCAGTAGGAACTAGGGCAACGCGCCATCTGGACGAAACCTCGTGAAACTCGAGAACTTCTTCAACAAAAAGTGGCCAATCAGTCAACTCCTCCGATTCAACTCCTTCTATAAACTCCGATTGATCCAGCTTGAAACTGGATTCCCACTAGCTAGAGTGGATTCCCACTAGCTAGAGTCGTTGTAGCGGCGGTCGACATGGCCAGTGAGCGCCGCGAATGGGTTTTCAATGGTGGATTCTTCTTCGGACGAAGCCTCGAAAAAATGAACTCCGTTCGGGTTTTCACACTGCAAGCATGGTCGATCGGAACGGTCGGCGGTGCGATCACCGGCAGCGTTTGCCTGTGCTGTAATCAACTGAACAACCGCGGTCAGTTGATGTGTTAATCGTCCCGCCACTCCGTGAGGCCAACATCGCGGTTAGCATCACGGTAGGATCACATCGGGCCGGCATGATCGCATCATAGACTGGCAACCAGATACCAACTGATGTAGCGTTGTGTAATAAGAACGAGATGACACCTTCTATCAAAGCATTGATTCAAAGAATACCGCAAAGATAGGCAAAAGGGAAAACCCAAGTTTTATTTTCAATCTTCAATGTTCCATCATGATCATCACAACTCTAACAAATAGTAGGAATAAAACCTAGCAAGGCCCATAAACATGTCGGGCTGAATAATTAAAACTCATAAATTAATAAATGAATAATATTGTCGAACTTATCTAAGTGTGCCAAGACAGCTTCATCTCCATCAGTGGGTCAATTAAATAAATAATAAAAAAAATATTTATATCGTAATAATATTGTGATTTTACAATTTCAAAATATTATAACTTCCAATTTCTTATAAAATAAATATTAAGATTCATATAAAATATTTTTCCTTTTTTAATAGAATGATGTGAATTTGTTGGAATTTTAAACCCAGAAACAAATGAAAAAAAAAAAAACAAATTCAAAATAACACATTAGCGCCACATAAGCATAGTCATTGGAAATCTCTAAATTCGGTCAGCATGTGACTGACATGGTCCAAAACTACGCTGTTTTAGTTTTTTCCGGCAAAAAATGGATAATTAATTAAGTTATTGGATAAAATTGAATAGTTAAATTCTTTGTGACGAAAAATGGATGACAAGAAAGATATGGGATTAAAATACTTTTTTCTCCAAATCATATGCAAAACAATATCCAATAAACCAAGTGAAACTGAACCAAGTACACTGACCTTTATCTTTCATTCTTCTCTCTCTGTCATATTCAAATTTGTCGCGGATTTGGTTAACCCTATCCCGAGTATCACTTCCCCTATTCCTCCCCACAACTTGATCCTGTAGTAGAATCGTTTTGGTCATGAGATGTTGTAGAAGTAAAAAATACAAAAAATCCTTCTGTGCAGCATTCAAGAGAGCCACCCCAATGCAATTAGAGCAAACACCAACATAATACCCTAAAGCTAAACATATATCGTCCAGAACCACGATGAGAAAGGACGATGAATACAAAGATATACATACATCTAGAGGTGCCCAAAACGACCCAACCCGGACCCGGCTGACCTGTGCAGGACCCGGACCCGGCTGACCCGTGCGACCCGCCGACCCGGACCCATGGTATACACGGGTGGGGTCCGGGTCGAGCTTCTCCCTACCCGTCGACCCGCCGGGTCCGACCCGTCGACCCGGCGGAAATATAAAAAAAAAAACAAAAAAAAATTCAAAAAATGGCCGTTGGACCCGGCGGGTCGGACCCGTGACCCGGCAGGTCTAACGGCTAGTCCAGCCTTTTTTTAAAAAAAAAAAAAAAAATTTCCTATCTATAAATACCCCCCTCCCCAACACAATTTTTCCACACCTTCAATACTATCTATCTCTCAAACTCTCATTGCTAATTGCTATACTACTTAATCTCTCTCTTTTTTTTCGCATTTTATCATTATGTCGAGTTCTGACAAGGGAAAGGGTATTGCTACATCTGCCAAAAAATCCAAAATGTCCAAGTTCGAGCGAATGGGTCTTTGGGGCAAATCGAAGAAACCATCTGGAATAATTATTCGGGAGCCCCAAAACCAAACTCCACCCGGTTTTGAAAATGAAAGTCAAGAAGCTGAATATGATGCTATACATGAAAATATCTATTACGGTAGTACAACAACTACCAGTGAAGAAGAAGTTGATCTCCGGGATTTCGACGTGTCCCGAATCGTCAACAACCGCAAAACATCGACGAAGAAATGGACCATGAAATCGATGAAGCTATGTTAAATCAAACATATGCAACATTCGAGCGCACTCTTCATGGCGTACCAACTCCGACGCAAAATCAAAGTCGGCGCCCCTGCGGCAAGCCACGCCAAGAAGAACCTCCTTATGTTGAGGAGTTATCGTCCGAGGAGGAAGAAAATGTGAAAGGCAGAGGAAGCAAGAAAACTAAAGCAAGAAACAAGCCTGCCTCACTTGCAGACAGAGACCAGATCCGTACTTTTTTCAAAACACTTTAACAAGGAAAAAATGTCGGATGGTTCGATGAAGGTATCTTGCAACTACTGCTCGAAAGAGTATCCGTATAAAGCCGGGGATGGATATGGAAATTTTAAAAGGCATTTTGAGAATAACCATGCCTCGGTCCACGGAGAACAAAAGTCACAAAGTTAACTCAACTTCCAACCTTCTACTGGAGCCGGGCCAGTCGGCAATCAAGGTATGTCTGAATCTCAACTTTATAAATATAATGAAAAATTTGCTAGAGAACAAATGGCAAAATTATATGCACAAGAATCTTTACCTTTTAATTTTGCGGATAGTACGGGTTGGGAATACAGGATGCAAAATGCCTATAATCCTGCTATTAAAAGAATTCCACGTACCACAATGACTAGACAAGTAGTATACTTAGCCAAACAACATAAACTTGCACTACGAGCTTATTTTAGATCTATAAATCATAGAGTTTCTTTAGCTGCAGATACTTGGGCAGATTTTAAACAAAAAAATGATTATATGGGAATAACTATACACTGGATTGATGAAAATTGGAACTTAAACAAAAGATTACTTGCGTTTAAAAAATTTAATTGTACACATAGTGCTAATAATATAGCTAGAGCAATTATTAAAATTTTAACTTTTTATTGCTTAAAAGATAAAATTTTCACAATTGGTTTTGATAATGCTAGTTCTAATACTGCAAGTGTACCAGCTTTAATACAAGCTTGCAATCCTGTTTTAGCGGGTCGATTATTTCATACTAGATGTATATGATATATTCTAAATTTATGTGTACAAGATGCATTAAAATTTGTAGATGAGGCAATAGAACCAATTAGAAAATGTGTTTTGTTTTTACATAATCGCACTAAGTTAGCTAGACAATGGGTAAAATTTTTAAAGTCAAAACAAATGCAACCCAAATTTTTTACTCCAGACGTAAAACATAGATGGAACTCAACTTATGAGATGTTAAATTCAACTAATGAATATAAAGAATTATTGTGTGAATTTTTTGATACGTATTTTCGCGTAGAAGGATTTTATTTATTGCCAACGTATTGGGATGAAGCTAAAGATTTAATAAAACTATTAAGGGTTTTTGAAAATGCAACTAAAGATTTAAGTGGTTGTTATTATCCCACGTCTCCTAAAGTTTTATTTCATTGTTGTTTTATCAGATCTGAAATGGATGCTTGTAGTAAATCCGAAAGATTATCGAATGCTATTTACAATATGTGTTTAAAATGGCTAAAATACTTTAATCGTATTCATGATGTTTTCTTGATTAGTGTTGTTTTATCTCCCGATTTGAATTTAGCTCAAGTAGAACAATTACTTGAAATATATTATAATATTCTTAAAAATTTGGGTTTTCCTAATATTGTAGATAGTGTTGAAAGTCAAACTTTATTTGAAAATATTCCTGACGTTGAACAAGTAAAAATTGATTTGAAAAATAGTTTAGAAACTGTTTTTTCTGAATATTCTTCTAAATATGGTGATAAGATTCAAACTCAAAAAACAAGAACTAAGAATACAAATACATTTAACATGGAATTCGACAGAACTCCCACTAACCCATTTCAACAACAACTCTATAATATAGCAAGAAATAGGGGTGGTAGTAACGTCGGTCAAAGAAATGACCTTAGTAGATATTATGCAACTAGTTTTGTGCCGGAGGTTTAAAATGCAGTTAGATTTGATCTGTTGGATTGGTGGAAGAGAAGGGGAACCGAATTCCCCATACTTTCCATTATGGCACAAGAAATTCTTGCAGTGCCCGCATCCACAGTCCCCGTTGAGAGTGCTTTTAGTGAAGGAGACTATATGTTGGACGAGCGGAGATCCCGAATGACGCCAAAAAATCTCGAGGCTCAAATGATACTTAAAGACGCAACAAAAGCCGAGTTACGAGATCAAGAAAATAAATGGGATGACCTATTAGCGGACCAAGATGCCTATCAAGAAGGCACTACTGAAGGAGAGTCTAGTCAAATGAGTCAAACCGATGATAAGACGACGACGACATCGACTTCGACTAAAGGTAAGTAAGGTAAGTCAGGTAAGTAAAGAACTACGTAGGGCTTTGATTCCTCACGAGGATACGTAGGCAATTTAATTTTAAGTGAAAACTTAAAATTAAATACAAGCCCATTTTTTTTTAACTCTTCTCAAGTAAAAGAACTACGTGGAGCTTTGATTCCTCACGGGGATACGTAGGCAATTTAATTTTAAGTAAAAACTTAAAATTAAATACAAGCTAATTTTTTCAAATGATTTCCTTTTTCACTTATACTTATTTTTCGTGTATAAAATGATAACAAATAAAAGTTTTATATACATAAAAAAAAAATAGAGACGGGTCGGACCCGTGACCCGGCGGGTTGAACCCGGACCCGGACCCGTGGCCGACCCGTCGACCCGCCAACCCGTACATTTCATATGTACGGGTGGGGTCCGGGTCCTGTCCTGCCGACCCGGCGACCCGGCGGGTCCGACCCGGACCCGGACCCGGACCCGTGGTTGGGCACCTCTACATACATCAAGAAAAAACAGGGAAAATGTTTCAAAATAAAGGAGGTAAGGATAAGAAAACATTACAATGACAGTTCAACCCTTTAATAGATGAAAGTTTCATAATCAAATAATTTATGCAAAGAACCTTTTCTGACACACATTGTTTAGGAAAAGAAAATTAAAAGCGATGAAGACAACTAGCTTGTGTATGATTACCTTTACTTGATCCGCTCTGGGTTGTCTTGTCCTGCAACAAGAGAGATCATCATTTGATGCGTTGTTATTCTTTCCATAACAACAATTTAACATCAACCATCCAGAAAAATAAGAACAATGATAAGAACTAAGAATATATCTTCTCAGAAACATTCGACCTCCAACATATGAAAGTAAACTCCACCAACTTAAGTAAATTGTTTATTTGTGAGGAATGGTAAAGCAACATATGAAGGAACTAAACAATACAAAGGCACATGGTGCGAAGTAGGAGAGAGATAAATCGTCCAACCTGTAAGGATTGAAATCTTCATCATCATCTTCAGCAGAGTCATAATTTGCATGCTCTTGAGCAAGATTCTTGGAATATCCCATATCCCAGTACAACCTCTCCCAGTTCTCTCTAAGCTCATTATATAGTTCCATATATCTTTTACACCAAGGTTCATGCTCCTTTTCATTTGGCAAAAAAGAAGAAATGCTCAGACCCAACCAAATGAAAAAATCTCTACTTGAAACTCAATATACAACTCGAACATCCACCAATCATACAAAAATTCAAAGAAACAGCACAAAAAAAAAGGAAAAGGAGACGCATGAAAAATCAAGGAATATCAGAATCAGGCATGCCCAATCTACTCAATGTTAATTCTCGTACTCAATTGAATAATGAAAAAGAGTACTAGCAGATTCCTTGAGGACGAGATGGGTTGGGCGCATGAACTGCTCCGGGAGCTGCTTGCGGCGCTTGTTAGGGATATTATCTCTGGGGATCACAAATCGTTCTCGCAGGGGAACGTTCTCCCCGAATTCGTGCATTTCTCCGTCCACCACCCACCACACGACTTGTCTTCGGTCTTTCTCAACATCGCCGACGGCGAGAACTTAGACAGCCGCCGGGTACGGGGTGGTGGTGTGCCGGGACCAGAATCAGTTCGAACGGACCGTACCTGGCTCGCGATCAACTGGAGACATCTGTAGGGCCTTTGAGTCACTCTCGCTACAGAAAGCATCGGACTTTGTACCGCGGCTGGGGCTGGAGATCAACGGGAGGAGTTTAATAGGGAGATTTGTGTTTGGTTGTTACTAGAGGTGCCCAACCACGGGTCCGGGTTCGGGTCCGGGTCGGATCCGCCGGGTCGCCGGGTCGGCATGACAGGACCGACTCACCCGCATATACGAATGACGGCGATTGGCGACGGCCGCCACGGTCCGGTCCGGGTTCAACTCACGGCCACGGTCCGACCCGTCTCTATATTTTTTTTTTATGTATATAAAACTTTTATTTGTTATCATTTTATACACGAAAAATAAGTATAAGTGAAAAGGAAATCATTTGAAAAAATTAGCTTGTATTTAATTTTAAGTTTTTACTTAAAATTAAATTGTCCACGTATCCCCGTGAGGAATCAAAGCTCCACGTAGTTCTTTTACTTAAGAAGAGTTAAAAAAAATGGGCTTGTATTTAATTTTAAGTTTTCACTTAAAATTAAATTGCCTACGTATCCTCGTGAGGAATCAAAGCCCTACGTAGTTCTTTACTTACTTGACTTACCTTACTTACCTTTAGTCGAAGTCGATGTCGTCGTCGTCTTGATCATCGGTTTGACTCATTTGACTAGACTCTCCTTCAGTAGTGCCTTCTTGATAGGCATCTTGGTCCGCTAATAGGTCATCCCATTTATTTTCTTGATCTCGTAACTCGGCTTTTGTTGCGTCTTTAAGTATCATTTGAGCCTCGAGATTTTTTGGCGTCATTCGGGATCCCCGCTCGTCCAACATATAGCCTCCTTCACTAAAAGCACTCTCAACGGGGACTGTGGATGCGGGCACTGCAAGAATTTCTTGTGCCATAATGGAAAGTATGGGGAATTCAGTTCCCCTTCTCTTCCACCAATCCAACAGATCAAAGGTACCTGCATTGTCATCCTCCGGCACAAAACTAGTTGCATAATATCTACTAAGGTCATTTCTTTGACCGACGTTACTACCACCCCTTATTTCTTGCTATATTATAGAGTTGTTGTTGAAATGGGTTAGTGGGAGTTCTGTCGAATTCCATGTTAAATGTATTTGTAGTCTTAGTTCTTGTTTTTTGAGTTTGAATCTTATCACCATATTTAGAAGAATATTCAGAAAAAACAGTTTCTAAACTATTTTTCAAATCAATTTTTACTTGTTCAACGTCAGGAATATTTTCAAATAAAGTTTGACTTTCAACACTATCTACAATATTAGTGTTGGCCACTTAAGTATACTGGATACAGTTTGCAAAATAGTTTAAACAACAAACTGTACGGAATCTAAATCTGAGTGCGTAGCGGAAGTCTTGGATACAGTTAGTTGTCGTGGATACAGCAACGAAGTATTTGGTGTATACTTAATATATCACAGTAATTTAAAACAGAAAAGTGAAGGTAAATGACACAAGAATTTAAGTGGTTCGAGGTAAACCCCTCTACGTCCACTGGTCCTCCACACAGGAGTAAAAAGTTTATTATAATTACTGCGTACACAACTACGTAATTATAAACAAACCTATCCTTGTATCGTTCACACAGATTGATACAAAGAATGTCTCTTTCAACCGTTCACACAGATTGGTTAAAGCTTTCTTCTTGACTAGCTTCTTCACACACAGTTCCAAAGCTTCGTCCTTATTCGTCCCACACAGGTCAGAATAACTTGTTGAGTTCACACAGAGCTCGGTTTTTACACAGAGGTAAAAGGGTAGGTAACCAGGTAAGAACAGCAATGACTTTGAAGTTCTTGGTGATGATGGTTTGTTTGATGTTGAGCACTGTATATCTCTTTCGTTCTTAATAGCAGTATGCTTTGGAGATATGTTTGCTCTGATGATAACTTTTGATAGCTTGAGTGTTAGGTTACTTTTTTTGGTAACTAATCTTCAATGTCTTCATAGGATATATATAGTCTCTGAAGAAAGTATCCGTTGAGATGTATCCGTTTGAATAAGATTTCCTTCAACGGGAATATGACAAGATCCGGATTTCGCGGGATTCTGAAGATCTGAAGACTGGCAGTATTTAAATACTTTATCCTTGAGTATTTAAATACTTCTTTGTTCAACGGGACTTGACTTGTGTTCCTTCTTGTCCTTTTGTGAACAGTATGGAAGATAACTGTATTTTGAGCATCGAGACAGTTTCCATACTTGGCCTTTTACAAGTCTTCTTGCTGTACTGACGAGCTTCACTTTATGCTGATTCGAGGCAGGTCTTCGATACAGGATAAAGCCTCAAAGCTTCGATACAGTTTCCTTTACTGTATTTGGCATATATGTCAAAACCTCTAAATAACATTCGATACAGGGATTCGAGTATTCCCGGCTGTTTCGATACAGGGTCTTTGTTTTCCCAACAATTTCCCCCTTTTTGACAATTTGCCAAGACTAACTTTCTTAACTCTTCGAGTCTTCTTGATGATGCCAAAACCTTCTTCATGAAGCATTTCTTCTTTGATGACTTCTGGCAGATTTCTTGGTCTTTTGTCAAAAGGTCTGACTTAGTGACTTAGTCTACAATAATGAACTGCTCGCAGGCACGTTCGATACAGTTTGAGATTTATTACAACTTAAGCCTATGATTGGCGCGCAGGCACAATCTTACAATGTATTCTAAGTTTACAACTGAAATTATGAACTGTTTGTATACTAGTTCGTACAGCTTATTTTTCAATCAAGTTTATCTAACTTGAGATTCCTATCAAACAATTTTAAGTAATCATACATAAACGCAGTAGATTACGAGTTGTAATCTTTCAAGACAAACAAACGGTTTTTATTGATATTCAAAATGATTGAGTACAAAGTTTGCTGTTTCGAATAGAAATTACAAAAACAAAAATAATATACATAAATTTCAGCTCTTTATCTATAATCCGCATGCCTCCATGGTCTTTTTCCGGGTTCGTTCTCGGTGCCGCGCCACCAGTTTTGAAGTGAATCATTGCCTCGATCCTGGTATATCGCTCTTCCTTCATATGAACGATCAAAGGCAAGTATCGATCTTCTCGGATGGGTGACCCGATCTCCTCTTCTATGTTTGGGTTTCATTTCGATTTGGAGAGGGAGTTTACCTTCTTCTAGCATCTTCGTAAACTTATCTCCGCTTCGCTAACGTTTTATAGTTTTGAAGATGGCGGATTCCTGATGAGTCTGACAAAATATCTCATCAGTTCGTTCTTCCTCCAGTGCTTCACTTCGTCGGCAGTTGGGTTGCGGTTAGTCGGCAGACGAATTTCCGAAGGTCTCTGAATAAGAGTTTGCCAAGGGACATTAGGGTCATGAAATTCCGGTCTGGAGCCTGAAATTTTAAAACTTTGGGATTGAGGTGCTAGCTTGTTCAATTCGGCAGTGATACTGTTCTGAGCAGCCTCAAATTCCCTTTCTTGTTGCAGCCTTATTCTCCTAGCAGCTTCTCGTGCCTCTTCCCCCTTTTTGGCTTCATCAAGACTTTGCAGGATTTCAAGAGCGGCGTCCTGTTTGGTCTCGATGTTGGTCATTCTTTCAACAAGGGAGGAAAGAGTCTGCGACATTTCTTGAATGCATTTGTCGTGAGCACGCAGTTGAGAGCTGTTCTCAATCATTGCACAAGCGGTCTTGGCTTCAGCAATCCTTGTCTTTGTAGCTTCTTCCTTCAGCAGTTGCTCCTGCTTATCTTCCATGATCTTCAAGGCTTGCTTGAAAACTTCTGGCAAAAGAATGAATGCGTCGACAACTCGAGATACTTCGTGTTGAAGAGTGGTCATTTCTTCGACGGCAGAGGTGTGCATCCAATTCAGTGCCTTTTCAATGGAAGATAGAGCGTTTACTGCATCTTGGATAAATACAGTCTGAAGGCCAAGAGCTCGCAGGCGCTCTTTTCGTGCAGCAGAGATCGGAGAATCTGGTTGGGAGAAGTCTGCAGCGCCGTTCAACCTTCTTACATTCACGGATGGACGTGATGTAAGTTGGACATCCTCAGGTTTGGTACCGTCCTCGGATTCCATTGTTGAAGGGGCGGGAGCAGCTTCCTGTGGTTCGGCGACAGTTGGTGGAGAAGCTTCCTGTTGCGAAGACTCTTCAGCAATCATGGATGCAGGAGGGACTGAATCCTCCTGTTGGCTTTCAGGAATAGTTTCTTCGGTCGCAGCAGGCTCGGGTGCCTGTTCCAAAATTTCTTGAAGTTCCACGACTGGAGGGACTGATTCCTCTTGGTCGGGAATGTTCTCGGGTTGTGGCGAATGGGGATTGGCTAGGGTAGAAGGCCCTTCGTCATTTCTGGGTGGATAGGCGTCTCGAGCTTCAGCCTCTTCACGGCTTATTCTCAGACCTTCTTGTAGAGCATCATCGTCGTCGTCTGAGTCATGATCGTCGTCATCTTTTGGATTAATGGGAGAATCCTCTGACTTCTTCTTTCCTTTCCTCCTGGCGTCAGATTTGTGCAGCAGGTGGCGTTCAATTAGATCCTTGCAAGAGGCGTTGTCCCATCGAAGTAGGGCCTCAATTTCAGTTGAGTCTGTTACTTCGGAGACGAATCTCTCTTCGTGGCTCCATTCGCTCCAGTTGTACAGTGTATCGTACGGAGCTAGCCTATAGCCTTTCCATTGCAGGAATCTTTCGTACGCGTGTTCAATTTGAACCGAAAGAAATGTTTGATTTATGATCGAGTCAGGGGAGGGACTTCGAATAATGTCTGGAGACGCTGTTTCGAGGGATTCTGTACAGGTATAGGATCCTGTACGGAAGATGGACTCCTTGCAGGGGATGGTGCCCCGAAGGAAATTGGATCCTGTACGGGTGTGGGATCCCGCAGAGGAGAGGTAGCTTTTGGCTCCGAATGGGCAGCCGACTCGCTAAAGTCTTGAGCGTTGGTAGATGTCTTTATATCCGTCGTAGCCGCCAAAGGCTCGGGATCTACTGTCGATACAGTAGGAGACACCTCTTCCACAGGGGTTGGGCCCTGGGGTTCTTCATCAGTAGGTTGCGCCACGGGGGAGACATCCTTGGAGTGCTTGGCTTTGATTTTTGAGAGCCTCCTGAGTCTCTTCTTGGACTTCTCACCAGCAGAGTGTTTCTTGCTGTGAGATCGCTTTCGTTTCTTTGAAGATTCCATTTCTGGGACCTTCACGGTTTCATCTCTTGGGTTGGCAGAAATAGGCATGTGCCTGGTTCTCGGGTGGTTGCAATGCATGGTGCTCTGGTTATACGCAGTGGGTTTGACACCTCCTAAGTATATCCTCGAGCTATTTTTCTTTGCATCGGCGGATTGCGTCAGTCCGCACTTCGCCGAATGTAGTTCAAAGATTAAACCAAAGGATTTCTTTTGGGTGGCAGGTTTGCACACCTCTTCTTGAAGACGTTTCAGAATGATTTGGCACCAATTGACTTTTTCACAGGTCAAAATAGCTACCATCATCCTGAACCTTAAATTCGTGCACATCTCGAACGCACCGGTTCGGTTTTCAATGATCCTGGAGCAAAAGTCATGAAGATAGACAAAATGAAGGAGAAAATTTTTCTTGTGACAAGTGGTTGTCACCATATCAACCACTTTGGACCCTGTAAATAGTCCATAAAACTTAGTAATAAGCTCTTGAGACCCGAACGTCTCAAGTTGGTCCATGGTCAGGCCATCGGCGGGCAGCCTGTAGATTCTCTGGAGTAGATCGCGATTGATGCAGATTTCCACTCCCTGGACTGTTGCAGTGATGTCAGCAACATGACCTCCCTGGGCCAGTGACAGAAAACGGACGGCGGCGTTGAGGTAGAATTCCTCAACCAGATGGGCGTCGTATTTGTCGGCGGTCTTGCTCCCGAAGCGATAGAGACCTTGTTGTTCAAGACGAGTAATGATATACTCCATCGGTTCTGAGTCGTTGGTTTCCGAGAGAATACGCTCGATGATGACAGGTTTGGAGAAGATCCGGCCATCAATGATGTTGGAGAATTTCTTCAGAACAGGGGAAGAAGATTGACTAGCCATTGATGCTTTCTTAAAACAAAGGTGGAAGAAAACAGTCGAATTTCGCAGTGAATATGCAGAAAAATATGTAGGCTGTTTGCTTGGGAACTCTTGTAATTGCAGAAAGCGTAAAGAGTCTCTAATGGCAGATACAGTCCTTTTATACTTGGGCGGCGAAATAGGGTTTTGCAGAGTACGAATGGTCAGATTTTAAGGGATGGGAACCGATTTTGAAATTAACGGTTAGGATGGACTAAGTGTAACTGGTACGCTAATCCATTAAAAGGTTTTAAAATACAGCGGGTCCCACTTCTGACATAGGTTGATACCCTAAATGCCTAAAACGGCGGTTTAAAAATAATAAACAATTTAAAAACATCGCGGCTTTTGAGATTCAGTTGTCCAGATGTCGTGTAAGGCATTAAATGAACATGATATTTGACATAAAAACAGGGCACATGGACAAAAATTATTTTAAAAGGAAATAATATTATATTATATACTGAATCGAAATCCTATAGCATGTGCTGTTCTCCGCGTCGATACAGCGTTCCCCCTTAAAAAGGTACTAATAGGTTTTGAATTCTATACAGCAATATTTGGATTAATGCTGTATTCATGGGTCCTACAGTATTCCCCCTTAATTATTGCACACACCAGCTGTAGGATTCATATGCCTTCGTTCGCTACAGTACTGTATTGATGATTCTGAGTGTACAGATAATTAATGTTGGATACTGTATTCACGGGTCTTACTGAGATTCCCCCTCAATTGTTGAATAAAACAAGAAATTTACTTACAGGAGTCCGCCGTAGTATTCCCAGTGCATTCGAGCATGTTGAATCTTGCCGTGTCGAGAGGCTTGGTGAAGATGTCGGCCACCGAACGTCTGTATGAACTTTTTCGTGCGAACATCCTTGTTCTCGACATGATTCTGATAAAATGATGCTTCATGTTGATATGCTTAGTGCGCGAGTGCGAGCGATTGTGCGTGATTGCAATTGCACTCGTGCTATCACACATGATTGGAGTCTCTAGCATCGATTCCATAATCGACAGCTTGTTGCCGCATCCAAAGGATCTCGCATACAAGCCTACCAAAGAAGATAGTACTCTGATTCAGCCGTGGAAAGAGAGTTAGTCAATTGCTTCTTACTGAACCAAGAAACGAGTCTAGGTCCGAGAAAGTGACAAGTTCCACTTGTACTCTTCCTATCTAGCTTGCAGCCTCCGAGATCCGAGTCGCTGTATCCAACTAAATCGAATCCGCCTTCCTTAGGATACCACAGTCCTGCATCGACTGTTCCTTTAATGTACTTGGCATATATGTCAAAACCTCTAAATAACATTCGATACAGGGATTCGAGTATTCCCGGCTGTTTCGATACAGGGTCTTTGTTTTCCCAACAATTAGGAAAACCCAAATTTTTAAGAATATTATAATATATTTCAAGTAATTGTTCTACTTGAGCTAAATTCAAATCGGGAGATAAAACAGCACTAATCAAGAAAACATCATGAATACGATTAAAGTATTTTAGCCATTTTAAACACATATTGTAAATAGCATTCGATAATCTTTCGGATTTACTACAAGCATCCATTTCAGATACAATAAAACAACAATGAAATAAAACTTTAGGAGACGTGGGATAATAACAACCACTTAAATCTTTAGTTGCATTTTCAAAAACCCTTAATAGTTTTATTAAATCTTTAGTTTCATCCCAATACGTTGGCAATAAATAAAATCCTTCTACGCGAAAATACGTATCAAAAAATTCACACAATAATTCTTTATATTCATTAGTTGAATTTAACATCTCATAAGTTGAGTTCCATCTATGTTTTACGTCTGGAGTAAAAAATTTGGGTTGCATTTGTTTTGACTTTAAAAATTTTACCCATTGTCTAGCTAACTTAGTGCGATTATGTAAAAACAAAACACATTTTCTAATTGGTTCTATTGCCTCATCTACAAATTTTAATGCATCTTGTACACATAAATTTAGAATATGACATATACATCTAGTATGAAATAATCGACCCGCTAAAACAGATTGCAAGCTTGTATTAAAGCCGGTACACTTGCGATTAGAACTAGCATTATCAAAACCAATTGTGAAAATTTTATCTTTTAAGCAATAAAAAGTTAAAATTTTAATAATTGCTCTAGCTATATTATCTGCACTATGTGTACAATTAAATTTTTTAAACGCAAGTAATCTTTTGTTTAAGTTCCAATTTTCATCAATCCAGTGTATAGTTATTCCCATATAATCATTTTTTTGTTTAAAATCACCAAGTATCTGCACTAAAGAAACTCTATGATTTATAGATCTAAAATAAGCTCGTAGTGCAAGTTTATGTTGTTTGGCTAAGTATACTACTTGTCTAGTCATTGTGGTACGTGGAATTCTTTTAATAGCAGGATTATAGGCATTTTGCATCCTGTATTCCCAACCCGTACTATCCGCAAAATTAAAAGGTAAAGATTCTTGTGCACATAATTTTGCCATTTGTTCTCTAGCAATTTTTTAATTATATTTATAAAGTTGAGATTCAGACATTCCTTGATTGCCGACCGTCTGGATCCAAAGAGAAGGTTGGAAGTTGAGTTGACTTTGTGACTTTTGTTCTCCGTGGACCGAGGCATGGTTATTCTCAAAATGCCTTTTAAAATTTCCATATCCATCCTGACTTTATACGGATACTCTTTCGAGCGGTAGTTGCAAGATACCTTCATCGAACCATCCGACATTTTTCCTTGTTAAAGTGTTTTGAAAAAGTACGGATACCGGTCTCTTGTCTCGCAATCAAGTGTGCTTGTTTCTTGCTTTCGTTTTCTTGCTTCCTCTGCCTTTCACATTTTCTTCCTCCTCGGACGATAACTCCTCAACATAAGGAGGTTCTTCTTCAGCTTGGCTTGCCGCAGGACGCTTCGACTTTGATTTTTGCGTCAGAGTTGGTACGCCATGAAGAGTGCGCTCGAATGTTGCATATGTTTGATTTAACATAGCTTCATCGATTTCATGGTCCATTTCTTCGTCGATGTTTTGCAGTTGTTGACGATTCGGGACACGTCGAAATCCCCGGAGATGAACTTCTTCTTCACTGGTAGTTGTTGTACTACCGTAATAGATATTTTCATGTATAGCATCATATTCAGCTTCTTGACTTTCATTTTCAAAACCGGGTGGAGTTTGGTTTTGGGGCTCCCGAATAATTATTCCAGATGGTTTCTTCGATTTGCCCCAAAGACCCATTCGCTCGAACTTGGACATTTTGGATTTTTTGGGAGATGTAGCAATACCCTTTCCCTTGTCAGAACTCGACATAATGATAAAATGCGAAAAAAAAGAGAGAGATTAAGTAGTATAGCAATTAGCAATGAGAGTTTGAGAGATAGATAGTATTGAAGGTGTGGAAAAATTGTGTTGGGGAGGGGGGTATTTATAGATAGGAATTTTTTTTTTTTAAAAAGGCTGGACTAGCCGTTAAACCCGCCGGGTCACGGGTCCGACCCGCCGGGTCCAACGGCCATTTTTTGATTTTTTTTTTTTTATATATTTCCGCCGGGTCGACGGGTAGGGAGAAGCTTGACCCGGACCCCACCCGTGTATACCATGGGTCCGGGTCGGCGGGTCGCACGGGTCAGCCGGGTCCGGGTCGGCGGGTCGACCCGGCGGGTTGGGTCGTTTTGGGCACCTCTAGTTGTTACCACTCGTACTCGTACCATTCGCATCAAAATTTATTATTGGTATTTTAATTTAGTGAGGGGGTGAGGGGGTGGGTGGCTACTGTTAGACCCTTAACATGGGTGACTTACTGGGCTCGACAGGCGGTCGAGTCACTGGGCGGACTGTGCCGACTGGACGTGGCACGACACTAAGGCACGGGAATGAAAAGTGATTCGGAGGCTTCTTGGCGAGTGGGAGGCTTAGCTAAGACATGGAATCAAGACAATCTCGTGTTACTTTGAAGTTTTGGGCTGGTTCAAGGTTGGAGGCAGGCGAGTGATTCTTCAACTTTTCAATGGTTACTGTCATCACCAGGCTTTATCCGTCTAAGCCTATTATAGGGGGGGAGGTAGTTACTGAGGGCCATGCCCAAGGGGTGACCCAAGGTGCTCGGCCAAGGATTTGGCAAGGTGTTGGGACTTGCCATAGGATTGGGTCACGGGTCGATCCGGAGGTGAAACCCGACCCGGATCGGACCGACCCGATCAGTGAACACATGGCGGAACGGTTATGCGAGCGGTTTCGAGAAACGATTGCAAGAAGGTTCCAAGTCATGTTAGACGTGCGGGGGACACGTCATCATACAGGCAGTTACTTGGTGGGCTGCATGTGCCAGGTGGAGTGCTCGGATCCATCAGGCGAGTTGCGGGACGGTTACTAGCAAGCGGTTGCGGACGGTTGCGGGACGGTTCCAGAAGACCTTGTACGTGGCAGTACAAGGCAAATATGGGCAAGTTGTGGCAAAACTGCTCGGGACAAGTGACAGGGACGCATAGTGGTCTTTTGCCACGAGTCGACACGTGGAGTGTCGAGCTGAACCTAGCGGTTGGGGTTGTCAACCGATGTAGTCCTTTGCTTGGGCTATAAATAGGTGGTTTGTACAATTTTGTAGGCAGAGGAGGAGATCCGAGTGATCATAGAGAGAAGATCGGAGGATCTTAGAGAGTTGTACAGCAAGGCCTTTTCCTTGTATATTGAGTGTGCAATAATATTCAAGGTTGGGGAATTGTCCCCGTAAATTGTGCGTGTGCCTTTACGTGTTTTGATTGTATTCCGCTGCATACTCCTTCAAACACTAAAGATGGTCTTGGGCTGTAACTCTGATCGTACTAAACACGAGTGTTGTGAGGCAAATACGAGTATTTGGTGAGGATCGAAGGCTGACTGGTTGTTGTGTGGACAATCAGTGACGGCACGGGGTTGAATTTCGGTGAAAAATTCTAGCCCGATTCGGACCCGTGACAATTTGGTATCAGAGACAGGTTGGTGGGTTCTA
The DNA here is from genome assembly GCA_033398695.1 of Orobanche coerulescens. Taxonomy (NCBI): domain Eukaryota; kingdom Viridiplantae; phylum Streptophyta; class Magnoliopsida; order Lamiales; family Orobanchaceae; genus Orobanche; species Orobanche coerulescens. The sequence continues at coordinate 71,876,257 of CM065801.1, forward strand.
AGGAAAAAGTTGTTGCGTTATGGCACCTCGAGATGCAAGAGATGCGGATCGCAGAGATGAGATCGCGGCTTTGGACGAGAGGATTCAAAGGTTGGAGACTTTGATGGGGCAACCTCCACCAGTTCCGGTTGTAGCTGCAGTTTTCGAACGGATCTCAATGCTGGAGACCAATTTCAAAAAACTTCGTGCTATGGCGGAAGTACTCCAAAAATCTGTGGATGAAATCCCTAATTTCGTGGAAGGAAGGCTCGTATCAGTTCAAGAGGAGATCAGTTCCGTAAGCGAGGCAGTAGATGTCCGAATGGGTGCAGTCAAGGACGAATGCAGGTTGTTGAGGATGGCGGTTATTGGCTGTGGGAGTCAAGGGAACTCGTCATCTTCATCCAGGTTCAAGATGCCCGATCCAAAACCATTTGGCGGCGAGAGAAGCGCCAAAGAATTGGAGAACTTCCTTTGGGACATGGAAACTTACTTTCATGCTGCACATGTTCCAAGTGAGGAGAAGGTCTCCATAGCCAGTATGCACCTTACTGGTGACGCCAAGTTGTGGTGGCGTACGCGTCAGTCGGAAGGCACAAATGCCGATCGTGAGAAGATTGGTTCGTGGGAAATGTTGAAACAGGAACTTAAGGAGCAGTTCCTGTCATGTAACGTATCGTGGGTTGCACGTGAAGCCCTTCGTGAGTTGAAACACAAAGGGACTGTTCGGGAATATGTGAAACGTTTCAGTACGTTGCTGTTGGATGTGAAAGATATGTCGGAAGAGGACAAGGTGTTCAATTTCATGGCTGGATTACAACCTTGGGCACAAACCGAGTTGAGAAGGCAAGGTGTCAAGGATTTGCAATCTGCCATGGCTGCTGCTGATCGATTGATGGACTATCGAGTTGGTGGCCCCGGCCCGGAACAGGGAAAGAAAGGTGCTGGAAAGGGCAAAGGCAAGTTTGATGGTTTTAGAGCTACTAAAGAAATAACAGTGCAGGCCGAGGGATCGTCTCAGTCCAATAATGCGGACCGAACGAAGAAGGGATGTTACATCTGCAGTGGTGACTATCGAATGAGGGATTGCCCAAAGTGAGGAAGGTTGAATGCTATCTTGTGCGAAGAAAATGGCGACGAGGGTGATGCTGAAATTGGTCGGCTTGGTGTAATGCAGTTAATGCATGAAATGCCGGAAAAGATCCCGAAGAATGCTCGTGGCGAGGCAGATACTGTGAAGCCTCCGGCCACTATGTGGAAGTAATGGTGCTCATCGAGCACCAGGCCAACGGTGCGGTAAATGGTTGGCCGAAGGACAAGTCGGTGCGGGTTGATAGCTGATTTGTCCCGAACGATGGAAGATCCTTGCAGATTGTGGTCTATTCGTGTTCAGATGGTGATTGATGCGGCTCAAATTTCGGTTTAAGGTGCGAGGTCGGAAAGTCAAGTTGCTTACATGCATGCAAAGACAACTTGTTGCATTTGGGAGGAGATGCTATTCGACGACTTGGATCGATACGTGGTTGAGTAAGGATTTGTTTTCCATACGTTCATATGTTGAATATATTTGTTGGTTCCTACTATGTTTTTCCATTTTTGAACTTGGTGTGCAAATATGGTAGGATGTGTGTTCTGTGTGAAGCATGTCCAGGTCATGTCTAATTTTGACGAAATGATGGTGTGGATGGTGGATAAGGTCCCGATTAGCTTGTTATTTTCAGTCGACTGAGAAGTCCCACGAATTTCAGTTGGACTGACCATCCGAGTATTGAGAGGATGCTTACAGTTAATGTGATGTCGGTGTTGTCAAATGGACGCGTTACTGAAGTTTCCAAAAATGAGTAAGGAGTTGTAGCCTATTACTCGTTCCAGATAAGTCATTGGTTGTCCATCTCAATGACTTAGTGGCTGGTTTACTTGTATATAGTTTGCTTCAGTTTTTCGTTGTATGACCATTGTAAATATTTGCTAGGTCAAGTTGTGTTTGGTTGTTTTCCAGCAAGCGGGGGGTGTCCGCTTTCATATGTATGTAATTATGTCGAAGTGGCGTTAAGTTAGGCATACTATGTATATATGCAAAATGTTAGATGGAAGATGCTGATTCAATGTAGGAGACTTGAATCTTGAGGCTGATTTCAGTCGGTTCACTGGGATGGTTTGAAGTACGTAGATGTCTTATCATCAGAGGGTTATCAGATGAGTGATCAATTAAAGTGATCCAGCGGAAGGGTGAACCAAAGCTACATTACAAACGGAAGGCGAGCTTTTCAAAGTATCGGACTATGACATGTTTAAGGGCTACACTTCTAGTCCGACGAGGACGTCGGTTTCTTTTAGTGGGGGAGGTTTGTTAGACCCTTAACATGGGTGACTCGCTAGGCTCGGCAGGTGGTCGAGTCACTGGGAAGACTGTGCCGACTGGACATGGCACGACACTAAGGCACGGGAATGAAAAGTGATTCGGAGTCTTCTTGGCGAGTGGGAGGCTTAGCTAAGACATGGAATTAAGACAATCTCGTGTTACTTTGAAGTTTTGGGCTGGTTCAAGGCTGGAGGCAGGCGAGTGATTCTTTAGCTTTTCAATGGTTACTGCCATCACCAGGCTTTATCCGTCTAAGCCTATTATAGGGGGGAGGTAGTTACTGAGGGCCATGCCCAAGGGGTGACCCAAGGTGCTCGGCCAAAGACTTGGCAAGGTGCTGGGACTTGCCATGGATTGGGTCACGGGTCGATCCGGAGGTGAAACCCGACCCGAATCGGACCGACTCGATCAGCGAACACTTCGGGCGCGGACAAGGCCTGGGCTGTGTGCCCACGGCCGAGAGGATTCGGCCGTGCTGGGCGGACCTTGTTCGGAAATCGGATAAGTGCACAAGATGTTGGACATTTGTGCACACTTTTGGGAATTGACTCGAACTATGTGGGAACAAGACTTGGGCGCGAGGGAATGCCAGATTTGGCGCGCACAAGCTTGGCATTGACGGTTCGAGGCGGTTACGAATTATAGCAGTTGCATGGGACGGTTATGAGGTAGTTCCAGGCAACGACATGGTGGAACGGTTATGCGAGCGGTTTTGAGAAACAGTTGCAAGAAGGTTCCAAGTCATGTTAGACGTGCGGGGGACACGTCATCATACAGGCAGTTACTTGGTGTGCTGCATGTGCCAGGTGGAGTGCTAGGATCCATCAGGCCAGTTGCGGGACGGTTACTAGCAAGCGGTTGCGGACGGTTGTGGGACGGTTCCAGAAGACCTTGTACGTGGCAGTACAAGGCAAATGCGGGTAAGTTGTGGCAAAACTGCTCGGGACAAGTGGCAGGGATGCATGGTGGTCTTTTGCCACGCGTCGACACATGGAGTGTCGAGCTGAACCTAGCGGTTGGGGTTGTCAACCGATGTAGTCCTTTGCTTGGGCTATAAATAGGTGCTTTGTACAATTTTGTAGGCAAAGGAGGAGATCCGAGTGACCATAGAGAGAATATCGGGAGGATCTTAGAGAGTTGTACAACGAGGCCTTTTCCTTGTATATTGAGTGTGCAATAATATTCAAGGTTGGGGAATTGTCCCCGTAAACTGTGCGTGTGCCTTTACATGTTTTGATTGTATTCCGCTGCATACTCCTTCAAACACTAAAGGTGGTCTTGGGTTGTAACTCTGATCGTACTAAACACGAGTGCTGTGAGGCAAACATGAGTGTTTGGTGAGGATCGAAGGCTGACTGGTTGTTGTGTGGACAATCAGTACCGGCACGGGGTTGAATTTCGGCAAAAAATTCTAGCCCGATTCGGACCCGTGACAGCTACCATAGTGCGCATGGGGGTTTCGGCTTCGGAGTTAGGAATGCTGGAGGTTCCACACTGTTGGAGTTTGCCACTGCGCATGAGTTGGTAATTGCTAACTCTGTTTTTCAGAAGAGAGCTGAGCACCTTATCACCTTCAGTAGTGGGGGGCACAACACGCAAATTGACTACCTTCTTTTGCGCAGTCGTGATCGTAGGGCGTGCGTAGACTGCAAGGTGTTCCGGAGTGAGGCCTGTGCTTCTCAACACCAGCTGCTGGCTATGGATTTATCTTTGGGAGGTCGTGTTGGTAGCAGGGCTAGAGAAGCGAGACCTAGGATTCTCTGGAAGGATCTGAAGGGTGAGAATGCGACAGAATTCAAGGATTCGCTGACCCGCGAAGGGGTTTTTTTGTGAGGGGGCGATGCTAACCTTATGTGGACCAGCATGGCCAATGCTATTAGGAGGGTGGGCGAGAAGGTGGTGGGGGTTTCTTCGGGCAGGTCTATGGGACCTAGGGAGGCATGGTGGTGGAATGAGGAAGTCCAAAAGAAGGTTAAGGATAAACAAGCGCTATTTAAGGAGCTTTTGTCGGTTAGTGCTGGGGAGGAGAGAATCTTGAAAATTATAGCCTACAAGGTGGCAAAAAGAGAGGCTAAGAAGGCACTGGCTAAGGCTAAAGGTGATGCTTACGAGGAGATGTACAAGCGCTTAGACACCAAAGAAGGAGCGAATGCTATTTTTAAACTAGCGAAAGCTAGGGAAAGAGGGCGGCGCGACCTGGGTCCCATTAAGTTTATTAAGGATAATTTGGGTCAAGTGTTAGTGAACGATGTGGCTATTAAGGAGAGGTGGAATAGGTATTTTTTTGAACTTTTCAATGAGGCTAGGGGTAGCGACTCGGTGGTGCAAGGAGTTAGTCTATCTTCTGCTCGTTCGTTTAGTTCTTGTGAGAGCATCAGCAAGGAGGAAGTTAAGAGTGCCCTAATGAAAATGGGTAGAGCTAAGGCTGTAGGCCCGGATCAGATCCCTATTGAGGTGTGGCTTTGCCTGGGGGAAGCCGGAGTTCAGTGGCTAGCAGAGCTGTTCAACATCCTCCTCAAAGGTTCTAAGATGCCGACGGAGTGGATGCATAGTATTGTCGTGCCGTTTTTTAAGAACAAAGGCGATGCTCAGATGTTGGGAAAACAAGAACCCTGTATCGAAACAGCCGGGATATTCAATCCCTGTATCGAATGGTATTTGATAAGAGGTTTTGACATATATGCCAATACCACATACAGTAAAGGAAACTGTATCGAAGTGTTAAGGCATCAACCTGTATCGAAGACCTGTCTCGAATCCAGCATATAGTGGAACCCTTCAGTACAGCAAAGAAGTCTTATAAAGAACAAGTATGGAAACTGTCTCGAAACACCAATACAGTTATCTTCCATACAACTTTCAACAAGACAAGAAAGAATCTTCAGTAGTCAAGTCTCGTTGAATAAATAAGTATTTAAATACTCAAGGATAAAGTATTTAAATACTGTCAGTCAACAGATCTTCAAATCCCGCTAAATCCGGATCGTGCTTTTAATCCCGTTGGAACGGAATCTTGCTCAACGGATACATCTCAATGGATATATATATTTCAGAGACTATATATATCTCATGAAGGCATTGAAGATCAGTTACCGAAACCGAAATCATTCAAAGCTATCAAGTTATCATCAGAGCAAAATATATCTCCAAGCTTACTGCAACTCAGATAAAAGAGATATACAGTGCTCATCTTCTTGAACAACACTTCATCAGCTACAAGCTCATAAAGTCAAAGATGTTGTTCACACTCTGTTCTATACCTTGAACAAACCCAGATCAGCCCTGTGTGGACTGAGGAAGACGAAGCTTCAGAACTCTGTGTGAAGAAGTCAGTCAAGCTTTAGCTCAAACCAATCTGTGTGAACGGTTGAAGCTAAGATCTTTATATCAATCTGTGTGAACGATATATTGATTGTATAACTGTTATAATTACGTAGTTGTGTACGTAGTAATTATAATAAACATTTTACTCTTGTGTGGAGGACCAGTGGACGTAGAGGGGTTTACCTCGAACCACTTTAAATACTGTGTTATTTACCTTCAGTTTTTACTGTTTTATTTACTGTGATTATTTAAGTATACACTGTACACCTAGTTGCTGTATCCACAGCAACTTACTGTATCTAAGACTTCCGCTACGCACTCAGATTTAAAATCAGTACAGCTTGTTTAAACTACTTCCCAAGCTGTATCCAGTATACTTAGTGGCCAACAAGTGGTATCGGAGCAGTTGATTCTAAAAAGAATCAGTCGTATTTTTAACCGAATCAGATCCAAAATCACTTACTCTTTAAAAACAGTCTCTTTCATTTCCTTACTTTCACATGGATACTTCTATGATCAACAAAGTGCCTATGTTCTCTATTAACGAATTTGATGATTGGAGAATTAGGATGGAGGCTCATCTTGCAGCAATGCACGAAGAGATGATTTTTGTGATACAGGATGGTCCTATCAAGATCATGAAGGTAAACACGGCCGCAAGGATTGAAGGCCAAGCCCATGCTGAGATGCTCGAGAAGGATCGCGAGCAATGGACCACAGATGAAAGAAAGCGAGTCAATCTCGACAATGTGGCTAAGAACGCGTTATTTGTCACCCTTGACAAAGGCACGTTCTCAAAGGTAAAGAGCTGCAAAACAGCCAAGGAAATCTGGGATAAACTCAAGTTGATTTGTGAGGGAACTGAGCTCTAAAAAAAAACAAGATTTCAAAACTAACTCAGCAATTTGAATCTTTCGAAATGAAACCAACTGAGACACTTGAAGAACTTGACCTCAGATTCACTGGTATTGTTGGTGAACTTGAAGCATTGGGCAAAATTTATACCCAAAAGGAGAATAATTTAAAAAATTTCAGATCTCTCCCAGCCCGATGGGACATTAAGACCACAACTATGCGTGTGTCTTGCAATCTTAATGAAATAACTACTTTTGATCTCTTCTCTGACCTCAAAGCTTTTGAGTATGATATTGACAGAAGAGAGAAAGATGAAGAATCTCCTTCAAAGGTCACAACACTAGCCGCTGTATCGAGTCATTGACACAGCATGCCCAGCTCGTCGAAGCCTAGTCACAAGAATGCTGACAGTGACGACGACATCCTGTCTCAAGATGAAATGGCGCTTCTCATGCACAAATTCAAAAAGTTCATCAAGCAAACTCCTTACAGGCCCAAACCTGTCCAAAAGGTAAGTACCGAAAATTCATCCGGTAATTCTGAACTGTGCTATAATTGCAGGAAACCAGGGCATTATGCAAATAAATGTCCTTATCCCAATGTTCAAAAGTTGCCGGAGGCTGAGCAACAAGAGAGAGATGAAAGAAGACGTGCTTGGAAAAACAAGCTCAAGGCCCTAATTGGAGAATCAGAAGCCTCCCCCACACCATCCAAAACTGAAGAATGTCTTCAGGTGGTCACCGAAAGTGATTCATCTGATGATGAGTTCGATGATAAAGCATATATGTGCTTTATGGCCAAAGACATTCCGGAAGGTGAAGATAGCGATGATGAGGTAAGTTCAACCTCAGCTATTCCATCAAATGCATCTCATACTTTTGAAAACATGATGAATGAATTTAAAAACATTCAAAAGGCCCATGAGACATTGAAAAACAAGAATATACAGCTCCAACTATCTAACCTAGAGCTGAAAGATGAAAATGATTTGCTGAAGATAAATTATGAGAATATGTCTCTTGACTGTGAAACCAGCAAAGTCGATTTTGAAAAACTCATGGAGAGCAATCATCAACTTGCTCATGAACTAAGTGAGATTAAAACTCACAACGAGAGCAAGACAAATGATTTGGTTCTATTTCAAGCCAAAGTCACAACTCTCAAAAAACGAGAAATTGAACTTGAGACCACTCTGAAATCGTTCGAGAAATCATCCAAAAGAATGGAAGAAATTCTGAGCACTGGGCAACATGCTCATGACAAAAGTGGCTTAGGATACATCTCATGTTCAAACAAAGGGAAAACTAGTACAGTGTTTGTCAAGAGTGTGGAACACATTCCAGTATCGAAAGATACCTCTAGTCCCGTGAAGGAACTTGCTGCACCGCGAAAACCGAAGGCTGCGATTCCGCCCCCCAATCCTATTCCATACAGCGGAATCATAAGTCGTTCCAACCTGTGAGGCGCACTCAACAGCATGCTCCCCGAGCATATCAACAGCGCCAACAGCCGTTCAGAAGAAAGGTTGTATCCAACTACCAAAGGCCCGCACGGCAGTACTATCAGTACAGCACGCCTAGGTATTGGACACAGGAGCCCCGTTATCCCTCGAGACAGCAAGTGACCGCTCATTATCAACAACAACGTTGGGAATCCAACTGGAGACCCAGAAGGTAAGCTGTTAGGCCAAAGAAAATGGCTCCACCTCCAAGACAGCACTCGTACTGGATTAATAATAATAACCCTAAATTTTTCATGCATAATAATTATCATGGTTATAGCGACTACCGATATGCCCCTCGTAGATATCGCAACAATGTACCGAGTATGACCTACAGTAAACTAATTGCTGCCAGGAAAACTTGGGTACCTAGAGGAACTAACATACATGGACCCAAAAATCAAAGGGGACCTAAATCTACTTAATTTCTTTGTAACAGGACATTCTAGAGGAGGATACCTGGTACTTTGATAGTGGATGCTCTCGACACATGACCAGAGATAGGAGCAAGCTATCAGATTTTGTAGAAGGTCGCGGTCCAAAAGTTCGTTTCGGTGATAAATCTAAAGGAAGAACAAGAGGGAAAGGAAACCTACTTGTCGGAAAATTCAAAGTCACCGATGTTGCATATTTTGAAGGCTTACAATACAATCTACTTAGCATTAGCCAGTTCTGTGATAAACAGTTCTCGGTGAAATTCTATATAGATCGTTGTAGAGTCAAGAACATCCAAACCAAGGAAGTTGTGCTTACAGGAAGCAGATCAGGTAACATGTATATTGCTGACTGGAAGCCTATGAGCTCCTCAATTCCATACTTTGTTGCCAATGGCACTGCAGATCTTAGCTGGTTATGGCACAAGAGGATGTCTCACGTCAACTTCAAGACGATCAACAAGCTCTCAAGACAGGGGATGGTTAGAGGTTTGCCAAATGTGTCATTTAAGAAGGACAGCGACTGCGGACCGTGTCAGAAAGGCAAGCAAATCAAGTCAACCCTGAAGAGCAAATCCTACCTTTCAACCCAAAGAGTGTTGGAAATACTACATATGGATCTCTACGGTCCTGTAGACCCAGTAAGTTTGGGAGGTAAGAAATACTGCATGGTTGTTGTTGATGATTATTCCAGGTATGTTTGGACAATTTTCCTTAGCAAGAAGATGGAAACAACATCAAAGCTGCCCGAACTCCTGAGAAAGTTGCAAAATGAAAAGGCATTGAGTATCGTGTCCATTCGTTCCGACAGAGGCACAGAATTTACTAACCGCTTTATAGAGCAATACTGTTCGGAAAATGGGATACAACACAAATACTCAGGTGCCCGTACTCCTCAACAAAATGGTGTTCCCGAGCGAAAGAATAGGACGTTGAAAGAAGCAACAAGGACAATGATCGCCGCAAGAAAGTTGCCACAACATTTCTGGGGTGAAGCAACCAATACAGCATGCTACACTCAAAACCGCTGTATCATCAAGCACCACAACAAAACAGCATATGAGGTATGGAACAACAAAACTCCGGTAGTTTCATATTTTCACATTTTTGGATGCAGGTGTTATGTGTTGAATAATGGGAAGGACCAACTTAGAACCTTTGATGAGAAATCAGATGAAGGAATATTTGTAGGATACTCCTCCGTCAACAAAGCTTACAGAATCTTTAATAAAAGGAAGCTGACGATCGAGGAATTAGTTCATGTAGTGTTCGACGAACCTCATCATGACCCTACAGGAGTAGAAGATGTTACCCAAAACATCCAACAACTCTCTATCTTGGATCCTCCAACTCCCATAGAACCTGTCGTTGATTTAGAAATCAACCCCGCAGCTGTAAGAATCGACGTGGATGAAGCCGACGCTGTATAATCTGAAGCAGTATCCACAGAATCTCTCGATACAGTACGGGATCCTGAATTAGAACCCGACCGAAGATGGTTGAGAGATCACCCGCAAGAGCTGATCATTGGAAACATAAATGCTGGTGTTTCTACTCGTAGGAGAATACAGAGTACACAAGGAATTGTACTTTGTGCACAAGAAGAACTTGATACTGAGATATCACAGTTTCCTGAATGAAAATCTCAATCCGAGCTTAGAAGACTCAATATGTGCATTATCGCTGTATTCTTAGCCCAGTCTGAACCTGTTTCGACCATAGACGCTCTTAATAATTCTCATTAGATAACATCTATGGAAGAAGACCTTAATAGTTTCGAAAGAAACAATGTATGGTATCTTGTACCCAGACCTACACATCAATCGGTTATAGGAACCAAATGGGTATTTTGAAACAAAAAGGATCGAAATGGACTTATTATAAGGAATAAATCCAGACTAGTCGCACAAGGCTATAGTCAGGAAGAAGGCATATACTATGATGAAACCTTCGCCCCTGTAGTGAGACTAGAAGCCATTAGGATATTTTTAGCCTTTGCCGCCCATAAGAGCTTTATTATATACCAAATGGACGTCAAGAGTGCATTCCTGAATGGAGACCTTGCCGAAGAAGTTTATGTTGAACAACCACCAGGGTTTGCCAACACAGACGGTATCGACTTAGTATACAGGCTAAGGAAAGCGCTGTATGGACTTAAACAAGCCCCTAGATCCTGGTACGAAACCTTGTCCCAGTATCTAACTAACAACGCATTTGAGAAAGGAGCTGTGGACAAGACCTTGTTCAAAATACAAGAAGGTGATGACCTTCTTATGGTGCAAATCTATGTGGATGATATAATTTTTGGTTCAACTAACCTTGCTTTGTGTCAAAGGTTTTCTCATCTCATGCAAAGTAAATTTGAAATGAGTATGATGGGGGAACTTAGTTATTTCCTAGGTTTGCAGGTAAAGCAGTTGCCTACAGGTATTTTCATCAACCAGGAAAAATACAGCAAGGAGCTTCTCAACAAATTTAGAATGAACAATTCCAAATCATCGTCAACCCCCATGAGCACTTTCGTGCAAATTAGTGCTGATGAAGCCGGAAAGCCGTTTGACCAATCACTCTACAGGAAGCTCATTGGTTCGCTCCTGTACCTAACGGCTAGGAGGCCCGATATCCAGTTTGCTGTTGGAGTGTGTGTGAGGTATCAAGTAGCACCTAAAGAATCACACTTCAATACAGCTAAACGAACCCTGAAGTACATTAAAGAAACAGTCGATGTAGGACTATGGTATCCTTAAGAAGGCGGATTCGATTTAGTTGGATACAGCGACTCGGATCTCGGAGGCTGCAAGCTAGATAGGAAGAGTACAAGTGGAACTTGTCACTTTCTTGGACCTAGACTCGTTTCTTGGTTCAGGAATAAGCACTTGGCTATCTCTCTTTCCACGGCTGAATCTGAATACTATGCTATCGGTAGTGCCGTATGCGCATCCTTTGGATGCAAAGATTGTCAGATTATGGAATTGAATCCAGAGAGACTCCAATCATGGGTGATAGCACGAGTGCACTTGCAATAACGCACAATCCTGTCCTGCACTCGCGCACTAAGCATATCAACATGAAGCATCATTTTATAAGGAATCATGTCGAGAACAAAGATGTTCGCCTTGAAAAAGTTTATACAGACATTCAGTTGGCCGACATCTTCACCAAGCCGCTCGACACAGCCAGATTCAACTTGCTTAGATAAGAATTGGGAATGCTACAGCCCGACTCCCTGTAAGTAATTTACTGTTTTTACTCAACAATTGAGGGGGAATACTGTAAGACCCAAGAATACAGTATCTAACGTTAATTATCTGTACACTCAGAACCGTCAATACAGCACTGTAGTGAGCAAAGATATATGAATCCTACAGCTGATGTGTGCAATAATTAAGGGGGAATACTGTAGGACCCACGAATACATCATTAATCCAAAAGTTGCTGTATGGAATTTAAAACCTATATGTACCTTTTTAAGGGGGAACGCTGTATCGACGCGGACACAGCACATACTATAGGATTTCGATTCAGTATATATATATATATTATATCATTTCATTTTAAAATGATTTTTGTCCACGTGCCCTGTTTTTATGTCAAACGTCATGTACATTAAATGCCTTACACGACATCTGGACAACTGAATCTCAAAAGCCGCGAAGTTTTAAATTGTTTATTGTTTTAAAACTGCCGTTTCAGGCATTTAGGGTGACACAAATGTCAGAAGTGGGACCCGTTTATATTTTAAACATTTTGATGGATTAGTGTACCTGTTACACTCAGTCCATCTTAACCGTCGATTTCAAAACCGGTTCCCATCCCTTAAAATCTGACCATTCGTACTCTGCAAAACCCTATTTCGCTGCCCAACTATAAAAGGACTGATACTGCCATTAGAGACTCTTTACGCTTTCTGCAAAAATTAAGAGTTCTCAAGCAAAAACAACCTACACAGCTTTCTGCATTTTACTGCATATTACGTGTTTTCCTCTTCATTTTTTCTTGAAAAATCATCAATGGCTGGACAAACTTCTTCCCCCACTCTCAAGAAAACCGCAAACATCATCGATGGACGGATCTTCTCAAGATCTGTTGTCATTGAACACCTTCTCGCTGAAACCAATGATGTCGAACCCATGGAGTACATCATCACTCGTCTTCGTCAACAAGGCCTCTATCGCCTTGGAAGTCAAACTGCTGACAAGTATGATGTTCATCTGGTTGAGGAATTTTACCTCAACGCCGCCGTACGCTTTTTGTCACTGGCCCAAGGAGGTCACGTTGCTGACATAACCGCTACCATTCAAGGAGTTGAGATCTGTGTTGATAGCGATCTCCTCTAGAATATCTACAGGCTACCTGCTGATGGCCTGACAATGGATCAACTTGAGACGTTTAGGTCTCAAGAACTAATAACCAAGTTTTATGGGCTGTTCACCGGCTCAACTGTTGTTGACATGGTTCAAACCACCTGTCACAAAAAGAATTTTTGTGTGCCTTATGTATATTTGCATGATTTCTGCTGCAGGATCATTGAGAATCGAACTGGTGCGTTCGAAATGTGTACTAATCTTAGGTTCAGGATGATGGTGGCAATTCTGACCTGTGAAAAGGTCAACTAGTGCTAGATAATCCTGAAGCGCTTGCAAGAGGAGGTATGCAAGCCAGCCACCCAGAAGAAGTCATTTGGTTTAATGTTAAACCATATCTTGACAAAATGTGGACTGTCACAATCCGCTAATGCAAAGAAGAATAGCTCCAGGATACACCTAGGAGGCGTCAAGCCTACTGCGTATAACCAGAGCACCATGGTCTGCAACCACCCGAAAACCAAATATATGCCAGTATCTGCAGACCCAAGAGATGAGTCTTTGAAGTCCCAGGACGTGGAGTCTTCAAAGAAGAGAAAAAGATCTCACAGCAAGAAACCCATTGCTGGTGAGAAGCCAAAGAAGAAACTAAGGAGGCTTTCTAAAGTCAAATCCACCAAGCCCCCCGAAGCAATTTCTACCGTGGCTCAACCCACTGAAGAACAACCCCAGGGCCCAACCCCTGTGGAAGAGGTGTCCACTACTGTATCGATAGTAGATCCTGAGCCATTGGCGGCTAGGACGGATGATGGGACATCTGCCAACAAAAAAGACTCTAGCGAGTCGGCTGCCCCTACGGAGCCAAATGCTACCTCTCCTATGCGGGATTCCACACCCGTACATGATCAATCTTCCTTCGTGGCACCATCCCCTGTAAGGAATCCCACTTCCCTATAGGATCCCACACCTGTAGAGGAACCCCTCGCTACATCGGATCCAGACGTTGTACGCAGTCCCTCCCCTGACACCATTATTCACAAAACCCTTCTCTCTGTTCAGATCGAACATGCCTACGGAAGATTTCTAAAATGGAAAGGCTTCAGGCTAGCTCCGTATGAAACATTATACAACTGGAGCGAATGGAGCCAAGAAGAAAGATTTGTATCAGAAGTGACAGACTCAATGGAAATTGAGGCCCTGATCCGATGGGACAATCCTTTCTGCAAAGAACTGATTGAAAGCCATCTTCTGCAGAAATCTGACGCAAGGAGGAAAGGTAAAGATAAGTCAGAGGACTCTCCCCCAAATCCAAAAGACGACGATGACAATGACTCAGACGACGATGCTTTACAAGCTGGTCTGAGAATGAGTCGTGAAGAGGCTCAAGATACAGACACCTCTCCACCAAAGGATGACGAAGGGCCGTCAACTCGAAGCAAGCCCCCTTCGCCAAAGCAAGAAAACATTCCCGACGAGGAGGAATCAGTCCCTCAAGTCGAGGAGGAAGGAACAGTTTTGGAACAGGCACCCAATCCTGCCGCCGCTCAAGAAGACGAAGTTGTCACTGAAAGACAACAGGAGGAATCGGTCCCTCCTGTATCTATGTCTACCGACAATCCTTCGCAACAAGAGGAAACTCAACCCCCCGCCGCTGAACCAGAACAAGCTGCTCCCGCCCCTTCAACCGTGGAATCCGAGGATGGTAATACACCTGAGGATGTCCAACTTAGTTCACGCCCTACCGTGAATCTAAGGAGGTTGAACTGCTCTGAAGATTTCGCCCAACCAGATTCTCCGATTTCTGCCGCTAGGAAAGAACGCCTGCGTGCTCTTGGTCTTCAAACTGTATTCATCCAGGATGCAGTGAATGCTCTGTCTTCAGTTGAAAAAGCCTTGAATTGGATGCATACTTCTGCCGTGGAAGAGATGACCACCTTATAGCATGAAGTTTCTCGAGTAGTCGAGGCCTTCATTATTTTGCCAGAAGTATTCAAACAAGCACTGAAAATCATGGAAGACAAGGAAGAGCAACTCCTGAAGGAAGAGGCAACCAAAACACACATCGCTGAAGCCAAGACCGCATGTGCTATGATCGAAAACAGTTCTCAATTGCGAGTCCACGACAAATGTATCAAGGACATGTCACAGGCACTTTCCTCCCTTGTAGAAAGAATGACTAACATCGAGACGAAACAGGATGCTGCATTAAAGATCCTAGGACGTCTTGATGACGCCAAAAAGGGGGAATAAGCAAGAGAAGCTGCAAGGAGAATCAGGTTACAGCAGGAAAGGGAATTTGAGGCTGCTCAAGACAGCATCACTGCTGAGTTACACAAGCTAGCCCCTCCCTCTCAGAGTTTTAAGATTTCAGGCTCCCGACCAGAATTTCATGATCCAAATGTCCCGTGGCAAAGTCTAATCCAGAAACCTTCTGAAATTCGTCTGCCGACCAACCGCCATCCTACTGCCGATGAGGTGAAGCAATGGAGGAAAAACGAACTGATGAGATACTTTGTTAAACTCATCAGGGAATCCGCCATCTTCAAGAGCTATAAGACTTTAGCGGAGGCCGCAGACAAATTTACGAAGATGCTAGAAGAAGGAAAACTCCCTCTCCAGATAGATATGAAGAGCAAGCACAGAAGAGGAGATCGGATCACCCATCCAGAAGACTGGATTCTTGCCTTTGATAGATCCTATGAAGGAAGAGCTATAAACCAGGATCGAGGCAACGATTCCCTACAGAACTGGTGGCGTGGTACCGAGAATGATCCAGGGAGAAAGCCATGGATACATGCGGACTACAGATAGGAGCTGAAATCCTTGTATATTATTTTGGTTTTGTAATTTCTCTTCGAAACAGCAAACCATGTACTCAATTTATTTTGAATATCAATAAAAGTGTTTGTTTGTCTTGAAAGATTACAACTCGTAATCTACTGTGTTTATGTATGATTACTTAAATTATTTGATAACAAATCTCAAATATAGAAACTTGATTGAAAATTAAGCTGTACGAACTTGTCTACGAAAAATTCATGATTTCAATTGTAAGCTTAGAAAACATTGTAAGATTGTGCCTGCGCGCCAATCATAAGCTTAAGTTGTAAAAATTCTTAGCTGTATCGAACTCGCCTGCGAGCAGTTCATTAATTAAACTAAGTTGCTGAAAGACAGACCTTTTGACGAAAGACCAAGAAATCTGCCAGAAGTCATCAAAGAAGATTATTTCATGAAGAAGGTTTTGGCATCACCAAGAAGACTTGAAAGTTAGAAAGTCAAAGTCTTGGCAAATTGTCAAAAAGGGGGAAATTGTTGGGAAAACAAGAACCCTGTATCGAAACAGCCGGGATATTCAATCCCTGTATCGAATGGTATTTGATAAGAGGTTTTGACATATATGCCAATACCACATACAGTAAAGGAAACTGTATCGAAGTGTTAAGGCATAAACCTGTATCGAAGACCTATCTCGAATCCAGCATATAGTGAAACCCTTCAGTACAGCAAAGAAGTCTTATAAAGACCAAGTATGGAAACTATCTCGAAACACCAATACAGTTATCTTCCATACAACTTCCAACAGGACAAGAAGGAATCTTCAGTAGTCAAGTCCCGTTGAATAAAGAAGTATTTAAATACTCAAGGATAAAGTATTTAAATACTGTCAGTCAACAGATCTTCAAATCCCGCTAAATCTGGATCGTGCTTTTAATCCCGTTGGAACGGAATCTTGCTCAACGGATACATCTCAATGGATATATATTTAAGAGACTATATATATCTCATGAAGGCATTGAAGATCAGTTACCGAAACCGAAATCATTCAAAGTTATCAAGTTATCATCAGAGCAAAATATATCTCCAAGCTTACTGCAACTCAGATAAAAGAGATACAGTGCTCATCTTCTTGAACAACACTTCATCAGCTACAAGCTCATAAAGTCAAAGCTGTTGTTCACACTCTGTTCTATACCTTGAACAAACCCAGATGAGCCCTGTGTGGACTGAGGAAGACGAAGCTTCAGAACTCTGTGTGAAGAAGTCAGTCAAGTTTTAGCTCAAACCAATCTGTGTGAACGGTTGAAGCTAAGATCTTTATATCAATCCGTGTGAACGATATATTGATTGTATAACTGTTATAATTACGTAGTTGTGTACGTAGTAATTATAATAAACATTTTACTCCTGTGTGGAGGACCAGTGGACGTAGAGGGGTTTACCTCGAACCACTTTAAATACTGTGTTATTTACCTTCAGTTTGTACTGTTTTATTTACTGTGATTATTTAAGTATACATTGTACACCTAGATGCTGTATCCACAGCAACTTACTGTATCTAAGACTTCCGCTACGCACTCAGATTTAAAATCAGTACAGCTTGTTGTTTAAACTACTTCCCAAGTTGTATCTAGTATACTTAGTGGCCAACATCAGAGTTGTAGTAACTATAGGGGTATTAAACTCCTTAGTCATACTATGAAACTTTGGGAAAGAGTGGTGGAATGCAGGGTTAGAAGAGAAGTTGAGATCTCAGAGAACCAATTTGGCTTCAGGCTGGGGAGGTCCACGACGGAGGCCATTCATCTCGTCAGATGCCTTATGGAGAAGTTTAGAGAGCGGCGTAAGGACCTCCATATGGTGTTCATAGATCTAGAGAAGGCTTATGATAGCATTCCGCGGGATGTTATTTGGAGGAGCCTAGTAGAGAGGAGGGTGTCTTTGCCGTTCATTAGGGCGATCCAAGACATGTACTCCCTAGCTAGGACTTGCGTTAGGACCCCAGTTGGTGACACCCAGTATTTCCCGGTTGAGATAGGACTACACCAGGGGTCGGCGCTAAGCCCTCTTCTCTTCGCTCTAATCTTTGACGTCATTTCGCGGGGGATACAAGATGGCATCCTGTGGTGCATGCTTTTTGCTGACGACATTGTGTTAGTGGCGGAGTCGAGGAGGGAGGTGAACTCAAAGTTGGAGCTATGGAGGTCTAAGTTAGAATCCCAGGGCTTGCGTGTGAGCCGGTCTAAGACCGAGTATCTCTGGTGTAACTTTAGTGGTGAGGTCAATGAGGAAGATGTGGATGTAATGATTGCGGATCAGATCGTACCCCGTACGGATAAGTTCAAGTATTTGGGTTCGATCATTCAGAAGGAAGGTGAGTGTGAAGATGATGTCACTCATCGTATCAAGGCGGGGTGGTTAAGATGGAGAGCAGCGACAGGGGTCCTGTGCAACAAGAAAGTCCCTCTAAAGTTGAAAGGTAAATTCTATAGAGCGGCAATCCGACCCACAATGTTGTATGGCTCCGAATATTGGGCGATGAAGAAGTCGCTTGAGAGCAAGTTGGAAGCGGCTGAAATGAGAATGTTATGTTGGTCGTGTGGTCGCACAATGTTGGATAAAATATCGAACGGGGTGTTCAGGAACGCGCTAGAAGTGTCGCCCATTCCAGCGAAAGTTAGGGAAGGGAGATTGAGATGGTTTGGTCACATCCGCAAGAGGCAGGCTTCTGCTCCGGTGAGGAGGGTCGAGAGTTTATTGGTTGTCGGGGAGAGGAGGAGAGACAGACCGAGGAGGACGTGTGAGGAGCAGCTGAGATTAGATTTGAAGGCCTTAAACCTTTCCGAGACCATGATAGTTGATAGGTGCGCTTGGAGGCGTCAGATCAGAGTTATGGATTCTTCTGTTGGGAGCGGTGCTATAGTCGAGAGCCTCAGGGTTGGGTTGTCTCGTTTAGATTTGACCTAGAGCATTGCATTTTTATTTTTTACCTTTAGTGTATATTTTATCCTATGGCCTTTTGCGTGTGGTGTATTTTTGACAGGGAACTGTGCGCAGAGTCAACCTCTATTCTATTAGAGCAGCGTTCATCGAGATTGCAGTTGCCAAAGTCACCTTAGGTAAGTCTCATGTGAATTATGCCATGGGCTCAGGTATGATTTTTTGCTTTGTCGCATCATATGCTTCTTTGTATATATCACTTTATACTTTGTTGTGCACTAAGCTGGGGGTCTTCACGGAAACAGCCTCCCTACCGTAAAAAGTAGGGGCATGGTCTGCATACATCTTGCCCTCCCCAGACCCTGCTCTGAGCGGGATATACTGGGTATGTTTGGTTTGGTTTTTTAATTTAGACTAAAATCCTCTTGGATCCCTTAACTTAATTTCAGATAACGATTTAGTTATTTATCTTTTTTCGTCTCAACTAAATCATTTATCTCTCAAATTTTAAGCAAAGTTACCCTTTTCCATTGGTCTCCGTTACATTAATTAATCAGATGCTGATTTTACACCTACATGGCTATAAATATTCCTACTTGTCAAATCCCTAACCTACGTGTATTTTTCCTAACCTACGTAGATTAGGGTAACCATTAGGCTAAAAGATGCTGACTCCTGCGATGTTGACTCCTTCTCTCTCGTCGTCTTCCTCCATCTCCGCCGTCGCACCAAAAACCATATATATCTTCGTCCGTCGACCGATCTGCAAACCGAGAGATCTCGATAACAAAGATCTTTGCCGTTCAACCAGACTTTGTCCGCCCCCTGCCACATCCCAAAACTGCAGGGACCTTTGCAGACGAGCTCAGATTTCTTGTACCTGGCTACTTTGGACAGTTCGCATACCCCCGGTGGCGGTGGCACTGCTTTCAGTAACGTAAGAAGCACAAGCACAGCTAACTATAATAATGCTTTCGATTCCCGAAAAACGAACTCGCCGGAGCTCCACCCATTGCCGCCGTTGAACACGCACCAGTGTTTCCGGCGGATTTTCCGAACTAATATCAGTGACGTAGTGTCGAGCAAAGATGCGAGAACGAAGAGTTTTATTCTCCCAAAGGCTCCATTAACGGCAGAGAGAGATGTGGATCACCTTCTCGAAGGGATTTTGCTGCAATATATGTGGAGAATTTTAATGCGTCCAGATCGAATTCTTTCTCTACTTACTCTTCACATAACAACAGCATTCTGAAAAAATCGTTTTTCCAATCTCTCTTTGCAAATAAAACTTCGTTAGTTTTAAAAATTAATTTTTTTCAGAATCAGAACAACAAAGTTCAAATACTTGAACAAATCTGAATTTTTCGCAAGAAATATCCAGAATATTCTTTTTTCCAATAATTGGAAATTTCAAGACAGCTCTGAATAATTTGTGATTTTTGAAAAATAATTTTAGGACATGAGGCCAGATCTCAAAATTTCCAGCAACAGCAATGGTGAAAGATGAGATCTTGAGTTTAAATAATTAATGTAAGCAACTTAACAGCCACCTGGACAATAATTAACGATGTTACAAAAAAAAGAATAAACAAGGATAACTTTGCTTAAAATTTGAGAGATAAAGGACTTAGTTGGGACAAAAAAAATAAATCACTAAATCATTATCTAAAATTAAGTTAAGGGACCGAGGAGCATTTTAGCCTTAATTTATAATAATCTATTAATCTAATAAGCAATCTGAAAATACTAAAATTCGGAGAGAAAGAGAAAAATAGGAGAGAAAATGTGAGACACCAATGGAATTGTATTCATTATGAATGTCATAAGCCTCTATTTATAAGTGAAAATCTAGGGTTATAAGGACATACTAGTCATTCACTAAATACATGACTTATTTACTACATTCCCCCTTGAATGACTATTTATATAAATGTCTGTTGGACTAGTTTGAAGAAAAATCCTATGGAGTAAAACCAACCAAACTGTTTGTAGAGAAGCTTGTGACAAGCATAACTCGCAGCATACTACTGTTAGGAAAAACCGTGAGCAATATATATACTTGAATTTGCTCTCCCTCATATTGATCATACTTGTACAAATATTCACGTACCGCCTCTGTAAAACCTTATGGGATAAAAATTGAGCGATCATATGAGTATAAGTTTCTCCATGTACAAATCATTATTATAGGAGTATCTATATGTTGAGTCATCAAAACCTTGTCAAAAAAAAAACTTATAGGAAAACTTGATCGAAGGAAAAAGAGTACAACTACTCCTTATTTCAAATCTTGAGGAATAATTGATCTCTCCAACATCCTCATCATTTTATGAAAATGCTTCATCAAAACCTTATCACGAAAATCCAGTGGGAAAAATCCTAATAAATGAAAAAATAAAGTACATTATTCTGTCAATATGTCATCCTAGTTGTCTCGTTAAAAACCCTGCTAGGATATTGATTGTAACACCCCCAAAACGTTCAGGGTATATTACAGTGCCGTGGACCCCACCATTTGGAATCCACCAGGCTAACGTACCAACCCGGCATTACAACAAAAGATAAACATCATCAACATACACACGATTTCATAATTCAAGACATTCAAAACAAAAGACCGAACTCAACAATACCATTCAATATCAAATCTTCCCAAAACGGGTACACGACGATAATAAATCCAAGAAGGAAGTACTCGAGTACTTAAGCAATTGACATAAAAAATAAATTTAAAAGACATGACACCAAGCGGACGACCACTGAACAGAATCACTCTTGCCCATCATCCTAGTACGACCCGCATGCTCGTTCGCCTCCAAGACTTGTACTTGAAATACAAAAGTATTTCTCCCATTTAAGGGGTTAGCGACAACTGCTAGTGCAAGTACAATCCATTTGAACTACCATTCTAATCAGATGAAATATGCACCAAAATTATTTTTGAAAATATTTATATTCCGGAATATTACGGTGCACAAGCACAAAACACATTTCTCCAACAAAACATTTAAAAGGTTAAGGGTTGGTACGAGACTCACGACCACCGTACCCCGCAGAGGCCCCGTCGGACTATCCCTGTGTGGTTAACCCCAGTTCGTGATACGCACACACACACGGCAATATGTATCCCCAGAGGCCCCGTCGGACCATCCCTGGGTCAACATACACATTCACATCCTCGACATACACGGAATGCCATAATCTAAATACTAGAATATGCAATCAAATGTAAAGTACTTGCGTTTGCGACATCTTCGATGAAATGGGAATGAACAATGACTACGAATGACCCGGAGAGAACATGACCGTTCCTAAACAAAGGATTAACACAACTCAATTCTATACAATAACAATAATTGAATGGAATACGCCCACAACCCCGATTATAAGCTATGACAGGCGAGGGTTTTCACAAAACCTCCACGAATCAACAATCTATGGATTAAACACAACGGAATTGGGTTGGGAATTGCCCAATAACAATAATCAATAAGGAATATTACAATATAACCGAATAATTCGAGTTTAAACAAACAAAACCCGAAAAAACCCCAAAATTGACAAAGTTAGGGTTCTAGACGAAAATACCTTGAATTCAGACGGAGGAAGATGAGTACGTTGATGATGATATGCTCCTACGATCTCATGGTGATGAAGGATGAAGAATACACGGATTGAAAGTGATGGAAATCTCCCTGGAGGTTTTCGTGTCGCCCGATGAAGAAAAACGAGAGGAAGGAATGAAATGAGGTTCTGACCTCGCATTGCTTTAAAGCAATGGGTCATTACTTAATAACTAAGGGACCTTACGGCCGTAACTGTAATACCCGAGATCTTTGTTCTGGATTCATTGAATTTTCTGGGTTTTATCGGATTGTTATTGTCCTCATCGTTGGAATTTTGTGCCATGTTTTGGGTGTGCGTTATTGGGGCATGTGTTTGGAGGCATTTCGGATCACTTTGTGAGTTTTGGGGATTTTATAGTGTAGCGCACGCTAATACTTATGGCATAGCGCACGCTACTGTAACACCCCCAATCCGCTCAGGGATATTACACGCCGTAGAACCTTTCCTCAAGGATCTACCAGGCTGGTAATAACATATAACAACTCAACCATGCCTTTCAGGCTAAAATGACTCAGTAGACCGATTTGGTCTTTCCACAAATACATACAACTCAAATACAACTCATGCCCACGCAGGGGACAAAATACAACCACACCCGTACAACGGGAACAATATAGCAAATGGAAAATAAAGTACAACCGAACCAACACACGATGTACGGTTCCTCATGTGATTAGTATCGATCATCTTTCATCATCCTTCGTGGCCGACCAGTGTTATGCTCCAAAACCCGAATACAAAACAGACATCCACCCCGAATACTCTGGGTTAGCAAAACTCCACTATTTTGCTAGTGCAAGGACAAAGTGCAAATACGAGCCATACAATTCACATTCCACGAATAACAATAACCGAGGATCCTCAAAGATCCAAACGAAACGAAAAGTACTTCCCGAGGCAAGGGTTTGAGAAAACATTTCAAAATCGAAATATCATAAATCAATGGAAGTAATTTATAAAACGGTTTAGAATGCCATCGAGAGTTTTAATAGAAAACAATTTAGGATTATCAAATCCTACTTTTCAAAATCCAAAAGACAAAAGGGGTCACCGCCCCAAAGGTTTACTTTCCGAAAAATGACATTTACCAAACCGTTGGGATTTTAGCCCCAAATCCGTAAAACGACTTTTATAAAACCATTGGGATTTTAGCCCTAAATCTCATCAACTCACAGTACACGAGAACGACAACAAGGTTCGTCTTCCAACATCAAAATCCACAAATAAAGGATTTAAAACAAACAACAAAATACTCTAGTGCCATCCTAGCTAAGTAAGCCAAACGAACACTTACCTCTTACACACTTAGTCAATGCATGCAATCATGAAAACCGTTCAAAAAGCACTCATTTCCGGAAATGCCAATATCGAATCACATTTGTAAAAATACACCACAATTAACCGCGGACCCACAGCTTCGTGGATCCCTGCCGAGACCCCATCGGATCTAACCCACAGTGGTTAAAAGCAAGCTCGCGATTCCACAGCTTCGTGGAGCCCTACCGAGACCCCGTCGGATCTAACCCGTAGTGAGCATACACACACACACGTTACTCATGCAATACTAACATGCTAAGAATGTAAGTTCATTAAGAATACTCACTAGAGATGGCCATTAACTCGACACCATTACCAAACTCTTCAAAAATACAATAACAAGATTAAATACGGAATACACGATTCCATAACTTAAACAATAGGAGTATCATCATAAAATCCTTCAACGTTCAAAATAACCAAATCATAATCAATTCTCAAAACACCGTTCACAAATCACACTCGTTTTGAAAGAAAGCCTTTAACGAGGCCAAACCGAAATCCTTTGAAACTTCATTTCAAATAACCAAACAAACACATCAAGACGACCACCGATCATCATATCCATAAAACGAGAAAAGTATGGGCAAGGTACTTGCCTCGAATAACCACAACGCGGAGAATCGGCCGAAGTAGGTTGGCACGAACCGACTACGAACTCGCCGACTCCACCGAACGACAATCCACAACAACGAACTACGAATGAAAACAATAACAACGAAAATGAATTCCAAAGTACGACCCAAAGCCGCTGAATTCAAAGAACAAATGACGAAAGTTCAAGGATTTCCCCCAAAACGGCCAAGAACACGATTCGTTCCGTCAAAACCCGAAAACGGAATTCCAAGTTGAAATATGGATATACAATCCATAGAATATGTTTAACAACATCATTTAACCATAATCGATCCATCAAAACGGATGAAAAACGAGATCGGGACAAATCCCCCAAAAAGTCAATTCAAGGAAATCAAGAAATATACTTCGATTCGACGAAGAACTATGGATTAAATGATGTTAAACACAAGAATACTACCAAGATTAATCATACCCATCATGAATTTATCAACAACACGTATCGAATCGGACGAAAATGCAAAAATCCCCAAATTCACGAAATTAGGGTTCTAAGGAAGATTACCTTGATTATTTGGATCAAAGGATGATAACGGACGATTGATTGATGTTAAGAACTCAAGAACTTCATGGATTTGTTGTTAAACAACATGGCTTCGTCACCCATGAATCGCCAAACGCGGACGGAGAAGGAAGGAAATGAAAAACGAAGGGAAATGTGGTGGTCTGTCATATATATCTTGGCCGGAACTAGCGTGCGCTAGCCTTCCGGACTAGCGTGCGCTATCGGCCCGATCGGCCGAGCACTCTCGGCCATGGCCCGCATGACCCGGCACCACCGACCAGTGCCGACCATGACCGGGTCCACCCGACTCCGCTAGCGTGCGCTACGGCCGGAAGCTTCGCGCGCGCAGCGGCTGTCCGGTAGCCACCGGACTAACAAACTTACCTGTAACGTACGCTAGTCGGCCGGCGTCGCTACCCTGCCCGGTTAGCGTGCGCTACGACCGACGATGCGCGCGCTACTGCCGATCTGGACCGAGTCCAACCTCGAAACCCCACTCGGCCCGATAGCATGCGTTGGTCGACCCAGCTAGCGTGCGCTACACTGCCGGTTAGCGCGCGCGCCTTCCCGGCGATAGCGTGCGCTACGCCCGATTCTGCCGCATCTGTCCGGCGGTGCCCGCAATCGTCCGGCGATCCGCAACCGTCCGGCGATCCGCCAGTGGCTCGGCGACCCGATTTCCGAAACGTACGGGCGAACACGGCCGAAAAGTTCGCGGACAACATCAACGGCCCGAAATGAAAACATAATACCATATTTAATCATACGCGGCCAAGAAACGGGTCGAGACAACAATTACAGATACGGATACCCGTAATTTTCAAGAAATTACAAAATGGCCCAAAACGCCCGGAAATCACGATACGTGATCGAATAACCAAACCGAAGTTCACAGCACGTCTAACAAAGTTAAACGGACTTACGGGAAACTCGAAACAGCAGTTTCGAACGAGATTCGCAAGAACCGAACTCAAGCGCGGAAAAGTCGCTAAAAAGCACAGAACTCAACGAAACGACACCGAAACGAACTCGGATGTCAAAAAGTGTAGAATTAATCATTCTCAGAATGACGAAACGGACATGAGCGAGTCGTCAAAACAGACTTCCGCCGAAAAAAAAAGAAATTACCGGAAATCGAAATTACGGGTATTACATTCTACCCTCCTTAAAAGAAGTTTCGTCCCGAAACTTAAAACAAGTAGGGAGAAGAAATGTTCCGCCAGGAAAACTCAACGAGATACACAAGAATGCGCAACTAACGCCCAACGACGAAATGTTACAAACAACGCGAAGGAATATACGGCGTGTAAACACGCTCCACGGCGACCAACACGACGTCGCCGTTAGGGATATAATAAAACCAACAAACGACAAGCGTCATCAAACGGATAATATAGCCAAGTCAATTATCCGACAATCACAAAACACAACGAACGAAAATCAATACAATTGACCAACCCAACGGTACATCAATCAAAACGCGAGCCAATCGCTGAACAAAATACGGAATTCCACCGCCCAAGGGTTTGAAGATCGAAAACGAGACTAATTTCCCGAACTTAAGGGAATTAGGAAGGAGCCTGAATGCTCAACAATCACAAAACGAGAACAAAAACCGAACAAACCAACGATCGAGACAACAAAAATCGAACAATCATGTTCGAAACACGAAGGATAATAAAATTCAAACAACAACTCCAAGGCTCACATCTCGACTCGAGACAATATATGATCCGGTGAAAACAACAGGATGTGCATTCACATAAGATCCACAGGAAAGGGAATAGCAATTAAAAAGTCACAACGACAAACAAGTTATTCCGAAACGATACCACACTCGTTCGATAAACAAAAACAAGGGGCAGGACAAGCTCAGAAATGTCAACGAACATAATGAGTCGACAGAGTCAAAAACATAAGAGTTCCAAATCCGATCCACTTCGAATAAAAGAACTAATAGAACCAGATGATGTCACTCCTGAACAAGGTTCACAAGAATCGAACTGAACCCGAAAAAGTCACATCGATAACCAGATCGACCCACAACAAGATCACAGCTCGTTCGGACGATGAAACCGAAATACAGAACAAGTTCATAAAGTACCAACGAACATGAGCGAATCGATAGACTGGGGAAAGAGAAAATACAGAAGTCAAAATAGTACGGGCATTACCTCCGACCTCGTCCACGAAATTCACAAAAACGGAAGCAAGGCAACAAGACATCAAACAACCGACACATAACGGAACCATCACCGATGCACACGGTCATACGAAACCAAACTCTAACAGCTCGCACATGCGCGATAACGCAGAAATCACCATGAGATGGCAACATTCAATACCAACATTCCGCTTCTCACAGGGGGCTAGCACAACCAATGTGTGGAAAGCGACTCAACGCTCACACCGCCAATTCGATCATACTCGGGAGAAAGTATCAAAATGACAACGCGAACATCATACATACACACCCAGCCCTCAAACGGGAATGGATAGGTTTTAAAAACGAAAACCTCATTTTGAAAATAATTTAGAAGAACACCGGTTGATCTTGAGTATCACCTTTCAAAAAGTACAAACGTGAAACATCGTTATCGAGACATTGGAGAGCCATTTCGCATTTGATAAAAAAAATGAGGACACTTTCTCTTAGTGAAAACTTTCAGAATATTCGACCCTCGGGTCTAAATAAAAGTGTTTCTAAAACATTGAAAATATCTCAAAGCATTTTAGTCCTCGAAGTAGAAAATTTTTGAAATATATTGTGGCACCTAGGATGTACCACAAGAAAATAAGTCATTTGAAAAGTATGTCTCGAAATTTATTTTTCTAAGATACTCAAGGTTTTCAAAAATTCAATAGGCCAGAATGCCCAAAACTCACACATATCGATGTTCACTAAAACAACTCCTAGCACACGCATCAAAACGTTTAAAATCAAGACAATATATGTCTTTAAACGGGAATAAACGATAAAATACCACGTTCAGAACAAAACCACTGATAAAATACTCTCCCGCATTGGCTAGTGAACAAGTCGAACGCGTATAAGCACAAAGCTTCCACAATAGAACTTGTAAAACGTGCAGATCGATTCGAAATTCATCAGCCACGGACAAAAACAACAATAAAAAGACATCAAAAGCGACGACACTCCTCGTATAAATCAAATACGAGAGTCGACTAAATACATATCGTGAAATCAAAATCTACATAAGGATTCCACCACTTAACAAATAATCATAAAAATAGCTCGTGTCACACGAGGCACAACACAAAGAAGGGAGACTTACTTCCACAGGTCGCACGAAGATGATGATCGCCCCACGATACTAATCACGACCAACAAACTCACACGACGCGTCGCGACATGACTCGATCGGATAAAATCCGACGAAACAAGACTCAAACAACACGACTCGACCCGACGGCTAGGTTTCCTCAACCTAATCTCCGATACCATTTCGTAACACCCCAATCCGCTCGGGGATATTACACGCCGTAGAACCTTTCCTCAAGGATCTACCAGTGTAACGACATATAACAACTCAACCATGCCTTTCGAGGCTAAAATGACTCGATGGACCGATTTGGTCTTTCCACAAATACATACAACTCAAATACAACTCATGCCCACGCAGGGACAAAATACAACCACACCCGCATAACGGAACAATATAGCAATGAAAATAAAGTACAATCGAACCAACACACGATGTACGGTTCCTCATGTGATTAGTATCGATCATCTTTCATCATCCTTCGTGCGACTCGTGTTATGCTCCAAAACCTGAATGCAAAAATAGACATCCACCCCCCGAATACTCGGGGGTTAGCAAAACTCCACTGTTTTGCTAGTGCAAGGACAAAGTGAAAATACGAGCCATACAATTCACATTCCACGAATAACAATAACCGAGGATCCTCAAAGATCCAAACGAAACGAAAAGTACTTCCCGAGGCAAGGGTTTGAGAAAACATTTCAAAATCGAAATATCATAAATCAATGGAAGTAATTTATAAAACGGTTTAGAATGCCATCGAGAGTTTTAATAGAAAACAATTTAGGATTATCAAATCCTACTTTTCAAAATCCAAAAGACAAAAGGGGTCACCGCCCCAAAGGTTTACTTTCCGAAAAATGACATTTACCAAACCGTTGGGATTTTAGCCCCAAATCCGTAAAACGACTTTTATAAAACCATTGGGATTTTAGCCCCAAATCTCATCAACTCACAGTACACGAGAACGACAACAGGGTTCGTCTTCCAACATCAAAATCCACAAATAAAGGATTTAAAACAAACAACAAAATACTCTAGTGCCATCCTAGCCAAGTAAGCCAAACAAACACTTACCTCTTACACACTTAGTCAATGCATGCAATCATGAAAACCGTTCAAAAAGCCCTCATTTCCGGAAATGCCAATATCGAATCACATTTGTAAAAATACATCACAATTAACCACGGACCCACAGCTTCGTGGATCCCTGCCGAGACCCCGTCGGATCTAACCCACAGTGGTTAAAAGCAAGCTCGCGGTTCCACAGCTTCGTGGAGCCCTACCGAGACCCCGTCGGATCTAACCCGTAGTGAGCATACACACACACGTTACTCATGCAATACTAACATGCTAAGAATGTAAGTTCATTAAGAATACTCACTAGAGATGGCCATTAACTCGACACCATTACCAAACTCTTCAAAAATACAATAACAAGATTAAATACGGAATACACGATTCCATAACTTAAACAATAGGAGTATCATCATAAAATCCTTCAACGTTCAAAATAACCAAATCATAATCAATTCTCAAAACACCGTTCACAAATCACACTCGTTTTGAAAGAAAGCCTTTAACGAGGCCAAACCGAAATCCTTTGAAACTTCATTTCAAATAACCAAACAAACACATCAAGACGACCACCGATCATCATATCCATAAAACGAGAAAAGTATGGGCAAGGTACTTGCCTCGAATAACCACAACGCGGAGAATCACCAAGTAGGTTGGCACGAACCGACTACGAACTCGCCGACTCCACCGAACGACAATCCACAACAACGAACTACGAACGAAAACAATAACAACGAAAATGAATTCCAAAGTACGACCCAAAGCCGCTGAATTCAAAGAACAAATGACGAAAGTTCAAGGATTTCCCCCAAAACGGCCAAGAACACGATTCGTTCCGTCAAAACCCAAAGCGAATTCCAAGTTGAAATATGGATATACAATCCATAGAATATGTTTAACAACATCATTTAACCATAATCGATCCATCGAAAACGGATGAAAAACGAGATCGGGACAAATCCCCCAAAAGTCAATTCAAGGAAATCAAGAAATATACTTGATTCGACGAAGAACAATGGATTAAATGATGTTAAACACAAGAATACTACCAAGATTAATCATACCCATCATGAATTAATCAACAACACGGAACGAATCGGACGAAAATGCAAAAATCCCCAAATTCACGAAATTAGGGTTCTAAGGAAGATTACCTTGATTCGCTGGATCAAAGGATGATAACGGACGATTGATTGATGTTAAGAACTCAAGAACTTCATGGATTTGTTGTTAAACAACATGGCTTCGTCACCCATGAATCGCCAGCCGCGGACGGAGAAGGAAGGAAATGAAAAACGAAGGGAAATGTGGCTGGTCTGTCATATATATACTGGGCCGGAACTAGCGTGCGCTAGCCTTCTTGGACTAGCGTGCGCTATCGGCCAGTACCGGCCGAGCACTCTCGGCAATTGCAAGCATGAACCGGCACCACCGACCACCCGCCGACCATGACCGGTCCACCGACTCCCGCTAGCGTGCGCTACGGCCGAAGCTTCGCGCTAGCCGACTCCCGAGAGCCACCGGACTAACAAACTTACCTGTAACGTCGCTAGTCGGCCGGCATCGTGCGCTACCCGCCGTTAGCGTGCGCTACGACCGGCGATGGCGCGCTACTGCCGATCTGGCCGAGTCCGAACCTCGAAACCCCACCTGTCCGGCCCGATAGCGTCGTTGGTCGACCAGCTAGCGTCGCTACACTGCCCGGTTAGCGCGCGCGACCTTCCGGCGATAGCGTGCGCTATGCCGATTCTGCCAGATCTGTCCGGCCGGTGCCGCAATCGTCGGCCGATCCGCAACCGTCCGGCCGATCCAACCGCGTGGCTCGACGACCCGATTTCCAAAAACGTACGGAACGAACACGACGAAAAGTTCGCGGACAACATCAACGGCCCGAAATGAAAACATAATACCATATTTAATCATACGCGGCCAAGAAACGGGTCGAGACAACAATTACAGATACGGATACCCGTAACTTTCAAGAAATTACAAAATGGCCCAAAACGCCCGGAAATCACGATACGTGATCGAATAACCAAACCGAAGTTGACAGCACGTCTAACAAAGTTAAACGGACTTACGGGAACCTCGAAACAGCAGTTTCGAATGAGATTCGCAAGAACCGAACTCAAGCGCGGAAAAGTCGCTAAAAAGCACAGAACTCAACGAAACGACACCGAAATGAACTCGGATGTCAAAAAGTGTAGAATTAATCATTCTCAGAATGACGAAACGGACATGAGCGAGTCGTCAAAATAGACTTCCGCCGAAAAAAAAAGAAATTACCGGAAATCGAAATTACGGGTATTACAGCTACTGTGTTGTGGTTAGCGCACGCTACCTAATGTGTAGCGCACGCTAACTGGCAGTCCAGCGGTAGTCCAGGAGCTATTGGACTGGGACTGGGGTCTCGTTAGCGCACGCTAAGGTTGGTAGCTTACGCACGCTATCGACTACTTAGCGCATGCTAATCATTCTTTCTAGCGCACGCTACCTGGTAGGTGCAGATCATTCCAGGGGCTACTGGACTGGTTTTGTGACCCGTTAGCGCACGCTACGCTTATTGGCTAGCGCACGCTAACCGTGTTATAGGCCGAGTATTGTGGGGCATTGACCTCGTTAGCACGCGCTAATGCTATCTGCTTAGCGCACGCTAATAACTGTCTAGTATAAATACTGGACAGTAGGCTTTCTTTCCCCATTTTCTTCCTTTTTCTCTCCTTTTCATTCGCAGCCGTCGGGAGTGAGCTCATTAGGCGATTTTGAGCGATCTTCTTCATCAAGCTATATTTTGGAACAGGTTTGTAGATGTTTAACAACATCTAATCATCTTCTGGGTCCAAATCAAGGTAATCTCTTCTTAGAACCCTAGTTCTTGAATTTTGGGGGTTTGTGAGGTTTCGGCCGATTTAAGCCGATCTAGACCAGATTTTTGTAAGATCTTCATTTTATACTCGAGATACTTTGTTAATCCTGAGACTTTGTGGAATGAACTTCGTAAATTCTTATGTTCATCGATTATGTTGGTATGAGCCTTTGATATGTCCGATGAAATGCTCCAATGGGTAGAAATTAGGATGATTCCTATATTTTCTAAGTATTGTTGATTCATGGTGGTATTATTTTCGTAGTATTCGTGGGCTGTCGAATTCTTGGTCGTTTTTGGAAGTTCGATGGCTACCCGACCGTGCCCGTTCGTCGTTTCATCGCTCGTGATATCGAGGCAAGTATCTTGCCCATATGTTTCATGTTTCGTAGACGTAATTGTGGTGAATGATTTTATGCGCTATCCAAACGTTTAAATGAACCTTAAAAGAATCGGTATATTCTCAATAAATGTTGTCTTTCCAAAGATAACTCGTATGCTTTGTAAACAAATGTGTTTTCGTAATATGTGTGTTGGTTTTGTATGCGGGAATATGTTACAATAATATTTAGTGAATATAGTAAACCGTATTAATTGCCGAGGATTGTGTATTGATAAGTGTAATTGTTAAGAGAAAATGTGATACCATGTGATATGATTTGTGACTCCTTTATAAGGAGGTGGTGATGTTCCTTGTGGTTTGTAAATTGTATGTGCTTGTTATTATGTGATCGTTGTAAGTGATATGCCTCCGGGTAAGATTGTTGAATCTCCGGGATCCGTACTTGCTAGTACGGGTCGGGCGTGACCGTAGGGTTATCCAATCGGGTATGTCTTGTGGGAACTCCGAGGTTCGTGGCTTGTTAGCGCGATACCGGGGATAACTTGTGGGTTTATTCATCGGGTGTGTCTTGCGGGGACTCCGAGGTTCGTATCTTGTTAGCGCGATTGTAATATCCGCAATTTTCGATTTTCGGTAAATTTCTTTTTTTGTCCGGAGTCCGTTTTGACGACTCGCTCATGACCGTTTCGTCATTCTGAGAATGACTAATTCTGCACTTTTTGTCATCCGAGTTCGTTTCGGTGTCGTTCTGTTGAGTTCCGTGCTTTTTGGCGACTTTTCCGCACTTGAGTTCGATTCTTGCGAATCTCGTTCGAAATTACTGTTTCGAGTTTCCCGTAAGTCCGTTTAACTTTGTTAGACGTGTTGTGAACTTCGGTTTGGTTATTCGACCACGTATCATGATTTTCGGATGTTTGAGCCGTTTTGGTAATTTCCTATAAGTTTAGGGAATTTGTTCCTTGTTCGGTTTTGATCGTGTACCTCGGACCGTTTTGGGTTACTGGTTATTGTTTCTCATTGTGTGTATTTTCCTCGATCGTTAGGTCGGCATATCGTGTTTTGGTGATCGTCTTTTCGTTTTGGTAGCGTTGTTTTCTCCCGTAATGCGTCTGTCGGGACACATGCAAAACGGCGCAAGACCCGCGGCATTTTGCGCCGTGTCGCCCAGTCGAAACCTTTGTCAGAAACGGCGCAAGACCCGCGGCATTTTGCGCCGTGTCTGTGCGCCGTGTCGCACAGGTCGCCCACGACCGGAACACGGCGCTATTTGGACCGTTTGTTGCGCCGTGTTCTGTCCAGTATATATAGGACAGACACGGGTTTTGACCCCATTTTTCACCATTCCTCTCGTCTCTCCGCTCCCTCATTGCGATTTTGGGCGATTCCAACCAGATATTGCATTCTAGCACCTTATAACTCGGATTTGGACATTCTAACACGAATCAATCATCTTCCTTCCACCATTCCATCGTTGAGTTGAGGTAATTGGTCATTATACCTAATTTTAGGGTTCTTGGCTATAATTCATTTTTATTTTCGTTTTTGCTTCGATTGATGATGAACATTAGTTGGGTAATCATGGTGTTATGTTTTCCTAGAACTTTAGCGGATAAATTCCAAGTTTTTCCCCTTCGTTGATCGAATTTGAACTTTATGCCTCAATAGTGTTCGGCGGATTGTCCCTTAGGATAGAACGTCGATTAATTCGTGGTTTCTCAGTGGAATTATAGTTGATTGAGTCTTTATGTTGTTAGGGTCGAATTCTTGTGAAGAACTCGAGTCGGGACCCTTCCGTTCATTGTCTTCCTCGGGGTCCGAGCTTCCCGGTCGAACCGTGTTCTTTGGAGCGTTTGGTAGCGGTTATTAAGGCAAGTATCTTATTATACGACTTGTATCTTGCGACTAGTAATTACGTATGATATGCATGACGATTTTACTTGCCTTCGTAAATATGTTCCGTTTGAGTTGGTTGTGTTTTCCGAAATTTGAAGGCTTTGTGATAATAGTGATATATTGGTATACGTGTTAGGCGTTGTGCCATTTGTGCAGGATTGCGATGTACATATGAGATGGTTGTACACGTGTTTGTTCAATGTATTGTGTACCGAATGTGTGTTATGTTGGTTAAGAGTCGTTGTGATGATCATGATGTTTGTGTTGTTTGGTTTACATACTTGATTGTACATTTCGGTGTAATGTGGAATGGCTTGACATTTAATGATTATGAATTGTGTCGTGTCGATGTGTGTGTGTTCCAGGTAGGGTCTGACGAGGCCTCTGGAGTTCAGTACATGATGTGTACGAACAAAGTGTGTGATCCAGGTAGGGTCTGACGAGGCCTCTGGAGTCCGGTACATGACGTGTACGGACAAGGTGTGTGATCCAGGTAGGGTCTGACGAGGCCTCTGGAGTTCGGTACATGATGTGTACGAACGATGTTGTGACCGGGTAGGGTCCATTGAGGCCTCCGGAGTTCGGTACATGATGTGTACGAACAGTGTGTGTGGTCCGGGTAAGGTCCGTCGAGGCCTCCGGAGTTCGGTACATGATGTGTACGAACAATGATTGTGTAGCAGTGATTGTTCGGGCTAAGGACCTAATGTTTACGAAAAGGTTTTGTAAATTGGGACTCGAGGTCCAAAAGAATTTCTGCTTTAAAAATCCCCGAGATGATGTGTTCCTTTTCAAATATCTCTTACTTGAGTTCGAAATTCTAAAACTTCTCGGGAACATTTTGATAATTGATTTACATATTAAATTCGTAGTTGCTATTTGCTTGTTACATTTCGTATGGTTTGATACTTGCACTAGTAAAACAGTGGAGTTTTACTAACCCCCGAGTATTCGGGGGGTGGATGTCCTGATGCATTCGTGTACATGCGAGGTTCGGGAGCAACACGGGATTAGCACAAGGGGATGACGAGTGCGATACTAATCAAGAGTTGAGAGTTGGTAGAGTTTAGTTGTATTGTTAGAGTTGATTCGGTCTTCCAGTATTGTATTTCGACCCCTGTGTGGGTAATGTTGTTAGTCGATCCTGTTGATAGAGTTGTGTGACCTCATCGGTGCTGTGTTTATGTGTAAGTGACCTTAACAGTGCAGATATTATATTGCTTGACCCTGGCCGGGCAAGCATTTGGTTGTTTATGGATGTTTAGCCTGGTAGATCCTTGCGGAAAGGGTTTACGGCGTGTAATATTCCCATACGGTTTTGGGGGTGTTACATTTATGGTATCAGAGCTTAGGTTGCGGAAACCTAGGCTGTTGAGTCGAGTCGAGTCGTGATTTGTCGAGTAATGTGTTGTCTTGTCGTTCGAGTCGTCAGGTGACAAGTTGAGTTGTGCGTAGTCACAACGCGTTGGATATGTTGTCGGATGAGATTAGTATCGTGGGCGACCGTCATCTCCGTGCGGCCTGTGGACGTAAGTCTCCTCTTTTATGCGAAGTACCTATGTATCATGATTGTATCTAAATGAGTTAATTGCGGTGCCTAATTTTATTTGCACGGTGTTGTGAATATAGTTGTATTTAATACGTGTGACATATAGTATATGTATAAAACTGGGCCTATTGTTGTTTTACCTTTGAACCACTGTGAGGGGTGGTATAGTGTGAAAATTGAGAACCTTGTTGGGTTTCGAATAAGGTATCGACGATTGAGTTCGTGAGAAACTCCGAGGAACGGTTTTGTTATATGTTTAAACTAGATGCTGTGAGACGTATTCAATTGGATTGTGCATGTTGGACTGTATTTTTTTTTCTCCGCTGCGTGAGTTCTTTCAAATGGCTTTCGGCCTTTTGCCAATTGAGTTTGATTTCGAAAACCGATTCCTTTAACCAAGTTTTTGGCGTTATGGCCTTGAACGTTTTGGCAAAATTCTTGTGACGATACTTAGTATTTTGTAAATGGCTTTTGTGAGTTTTTGAAATATTACTGTCATCGGGCTTTTTAACGTTGTAAATGGTTTTTAGCCTGGTGAGTTCCAGCGCGGGACCCACGGCGCTATAATATTTTGCGTAATTACCTAGAGTTTTGGGCATTCTAGCCCATTGAATTATCTTTAAAAAAAACCTTGAGTATCTTAGAAAATAAATTTCGAGACGTACTTTTAAAATGAATTATTCTCTCGTGATACATCCAAGGTGCCACAATATGTTTTAAAATTCTTCTACCTCGAGGACCCAAAATGTTTTGAGATATTTTCAATGTTTTATAAACACTTTTACTTAGACCCGAGGGTCGAATATTCTGAAAGTTTTTCACTAAGAGAAGGTGTCCTCATTTTTGTTCAAACGCAAGATGACTTTCAAGGTCTCGAAAATGAGGTTTGTTCAACTTTTTGTAAAATGATACTCAAGATCAACTGGCGTTTCCAAACTGTTTCCAAAAAGGTGGTTTTCGTTTTAAAACCTATCATTCCTGTTTGTAGTCCAGGAATGTGTGTATGATATTCACATTATTGTTAGAATGTTAGCTCCCGAGTGTGATGGAATTGGTGGTGTGAACGTTGAGTCGTTCGCCATGCATATGTTTTGTTAGCCCTTTGTGGGAGGTGTGATGACGATCTTTAATGTTGTCATTTCGTGGCGGCTTGCGTGTTATCGCACCTGTGTGAGCTGTTAAAGCTTGGGTTTGTACGTTTGTGTACATGTGCGATTGTTTCATGATGTTTGTAATTGTGTGCTAGTTATTGTTCGGGCTGTTAAGGTCGCCGAACGATACCGTCATTGCTGTAGTGTTTATGTGTGTACTACTTTATGATGGTAATCGTTGTATATGATATGTGTTATGATTCTTTGTTGTGCCGAGTTGGCATCTCCGCTATGTTGTTTTGCGACGTTATACCCCATTGTATTTTCGGTATGCCGAGCCGAGGCGTTTCAACCGTGGTGTGCCAGGGGCATGCACGTGTAAATTGTCCTTCTCAACGGTAACACATTTGAAGTGCGTACTCGAGGGACACCGAATTCAGTTTTGCGAATTGGCTACCGAGACTTTCGGAGTTCGCGCTCCAGCACAAGTTATCAGGATCGGCTTTGAGAGGCCTTTGAAAGATGTTCCTGTCGGTTGCTTGTTGTGTTGTCACCTTGATTTCGTGTTGTGAGTTTCGGGAACGATACTTCTTTTAGAAGAGGTCGAACATAATACCCGTATTATTTTTGGCTCCTGCATTTTCTCTTTCTCAATTCTATCGGCTCGCTCGTGTTCGTTGATACTTTCTGAACTTGTTCTGTATTCCGGTTTCATCGTTCGAACGAGCTGTGATCTTGTTGTGGGTCGATCTGGTTATCGCTGTGACTTTTTCGAGTTCGGTTCGATTCTTGTGAACCTTGTTCGGAAGTGACATCATCTGGTTTTATTAGTTCTTTTATTCGAAGTGGATCGGATTTTGAACCTCTGTATTTTCGACTCTGTCGACTCGTTTATGTTCGTTGACATTTTCTGAGCTTGTCCTGCCCCTTGCTTTTGTTGATCGAACGAGTGTGGTATTGTTTCGGAACAACTCGTTTGTCGTTGTGATTTTTCAATTGCTATTCCCTTTCCTGTGGATCTTATGTGTGTGCGCACCTTGTTGTTTTCACCGGGTCATGTTTTGTCTCGAGTCGAGATGTGAACTTCGGAGTTTGTCGGTTGAACCTTATTGTTCTTCGTGATCCGAACGTGATTATTCGATTTTTGTTGACTCGATCGTTGTGGTTGATCATTGATTGTTCGTTTTTTTGTTGATCTCGTTTCGTGATTTTTAAACGTTCAGACTCCTTCGTAATTCCCTTAAGTTCGAGAAATTAGTCTCGTTTCGATCTTCCAACCCTTGGGCGGTGGAATTTCGTATTTCTTCAGCGTTTGGCTCGCGTTTGGATTGATGAACCGTTGGGTTGGTCAATCGTATTGATTTTCGTTCATTGTGTTTCGTGATTGTTCGGATAATTGACTTGATTGTATTATCCATTTGATGACGCTTGTCACTTGTTGGTTTTATTATATCCCTAACGGCGACGTTGTGTTGGTCGTCGTGGAGCGTGTTTTCACGCCGTATATTCCGTTGCGTTGCTTGTAACGTTTCGCCGATGGGCGTAAGTTACGTGTTTCCTTGCGTATCTCGTTGAGTTTTTCTGGCGGGATATTTCTTCTCCCTACTTGTTTTAAGTTTCGGGACGAAACTTCTTTCAAGGAGGGTAGAATGTAATATCCGCAATTTTCGATTTTCGGTAAATTTCTTTTTTCGTCCGGAGTCCGTTTTGACGACTCGCTCATGACCGTTTCGTCATTCTGAGAATGACTAATTCTGCACTTTTTGTCATCCGAGTTCGTTTCGGTGTCGTTCTGTTGAGTTCCGTGCTTTTTGGCGACTTTTCCGCACTTGAGTTCGATTCTTGCGAATCTCGTTCGAAATTACTGTTTCGAGTTTCCCGTAAGTCCGTTTAACTTTGTTAGACGTGTTGTGAACTTCGGTTTGGTTACTCGACCACGTATCATGATTTTCGGATGTTTGAGCCGTTTTGGTAATTTCCTATAAGTTTAGGGAATTTGTTCCTTGTTCGGTTTTGATCGTGTACCTCGGACCGTTTTGGGTTACTGGTTATTGTTTCTCATTGTGTGTATTTTCCTCGGACTGTTAGGTCGGCATATCGTGTTTTGGTGATCGTCTTTTTCGTTTTGGTAGCGTTGTTTTCATCCCTGCACGCCGTCGCCGTGACTGTGCAAAACGGCGCAAGACCCGCGGCATATTGCGCCGTGTCGCCCAGGGTCGAGCACTGTCAGAAACGGCGCAAGACCCGCGGCATTTTGCGCGTGTCTCGTGCGCCGTGTCGCATGTGGTCGCCACGACCAAAGAACACGGCGCTGAACACGGCGCTATTTGGACCGTTTGTTGCGCCGTGTTCTGTCCAGTATATATAGGACAGACACGGGTTTTGACCCCATTTTTCACCATTCCTCTCGTCTCTCCGCTCCCTCATTGCGATTTTGGGCGATTCTAACCAGATATTGCATTCTAGCACCTTATAACTCGGATTTGGACATTCTAACACGAATCAATCATCTTCCTTCCACCATTCCATCGTTGAGTTGAGGTAATTGGTCATTATACCTAATTTTAGGGTTCTTGGCTATAATTCATTTTTATTTTCGTTTTTGCTTCGATTGATGATGAACATTAGTTGGGTAATCATGGTGTTATGTTTTCCTAGAACTTTAGCGGATAAATTCCAAGTTTTTCCCCTTCGTTGATCGAATTTGAACTTTATGCCTCAATAGTGTTCCGGATTGTCCCTTAGGATAGAACGTCGATTAATTCGTGGTTTCTCGGGAATTATAGTTGATTGAGTCTTTATGTTGTTAGGGTCGAATTCTTGTGAAGAACTCGAGTCGACCCTTCCGCTCATTGTCTTCCTCGGTCCGAGCTTCCCTCGAACCGTGTTCTTCGGAGCGTTTGGTAGCGGTTATTAAGGCAAGTATCTTATTATACGACTTGTATCTTGCGACTAGTAATTACGTATGATATGCATGACGATTTTACTTGCCTTCGTAAATATGTTCCGTTTGAGTTGGTTGTGTTTTCCGAAATTTGAAGGCTTTGTGATAATAGTGATATATTGGTATACGTGTTAGGCGTTGTGCCATTTGTGCAGGATTGCGATGTACATATGAGATGGTTGTACACGTGTTTGTTCAATGTATTGTGTACCGAATGTGTGTTATGTTGGTTAAGAGTCGTTGGGATGATCATGATGTTTGTGTTGTTTGGTTTACATACTTGATTGTACATTTCGGTGTAATGTGGAATGGCTTGACATTTAATGATTATGAATTGTGTCGTGTCGATGTGTGTGTGTTCCGTGTGGTCTGACGAGGCCTCTGGAGTTCGGTACATGATGTGTACGAACAAAGTGTGTGATCCAGGTAGGGTCTGACGAGGCCTCTGGAGTCCGGTACATGACGTGTACGGACAAGGTGTGTGACCCAGGTAGGGTCTGACGAGGCCTCTGGAGTTCGGTACATGATGTGTACGAACGATGTTGTGACCGGGTAGGGTCCGTTGAGGCCTCCGGAGTTCGGTACATGATGTGTACGAACAGTGTGTGTGGTCCGGGTAAGGTCCGTCGAGGCCTCCGGAGTTCGGTACATGATGTGTACGAACAATGATTGTGTAGCAGTGATTGTTCGGGTAACATTTTAAATATGGATCTCGGACTCATAATGATATATTATTTAGTATGCTTTGAAACGAGAATCGGGCTAAGGCCCTAATGTTTACGAAAAGGTTTTGTAAATTGGGACTCGAGGTCCAAAAGAATTTCTGCTTTAAAAATCCCCGAGATGATGTGTTCCTTTTCAAATATCTCTTACTTGAGTTCGAAATTCTAAAACTTCTCGGGAACATTTTGATAATTGATTTACATATTAAATTCGTAGTTGCTATTTGCTTGTTACATTTCGTATGGTTTGATACTTGCACTAGTAAAACAAAGGAGTTTACTAACCCCGAGTATTCGGGGTGGATGTCCTGCCTGCATTGTGTACATGCAGTTCGGGGAGCAACACAGGATTAGCACAAGGGGATGACGAGCTGCGATACTAATCAAGAGTTGAGAGTTGGTAGAGTTTAGTTGTATTGTTAGAGTTGATTCAGTCTTCCGCTGTATTGTATTTCGACCCCTGTGTGGGTAATGTTGTTAGTCAGTCCTGTTGATAGAGTTGTGTGACCTCATCGGTCTGTGTGTTTATGTGTAAGTGACCTTAACGGTCTGTATTATTATATTGCTTGACCCTGGCCGGGCAAGCATTTGGTTGTTTATGGATGTTTAGCCTGGTAGATCCTTGCGGAAAGGGTTTACGGCGTGTAATATTCCCATACGGTTTTGGGGGTGTTACAGCGATGACGGGATAACTTATGGTTGTGGAGTGATCGTGTGATGTACATGTCATGGGTTGTCCAATCGGGTAAGTCTCGTGGAGGCTCCGAGGTTCGTAGCTTGTTAGTGCGATGCCGGGCCAACTATGAACGTACGTATGGTTATGATTGTGTGACTGGTGTCACTGTGATATATGAATTGGTATGGTTACCCATTGGGTTATTCACTCGGGTATGTTCTACGGGAGCATCTAAGGTCCGTGGTTTGCTAGCACGGGACGCGAATAATATGTAGAAACATGCTGTTATGATATGATCGGGTCCTAGACTCCGTGCTTTGTTACCGGAATGGTATGAGTGGGTCGTGGACCCCGTGCGTTACTATCATAATTGTATTTTGGGAAAGTGATTTTTGGGCTGTGTCCCTAAATGGTTTTGAAAGGCTTAAAAATTTTTAAATCCCAAATGTTTTCAAAACTCTCGAGATATTAAAATGTTCTACAAGATGTATACCGGGTTTACCCCTATCTTTCGACTGAACCATTTTGATCAAGTGATTTATCTCGGGAAGTACGTTCATGATTATTATGTATTGGAGTATGAAATGTATGGCTTGTATTTGTATTTTATACTTGCACTAGCAAAATAGTGGAGTTTTGCTAACCCCCGAGTATTCGGGGGGTGGATGTCTGTATTGCGTCTAGGTACTTGTAGGTTGCTGGGGAGCGAATCACAGAATCGGTACGAAGGATGATGGAAGACGATAATACTAATCACATGAAGACCAGTCATTGAGTATTTCGGTAGAGCTTTGTTGTTTGTCTCTTCGTTGTGTTATTCTCCTGTTCTAAGGGAATGTTGATGTATTCCAACCCATGCATGGGTATGAATTTTGAGAAAGAGTTATGTATATTTGATGCGTGTGTTGTGGAAAAGACCAAATCGGTCTAGTGAGTCGTTATTAGCCATGTTGGCATGTATCTTTACGGTGTGTTTTCCACTTTCAGCCTAGTAGATCCTCACGGAGAGGGTCTACGGCGCTGTAATATTCCCAATTGGTTTAGGGGTGTTACAAATTATGGTATCGGACCTTAGGTTGTGGAAACCTAGGCTGTCGGGTCGAGTTATGTGTTGTCGGGTCTTGTCTTATCTTGTCTTGTCAGATTTTGTCTGACTGAGTCGTGTCGCGATGCGTCGTCTGTAGGTCGGTCGTGATTAGTATCAAGGTGCAGCCATCATCTTCGTGCGATCTGTGGATGTAAGTCTCCCCACTATATTGTTGTGTCTCATGTTACACAAGCTTGTGTGATATTTGTGTTATGATGAAGAGTTAAATGTTAATCATGAATACGTCCTCCATGTTTGTCTGATTTTTTGTAATGTGCCGGTGTATATGTATATATATATATATATATATATATATATGTGTGTGTGTGTGTGTGTGTGTGTACATTTGTATAAATCGTTTTTACAGGAATAATGTTCTAGTGTGATTACACTAAGAAGGCTTATTAATTTGATACTTTAATGTTTCAACTATTTTGGGAAAGACACATAAATTTTCATTTTTAAAATATCCTCCAAGAGAGGAAAAGAGTTTGCTTTTCGTATGATGACCTTGAGGCTGAAAATTTTGAGAATTCAAACTAAATATATTCTATTTTGTTTTCATCTTGCATTGCAAATTTTCAAAATTTGATTTTTAAATACTCAATTGAGGTCTATCAAAACTTTACTTGAGATGTGTCTTTCGCTTTCAATTTTTCGGTTGCACGAATTTCAGTTAAAAGGTATGTAGTGAGGATGTTATTGATTTGGCTATAATGCTCAGAGTTGTAATTAAAGTGGTGGTGTGAATGCTGAGTCGTTCGGTAGGCACTCGTCGAGATAGTTCTCTTGACCGAGAGGTGGAGACTCTGTGTGGAATGTTATTTAACTTCTGATGGTTATCTGTGTAATGTGATAATGATGTGAAATGTTAGTCTTCAGATTTATACGCTGTTGTTTATTTGTAATCTCCAGTCTAATACCGTTGATGGGTGATTATGAATGTGTTACCAAACTTGCACAGCTAACACGCGTCATCTTTTGTTGTGGAACACGCTTTCTAGTTGAGCAAAAGTTTTGGGACTGCACTTTTGCTGTCGGGCCTAACTTTTGCAGTCGATCATCTGTGAGTGGATTCCACGTGTGTTGTAATAGTTGTTGTGTGTGATTATGTGATTTTCATTACGTTAGGTTGTTGCTTGTTAATATGCCGAGGGGCAGAGGTCGTGGTCATAAACGTGGTACTGATGGCCACGGGGATCAGAGGCGTGATCGAGAGAATACTGTCAGGAATGATATTGGCTTCGGTGTTGCTACTATATTGCAACAAGTAGTGACTCAGATAACTCAATTGAACCAGGCAGTAAAACGTAGCATTGACGCGAATCAAAACGTCGGCATAAATCAATGGCTTCGCGAGGTAGTTCATATGAATCCCCCTCAATTCGCCGGTGGTACGGATGAGTTGGGCTGGGATGGTTGGATTTTCCAGTTGGAAAGATATTCGAGGATGTCGATTGTCCCGAAGAGTGGAAGGTGCCTGTCGCTCAGTACCTTCTTGACAAAGATGCTGTTAATTGGTGGGAAGTTGTTAAACCTCGTGATCGTAATGTCACATGGGCGGAGTTCCAGGCATTTATGGAAGCTGAGTTCTGTCCGAAACCGATTAGAGAGCAAAGGATTCGTGAATTTTATTTGGTAGAACCATAAGATCTTTCAGTGTCACAGGCTATCATCGACTATAGCAAACAACTCAGTTAT
Source organism: Orobanche coerulescens (assembly GCA_033398695.1). Lineage (NCBI taxonomy): Eukaryota > Viridiplantae > Streptophyta > Magnoliopsida > Lamiales > Orobanchaceae > Orobanche > Orobanche coerulescens. The sequence goes on from CM065801.1 coordinate 71,920,058, forward strand.
ATGCGAGATCGGGTAAGAACAGAGGAAGAGAAGATCTTTCACTTTGACAGACGGATGAAGCCAGAGATTTGCATGTATATGTCGGGACTCACTTGCACTTCATTGAGGGACTATTAAGATCGAGCCTTAGCCCGTGAACTAGCATCGTTATCATCGGAGCGTGTGCCCGAGTCGAAGAAGCAGAGGAAGTCCGATGACCTTGTAGACAGTGCAGGAGTTGGTGTTTCTAGTTTGCAATGTCGTAGTCTTTCCGCTGTGGAAGCTTCGTCGCTCGATGCGTGGGACTGAGATTTCCAAGTCGTCTGCTTTGACTCGTGGTAAACCCAGGAGGTGTTTTAACTGCAGTGTGTCAGGGCATGTTCGTGCACATTGTCCTTCTCCGCCAGTAACGTGTTACAAGTGCGGGCTCGAGGGACACCGGGTTCAGTTTTGCGAGTTGGGCACCGAGCCTTCCGAGACGCGGACTTGAGCACTGATATCAGAATCGACTCTGAGGAGCCCCTGAGTGGTGTAGTCCATCAGTTATATGTTATGTTATTTCCCTCGCTTTGTTGTTTCGAATTTCGGATATAAACTTCTTGAATCGGAATGTTGAATTTCTATATTTCCATTCTTGTCGACTCGTTTGTGCTCGTTGATATTTTTCGAACTCGTTCTATTCTTCACTTTTCATTGTTGGACAAGTTGTGGTACTGTTTCGGAGAACTTCGTTGTCTCTGCGACTTTTCCCAAATTCGACTCCATTCCTATGAGTCATATGTTAATGCATATCTTATCGTTCTTACCAGACCACCTATTGTCTCGAGTCGAAGTGTGGACTTCGGAATGGTTATTAGATTTTGTCGTCCGTCGTGATTCGAATATGGTTGTTCGACCAATGTGTCTCAATCGTTGTGGTTCGATCGCTTGTTGTCCAGTCTTGTTGGTCTTGTATCATGATTTTTTAGCGTTGAGATTCCTTCGTAATTTCCTTAAGTTCGGGAAATTAACTTCGTTTTCGATCTTCCAATCCTCGTGTTGTGGAATTTCGTATTTGTTCAGGGATTAACTCGTGTTTTGATTGATGTACTGTTTGGGTTGTTCAACCATACTGATTTTTGTCCGTGCATTTTGTTATCATTCTGAAATGGCCATGTGGATGTTAGCAGCTACGTGCCGCATGTGAATCGTTGCAAGTCGTTGGCAACGGACAACGTGTGTTATCTGAGATTTTTTTTGCGTCAATTGTTTTATGTTTTAAGTTTCGGGGATGAAACATATTTTAAGGGGGGGGGTAGAATGTAATACCTGAGAGCTTTGTTTCGGATTCGTTGAGTTTTCTGGGTTTTATCGGATTGTTATTGTCCTCATCATTAGAATTCTGTGCCATGTTTTGGGTGTGCCTTATTGGCGCATGTGTTTGGAGGTGTTTCGGATCACTTTGTGAGTTTTGGGGATTTTGTGGTGCAGTACACGCTAATGCTTGTGGCATAGCGCACACTACTGTGTTGTGGTTAGCGCATGCTACCGGATGTGTAGCGCACGCTAACTGGCAGTCCAGCGGCAGTCCAGGAGCTACTGGACTGGGACTGGGGTCTCGTTAGCGCATGCTAAAGTTGGTAGCTAGCGCACGCTATAGACTGCTTAGCACACGCTAATCATTCTTTCTAGCGCACGCTACCTGGTAGGTGCAGATCTGTCCAGGGGCTACTGGACTGGTTTCGTGACCCATTAGCGCACACTACGCTAATTGGATAGCGCATGCTAATCGTGTTACAGGCCGAGTATTCTGGGGCATTGACCTTGTTAGCGCGCTCTAATGCTCTCTGGTTAGCGCACACTAATAACTGTCCAGTATAAATACTAGACAGCAGGCTCTCTTTCCCCATTTTCTTCCCTTTTCTCTCCTTTTCATTCGCAGCCGTCGGGAGAGAGCTCATGAGGCGATTTTAAGCGATCTTCTTCATCAAGCTTCATTTTGGAACGGATTTGTAGATGTTTAAAAACATCTAAGCATCTTCTTGGTCCAAATCAAGATAATATCTTCTTAGAACCCTAGTTCTTAAATTTTGGGGGTTTGTGAGGTTTCGGCCGATTTCTAGACCAGATTTTTGTAAGATCTTCATTGTATACTCGAGATCTTTTGTTAGTCCTGAGACTTTGTGGAATGAACTTCGTAAATTCTTATGTTCGTCGATTATATTGGTATGAGCCTTTGAGATGTAACACCCCAAACTAGGCGACTATTAAAGTGCCATGGACCCCCAAGTGGGACCCACCAGGCGAATGAAAATTAATGACTTAGATAACATAATCGCAGTACCGAACCACATTATATCATCCATTACTCCGATAAGGAGTTTTAAGTACAACACACCTAAGATAATACAGAATACATGTATATTTTATATGAAGATAAAATATACAGCACTGAATGAAACGGAGTATCCAAATGGAAATCTGCAGCGGAAAATAAATGACGACAACATGAATGACTGAAAGGATTGGGCCCCCCTACTAGTATCACTGGGACTCCTCGCCGTCAACGTTCTCTTCCCGTGCTTTTGCCTTGCCATGAACTGAAAACAATATCCCCCAACGGGGTCAGTTACACAGAACAACAATCCACAAGGGTTGAATACACACAATCATGATATATCTAAATTATGAAAGTAAGCTGAAGGGGGCATCGTCGCCCGTAATGGTATGTGCATGTGCACAAGACGAGTGACCGGACACACCCGTCCTTGTACCTAATTAGTCTCACAGAGGTACGTTACCGTGTGCACAGTCCATTGTGTCGGTGAACCCGAACACATGACCATCATATGCCCGACTAAAAATCCCACACATCACCACCTGGACACGCAATACGAACCCAGAAGGTCATATGAACGAGAATGACCATGATGAATATTAATGAATAACAATTCGACAAAGTCAAGAATGACTCACCGAGATGAAATAATAGTGAAGTGAATGATAGCTCAATGAAATGATTGGAACCGTCGTTCCTCGTGAATGAAGTGATTATTCGACAATTACAAGTCTCAATACGGTTAATACATTATGAATGAGTTATGATTATGAATGAACAACAACAAAAGGAATGAATATCCTTTTAGCCAAGTAAGAATTATCTTACACAACACCGGTGAAAAATGTCCTTCCACGAACAAACGTCCTAAATGAGGTGTCGGTCACTCGAACCACCTTGAATAACACAATTACCAACAATCCGTTCAACATACGAATCAAACACGATTATAACAACTCAAAACGTCGATACGACTAAACCAAGTTTATTGGGGCATTATATCAAACACGTTGTAACCAATCTTCGATTGTTTACAACCAGTCCTTAACTATACCAATATCAAATCCCCAAGGAGTGTTCCAAACCAACAAAACATCTTCAATACAATCAATAATCCAATATGAATATCCAAATTCGTGATTACAACAACAACTAATCGAAAACCCCCAAATCCAACTCAATATTTAAAGTGTTCTTGAATAACCCTTCAATAATCCAATGAATATTCATACACACTCATAATCATAAGTATATCTCTTCATACAACATGATTATAACGACCAAAACATCATATCTCAACACAAAATCGAAATCCAAGATGTTGAAGAATATTACCTTTGAAGATCCAAATACTTTAATCCGGTGAAATCGTGTTAAATCGACTATCCAAGATTCACAAACGAATGAAGATGATGAAAACCGAACACCCAAGTGAATGATGATGAAGAATCTCTCCCTCAAGCTCTCTCTCGGAATAAGGTGAAGAAATGATAGAAATGAGCTCAAAGTCCCGTCTAAGTCCTTTAAATACAGCCATGGTTACGGCCGTAACTCGGCCTACATACGGCCGTAACATCCCAAGTCAACGGCCTTACGTCCGTAACCAGCCACTTCATACGGGCGTAACTCGCCCTCGTCCAAACACGTGCCGACAGTCATACGGCCGTACCACACACGCCTTACGGGCGTAACTAGCCTGTTACGGCCGTACTCGGCAAGGCTTACGAGCGTACGACACATTCATCGAAACACCAGGCACCCTGCTCGTAACGTACGGCCATATCCGGCCAAGCCTTACGACCGTACCTACCTCATCTTACGGCCGTATGCCGCAACCCTTACGGCCGTAAGCCCTCCTCGTCCGACAATTCCTAAAAATCACGAACACCTCTTATGGCCGTAGCCTGTCTACCTTACGGCCATATCTCGTCTTCGTCCAAAACAACAATAAGCCTACGAAAGCATGTTACGGCCGTAACTCGTTGCTGGAAATGACGAAAATGCGACAACTCCGTCTACTCGCTACAAACGGTGAATGACCCGACAGCAAAACTTGTATGAATGTAATTAAGTCTAATAACACGTGATAAATGATACTTCCAACACAAGACTACCATTCACGATGATTATGATAATACTCTCGCATCGATTCTCAATCAGATATGAATGACGATCGGTAACTAATACGCGGTTACAAAATGCCAACTATGAATACAAATGAATGAATCATAAATTATGAGTGATTATTAATGAGTGAAAATTACTCAGTGACCATTACTGACTGATAATTACTGAATGATAATGAATGAATTACAACCGGATATTATATGAGATGTCCAATGAAATGCTCCAATGGGTAGAAATTAGGATGATTCCTATATTTTCTAAGTATTGTTGATTCATGGTGGTATTATTTTCGTATTATTCGTGGGCTGTCGAATTCTTGGTCGTTTTTGGAAGTTCGATGGCTACCCGACCGTGCCCGTTCGGCATTTCGTCGCTCGTGATATCGAAGCAAGTATCTTGCCCATATGTTTCATGTTTCGTAGACGTAATTGTGGTGAATGATTTTATGTGCTATCCAAACGTTTAAATGAACCTTAAAAGAATCGGAATATTCTCGATAAATGTTGTCTTTCCAAAGATAACTCGTATGCTCCGTAAACAAATGTGTTTTCATAATATGTGTGTTAGTTTCGTATGCGGGAAGATGTTACAATAATATTTAGTGAATATAGTAAACCGTATTAATTGCCGAGGATTGTGTATTGATAAGTGTAATTGTTAAGAGAAAATGTGATACCGTGTGATATGATTTGTGACTCCTTTATAAGGAGGTGGTGATGTTCCTTGTGGTTTGTAAATTGTACGTGCTTGTTATTGTGTGATCGTTGTAAGTGATGTGCCTCTGGGTAAGATTGTTGAATCTCCGGGATCCGTACTTGCTAGTACGGGTCGGGCGTGACCGTAGGGTTATCTAATCGGGTATATCTTGCGGGGACTCCGAGGTTCGTGGCTTGTTAGCGCACTGCCGGGGATAACTGGTGGGGATATTCATTGGGTATTTCTTGCGGGGACTCCGAGGTTCGTAGCTTGTTAGCGCGATACCGGGATAACTTATGGTTGTGGATTGATCGTGTGATGTACATGTCATGGGTTGTCTAGTCGGGTAAGTCTCGTGGAGGCTCCAAGGTTCGTAGCTTGGTAGCGCGATGTCGGCCCAACTATGAACGTACGTATGGATGTGATTCTGTGACTGTTGTCACTGTGATATGTGAATTTGGTATGGTTCCCCATTGGGTTATTCACTCGGGTATGTCCTACGGGAGCATCTGAGGTCCGTGGCTTGCTAGCACGGGACGCGAATAATATGTGGAAACATGTTGTTATGATATGATTGGGTCTTAGACCCCGTGCTTTGTTACCGAAATGGTATGAGTGGGTCGTGGATCCCGTACGTTACTATCATAATTGTATTTTGGGAAAGTGATTTTTGGGTTGTCTCCCTAAATGGTTTTGAATGGCTTGAAAATTCTTAAATCCCAAATGTTTTCAAAACTCCCGAGATCGTAAAATGTTTTACAAGATGTATACCGGGTTTACCCCTATCTTTCGACTGAACCGTTTTGATCAAGTGATTTATCTCGAGAAGTACATTCACGATTATTATGTATTGGAGTATGATATGTATGGCTTGTATTTGTATTTTATATTTGCACTAACAAAACAGTGGAGTTTTGCTAACCCCCGAGTATTCGTGGGGTGGATGTCTGTATTGCGTCCAGGTACTTGAAGGTTATTGGGGAGCGAATCACAGAATCGGTACGAAGGATGATGGAAGACGATGATACTAAACACATGAAGACCAGTCGTTGAGTATTTCGGTAGAGTTTTGATGTTTGTCTCTCCGTTGTGTTATTCTCTCGTTCTAAGGGAATGTTGATGTATTCTAACCCCTGCGTGGGTATGAAATTTGAGAAAGAGTTATGTATATTTGATGCGTGTGTTGTGGAAAAGACCAAATCGGTCTAGTGAGTCATTATTAGCCATGTTGGCATGTATATTTACGTTGTGTTTTCCGCTTTAAGCCTGGTAGATCCTCACTGAGAGGGTCTACGCCACTGTAATAATCCCAATTGGTTTGGGGATCTTACAGAATATGGTATCGGAGCTTAGGTTGTGGAAACCTAGGCTGACGAGTCGAGTTGTGTGTTGTCGGGTCTTCTCTTATCTTGTCTTGTCAGATTTTGTCTGACTAAGTCGTGTCGCGACGCGTCGTCTGGAGGTCGGTCGTGATTAGTATCAAGGTGCAACCATCATCTTCGTGCGATCTGTGGATGTTAGACTCCCCACTATATTGTTGTGTCTCGTGTTACACGAGATTATGTGATATTTGTGTTATGATGAAGAGTTAAATGTTAATCATGAATACGTGCTCCATGTTTGTCTGATTCTTGGTAATGTGCCGGTGTATATGTATATGTGTATGTATATATATATATGTATATATATATGTACATTTGTATAAATCGTTTTTACAGAAATAATGTTCTCGTGTGGTTACACTAAGAAGGCTTATTAATTTGATACTTTAAAGTTTCAAATATTTTGGGAATGTCACATAAATTTTCATTTTTAAAACATCCTCCAAGAGAGGAAAAGAGTTTGATTTTCGTATGATGACCTCGAGGCCGAAAATTTTGATAATTTAAACTACATATATTCTATTTTGTTTTCATCTTGCATTGCAAATTTTCAAAATTTGGTTTTTAAATACTCAAATGAGGTCTATCAAAAATTTACTTGAGATGTGACTTTCGCTTTCAATTTTTCGGTAGCACGAATTTTAGTTAAAATGTATGTAGTGAGGATGTTATTGATTTAGCTATAATGCTCAGAGTTGTGATTAAAGTGGTGGTGTGAACGCTGAGTCGTTCGGTAAGCACTCGTCGAGATAGTTCTCTTGACCGAGAGGTGGAGACTCAGTGTGGAATGTTATTTAACTTCTGATGGTTATCTGTGTAATGTGATAATGATGTGAAATGTTAATCTTCAGATTTATACGCTGTTGTTTATTTGTAATCTCCAGTCTAATACCGTTGATGGGTGATTATGAATGTGTTACCAAACTTACACAGCAACACACGTCATCTTTTGTTGTGGAACACGCTTTTTAGTTGAGACAAAGTTTTGGGACTGCACTTTTCCCGTCGGGCCTAACTTTTGCAGTCAATCATCCGTGAGTGGATTCCACGTGTGTTGTAATAGTTGTTGTGTGTGATTATGTGATTTTCGTTACGTTAGGTTGTTGCTTGTTAATATGCTGAGGGGCAGAGGTCGTGGTCGTAACCGTGGTAGTGATGGCTACGGGGATCAGAGGCGTGATCAACAGAATACTGTCGGGAATGATATTGGCTTGGGTGTTGCTACTATATTGCAACAAGTAGCGACTCAGATGACTAAGTTGACCCAGGCGGTTCAACGTAGCATTGACGCGAATCAGAACGTCGGCATAAATCAGTGGCTTCGCGAGGTAGTTCGTATGAATCCCCCTCAATTCGCCGGTGCTGCGGATGCATTGGGCTGGGATGGTTGGATTTTCCAGTTGGGAAAGATATTTGAGGCTGTCGATTGTCCCGAAGAGCGGAAGGTGCCTATCGCTCAGTACCTTCTTGACAAAGATGCTACTAATTGGTGGGAAGCTGTTAAACCTCGTGATCGTAATGTCACATGGGCGGAGTTCCAGGCATTTATGGAAGCTGAGTTCTGTCCGAAACCGATTAGAGAGCAAAGGATTCGTGAATTTTATTTGGCAAAACCGCAAGATATTTCAGTGTCATAGGCTATCATCGACTATAGCAAACAACTCAGTTATATGCGAGATCGGGTAAGAACCGAGGAAGAGAAGATCTTTCACTTTGACAGACGGATGAAGCCAGAGATTCGCGTGTATATATCGGGACTCACTTGCACTTCGTTGAGGGACTATCAAGATCGACCCTTGGCCCGTGAACTAGCCTCGTTATCGTCGGAGCGTGTGCCCGAGTCGAAGAAGCAGAGGAAGTCCGATGACCTTGTGGACAGTGCAGGAGTTGGTGTTTCTAGTTTTTAATGTCGTAGTCTTTCCGCTGTGAAGCTCCGTGGCTCGATGCGTGGGACTGAGATTTACAAGTCGTCTGCTTTGACTCCTGGTAAACCCAGGAGGTGTTTTAACTGCAATGTGTCGGGGCATGTTCGTGCACATTGTCCTTCTACGCTAGTAACGTGTTACAATTACGGGCTCGAGGGACACCAGGTTCAGTTTTGCGAGTTGGGCGCCGAGCCTTCTGAGATGCGGACTTGAGCACTAATATCAGAATTGACTCCGAGGAGTCCCTGAGTGGTGTAGTCTATCAGTTATATGCATGTTATGTTATTTCCCTGGCTTTGTTGTTTCGAATTTCGGAGATAAACTTCTTTCATTAGAAGTGAATCGGAATGTTGAATTTCTGTATTTCCAGTCTTGTCGACTCGTTTGTGCTCGTAGATATTTTCTGAACTCGTTCTATTATTCACTTTTCATTGTTGGACAAGTTGTGGTACTATTTCGGAGAACTTCGTTGTCTTTGCGACTTTTCCCGAATTCGACTCCATTCCTATGAGTCATATGTTAATGCATATCTTGTTGTTTTTACCAGACCACCTATTATCTCGAGTCTAGGTGTGGACTTCATAATGGTTATTTGATTTTGTTGTCCGTTGTGATTCGAATATGGTTGTTCGACCGATGTGTCTTAATCGTTGTGGTTCGATCGCTTGTTGTCCAGTCTTGTTGGTCTTGTATCGTGATTTTTGAGCGTTCAGATTCCTTCGTAATTTCCTTATGTTCGAGAAATTAACTTCGTTTTCGATCTTCCAATCCTTATGTTGTGGAATTTCGTATTTGTTCAGCGATTAACTCGTGTTTTGATTGATGTACTGTTTGGGTTATTCAACCATACTGATTTTTGTCCGTGCGTTTTGTTATCATTCTGAAATGGCGATGTGGATGTTAGTAGCCACGTGCCGCATGTGAATCGTTGCAAGTCATTGGCAACAGACAGCGTGTGTTATCTGAGATTGTTTTGCGTCGATCGTTTTATGTTTTAAGTTTAGGGGACAAAACTTCTTTTAAGGGGGGTACAATGTAATACCCTAGATCTTTGTTCCGGATTCGTTGAGTTTTCTGGGTTTTATCGGATTGTTATTGTCCTCATCGTTGGAATTATGTGCCATGTTTTGGGTGTGCCTTATTGGGGCATGTGTTTGGAGGCGTTTCGGATCACTTTGTGAGTTTTTGGGATTTTTTGGTGTAGCCCACGCTAATGCTTGTGGTATAGCACACGCTACTGTGTTGTGGTTAGCGCACGCTACCGGATGCGTAGCGCACGCTAACTGGCAGTCCAGCGGCAGTCCAAGAGCTACTGGACTGGGACTGGGGTCTCGCTAGCGCACGCTAAGGTTGGTAGCTAGCGCACGCTATCGACTGCTTAGCACACGCTAATCATTCTTTCTAGCGCACGCTACCTGGTAGGTGCAGATCTGTCCAGGGGCTACTAGACTGGTTTCGTGACCCGTTAGCACACGCTACGCTTATCGGCTAACGCACACTAACCGTGTTATAGGCCGAGTATTCTGGGGTGTTGACCTCGTTAGCGCGCGCTAATGCTGTCTGGTTGGCGTACGCTAATAACTGTCCAGTATAAATACTGGACACCAGGCTTTCTTTCCCCATTTTCTTCCTTTTTCTCTCCTTTTCATTCGCAGCCATCGGGGGTGAGCTCATGAGGCGATTTTAAGCGATCTTCTTCATCAAGCTTCATTTTGGAACGGATTTGTAGATGTTTAACAACATCTAATCATCTTCTTGGTCCAAATCAAGGTAATCTCTTTTTTAGAACCCTAGTTCTTGAATTTTGGGGGTTTGTGAGGTTTCGGCGAATTTAAGCCGATCTAGACCAGATTTTTGTAAGATCTTCGTTGTATACTCGAGATCCTTTGTTAATCCTGAGACTTTGTGGAATCAACTTCGTAAATTCTTATGTTCGTCGATTATGTTGGTATGAGCCTTTAAGATGTCCGACGAAATGCTACAATGCGTAGAAAGTAGGATGATTCCTATATTTTCTAGGTATTGTTGATTCATGGTGGTATTATTTTCGTAGTATTCGTGGGCTGTCAAATTCTTAGTCGTTTTTGGAAGTTCGAAGGCTACCCGACCGTGCCCGTTCATCGTTTCGTCGCTCGTGATATCGAGGCAAGTATCTTGCCCATACGTTTCATATTTCGTAGACGTAATTGTGGTGAATGATTTTATGTGCTATCCAAACGTTTAAATGAACCTTAAAAGAATCGGTATGTTCTCGATAAATATTGTCTTTCCAAAGATAACTCGTATGCTTTGTAAACAAATATGTTTTCGTAATATGTGTGTTGGTTTCGTATGCGGGAAGATGTTACAATAATATTTAGTGAATATAGTAAATCGTATTAATTGCCGAGGATTATGTATTGATAAGTGTAATTGTTAAGAAGGAATAAGAACATTCTGAAAGATTAAATTAATCGTGTCGGAGAGAGAGAGAGAGAGAGAGAGAGAGAGAGAGAGAGAGAGAGAGAGAGAGAGAGAGAGAGAGAGAGAGAGAGAGAGAGAGAGAGAGAGAGAGAGAGAGAGAGAGAGAGAGAGAGAGAGAGAGAGAGAGAGAGAGAGGCAATGGAGATCATGGCTTCGTTTCAAGTGCTACCTCGCCTCGTCGTATTCGATCTCGACTACACTCTCTGGCCTTTCTTCTGTGAAGATCTTTCCAAGAGTTCTGTGCCATCAGTATACCCTCATGCCAAAGGCATAGTGTGCGCTCTCAAGGATAAAGGTGTTGATATTGCTATTGCCTCAAGATCACCAACTCCTGATATAACGAACACTTTTCTTGAGAAATTGGGGATAAAATCAATGCTTGTTACTCAGGAAATATTTTCTAGCTGGACCCACAAGACGGATCATTTTCTGAAAATCAGAAAGAGCACTGGTGTTCCGTACAACGAGATGCTCTTTTTTGATGACGAGGATCGCAACATAGAAGCAGTTTCTAGATTGGGAGTTGCCAGCATCTTGGTGGACGACGGTGTCAATAGCTCTTGGAAATGGGCTCTCCAAATATTCGAAAAATCGATCAGCGCTGGAGAAGAACAAGCAAAGATGGCGTGATTTCTCCCAGAAATCATCATCATCATCATCATTAGAAAAAGACCAATAATTTTCTCTCATTTTATATGTTCAAATGTACGACAACTTGAATTTACTATCATTGTTAATTTGTTTATTTATAACTGCCATTGAAGAAGACATATGACTATCATATATCTGGATTATTACTATGGATTAGGTTTCTGTGAAAAAAAAAGTGTAATTGTTAAGAAATAATGTGATACCGTGTGATATGATTTGTGACTCCTTTATAAGGAGGTGGTAATGTTCCTTGTGGTTTGTAAATTGTACGTGCTTGTTATTATGTGATCGTTGTAAGTGATGTGCCTCCGGGTAAGATTGTTGAATCTCCGGGATCCGTACTTGTTAGTACGGGTCGGGCGTGACCGTAGGGTTATCCAATCGGGTATGTCTTGCGGGGACTCCGAGGTTCATGGCTTGTTAGCGCGATGCTGGGGATAACTTGTGGGGTTATTCATCGGGTATGTCTTGCGGAGACTCCGAGGTTCGTAGCTTGTTAGCGCGATGCTGGGATAACTTATTGTTGTGGATTGATCGTGTGATGTACATGTCATGGGTTGTCCAGTCGGGTAAGTCTCGTGGAGGCTCCAAGGTTCGTAGCTTGTTAGCGCGATGCCGGGCCAACTATGAACGTACCTATGGTTGTGATTGTGTGACTGTTGTCACTGTGATATGTGAATTGGTATGGTTCCCCATTGGGTTATTCACTCGGGTATGTTCTACGGGAGCATCTGAGGTCCGTGGCTTGCTAGCACGGGATGCGAATAATATGTGGAAACATGTTGTTATGATATGATCGGGTCTTAGACCCCGTGCTTTGTCACCGGAATGGTATGAGTGGGTCGTGGACCCCGTGCGTTACTATTGTTGTGCGGCGATTTATACGCCTCGACGGCGATCGGTATAAGGGCCGAGCGACCGAGTTCACGACCAAATGAGCTACGACGAATTTGTCAAAACGAAGGTAACCGTCCACCTTCGAGTATCTAGCGATCGACTCCCAAGGCGATCGCCTTTTGGCACCTAGCGATCGACTCTGGTGCCCGGCCAAGGACGACCGTCCTGTGCCACGGACAAGGCCATCATCCGTCAAAGTCTACGAAGACTGGATCACGAAGCAAGGACCCATGTGCAGATCCGCGAAAGGCGCCAAAGAACATGAATCGTTGACTCCAGCCCATCAGCAGCTGTCAGTGACAAGGACGACCTCACCTACCGACAGACCCGCCGAAAGGTCCTAAGTAGGGCCTCCCAAGACAGCGACATAGACGCGTGTTGGCCTCTCATTGGTTCGCACTTCTGGCATCCAACAACTTCTGCGGACTTTAAGGAGACCAGCCCATGTGCTAAAGACGATCGCCTGCTTATTATAATGCAGCAGAGGCGATCGCCCAACGACTCCCAGTCCTATAAATAGAGAACCTCCAGCAACTGGAGAGAGGTTCAGGAAAACGTTCACGAAAGTACACAAATACATTCCAGAAAACATTCAGAAAATCTCTCCTCTCAGCTTTCTCTCTTGAATCTATTTTAGGATTTCTCTCTCAGCACCTCTCAACCAAAAGACGGTCGGCAGAGGCAAGAACTCCCTATAGTTCAGATTTGAAGAGACTCGCAAGTCCAGGAGCTCAGACATTGAGCTAATACACACTGTGAGAGACCGTCGATTTCTCACAGTCGTCACAGCACTCCATCGTTGTTACAAGAACTCACAGAGCATCATATCTGGTTCTTCCTGCAATCTTCACGCTCAATAGCTAAGATAACTAGGGTCTTTACACTCATTGTAATTGTACTCTAACATTAATATTTGTACTCCCAAGTATTTGCATTAATAATATCTCGCGAGAGCATTCAAGCCCGGGACTAACAACCCCGGCAAATCTTGTGTTATTTACTTTCCCCACGGACGTGCTCTCGCATTTGTTTGTTACTCGACCATTCCAGCAATATCATCTCCGGATAATATTTTGCGTAACAACAATTAGCGCTAGAAGAAGGGGAATCTTAACCTTCATTTTCATTCCGACCGTCCCGAAGAATACTCACTGTTCTCCGGGGCATATACTTGAAGAAACACTCACTGTTCTTCAAAGAAAAGCCTTCAGAATAATGGTATCTGCCACCACATCGAAGAGAGCTGTTCTCCGAACCACCGGACATCATATTCCAGCTCGATCCGAGCCCCAGCCGACGGCAGAGGGTAGCCGCGGCAACGCGAGACTCTCGATCCCGCACCTGAGGGACGGCCCCAGCCTTTCGCTCGACTCGGCCCAAATCAAGGAATGCATCGAGGAGGCTATGGCCATCCTAAAGGAGCGACGGAGAGCATGCGCAGCGCCTGCTATAACTCCCTCGGCCATCCGCCGCGCGGGAAAACGGAAGTTCAAGGGTTACTGGGCGAGCGATCGTCAGAAAGCCCCGATTCGCGAGAAAAGGCTCTCGCAAGGCGGGATGGTTCCGTCTTCAGCCGCTTAGGAAGCGATCCATCATGGCGACCGGGGCATTCTGGCCCCAACCGCGAGACGACGGAATCTGAGCCCGTCACCAGGAGTTCGGCCTACCCAACTCCGAACTAATTACAGGTTAGCGGTCTGGCCCCCATCCTACAAAGAATCGAGCCACGCGGCAAGGACATCATCAACAGCGGAGCCAGGGGGTCAGTACTTGATCGCCTCGGCTCCCCCTCCGAGCGTCTAGCCGCGAGCAGCCAGGCCGCGGCGATGGCCGCTATGCAGCGCCAGCTCGACGAGATGAAATCACTCTTGGATACTGGGGCAAGCGCCAGTAGAAAGATCATCGGACCGACTGAGCCACTCGCGGTCCACATCGAGCTTGCCATCGTGCAACCAAGGATCGCTCCTCCCTAAACACCTATATATAAAGGGATATCTGACCCCGAGACTGACCTAAGCAAGTTTCGGATTTACATGACCGGCTGTGGGGCATCAGACGCGACCAAGTACCGAATATTCCCGTTAACCTTGGGCGAGCTGGCCCATAGGTTGTACGTCTCACTACCACCGCGATCAATCATTTCCTTTGAGAAACTGGCGGGTGACTTCATGTCATACTTCGCCACCAAGGTCGCCAGACTAGAAGGCCCCCACCGCATGATGAAAATCAGGCAGGGGGAAGACGAATCCGACGCAGATTACATCGACCGGGTGGATGAGATAGTCCTCACCGGCGAGCCCATCAGCGACGAGCTCGCTCTCTACTCGGTCCTGGGGGATTCTATGGTCATTCACCCATGTTTAGTCATCTCACAAAGGACATTCCCCCAACCTACGCGATCTTCCGTGCTAAGGCTGCCGACTTTCTAGCCAGGCAGAGGCTGCTCACCCTCCGCCTAGGCGAGGGGACGCCGCCTCCTATCCGAAAGACGGTGATTGTCAAAACCAAAAAGGCGGTCGCCAAGCCACCCGGCGATCTCAAGGCCTTCGAGGATGTGGAAGCCCATCTCCTCCACAAGTTCAACCGAACTCCGGCCCACATTTTTTACGCCATCAAGGGGAGTGAACCGCTAAACAAGCCAAAAGCGATAAGGGACAACGGTCATCCGGACCACAATAAATATTGTGCTTACCATAAGAGTCCCGGATACAGCACCAAACAATGCCGCGACCTCCTCAGACAACTCTGGAGATTGTTCGAGGAGGGCAAGTTGGACAGTTTATTGGCTTTGCCGGAGCCCCATCGATCTCCCGATGCGGTTGCCAGAGTCGAACGCGAACAGGCTGGAAAGCTCATACGAGCCGACCCCTCGATCAACCTCGGCGACCGGATCTATATGCTTCAATCAAGAGGGGGGAACTTCGGAAGTCTCTCCCCGATTCCCGCCTCATCAATCCAAAGGCTACTGCCTGAGCAGACGCCTCGGAAAAGAGGATGACTCGCTCGCCCTCTAAAGTTCGTCATCAACATGATGGACCTAGGCAGCGATCGCCTCCCCTAGCACAATGTATACTGTCGAGGATCATCATCTGACATGATGGTCCGAGGTAGAAAAGTGCCGCCATGGTCGCAAAAATCGATGAAACCGACGATCCGTCCATGCAAGGTTCCTTTGGGCTTCGATCGCTCACCCTTCGTTTAAATACGAGGCAGGCGTAGCCGTAGGACCCTCCAAAAACAAATCAGAGGATGACTCACTCGCTCTCTAAAGTTCGCCATCAACATGAAGAACCTAGGCAAGCGATCCCCTCCCCTTACACAACGTATACCATCGAGGATCGTCATCTGACTTGATGGTCCGAGGTAGAAGAGTGTCGACATGGCTGTGGAGGACGATGGAACCATTCTCTGTGCCCGTGCAAGGTCCCTTTGGGCCACGATCGCTCGCCCTTCGTTTAAATACGAGGCGGGCATAGCCAAAGGGCCCTCCAAAACAGATATGTGGACACGTTCGCTCGACCTCAAAGATTCATCACCTAACATGGTGGATCCGGACAATGCGACGCGTCCCTCCCCCGTCACAACGTATACCGTCGAGGATCGCTATCTAACAAGGCGGTCCGAGGTAGAAAAGTGCTAACAAGCTGCGGTCGTGGAGTCGATTAATCCGACGATGCCCCGCGCAAGGACTCCTCCAGATCAATACCGCACGCCCTTCGTTTAAATACGAGGCGGGCGCAGCCTCCGGAGGACCCTCACAATTAAGTGAGTCGCGAAAACTTAGCCATCAGACGGAATGTCGCTCGCGCACAAGACATGGTCGTGGAGGTCGGTTCCATCGAACTCCACAATCGTGCACGGTTCCTCTAGACCGAGATGGACGGCCTTCCTCGAGGAATCTGCAAAATTGAAGAACGCTCACTCAACGATTTATTTTCGTCCCCTTACTTTCACTAAGTGAACAAAAACAAGGGGGAGGGGCGGAGCTATATATACGACGATCGTCCCAATTAATTACATACGGAGATCGGAATTTTTCAGATATATGTGCAGCGATCGATTTTGTTGTAAAAGTTATCAATATGAGTTTATCAATTCACTTGGAGCTATACACGCAACAATCTTTCCTCACACATTTGTATAAAGTCATGCAAAGACTTGGAAAAACAATCATTCAAGCAATACATAAAGAAGCAAACTTTCATTTCATTACATGGAATGCAAAAGTACAAACATGGTCGCCCGAAGGCTAAAGTACAAGGAAAGCTACAATAATTACAAGGCAAAAACAAAAGCTAAAACTAAAAGAACGTAAGACCTCAGGCTGCCCCTGCCTGGCCTTCACCTTCGACCACTGGATTGGCCTGCGATCATTCGTCGGCTTCTGGAGCTGCCTCCATGTCCTTCGGGGCATTTGGATGAACAAGATTTTCGAGAGTCGGGTACCAGCTCAGGTCTACGCCGATATTCGAGAGGTCCAAGATCGGCATGGAGAAGGCAGGATGAAGAGGATGCTCCAGCGCGTATGACTTGAAGTTTTCAGCCAGAGGGCCGACCTCCAACCCTCCCTTCTTAGCGGTGCGGAGTGAGTCAGCGAACGCCATGTAATAGGCAAACTCGCTAACGAACTCCACGTTGAGAAATGGATCGGCCTCGGTCGCCTCTAGCTTTCCTTTCAACTCCGCAACCGCCTGTTTCGCACCCTGAAGCTCGGACTCTTTAGCAGTCGTCTCTCCCCTCGAAGACGCCAACTCGCTAGTCAGCCGAGCGACAGTCACCTTCAGCTGATCGGCTTTCTTCTGGGCAGCCTAGTACGACCAACAGGCCTCTATCATCTAATCCCGAAGCCGATAGACCGTCGCCCGGGCTCGTTCAGAATCCTGTCTCGCCAGCTCAAGATCCTGACTCGCCCGTTTAGCCGCGTCCAAGGAGTCCTTCTCCATAGCCACGATCCTGTCGGCAAACTCCGAGTTCTTTTTTCGAGCAGCCTCGAGGTCCGCCTGAAGACGGGAAGTAGAAGAACGCCCTTCGAATTCCTTCACAGCCTGGGCAGCCATCGTCGCCGCCTGGAGGGAGAGAGCGAAGGCAGCCTGCATCGTGTCCTCGGATCGTTGGCGGGCGATCGCATCCAAGTCGGTCATCCAGGCCTTCGGCAAAGCAGAAACAGCCCGGTTGACGTATTGCGGGACATCACAGGCCTCGCGAGGAGATCTGCTCGCGAGGAAATCCAACACCAGCGGCGGGCAAGCCGGGTTAGTGTAGCGGATCCTGCATCAAGAACAGAAGAGTTAGCACATCTCCTACGCAAGTGACAAAACTCAGCAAGACAAGCAAAGTTTACCTCTCGGCTTTCTCAGGGTCGCGACCGAAATACGGATTCCCACGAGGGGTCTAGGCCTCGGCAATCGCCATGGCTTGCAAAAAAGCCGACGAAGGCGTAGGCTCATCCACCAAGGGAACCACGGTGAGCGGAGGCGCGGCAATCGGCGGCTCACCAATTGGGGCATAGACTAGGGGCTCCCCCGACCTCTGTCGCATGCGGTTCAGCCGGAGTTCCTCCTCCCAAACCTCCCCCTCTGCTGCGATCGGCTCTACATGAGGCCTCACTTCCACAATAAGAGGTACACCGGAGTAACTCTACTCGACTTCTTCTGGCGCAGGCGACTCAAAACTCCGGGGTTTGACATGGCAATCTCCGGCAGAGGCTCCAAGAAGCGAGGGAAATGGACCTCTGCAATAAGAAACTATCAAGCAACGGTTAGACATATTCTTCAAACAAGACGATCGCCAAGCAAAAGGAGATCGTGGGAATTCATACCTGGGACAGAAAGGTGTCGCAAAAAATGGAATAACCGAGCAGACAGCCAACGACTCTCTTTGTTAATCTGGTGAGCATCTAAATCGTCGTCCGAAAGACTACGTATCCATTCCCAGACGACCAAAAAATCGAAAGGTAGCTCGTCAGCTGCCGGAATATGGAAACCTGTAAAAGGAAGACCAAATTAGATCAGTTCAGAACATATCCGAACAAAGGGAGAGTCAGAACCCTTACTCGGATTCCTCTCCCGAAAGCCGGTGGGAATATCCAGCTCGCCCATGGGATTGTCGCTCGCTGATGCCTTCCATGCACCAACGACCCAGAACCACTTCGCCGGATCGCCCCGCACCTTGTTCGGGACCCCAAGGATCACCCGACCGGAACGGCCTTGGATATGATAGCCTCCGATGGACCCCTTCTGAACCGTCAGCTTGAATAAGTGGTTCATCTCTAATGGCGAGGGAAGGCGGTACAGTCGGTGACCGCCGAACAAGGTGAGGGCACAGACGATCTGGAGCCAGGCGTTCGGCGTTAGCTGAAGTGGCGCCACATTCCAAGCGACCAACAGATGGGAGACGGCAAACGACAGAGGGAACTGCAGCCCGGCCTCCATTATCGCCTCATTCACGGCGACCATATCCTCCGGAGGTTGATCGGCTCGCTCGTTCTCGGCTGGCGCGAAGAGATCCACATCCGAAGGGACATGATACATCGCCCTCCAGACAGCCAGGTCCTTCCTGGTCGCCGAGCTCCTGATCTGACCGAGGGACCACTAAGAGCGCTGCGCGGCCCGAAATAGTGATCGTTTCGCAGATTGATAGGGATGGGCGATCGAGTACTCCCGATAGTCAAACTTGGGACTCGGACCGGCCAACCTCTCCATGATTTCTGCTAAGGCCAAATAGGCTTGGCCAAAGGCACTATGCTGCTCCCAGTACGCCCTCACCACAAAATCTTTCTCCATCAGCAAACGTTTTTGCTTAGCCGCCGCCTGCCTGGCAGCGTCGGCCTCGTTGAATAGTGCCCCGACTTCCGCAGGATTAATACTGGCGTGGATAGCCTCAGCGACCGTCTCCATATGGAATTCCATGGAGGATCCTCCCCGGACATTCGAAGTCCCGGCAGCAGAGGTGGTGCCCATTCCAGACGATGAAGGTACTCCAGACATTGTCAAGAAGAAAAGAGGAGAAAGAGGATTGTTTCTTACCGAAGGGTTGGGTCGATCGACGATCGGCAGACAAAAGCTTCAGAAAATTTTCGGCTATCTTCTTCTCCGATGAAATCGCATATGGTTCTTAACACTGTAACCCAGCCCGTTTTTATAGGAGAAGGCGGGGGCTTCCATGCAAATAAGGAGAATCTCGAGGGCTGAAGTGCAACCGTCGGTTAGAGTCGCAATCAATGCCTCCCTTAAAACCCGCGTACACATCGTTTCAAGGACACGCCAGACGAGGAGTCTTAACTAACCGTCGGTCTCCCTCAACAGGAACCCGACACGTGCCCTGGAGACTTTTCCACAACCGCTATCATTTCCCGCTCATTTCAGCGACCGACCAGGTCGTCCAAATTCAAAACCAATCCGCTCAAAGACGATCGCCTGTTCCGCAAAATACTGAGTCACTTGTCAAAGTTAAGCCATCGCCAGTAGAACCACCTCACCCCATGTTTCCAACATCGGAGCGAGCTGGGGGGAAATTGTTGTGCGGCGATTTATACGCCTCGACGAGGATCGGTATAAGGGCCGAGCGACCGAGTTCACGACCAAATGAGCTACGGTGAACTTGTCAAAACGAAGGTAATAGTCCACCTTCGAGTATCTAGCGATCGAATCACAAGGCGATCGCCTTTTGGCACCTAGCGACCGACTCTGGTGCCCGGACAAGGACGACCGTCCTGTGCCACGGACAAGGCCATCGTCCGTCAAAGTCTACGAAGACTGGATCAAGAAGCAAGGACCCATGTGCAGATCCGCGAAAGGCGCCGCAGAACATGGATCATTGACTCCAGCCCATCAGCAACTGTCAGTGACAAGGACGGACTCACCTACTGACAGACTCGCCGAAAGGTCCTAAGTAGGGCCTCCCAAGACAGCGACATAGACGCGTGTTGGCCTCTCATTGGTTCGCACTTCTGGCAGCCAGCAACTTCTGCGGACTATAAGGAGACCAGCCCATATGCTAAAGACGATCGCCCACTTATTATAATGCAGCAGAGACGATCGCCCAGCGACTCCTAGTCCTATAAATAGAGAACCTCCAGCAAATGGAGAGAGGTTTAGGAAAACATTCACGAAAGTACACAAATATGTTCCAGAAAACATTCAGAAAATCTCTCCTCTTGGCTTTCTCTCTTGAATCTATTTTAGGATTTTTCTCTCAACACATCTCAACCAAAAGATGGTCGGCAGAGGCAAGAACTCCCTATAGTTCAGATTCGAAGAGACTCGCAAGTCCAGGAGCTCAGACATTCAGCTAATACACACTGTGAGAGACCGTCGACTTCTCACAATCGTCACAGCACTCCATCGTTGTTACAAGAACTCACAGAGCATCATATCTGGTTCTTCCGGAAATCTTCACGCTCAATAGCTAAGATAACTAGGGTCTTTACACTCATTGTAATTGTACTCTAACATTAATATTTGTACTCCCAAGTATTTGTATTAATAATATCTCGCGAGAGCATTCAAGCCCGGGACTAACAACCCCGGAAAATCTTGTGTTATTTACTTTCCCCACGGACGTGCTCTCGCATTTGTTTGTTACTCGACCATTCCTGCAATATCATCTCCGGATAATATTTTGGGTAACAACAACTATCATAATTATATTTTGGGAAAGTGATTTTTGGGCTGTGTAACTAAATGGTTTTGAATGGCTTGAAAATTCTTAAATCCCAAATGTTTTCAAAACTCCCGAGATCGTAAAATGTTATCCAAGATGTATTCCGGGTTTACCCCTATATTTCGACTGAACCATTTTGATCAAGTGATTTATCTCGGGAAGTACGCTCACGATTATTATGTATTGGAGTATGATATGTATGGCTTGTATTTGTATTTTATACTTGCACTAGCAAAACAGTGGAGTTTTGCTAACCCCCGAGTATTCGGGGGGTGGATGTATGTATTGCGTCCAGGTACTTGAAGGTTGTTGGGGAGTGAATCAAAGAATCGGTACGAAGGATGATGGAAGATGACGATACTAATCACATGAAGACCAGTCGTTGAGTATTTCGGTAGAGTTTTGTTGTTTGTCTCTCCATTGTGTTATTCTCCCGTTCTAATAGAATATTGATGTATCCCAACCCGTGCGTGGGTATGAATTTTGAGAAAGAGTTATGTATATTTGATGGGTGTGTTGTGGAAAAGACCAAATCGGTCTAGTGAGTCGTTATTAGCCATGTTGGCATGTATCTTTACGTTGTGTTTTCCGCTTTCAGCCTGGTAGATCCTCACGGAAAGGGTCTACGGCGCTGTAATTGTAATATCCGGATTAATTATTGAGTATTTCATATGTTGTTGAACTCTGTATGATTCGGATTGATGGTAATGATAATCGAAGTATGATATTTCTTATATTTGTATCCTTCTACATGATTATGGCAACATGTTAATTTTCCCATGCATATACGTGATAACGTACGTTAACAAGGAAGTTTAATGTACGTTATCAGTCGGAGTTAGCGTACGCTACGAATGTAGCATAGCGTGCGTTAACCAGCCAATAATTGAGCTGGGCGGCTAGCACATGCGCCAGCCGGACATGGGTCCGGATAAGATTCCCACGGATGCACCTGGACACTTTTGAAGTCAACGATGGTTAACGTACGCTAAGGACCATGTCTAGCGTACGCTAAAGTGTGTTGCTTACATACGTAATTTGATGGTGTAACGTACATAATTGAGTTCAGAATGAGGTCAGTTAACTATCAGTAACGATAGCGTACGCTAAGGGCATCTTGGTAGCGTACGCTAAGAGGCTAACGTACGTTATGCTCGAAGGCTAACGTACGTTAAAGACAGAATATTATAAATAAGACATCACCCCATTTCATTTCAGCTCGTTTATTTCACCTAGCCTTCAGCATAATTCGTGCCCAAAGTTATCCCAACCTCCTTAAACACATATAAACCATCTCTACTTGGTCAGTGAGGATTGAAGATCACTTATACCGGTCATTTAAGTGGAGAATCATTTTGGATTGGCACACAAACAACCAGAGTTGGATTCCACCTATTGTCTCGGTGTTTTCTTCATCTTAAGGTATGTTAACACTATCTCCAGCCTTGGATTCATGTTATTAAGAATATGATGATCATGTTATCAAGATATTTAGTTTCTATTGATGAATTATTCAAACAAACATCATGTCTAGAAGTTGGGATGATTATGTATAGGATATCATTGTTGCAACATCATAGTTGGAATCCTATTACATCAAATGTTGAGAACAATATTCTGAGATTGATTATGCTTATTGAATAGCATTGCCATAGTGATCGAATAGTTGGAGTTGTTATCATCGTAGTTAATCGGACTTTAAAATGAAAAATCAACGGTTGTATCATTTCTTATAAAGTTGGAATTGTTAGTTCATCTTTAAGACGAAGTTTGAATGTATTGGAATCTAGCGCATCAACCTTAGTTCACCGAACTTCAAAAGAGAATTGTTATCGAGATTTAATATAGTGTTGTGATGATATACGTATCCTTGAATTTCGAAGATGTTTGAATCTGTAAGATCATTCAAATTGTATGAACTTGATATATATAGAGATACCATACGTTAATCACTGAGGAATTCGTTAGCTTCATCACAATCAAGACAGTCGGCTGCCCAGTGAGAAACTGTCATGCATGTTTAGCGTACGCTAAACTATACAGTTAACATATGCTATCAGGCTTAGTTAATGTACGCTACGTTTGGTACGTAACGTACGTTATATCATCAGACAAGTCAAGTCGACTGATCAGAGAGGAACTGCCGATACATGGTTAGCGTACGCTAGACTTTGTAGCTTACGTACGCTAACGACTAAGATTAACGTATGCTACCGAGGGTACGTAACGTACGTTAAGTAGGTAAGGCAAGTTACGTTTTTATGAACTTTCGACCGCAATTTGGATTGTTAGATGTTCGTTCGACATGAGATGAATTATATATTATTTCTGTTGTTAAGGTTCGAGGGGGGCGACCTTCGAGCTTTTCGATATTCGTGGGAGTTTTATCCTTTTCATCGAATCGAGGCAAGTAGTTTAATTAGAATTGTCCGTATTATGTCGGTTATGTTATGATTGTACTGTGTACATGTGTTGTGATTAATTGTCCACCATGCATTATCCGACGGGAATCATCATGGGAAATCTATAGCTGTGTGCGCTGGATCGTTGGATAGGTAGTTCCACCATGCTTTGGTCCGACGGGATCATCATGGGAATCTATAGCTGTGTGCGCTGGATCGTTGGAATACCATGAGTATGTTTGGGACTGTTATGATGTGATATGTGTTGTTGTCATTTCTCGTTGGAGAAACTTGTTATGATTATTGTTGATTAAATCATTGTTGTATGATTATCGCACTTGTACTAGCATCGTTATGCTAATCCTTTCGGGGGTGAACATTTGTTTATGTTCAGGATCTAGGAGAGCAGGGAAACAACCACTGGAGCTGCATGACGACGAGGGTGCAGAGTGATGTTCTGGCCGGGTTTAAATGTCTATTGTTTGCGTTATTTTTATTAAGTACTCGAGTACGTTGTCATTGTGATGATTGATTTTGGTGATGTATTAATATTCCTCTTTCGGATATTGTATTTCGGTATTGACCCAGAACTGTTGTATTTTTAATTCAGTTACTTTTATATGTTGGTATCTTTTATTGTATATCCTTTCCTTCAGCCTTGTAAATTCTTATGTAAAGGATTTACGGTGCTGTAATATTCCTGAATATATCGGGGGTGTTATAGAATATGGTATCAGAGCTAAGATTATGGATATCTTGGCCATTGGGTTAAAATAAGGGTCATGTATGTGTTTTGAGGTAACCGGCCGTGAATAACATCACTGTACTACCTACGTCTTCGTGCGAGCGGTGGTTGTAAGTTCCTAAACTCTATCTCGTCCTTTACATATTGTACTTCTTTATACTTGAACATTAGAACGATATTGTTCCCCGTATATTGAGTATTTATGCTTTCAGTATGTTGAGAGGTGGACGTGGACGTGGTCGCGGTCGCGGACGCGGAAGAAGGAATGCAGAAAGAGAAGCTTCGCCTTCTAACTAGGCCAGCCACAGCTCAGGCGAGCCACAAAGATCTATTAATAATGAACCAGAACCTGCTGTGCCCGAAATCCTTCGTCAGGTGGTGAACCATATGACTCAGTTTGCCCAGGTCGTGGACCGAATGCAGGCGGCAGTAGGATTACAACAGGGAGACCGACAGCAAGGTATCCCCGACATGGGAAATCGAGGCGATCGATGGCTACAAGAGGTGGCGAAGATGCAACAACCCAAATTCGACGGCTTTTCTGAGACACCCACGTGGGATCATTGGTTAAAAGAACTGGAGAAACTTTTTGCCGAAATTAATTGCTCAGACGACCGGAGAGCCTCTATTGCTCAGTACTTTCTGATAGGGGAAGCGTCCGAGTGGTGGGAAGCCATCCGGCCTATAGATCATGATGCTGACTGGACATAATTTAAATTGATGATGGAAGCTCAGTACTGCCCTCGTCCTGTGAGGGAAGCCAAAGTTCGGGAATTTTTCTCCGCACAGCCGTCAGACGAGCCAGTATCCCAGACGATTAAAACGTTTAATCAACAGATGGCGTTTGTTCGACACTTGGTTAGAACAGACACGGAAATGATGATCCATTTTGATATGAGAATGAAACCAGAAATCCAGAGGTACATGTCCAGTTTTGAATGTACCACTCTTCGTCAATATCAGGATAAATCATTGGCGCATGAAATTAAAGAAGCAGCAATGGAGAAGTTTACAGAATCCAAGAAGCAGAAAGTCTCCGGTAGTTTCATGGAGCACAAGAGTGGTGGACCCCACAAGGCCCAGTCACCTTTTCATTCTTTCAAGAAACCTCCGCACCCATCCAAGAGCGTAAAGAACTTTGGAGCAGTATCAGCCACGACGGATACATCTAGAAAGTGCTTTAACTATGGTCGCCCAGGCCACCTTTGGCGTGATTGTTTCCATACTCCAATTACATGTCTTGTTTGCCGACAGGAAGGGCACCGTGCGACGTTTTGCAAAGATGCCACAAAGTTTAATGGAACCCGTAGATCACAGCCAGCTCAGAGGGAAGCAAGTAATCAGCAGATGCAGCAGAGTGTACAGCTGCCCCAAAATTTCGGTCGAGGTCGAAGCAGAGGACAATTCGACCGCAAGGGAGCCTCAAGTGTCGGATCTGCTCCCCCATGTGTATACGAGATGAGGAGGATAGACGATCAGGATGCTGCTATGATATCCCACACCGACTAGCAGAGAGCGGGCGAAGTGCCTTATTTGAGCGTGTCGTGACACCTTATAGCTTGAGGTCTTTTGGGAGCCCAGTGGCTTCGGGGTGATGAGAACTCCGAAGTTAAGCGTGTTGGTGCGAGGAGCAGTCTCAGGATGGGTGACCTCCTGGGAAGCTGCTCGCTGGTTCCCAGAAACAAAACCGTGAGGGCCAGCTCAGAGGAGAGTGCCCAGAGCAGACAATATCATGCTACGACGGAGGGGTCCCGGGATGTGACAATTTGGTATCAGAGCCACTTTGTCGTGTCGTGTGAGTGTGCCGACGAGGGCGTCGGGTCCTTTGAGGAGGGGCTGATTGTGATATCCCACACCAACTAGCAGAGAGCGGGCGAAGTGCCTTATTTGAGCGTGCCGTGACACCTTATAGCTCGAGGCCTTTTGAGAGCCCAGTGGCTTCGGGGTGATGAGAACTCCGAAGTTAAGCGTGCTCGAGACGAGAGAAATCTCAGGATGGGTGACCTCCTGGGAAGCTGCTTGCTGGGTTCCCAGAAACAAAACCGTGAGGGCCAAGTCAGAGGAGAGCGCCCAGAGCGGACAATATCATGCTACGGCAGAGGGTTCCCGGGATGTGACAGCTGCTGTCGCATCAGGTACTGTTCAGACCCTTTCACAGCCAGTTAGCATTTTATTCGATACAGGAGTTATGCATTCATTTATATCCTTGTCTTGTGTAAATCGTTTGAATATTTCTGGTTTTCATAATTGTGAACCTTATGTTGTGGGTTTACCGAGTGGAGAAAAGATTGTGGGAAACTTAGAAACTAGCGATTTCCTTGTATCATTTGGAGGCAAAGAGTGGCCCTCAAATCTGATTGTGATAGAAATGCAAGGAGACGACCTGATACTAGGAGATGATTGGCTTAACCGATTTGGAGCTATTGTAAACTATCGAAAGAGGAATATCTTAGTGATAGCTGATGATGGTTCCGAAATACTGTTTGAAGGATGGAAACCAGGAAGCTCAGGAAAGATGATCAAGGCGATGAAAGCTGTCAAATTGTTGAAACAGGGATGTACCGGATACTGGTGCTACGCACTGAAGAAAGAAGATGGAAAAGTGGAACTCTCATCCATTCCTATTGTGAACGAATTTCCGGATGTGTTTCCTGACGAATTGCCTGGACTACCTCCATGACGGGATGTAGAATTCACCATCGAGCTGGAACCAGGAGCTACACCAATTTCTAAGGCGCCGTATCGTATGACACCTACTGAGATGACGAATTGAAGAAGCAACTAGAAGAGCTACTGGACAAAGGCTATATCCAGCCAAGCGTTTCACCCTGGGGTGCACCAGTTCTTTTCGTCCGGAAGAAGATGGATCTCTTCGATTGTGTATTGACTATCGAGAACTGAACAAGATGACGATTAAGAACAAGTATCCGTTGCCATGAATTGATGATTTATTTGACCATCTACAGGGAGCAACGATGTTATCTAAGATCTATCTGAGATCAGGATATCATCAATTGAGGATTAAGGAATCTGATGTTGCGAAGTCAGCTTTCAGAACTCGCTACCGACACTATGAGTTTGTAGTCATGCCGTTTGGTCTCACTAATGCACCTGCCATGTTCATACAATTGATGAATCGAGTATTCATAAAGTATTTGGACAAGTTTGTGATTGTGTTCATTGATGACATTTTAGTTTATTTCAAGAGCCCAGAAGAGCATGCACAACATTTGCGGATTGTTTTAAACCTTCTGAGAAACGAGCAATTATACGCCAAACTTTCTAAGTGTGAATTCTGGCTAAAGGAAGTGATGTTCCTCGGACATGTGGTATCAGCTGTAGGAGTCCGAGTAGATCCTCAGAAAATCGAAGCAGTTATGGATTGGAAGCCTCCTAAGAATGTGAAAGAAGTCCGGAGTTTCTTAGGACTTGCTGGGTATTATCGTTGGTTCGTGGAAGGGTTTTCCAAAATTAACCGCCCACTTACTCGACTACTGTAGAAAACTCAAAAGTTTGAGTGGAATGATATGTGTCAGACCAGCTTTGATGAATTGAAGAAGAGATTGACGACGGCACCGATTTTAGCAATTCCACAGGGGACTAGAGGATTCATAGTTTACAGTGATGCTTCGAACCAAGGACTCGGATGTGTATTGATGCAGAATGATAAGGTGATCGCCTATGCGTCACGACAGCTGAAACCTTATGAAGTGAATTATCCAACGCATGATTTGGAGCTGGCAGCGGTAATTTTCGCCTTGAAAATCTGGAGACATTATCTATACGGGACTCACTGTCAGATCTTCACGGATCATAAGAGTCTCAAATACATCTTCAGTCAGAAAGAGTTGAACATGCGGCAAAGGAGATGGCTGGAACTGATTAAGGATTACGCCTTGGAGATTCTTTATCATCCAGGCAATGCGAATGTAGTGGCCGATGTACTTAGCCGCAAGCCTGTTTCTATTCAGATGCTGGAGACTCTGACCTCCCAGCCCAACATTCAACAAGAATTGATTCTCGAAGGAATTGAAGTTTGGTTGCAAGGAGTCCAGGGACAATTGTGTGTGATGGAAATAATTTCACTCTTAATCGAAGAAATCAAATTTAAGCAAGTAGATGATCATCTGATGATTCGGTTACGTGATGAAGTGATCAAGGGAAAGGCCCCAGGATTCGTAATTCATGATGATGGAGTCTTGAGATTTCAGAACCGACATTGCGTTCCCGGTGTCGATGATCTGAAACAGAAAATTATGAAGGAAGCTCACAACACGCCTTATTCTATCCACCCAGGCACAAGTAAGATGTATAAAGACCTGAAGCAGAACTTCTGGTGGGGCAACATGAAGAAGGATGTAGCGGATTATGTCTCGAAATATTTAACTTGTTAGCAGGTTAAGATCGAGCATCAACGACCTGCCAGAATGCTGAAACCGCTCCCGATCCCTGAATGGAAGTGGGAAGACATATCGATGGATTTTATAACTAATATGCCGAGAACCAAGACATGAATGAACATGATTTGGGTGATAGTCGACCGTTTAACCAAATCAGCTCATTTTCTAGGCATTAAGGACACTTGGGGACCCGAGAAGTTGGCACGAATATTTATTTCAGAGATAGTCCGATTGTATGGTATGCCGAAGACCATTATTTTTGATCGAGACGGTCGCTTTGTGTCTCATTTTTGGAAAGCAGTTCATAAAGCCTTGGGAACCTAATTGAATTTCAGTACAACTTATCATCTGCAGACAGACGGACAGTCTGAGAGGACTATCCAAACGGTGGAAGAGATGCTGAGGGCTTGTGTCTTAGACTGGTCAACTGATAGGGAAGTTCATCTACCATTGATTGAATTCACCTACAACAATAGTTGGCATGGTTCCATTAAGATGGCACCGTTTGAGGCATTATACGGGAGGAGATGCAGATCGCCCCTATGTTGGGACAATTCATCAGACTTGATTGGGACGGAACCGGAATTGATCATGCAGACACGTGAGAAGATAGCCCTGATTCGCGAAAGGCGGTTGACCGCCCAGAGTCGACAGAAATGTTACGCAGACATACGACGTCGCCCGTTAGAGTTTAATACTGGAGATCATGTACTTTTAAAGGTTTCTCCTACTCGGGGAATCTTTCGTTTCAGAAGAAAGGGGAAGTTGAGTCCGAGATATATCGGACCGTTCGAGATTCTTGAGAGAGTTGGAGAGTTGGCTTATAGATTGGCATAACCGCCGTCATTGAGTCATGTTCATAGTGTGTTCCACGTATCCCAACTACGGAAGTATATACCAGATCATAGTCATGTCATTGATTTCAGCAAGATCGAAGTCGCTCAGGATGGCACGTTTGAAGAGAGACCGATCAGAATACTCGAGAGTTGAGTAAAGCAATTGAGGAATAAACCGATCGCTTTGGTTAAAGTTCAGTGGTCACGCCATGGAGTGGAAGAAGCCACTTGGGAAACGGAAGATAACATGAAGTTCAGATATCCAGAGTTATTTTCGTCTTGAGTTTCGGGACGAAACTCCTTTTTAGTAGGAGAGTATGTAATATCCGGATTAATTATTGAGTATTTCATATGTTGTTGAACTCTGTATTATTCGGATTGATGGTAATGATAATCAAAGTATGATATTTCTCATATTTGTATTCTTGTACATGAGTACGGCAACATGTCAATTTTCCCATGCATATACGTGATAACGTACGTTAACAAGGAAGCTTAACGTACGTTATCAGTCGGAGTTAGCGTACACTACGAATGTAGCGTAGCGTGCGTTAACCAGCCAATAATTGAGCTGGGTGGCTAGCACATGCGCCAGCCGGACATAGGTCCAGATAAGATTCCTATGGATGAACCTGGACACTTTTGAAGTCAACGATGGTTAACGTACGCTAAGGATCATGTCTAGCGTACGCTAAAGTGTGTTGTTTACGTACGTAATTTGATGGTGTAACGTACGTAATTGAGTTCAGAATAAGGTCAGTTAACTATCAGTAATGATAGCGTACGCTAAGGGAATCTTGGTAGCGTACGCTAAGAGGCTAACATACGTTATGCTTGAAGGCTAACGTACGTTAAGGACAGAATATTATAAATAAGACATCATCCCATTTCATTTCAGCTCGTTTATTTCACCTAGCATTCAGTATACTTCGTGCCCAGAGTTATCCCAACCTCCTTAAACACATATAAACCATCTCTACTTGGTCAGTGAGGATTGACGATCACTTATACCGGTCATTGAAGTGGAGAACCATTTTGGATTGGCATACAAACAACCGGAATTGGATTCTACCTATTGTCTCGGTGTTTTCTTCATCTTAAGGTATGTTAACACTATCTCCAGCCTTGGATTCGTGTTATTAAGAATATGAAGATCATGTTATCAAGATATTTAGTTTCCATTGATGAATTATTCAAACAAACATCATGTCTAGAAGTTGGGATGATTATGTATAGGATATCATTGTTGCAACATCATAGTTTGAATCCTATTACATCAAATGTTGAGAACAATATTCTGAGATTGATTATCCTTATTGAATAGTGTTGCCATGATCGAATAGTTAGAGTTGTTACCACCGTAGTTAATCGAACTTTAGAAGGAATCATCAAAGGTTGTATCATTTCTTATAAAGTTGGAATTGTTAGTTCATCTTTAAGACGAAGTTTGAATGTATTGGAATCTTGCGCATTAACCATAGTTCACCGAACTTCAAATGATAATTGTAATCGAGATTGAATATAGTGTTGTGATGATATACGTATCCTTGAATTTCGAAGATGTTTGAATCTGTAAGACCATTCAAATTGTATAAACATGATATGTATAGAGATAATATACGTTAATCACTGAGGAATTCGTTAGCTTCATCACAATCAAGACAGTCGTCTGCCCAGTGAGAAACTGTCATGCATGTTTAGCGTACGCTAAACTATATAGTTAATGTACGCTATCGGGCTTAGTTAACGTACGCTACATTTGGTACATAACGTACGTTATATCATCAGACAAGTCAAGTCGAATGATCAGAGAGGAACTGCCGATACATGGTTAGCGTACGCTAGACTTTGTAGCTTACGTACGCTAACGAGTAAGATTAACATACGCTACCGAGGGTATGTAACGTACGTTAAGCAGGTCAGGCAGGTTACGTTTTTATGAACTTTCGACCGTAATTTGGATTGTTAGATGTTCGTTCGACATGAGATGAATTCTATATTATTTCTGTTGTTAAGGTTCGAGCTTAGCAACGTGATTGATCGAAGGGGGGAAGGGGGCGACCTTCGAGCGTTTCGATATTCGTGGGAGTTTTATCCTTGCCATCGAATCGAGGCAAGTACTTTAATTAGAGTTGTCCGTATTATGTCGGTTATGTTATGATTGTACTATGTACATGTGTTGTGATTAATTGTCCACCATGCGTTGATCCGGCGGGAATCATCATGGGAAATCTATAGCTGTGTGCGCTGGATTGTTGGACAGATTTAAATCATATACGTTATGATTTAACCCAAGCCAAAGCATAATATACATACCATCATCCCGACAATTCATATATATATATATATATAATATCATTGCTATATGAATCATAAATAACATGAAATCAAAACCATTTATTAAACATTATGAACTGAGCAAGTATAACTTGCCTCGATACCGATACGACGAAGCCGTTACCAATCCCATCCCCCTCATCTACTAGCTCCTCAGCCCCGACCAAGGCGATCCACGAATTCTGCAATCTCAGTCGCAGCACAACAGTTAAATTCAATGATCACTTATCACAACCTAATGCAAAAATCGATCAACAAATACGTTCGATAGTAATCAACAACCATTATAACCAACCAATCAAACTCAATGGTTCAACAATATCTCGATCTTATACAAAACCAAACCATTCAACTCAAACAATTACGAATATAAGCCGTAATTCGATAATCAATCAATTCTAACAAGTGTCCCAACATTCTCGATTCCAACTTCAATCTTAAATACGGTTTAACAAGGTTCCTCGTTGTTCATATTCGTAAATTCATAGAAAAATAATTACCGGTTATTTATCATCAATCCGAACTTACCCACATAGCTCCATATCATGAATAATCGCAATCCAAGATTAACCATATCCTTTCCGGATTCAACCTCATATCATGATTCATTACTCATCAAGGACATACGAAATCATCCACTACAATCAACACAATATTAGTTCTAATCATCAAGTCCATGTTTATACTCAAAACAATTTATACCCTATCACATATTCTTCGTTGATGTGATATATACCAAGACACCGAGAATACTATGATTCCAAAATCATGTTCATAACAAAACAACATTATCTAATATATATATATATATATATCATATCATAATCTTCCTCAAATCAAACTCCATGAAACTCCAAGAATTATCACAACACTCCCATAATATATCATCACACGAATTAATCATCAACAACAACATCAAAACCCGAAAATAAAGAGGGGATTATCCAACATACCTCTTGAAGATGAACAACACAATCAAACTCCTAAGAATCAATAATATATTCATATCTCAAGCTCCAATCCATGCCATCAAGCTCATAATCAAGTTAGAAGAGCCAAACTCGGCCTCGAAGGGTTGAAGATCGAAGAAATAAAGTGAAACTCTACAAAATAACAAAATGACGCAGTCTCTCATATTTATAGAAATTCAGCCATTACAACTTTACGTATATTATCTGTCCTTGATAACGTACGAAACAACATTCCAGAAACTACTGCCTCAATTCGTTCGATGGCTTACGTACGTAGCACCCATGCCATGACGTACGTAACACCAATCCAGAGGCCGCTCCCTCAATTCGTACCATGTCTTACGTACGTAAGGCCTATGCCATAACGTACGTAACGTGGTCATTG
Organism: Orobanche coerulescens; assembly: GCA_033398695.1. Lineage (NCBI taxonomy): Eukaryota > Viridiplantae > Streptophyta > Magnoliopsida > Lamiales > Orobanchaceae > Orobanche > Orobanche coerulescens. Next base: position 71,953,232 of record CM065801.1, read on the forward strand.
ACTTGCTATAGTGATACTCATTTAACGTACATAATGGGCTACGCATAATGTACGTAAAGCTCTACGTTGACTCGCCTGTCCACATATGCACCAAAAGTTGCCGACACCGGGCCCACTCGGCAATCATAGCTCAGACATGTCCGATTCTCTTCATAATGTATGTTATGTACTCTACGTAATGTACGTTATGATTGCATCTTTACGTACGTAAGCTTCTACGCTTAACGTATGTAGTGGCTTTTATACTTAGCCATTTACAACTGCTCCTGCCTGTCGTCTCAATATACCGAATACGTATACACGACATACTGAAAACATATACTCGTTCGAATAACATTCTCATATGATACACATGATACACAATATCCTCAAATGAAATTGTCGACTAAGTACAACAATTATACTAATACAACTGTCTTTGGTGTCAACAATTTATCCTTAGATACCATATTATTCAATACATCTTAGATAAGATAATGCGAAAAATTTATACTAAAAATCCAGGGTATCACATACTAACACCGTTAAAATAAGTTTCGTCCTCGAAACTTGCAATCCTATCACAGACAACATCTCAACCAAAATATCCAAACTGGCCGAGTTTGTTTTTTCAGCATTGTTGGGAGATTGTCTCTTCCGACATGGAGGGGGCTGTGCTTGAGTTTTTTGAGGGTCATCCTATGCCTCCAGCTTTCACGGCGACTACGGTCGTCTTGATCCCGAAGAAGCCTGTTCCGAGCGGTTGGTCAGATTACCGGCCTATTAGTCTGTGTAATGTGACCAATAAGATTATCACGAAAATCCTTAACGCTCGGCTTGCTCCTCTCCTCCCTCTGGTTATCTCTCCGAACCAGAGTGGATTTGTTCACGGGCGGGTTATTACTGATATATCCTTCTGGCCCAAGAACTTATTCACGACCTCCACGTCGCGGACATTCATGGTGTCCCGAACGTTGCGCTGAAGCTTGATATGGCTAAGGCGTATGATAGGGTCCACTGGCAGTTTTGGCGTGAGGTCCTAGTGAGGATGGGATTCCCGGCTAGATAGATTTTTTTCATCCGTCATTGCGTTGAGAGTTGCACGTTCTCCATTTTGGTGAATGGCATTCCGGCCGGCTATTTTGCCTCTAATCGGGGTTTGCGTCAGGGTGACCCTATCTCTCCGTCGCTGTTCGTGCTTGCCGCTGATTATTTATCGCGCTGCTTGGACTGATTCATTCGAGACCATCCTTTGATGAGGTATAGGATGGCTGGATGGCCTTTTCCCGTCTCGCACCTATCCTACGCCGATGACATCATTAAATTCACACGGGCTGTGGATGATGGTCTCGTTGATCTTATACGTCTCCTGGATCACTACTCTATGGCTTCGGACCAAATGGTTAGTATCCAGAAAAGCACTTTTATTCTTGATCCTAAGCATGCTCCTAGTTGGCATCAGAGAGTTCACGATCTTACTGGTTTTCGCCAGGGCGATCTCCCCATCACCTATCTTGGTGTGCCCCTTTACAAAGGCTTTATGAGACGAGAGCTCTTTGCTGGGGTGAAGCAACGGATGTTGGATAGGATCTCTGGTTGGTCCCATCGCCACCTTGCTTTTGGGGGACGCTTGGCTCTTATTAAGAGCACTCTCTGCACGATTCCTCTACCCCTGCTTCAGGTGTTGGACCCTCCACAGTACATTATCCAGGAGCTCGAGCAGATTATTGCGAGATACTTCTGGGGTGCTGTTGGTCTGAAGAGGAAGACGCACTGGGTCCATTGGCGGCAGATTTGTCGTCCGGTCTCTGAGGGAGGCCTCGGGATTCAGAGCCTTTCGGATATGGCGAGATCTTTTAGTTAAAAGCTCTAGTGGCGCCTTCGCGTGGGGACGTCTCTGTGGGCGCAGTTTATGCTCCGCAGAAACTGCTTTGCTGGCCTTTATACGCCTATGCGTACCACTCTTAAAGCTCGTGCCAGCCACCCTTGGCGCCGTCTCCTCCGAGTGGGTATTGAGGCTCAGGAGTTCATCCACTGGACTCTTGGTCGTGGCTGCGGGGAGGTCAGCTTTTGGGATGATACTTGGATTGGGGATAGGTCTATTTCTTCTTTTCATCATGTTACTGGTAGACCCCATCTTAGGATTCATGAGTTATGGGTTGATGGGACGTGGGACATGGGTAGATTGGAGTCTATTGTTGGAGAGGAGCTAGGATAACCCTCAGTTCATCCAGGAGATCTCCGCGATTCCCATCGCCGAGGAGGATTCGGATAGTATGTGCTGGACTCTTACCTCTTCGGGTGCGTTCTCATTGTCGTCGGCTTGGTCTAACATCAGGGTGAGGGGCCAGGCTAATCTTGTTTACGGGGATATCTAGACTGCCTTACTTACACCGACCACTTCGGTGTTTATTTGGCGACTTCTCATGCGACGGATACCGACTGATGATATTCTACAGAGGAGGGGCGTTTCACTGGATTCTAGATGTCTGTGCTGCTCGCATACCCTTACCCAGACCTACCATACCAAGACCATTGCCCACCTTTTATTGGAGAGTGATGTGGCCCGTGACGTGTGGGAGTATTTTGGCGCATGGACACATTTATCCCTACCCCATACTTAGAATATCTTTGAGCTCCTGAGTTTTCTCGCACACGGCACACACTTTAGGCACGCGACTTTCATTATTACTTGTCTGATCCTTTGGTTCATCTGGACAGAAAGGAATAGTGCAAAGCATAGGGCAGTTACTTTTCTTTCGCCTCATGTTATTGTGCAGATGGAGCGCTATGTTGCTTTATTGGCTTCTGCGGGGCTTATTTCATTTGAGTTCTGGGCGGGTTGCTCGCCGCCTGATCATTTCCAGTGAGCTACATCTTCCCCCGCTCAGACTCGTTGCCCCGTCCCGGTGGTTTGTCTTCGACCCGAGACCCCTTGGATCAAGCTGAACATGGATGGTTCGTTCGATAGAGACACACAGATTGCGGGTGGGGGAGGTATGATTAGAGATCACCACAGAGAGCTCCTTCTTGCTTTCCATTCCTCTTTTCAGGCCTCTTCGAGTTTCGATGCTGAGGTCCAGGTGTTGGCGATTGGATTGATTCTAGCTTCCCAGAGATCGAGACATGTTTGGATTGAGCTTGATGCTGCTGCTGCTGTGGTGACCCTGCTATCATTTGGCCATCGGGGCTCTTGGCAGGTTCGTCACACGCTTATGAGTATCCGACACATTCTCAAAGATATTCAGTTCAGAGTCACTCACATTTTCCGGGAGGGCAACAGGCCGGCCAACTATCTTTCTGAGCTCGGCATGTCGTCCCTCGACATTCAGACTTATACTTACGATACTACTCCTCCGTTTCTTTTCTCCCTTATACGGATGGATCAACTTGGTTATCCGTCTTTTTGATTTAGATAGGTTTTTAATTTATTGATTGCTTGCTTGCCTATTGGTCCGCACATTAGCCCACAGTTTTAGTGGTGCACCATGTATTGATCTAGCGGGCCGTAGGCACTTTAGATTTTAGGTTCCGGATTATGGCCCATTTTTGGTCATAATATGGAGTTGAGTTATTTTAGTCTACGGGTCCGCACATTAGCCCACGGTTTGTGGTGCACTTTGTATTTATTTAGCGGGCCGTAGATTTCTTCGATGTTCGGACCCGAATTATGGGTCATTTTTGGTCATAATTCGGGGCTGATACTTTGTATTTCTTGATTTCTTCTTATCTACAAGTTGGTGGGTCCCGCCTCAACCCCCCGTCCACTCTGGACGCTTTTTCTTTTTAAAAAAAACCAAAATATCCAAACTCATCATGAAAGCAGTCAATCGTCGCCACAAGCGAATAACCAAAACAATATACTTACAAGTGCGTGAAGCCGATGATCTCCCGTGATATTAGCATACGACTCCCATACGTAGTCTCAACATAATACCAACACACCAGTATCGCAAATATAGCAATTTTGAAAATATTTCAAAAATTTCGGAACATCCAAAAATCGGTTTGACTCAAAAGTCAGAAAATCATTTTCAAATGTCACGCTACTACAGTACTGGTAGAGCCACATAACACACATGCCCGGGTTTCACGAAACCCAATCTCTGATACCATATTCTGTAACACCCCCAAAACCATCTGGGATATTACAGCGCCGTGGGCCCCACACCGGAACCCACAAGGCTAAAAATAATTTTCGTAATCATTTCAAGCACGCCAAAAGGCAAATGACGGTAACGTCTTTTTAAAAATATTGAAAGATTTTATAAAATTCATTTATGAAATACCGTCAAAAAATTTATTTTGGAAGTAAACGGACAAAATGCCACAATTCAACAGATTGAAAAGCATATGTTAAACCACCGCTTATACGTACTGATAAAAACCTAGAAAATAATTTTCCAAAATAACCTGAGTTGCAAAATACCAAAGGGTCCATTTAAAAATACCCAAACAGCAGATATAACAAACAGTTAAAAATATATTTGCAGTGGATAAAACATAGACAACTACACATTTGCAGTGGAAAATAACAAGCACTGAAATACTCGATTTCTAGAAATACGCCATAGCCAGTATCACCCAGGAAGCTCATCTCTTCACGACCGCTACTAGCTCTTTCTCCGAGTACCTAAAAACAAAGCACACGACGGGGCCAGCCACAATACCCAACAATGATAATGATCACATCATCATAAACAATTTGATATCAATGTAATTACAAAGTAAGAATACTACTAATGTAATTATACCGTAATAACCTTACCAACTCATGATAATCCATATCAAATCAACCCTTACCTCAATCCACACCTCACATCTTCAAGTGATGAATGAATTCCAATACAACCATCTGTACTGTATTCAAACAATGCCAAGATTCTCAGAACATCATTATATCTCCAATATGGAATAATCTATCCGTGTCAAATTCTGTCGGCCGAATCGCACAATAAAATCCCAATTATCATAAAACCGATAATACATAATACATATGTAGATCAACTACCCCAAGACAATGACAAGTCCCGAATATCGATACAGAGTATGAACGCTCATACAATCAATAATAATAAATAACCAATACATCAACCGAAAATATCATCGACGTGATAAACTCCAATACTACCAAAGATATATGAACGGTAACCGAGAATACCATCACATGACAAACTCCACACACGATCAACTAAGGACCAACAACGACCGAGAATACCATCGATATAGTAAACTTCAACAAGATCAACAAAGGACCAACAACGACCGAGGATACCATCGATATTGTAAACTCCAACAGATCAACAAAGGACCAACAATAAACGAGAATACCATCGATGTGGTAAACTTCAACAAGATCAACAAAGAACCAACAACGATCGAGGATACCATCGATATGGTAAACTCCAACAGATAAACAAAGGACCAACAATGACCGAGAATACATCGATATGGTAAATTTCAACAAGATCAACAAAGGACCAACAACGACCGAGAAGACCATCGATATGGTAAACTTCAACAAGATCAACAAAGGACCAACAACGACCGAGGATACCATCGATATTGTAAACTCCAACAGATCAACAAAGGACCAACAATAAACGAGAATACCATCGATGTGGTAAACTTCAACAAGATCAACAAAGAACCAACAACGATCGAGGATACCATCGATACGGTAAACTCCAACAGATAAACAAAGGACCAACAACGACCGAGAATACATCGATATGGTAAATTTCAACAAGATCAACAAAGGACCGAACAATGACCGAGAAGACCATCGATATGGTAAACTCCAACAAGATCAACAAAGGACCAACAACGACCGAGAATACCATCGATATGGTAAACTCCAACAAGATCAACAAAGAACCAACAGCAGCCTAGAATCCCATCGATATGGTAAACTCCAAACAAGATCAATAATGGACCAACAACGATCGAGAATACCATCGATATGGTAAACTCCAAACAAGATCAATAAAAGGACCAACAACTATCGAGAATACCATCGATATGGTAAACTCCAAACAAGATCAATAAAGGACCAACAACGACCGAGAATACCATCGATATGGTAAACTCCAAACAAGATCAATAAAGGACCATAAGGACAGACATACGAGAGGATAAAATCATTAAACGTTATACAAATCACATATAGTAGATCTCAAAGACGAATCCGACTGTCGAACATACCCAATCATACATGGACTATGAACGACCAATCGATATGGCTCAAGATTGACGTCACGATACGCCCGATCCGATACGATGAAGCCATTACCAATCCCATCCCCCTCATCTACAAGCTCCTCAGCCCCAACCAAGGCGATCCACGAATTCTGCAATCTCAATCGCAGCACAACAGTTAAATTCAATGATCACTTATCACAAACTAATGCAAAAATCGATCAACAATACGTTCGATAATAATCAACAACCATTATAACCAACCAATCAAACTCAATGGTTCAACAATATCTCGATCTTATACAAAACCAAACCATTCAACTCAAACAATTACAAATATAAGCCGTAATTCGATAATCAATCAATTCTAACAAGTGTCCCAACATTCTCGATTCCAACTTCAATCTTAAATACGACTTAACAAGGTTCCTCGTTATTCATATTCGTAAATTCATAGAAAAATAATTACCGGTTATTTATCATCAATCCGAACTTACCCATATAGCTCCATATCATGAATAATCGCAATCCAAGATTAACCATAACCTTTCCGGATTCAACCTCATATCATGATTCATTACTCATCAAGGACATACGAAATCGTCCACTACAATCAACACAATATTAGTTCTAATCATCAAGTCCATGTTTATACTCAAAACAATTTATACCCTATCACATATTCTTCTTTGATGTGATATATACCAAGACACCGAGAATACTATGATTCCAAAATCATGTTCATAACAAAACAACATTATCCAAGATATATATGTATACATATATATATATACATACATATATATATATATATGCATATCATCATCTTCCTCAACTCAAACTTCATGAAACTCCAAGAATTATCACAACATTCCCATAATATATCATCACACGAATTAATCATCAACAACAACATCAAAACCCAAAAATAAAGAGGGGATTATCCAACATACCTCTTGAAGATGAACAACATAATCAAACTCCTAAGAATCAATAATATATTCATATCTCAAGCTCCAATCCATGCCATCAAGCTCAGAATCAAGTTAGAAGAGCCAAACTCGGCCTCGGAGGGTTGAAGGATGAATAAACAAAGTGAAACTCTCCAAAATAACGAAATGACGCAGTCTCTCATATTTATAGAAATTCAGCCATTACGTACGTTACGTAATCCATATAATCTACGTAACCAACTTTACGTATATTATCTGTCCTTGATAACGTACGAAACAACATTCCAGAAACTACGGCCTCAATTCGTTCGATGGCTTACGTACGTAGCACCCATGCCATGACGTACGTAACACCAATCCAGAGGCCGCTGCCTCAATTCGTACCATGTCTTACGTACGTAAGGCCTATGCCATAACGTACGTAACATGGTCATTGACTTGCTATAGTGATACTCATTTAACGTATGTAATGGGCTACTCATAATGTACGTAAAGCTCTACGTTGACTCGCCTGTCCACATATGCGCCAAAAGTTGCCGACACCGGGCCTACTCGTCAATCATAGCTCAGACATGTCCGATTCTCTTCATAACGTACATTATGTACTCTACGCAACGTACGTTATGATTGCATCTTTACGTACGTAAGCTTCTACGCTTAACGTACGTAGTGGCTTTTATACTTAGCCATTTACAACTGCTCCTGCCTGTCGTCTCAATATACCGAATACGTATACACGACATACTGAATACTTATACTCATTCGAATAACATTCTCATATGATACACCTGATACACAATATCCTCAAATGCAATTGTCGACTAAGTACAACAATTATACTAATACAACTGTCTCGGGTGTCAACAATTTATCCATAGATACCATATTATTCAATATATCTCAGATAAGATATGCGAAAAATTTATATTGAAAATTCAGGGTATCACATACTAACACCGTTAAAATAAGTTTCATCCTCGAAACTTGCAATCCTGTCACAGACAACATCTCAACCAAAATATCCAAACTCGTCATGAAAGCAGTCAATCGTCGCCACAAGCGAATAACCAAAACAATATACTTACAAGTGCTTGAAGCCGATGATCTCCCGTGATATTAGCATACGACTCCCATACGTAGTCTCAACATAATACCAACACACCAGTATCGCAAATATATCAATTTTGAAAATATTTCATAAATTTTGGAACCTCCAAAAATCGGTTTGACTCAAAAGTCAGAAAATCATTTTCAAAAGTAACGCTACTATAGTACTGGTAGAGCCACATAACACACATGCCCGGGTTCCACGAAACGCAATCTATGATACCATATTCTGTAACACCCCCAAAACCATCTGGGATATTACAACGCCGTGGGCCCCACACCAGAACCCACAAGGCTAAAAATAATTTTCGTAATCATTTCAAGCACGCTAAAAGGCAAATGACGTTAACGTCTTTTTAAAAATATTGAAAGACTTTATAAAATTCATTTATGAAATACCGTCAAAAAATCTATTTTGGAAGTAAAAGGACAAAATGCCACAATTCAACAGATTGAAAAGCATAGTTAAACCACCGCTTATACGTACTGATAAAAACCTAGAAAATGATTTTCCAAAATAACCTGAGTTGCAAAATACCAAAGGGTCCATTTAAAAATACCCAAACAGTAGATATAACAGACAATTAAAAATACATTTGCAGCGGATAAAACATAGACAACTACACATTTGCATTGGAAAATAACAAGCAGTGAAATACTCGATTTCTAGAAATACGCCATAGCCAGTATCACCCAGGAAGCTCATCTCTTCACGACCGCTACTCGCTCATTCTCCGAGTACCTAAAAATAAAGCACACGACGGGGCCAGTCATAATACCCAACAATGATAATGATCACATCATCATAAACAATTACATATCAATGTAATTACAAAGTAAGAATACTACCAATGTAATTTTACCGTAATAACCTTACCAACTCATGATAATCCATATCAAATCAACCCTTACCTCAATCCACACCTCACATCTTCAAGTGATGAATGAATTCAAATACAACAATCTGTACTGTATTCAAACAATGCCAAGATTCTCAGAACATCATTATATCTCCAATATAGAATAATCTATCCATGTAAAATCCTGTCGGCCGGATCGCACAATCAAATCCCAATTCTCATAAAACCGATAATACATAATACATATGTAGACCAACTACCCCAAGATAATGACAAGTCCCAAATATCGATACAGAGTATGAACGCTCGTACAATCAATAATAATAAATTACCAATACATCAACCGAGAATATGATCGACGTGATAAACTCCAATACTACCAAAGATATATCAACGGTAACCGAGAATACCATCACATGACAAACTCCACACACGATCAACTAAGGACCAACAACGACCGAGAATACCATCGATATAGTAAACTTCAACAAGGTCAACAAAGGACCAACAACGACCGAGGATACCATCGATATTGTAAACTCCAACAGATCAACAAAGGACCAACAATGAATGAGAATACCATCGATGTGGTGAACTTCAACAAGATCAACAAAGAACCAACAACGATCGAAGATACCATCGATATGGTAAACTCCAACAGATAAACAAAGGACCAACAATGACCGAGAATACATCGATATGGTAAATTTCAACAAGATCAACAAAGGACCGAACAATGACCGAGAAGACCATCGATATGGTAAACTCCAACAAGATCAACAAAGGACAAACAACGGCCGAGAATACCATCGATATGGTAAACTCCAACAAGATCAACAAAGAACCAACAGCGGCCGAGAATCCCATCGATATGGTAAACTCCAAACAAGATCAACAAAGGACCAACAACGATCGAGAATACCATCGATATGGTAAACTCCAAACAAGATCAACAAAGGACCAACAACGGCCGAGAATCCCATCGATATGGTAAACTCCAAACAAGATCAACAAAAGTACCAACAACGATCGAGAATACCATCGATATGGTAAACTCCAAACAAGATCAACAAAGGACCAACAACGACCGAGAATACCATCGATATGGTAAACTCCAAACAAGATCAATAAAGGACCATAGGGACAGACATACGAGAGGATAAAATCGTTAAACATTATACAAATCACATATCGTAGATCTCAAAGACAAATCCAACTGTCGAACATACCCAATCATACATGGACTATGAATGACCAATCGATATGGATCAAGATGGACGTCACGATACGCCCGATCCAGAAATGTGTCCGTGCACAAGCCATCAACAGGTATCGATCGAATACACGTGTGGTGTTGTACCTAATCAGTCTCACAAAGTACGTCTCATGTGCACAGCTTAATGTGAGGTAGAAACCACCTCATGACTATATGTGCCCGTCCTAAAATTACTACACATAACCAATCGGCATGCGGATGTGACTCCAGATATGTCACGATGCAACATGACAACGAAAATCACCGAAACACATATCCAATAAGGATTAAAAGGACTTACCAAAGTGAACAACGACAACTCAATAATGAAAGATCGACACGACCACAATATCGTATTGCCATTAGACAACAGTTCACAGAATGCTCAACAATGTCTATACTATTAATACATAAACTCCCAAGGTCGCAACCAAGGGTCATGGAAGTATCTACACAGGAATACTCCGGACGTGGGTACATTTCAGGTTTTATCCCTCAACATAGTTCTATCAACACATAAACTCCCAAGGTCGCAACCAAGGGTCACGGAAGTATCTACACAGGAATACTCCGGATGTGGGTACCATTCAGATTTTATCCCTCAACACATCGGCCCATTAAAATTACAGTTCTAAGAAAGATAACAACACAAAAATACACCAAACAACGATGCACACTCATTCCATGAAACATCAACATACAACATATACAATAATGCATCAGGATAAGTATTCTCATAATTAAGTAATACTAAATTACCTCTAAGCCGGAGACACTAACCTTTCCATGACCAACATACCTGAATGAGTAAACAATTATACAAATAGTCTAGAATGAAGTAGAGTTCATAACTATCAACAAACCACCACCTTGAGATCAATGTCGGCACGATAAACTATCCTCGATATCAAACATTTCATATCACAGACTAAAGATAATTCACATCTCTGTTTTCACCAAACACCTTTAAATCATATACATTATGATTTAACCCAAGACAAAGCATAATATACATACCATCATCCCGACAATTCATATTTATAATATCATTGCTATATAAATCATAAACGAAATGAAATCAAAACCATTTATTAAACATTATGAACTGAGCAAGTATAACTTGCCTCGATACCGATACGATGAATCCATTACCAATCCCATCGCCTTCATCTACAAGCTCCTCAACACCGATCAAGACGATCCACAGACTCTCCAATCTAAATTGCAGCACAATGGTTAAATCCAACGATCACTTATCACAACTTAATGCAAAAATCGATCAACAATACGTTCGATAGTAATCAAAAACCGTTATAACCAACCAATCAAACTCAACGATTCAACGATATCTCGATCATATACAAAACCAAACCATTCAACTCAAACAATTACAAATATAAGTCGTAATTCGATAATCAATCAATTCTAACAAGTGTCCCAACATTCTCAATTCCAACTTCAATCTTAAATGCGGATTAACAAGGTTCCTTCTTGTTCATATTTGTAAATTTATAGAAAAACAATTACCGATTATTTATCATCAATCCGAACTTATCCACATAGCTCAATATCATGAATAATCGTAATCCAAGATTAACCATAACCTTTCCGGATTCAACCTCATATCATGATTCATTACTCATCAAGGACATACGAAATCGTCCACTACAATCAACACAATATTGGTTCTAATCATCAAGTCCATGTTTATATTCAAAACCATTTGTACCATCACATATTCTTCTTTGATGTGATATATTCCAAGAACACCGAGAATACTATGATTCCAAACTCATATTTCATAACAAAACAACATAATCCAATATATATATATATATATATATATACACACACATCATCATATCATCATCTTCCTCAACTCAAACTCTATGAAACTCCAAGAATTATCACAACACTCGCATAACATATCATCACATGAATTAATCATCAACAACAACATCAAAACCCAAAAATAAAGTGGGGATTATCCAACATACCTCTTGAAGATTAACAACACAATCAAACTCCTCACGAATCATTAATATCTTCATATCTCAAGCTCCAATCTATGCCATCAGGCTCATAATCAAGTTACAAGAGCCAAACTTGGCCTTAGAGGGTTGAAGGATGAAGAAACAAACTGTACGTTACGTAATCCATATAACGTACATAACCAACTGTACATACGTTATCTGTCCTTGATAACATACGTAACAACATTCCAGAAACTACTGCCTCAATTCGTTTGATGGCTTACGTACGTAACACCCATGTCATAACATACGTAACACCAATCCAAAGGTCGTTGCCTCAATTCGTACCATGTCTTATGTACGTAAGGCCTATGCCATAATTCACGTAACATGGTCGTTGACTTGCTATAGTGATACTCATTTAACATACGTAATGGGCTACCCATAACGTACATAAAGCTCTACGTTGACTCGCCTGTCCACATCTGCGCCAAAAGTTGCCGACACCGGGCCCACTGGTCGATCATAGCTCAGACCTGTCCGATTTTCTTCATAACGTACGTTATGTACTCTACGTAACATACGTTATGCTTGCATCTTTAGGTACGTAAGCTCCTACGCTTAACGTGCGTAATGTCTTTATACTTAGCCATTTAGAATTGCTCCTGCTTGTCATTTCAATATTCCGAATACGTATACGCGATATACTGAATATATATACACTTTTGAATAACATTCTCATACAATATACCTGATAGACAATATCCTCAAATGCAATTGTCGACTAAGTACAACAATTGTACCAACACAACTGTCTCGGTTGTCAACCATTTATCCATAGCGACCACATTATTCAATATATCTCAGAGAAAATAATGCGAAAATTTTTCACTGAAAATCCAGGGTATCACAGGACTCCGATGCTATCCGGGGTGGGGAATTTTAAGCACATGTGATACGTGGACTGGGTGGCCCTCAGCCTTGACATCACAGGTCGGCCTATAATGGCATTTATAATCACTATTCATGTCGATGATGTTAAACATTGTGATCATTGTCCTCTTGATCGGCCCCTGACCAAACTCCAAGGTGAGGTCGATTTCTCCTAGCGAGGTGGTGCGGTAGTTTGCAAATCTACGGATGTCCTCTTTGCACGGCCGGACATAGGACTGGTCCACCTTCATCCTGCCAAGCATGTGAAGGTAGATGATACTGCCGTAGGCCCCTGTATCAATGAATACCCGATGTACTGGGATCCCCATTATAAGTAGGGTGATAACAAGAGCGTCCGAATGGGATGGTCCAGGCCATCGGTATCAGATTCGTCAAATGTGACCGCAAGTTGAGGGTTTTCGGAGGATCCTTCCGCCGCAGATAGAAAACCATCTGGTAGAAGCTTCGATTGCTGATAGGAGGATATGGCTTCTCAGATTGCAGTTTTGCTCTGCTGTTTTGATCGATGGTCTTACCCTTCAGCAGTGCCCATCACCGTAAGATTCCCCCTGGGGGATTTAGGTGGGGGAGGTACTCAATTAATTTTTCCTTGGGCTGGTTCGGTCCGATTCTCGCTATCTCGGGGATGATTCCAGGTAAATCGCCTCAATCCATTATCGTCGCATATCGCGATTAAGGCTACGACAAGGTCCCGGCACTGCCCGATATTATGATCTGATAATTTGTGTTATTTACAAAAGCGAGTCAGATCCATTTCCTTCGGATCTTTATAAATTAGCCTGGGGACCGGAATCAGGCCGAGGTTCTTGATTTGTTCAAACATCGCGGCAGCCCCTACCGAGTAAATTTTAGCATAGTTGGCCATCAGCTCAGTTTGCCATTCTATGAAATTTCGAATAGTTGGGGTAGTCTCGGAGGCCCCCAACCTTACTATCACGACGGGGTTCTTGGCGGTGACTGCGTGATGTATCAGTCCTTTCTTCCTTTCTCTTGTTCGGCCCCTGTTGGTCGGATGGCATGGCGAATATGGGGGCCGGGGGCAGTTTCCGCAGCAATATGAGAGCTGGCACGCTCCAAGAATTCCTGATAGGTGCGTGGGGTATTTTGGCACACTGTCCAGCAAAAGAAGGAAGTTTCAAAAGGCCGGCTTGTGCAATGATAGCTAACGCGTCATCTTACATGGGTTCCATCTCCAATATTTGCTTATTGAAGAGGGATATATAGTTCTTAAGGGACTCATTGGGTCCTTGCACAATTGAAGAAATCGAAGATCGCGGAGCGACACATACCTGAGATCCCAAGATGTGGGATTGAAACGCCACATGGTGCTGAGCCCATGTCTGGATAGAATAATGTGGAAGTGAACAGTACCATCTTTGGGCTCGTTCCCCTAAAGTCAAGGAGAACATCTGGCATCTGAACGCATCGTGGGATCCATGGAGGTCCATCCATGAGTTGTAATGCCCAAGATGGGCGTTGGGGTCGGTCTCCCCGTTATATGGAGGGATTTAGGGTACCTTCACCTTTTTCGGGAGAGGCTCCGCCAAGATACTGGGGGCAAAGGGGCTCTCCTGGAAGTGTAGCCTGTTAGGAATACTTGTTAGATTTTGATGATGTCATTAATATAAAATCAAATGCTTATTACTTGGCAAAATGTAAGGAAGAACCAAATGAGTATCTTCCATAGGCCAAATATGTTAAGTATAAAACTTGGCAAAATGTAAAGAAGAACCAAATGAGTATCTTTTGTAGGCCAAAAATTAGTTAGGCTGAAAATCGGCTAAGTACTGAGTACAACTAAGTTCATCAGAGAGGATCAGTCGAGTCGAGTCAGAGTAGTCCTGGTCAACATAATTTATCAGAGAAGTTTGACTAGACTGCAGCCAAGGTATCTCAGGGAAGTCACCTGATCAGATAAGTCACAAACAGTGATTAGCAGAGAGGTCCTGACTGCAGAGATGTTAGCTGCATATCAGCCTACTCGAAGTCAGCCAAGTACTCCAAGTCCACGTCAGCATGCGTTGAAAAGTAAAGTATTACGGAAAGTCACATGCAACGTGAAGAGACAAATTGGAGTGATTCCCGCTAGAAATATGATTTAAATAAATCATACAGACCCACCTTGAAGACTTTAATCATTTTATATTCAAAAGATTCGGCGCTCACATGCAGAAGTCTTCACAACGGTCGGAAGATAAAATAAAATAATGGGAATCCAGCCTTGCAACGTTCAGAAAGATTAAACAATGAAGTCTCCCTCCAACGGACGGATTTGTTCAAAAGATTTGCAACGGCTACAAGGAAAAAGCTCAGAGATCGTGACCTATATATATCCGAAGATTTGAAGCTGAGCAACTACCGGTGCGAACATACATTCAAGCGATCAAAGCAATCAAGCAATCTAAAGCAATCAATAGCATCGTGAAAAGAGCAGTTCTCAAAGTTCATACTTAAAGAAGCTCTTAGTTGGAGAAGACAAAAACTCTTGTGTATAATCCTGAGTACGGGGTACTTCACTGGTTGAAGTAAGAGACTGTAAAGGCATCCAAGGATCGAGGATCAAGAGGTGCAAGGCGATCAGTGTGTACAACGGCACGGATTTCCTTTGGTTGGAAGGCTGTTGTAGTGTGGTTTGAATCAACGTAATATTTATCACCGTTGAAAATTATAGTGAATTCATCTCCAACTGGTTTGGAGAAAAGTGGATTAGTAGAGGATTACCCCACCTCTGAGACCACTATAATTGCCTGCGTTATTTACTGTTTTATTGCATCATACTTTAACTGCTGCATTCATTGTCAAGTGTTTCATTAGTTGCTTTCTATTCGTCATCAGCTGACTTCCGCATATATTAAAGAACAAACGACTCCAAGTCATTTGTCTACCTATCAGCTGAAGAAACTCACTCTTCGTGAAAAAGAGTTTAAGAGTTTCTAAAAGTCTATTCACCCCCCCTCTAGACTTGTATCTGGACGACTTGTGACCTATAAGTGGTATCAGAGAGGTTGGTTCATTTATTTCACGAACCAGATCTATATCAGAGATATATATCTTCACTCTCACTTTATAATGGAACACATGCACTCTAGACTCCCTGTGTTTTCAGTTGACGAGTATGATCTGTAGAAGATAAGGATGCAGGCACACTTATCTTCGATTCATGACGACATGTGGTGCATCATCGAGGACGGTCCATTCATCTTTGAGAAGGACAACACCGCAGAGGAGATCGCAGCTGGGAAGCCAGAGAAGATTCCTAAGAAGAGGACAGAGCTGACTCCCGAAGAAAGAAAGCTGGCCAATCTTGATAACCGGGCCAGAGATGTGTTATATCAAACTCTTGACAAATCCACCATGGTCAAGATCAAGAACTGTAAGAATGCCAAAGAAATCTGGGACACATTAGCCCTAATGTGTGAAGGAACGGAGCTGATCAAGGAAAACAAGCTGTCAATTGCTATCCAAAAATTTGACAACTTTAAAATGAAGAATGGTGAATCCAAATATCAAGTGGACACAAGGTTCACTGAGATTATTAATGAGATCAACTCCCTGGGCAAAACCTATGGCAACAGGGAAATGGCACTAAAGGTTCTCAGATCTCTCAACCCCGAATGGAGCATGAAGGCCGTGACCATGAGAGAGTCCAAGGACCTGAATAAGATAAAGATCCGGAGTGTTCTCGATCGAAGGCTTATGAGTTCGAGCTTCCAAGTTCATCCTCAAGCGAGCTGCGAGAGAAGGGAATCGCATTCTGACCAAGTCCCTGCCAAGAGCCTATCGATGTGAAACCTCCAAATCCACTAGATTTTGAGGAAGAAATGGCGTTTATAATGCAAAGGTTCGGAATTTTAGAAAGAACTACTCCAAATATAAGAAAAATTATAAGGAGAATCAAGAAGGAACCGAGAAGGTGGAAGTGGAAAGTAGAATGCTACAATCTGTCACAAAATAGGACACATCAAATGGGTATCTGAGCTCAAGAAGGACGAAACCAAGAAGGAGGTGGGCGAAAGAAGATAGAAGAAAGGCCCTCATCGGAGAAGACCGGGAGCATGTCGAATCAAGCGTGATTCTTTTACGATGAAGATGAGGAGTATGACTGCACGATGGCAAACCTAGGCGATGAAGAGGTAACTTCTAAACCCACTGGTTCAAATAATAGCTCACCATGTCACAAGATATGGATCTACATGAATCGGTAAATCGCTTATTTAAAGATTTTGAAACACTCAAATCGCACACCAAATCAGATCGAGAGAAGACTCATGCAAGATGAGAATAGGCAATGAAAAATAATTTCAAAAACTCACCTAGATTTAAATAAGGTTGAGATAAGCTGCGGTGACTTTAAAAACCAGTGACGATAATACAAATTGAGATAAACAGACTAACCATTTTACTTAAAGAAAAATCACCGCACTTGCTCATGCCAAAAACGAGTTTACTAAGGCGACACAGTGAATAAAACTCAGCGCAGGAAATAACCTCCCTGAAGGCGTCTTCAACCCTGGAAGAATTGTGTACCAACAAAAGGCCACTATATTCCAAATCAGGCCTTGGATATGATCCTCACACTCCCTCTAGTTCTAAAAGAAAATTTATCAAGGGAGAAACAATTGTCTCGACTATTGAGCCTACGTATAAACCGATATTCAAAAATAGGCAACAGCCAAGTCAAATGTCTAGCCGCATCGAGTTACACCAGTACCACCTAGACAGCGACTAGGCAAAGGCCTGTGCAAAAGCAAGGCCAGACAACATGCCCACTATTACCAACAACTCCCTAAAAACAGATTTCATAATGGGAGGGGCAGATGGAAACCTCAAGGTTATCCTAATTACCAAAATGAACAAGTATGGAGACCACAAAGATTTAATAAATGGTCTCAGCCTAGATTTAGAAATGGCCCACACTATCAACATTTTGAGGAATATCCGGTATACAATCCAAACAGGAGATTCAGACCTCGACCTTACACAACTAATTAAGGTTATAATTATAATAATAATAACAATTTCTATAATCCAAGGAGAAATCAATTCTCCAGGAAACCAGCTAACCCCAAAGGACCCACACAAATTTGGGTACCTAAATCTCTGCTTGTCTAATTGTAGAAAAGGTGGAAGGACTACAATCACATCTCCACAAGCTCAAATTTTGGAGGTGAAGAATGGTTTGTAGACTCTGGATGCTCGAGGCATATGACCGGGAACAAGAAGATGCTGTCCAAATACACTAAAGAAAGAGGTCCCGATGTAACCTTTGGAGATAGCTCTAGAGGACAGACAAAAGGCTTTGGAGAGCTGCACCGAGGAAACATTGTGATATCCAAAGTTCATTATGTCAAAGGACTCAAGTACAACCTCCTGAGCATAAGCCAATTCTGTGACGAGAAGAACCTAGTAGTATTCACCATCTTGAAGTGTATGGTGATAGATATATTATCTGGAGAAGTGAAGCTCCAAGGCTTCAGAAGGAGAGATGTCTACATGATTGATTGGAACACAGGAACACCTAACTCCTATTTTCTATCCAAGACAGTAGCTGAGAATGGATGGCTGTGGCACAAGAGACTATGTCACCTGAACTTCAAAGCCATCAACAAGATTAGTTCTCAGAAGCTGGTCAGAGGACTTCCAAATAAAGCATTCAAGAAGGAAGCACTTTGTGATGCATGTCAGAAAGGAAAGCAGACCAAGGCATCGTTCAAGCCAGTTCAGCCTACAACGCTCACAACAAGGATCTTAGATCTACTCCACATGGATCTATTTGGTCCTATCAAGCCAAGGACTTTGAGCGGCCGAAAGCATGCCCTTGTTATAGTAGATGATTATTCAAGGTACACTTGGATTATCTTCCTATACAAGAAAAGTGAAACCTTGACCAAGTTACCGAGGCGCCGAGAAGGATCCGAATGAGAAATCCCTTTCCATAATCAAGATCGAGATCGGATAGAGGAGGAGAGTTTCTCAACAAGGCGATAATCGATTACAGCCGATCGAATGGGATCCAAAGATGAGCTCTGCAGCTCGGATGCCCCAGCAGAATGGTGTTGCCGATAGAAGGAACAGAACCCTGAAGGAAGCGGCAAGGTCCATGATTGCGAAGCGGACTGCTTAAAAGGTTCTCGGGTCAAGTCAACACACTGTCACACCTGCAGCAGAGTATGATAGTAGGGAGACATGGCAAAACTCCTATGAGATTTGGAATAATAGAACCCCTCTTTGTTGCTTACTTTCATGTTTTTGGTTGTAAGTGTTTCATCCACAACAATGGTAAAACATGACTAAATGCCTTTGATGCTAAAACTGATGACGGTCTCTTTATGGGATATTCACAAAGAAGCAAGGCATATAGAGTTTTTAATAAAAGAACCTTAGTTGTGGAGGAAACACCCCATGTTGTTTTTGATGAATCTACCGTTGAGTACAGGAAACAAGTTGAGCTAATTGAGAACAAGATCAAGTCAGCAACCCTTGAAGAAGTCATTGTTCATGACACTGGAATGGTGGACTCACCTGCACCCACTGATGACCCAACCGCGGTGATGAAGACCCAATCACAGATCGACAGATCACCAAACCTATCCGATCCAGCTTGTCGCCAAGAAGACCCAGCCGGAGCTGACAAAGACTCATCTGCAGATCAAAACCAACCTGCAGATGACAAGACGGTAGCTGATCCAGTTGCAGACCAGAACCCAGCTGATGCAGATAACCACCAGGGCAATCCAACAGGGGCAACAAACCCAGAAGAGGACGATATCCCCAAATGGCTCAAGGATCACCCAATCCATCAAATAATTGGAAAGTTGACTGATGGAGTTAAGACGAGACAGTCAACCCTACCAACAGGAATGGCGATCTTCTCATGTTTTATGTCGCAAATTGAACCTAAAACCACAGAACAAGCCTTGGAAGATTATTCATGGATTAATTCCATGCAAGAGGAGTTGGAGCAGATGGAAAGAAACAAAGTTTGGGAACTAACAGACAGACCTGATCACAAGAAAGTTATTGGCACCAAATGGGTGTACAAAAACAAGAGTGATGAAGACGGAGCTGTTGTTAGGAATAAGGCCAGACTTGTAGCAAAAGGTTATGCACAGTGTGAGGGAATAGATTTTGATGAAACCTATGCACCTGTTGCAAGATTAGAGGCCATTAGACTATTCCTCGCATATGCTGCATTCAAAGACTTTGAAGTATATCAGATGGATGTAAAGAGTGCTTTTCTGAATGGAATCCTAGAATAAGAAGTCTATGTAGAGCAACCTCCAGGTTTTGTCAAAGGAGATAAAGTCTATAAGCTGTTGAAGGCTCTGTATGGACTTAAGCAAGCACGAAGAGCGTGGTATGAAACACTGTCTGTGTTTCTTGAAAAAAATGGATTTTGCAAAGGGAAGGTGGACAAGACCATATTCAGAGTGGAGCACGAAGGCCACATATTAATAGTCCAGCTTTATGTGGATGACATCATATTCGGATCAACCAATCCAGAGCTATGCGAGAAATTCTCCAACCTCATGCAAGGAGAATTTGAGATGAGTATGATGGGAAAGCTTAACTTCTTTCTCGGACTACAAGTTAAGCAGATGGAAAAAGGAATTTTCATCAACCAAGCAAAGTATACCAGAGATCTTATCAAGAGATATGGAATGGAATCAGCCAAGCCCGCAAGAATTCCAATGAGCACAAGTACTCACCTGGATGCAAACGAGGCAGGCATATCAGTGGACTCAACCCACTACAGAGGACTCATTGGATCTCTTCTGTACCTCACTGCAAGCAGGCCAGACATATCATATGCCGTTGGAGTTTGTGCAAGATTCCAGTCCAAGCCGAAGCAATCACACCTAGATGCAGCCAAGAGGATAATAAATTACCTTAAGTCTACAATTAATGTTGGACTATGGTATCCCAAGGATGATAACTTCGAGCTGTCAGGATACTCAGATGCGGATTTCGCAGGATGCAAAATCAACAGGAAGAGCACTAGTGGAACGTGTCAATTCCTAGGAACCAGGTGATATCCTGGTTTAGCAAGAAGCGGGTTTCTAACTCTATCTCCACTCTGAGTCGAATACCTAGTTTGCAGTAGTTGTGCCTGATTCTATGGATCAGACAACAGTTAAGGGATTATAATATCATTGCAAATGAAGTTCCTATCTGGTGTGACAACAATAGTGCTATTGCAATAACCAACAACCCGGTTTTGCATTCAAGGACGAAGCACATTGATGTTAAGCACCACTTCATTAGAGACCATGTGCTTAACAAAAGGGTTAGAGTTGAAAGAGTCAGCACAGACTACCAGATGGCTGACATCTTCACCAAACCCTTGCCAGAAGAAAGATTTTGGAGCTGAGCAGAGACCTTGGATTACTAGATTGGGAATCTAGTACTGAAGCAAGTTAAAGCATTTCAGAGGAATGACGGACCCCAGCTGAAGAATCAGATCCTAGCTGATACAGGCAAGAAGACGAAGGACGGACAAAGCAACCTAGCTGATCAGAATACCAGGCGAGAAGTCAACTCACCTGATGCAGAGCGGTCAACAGTCAACAAATCAGACCAGCTAAGTTTTCTAAACTGACCTCTGAATATTTAATTATTATCTGCCATAGTTATAATATTATTATATTAATTTTGGTTAACAAATGGCATTTAAATATATATTTTCCTAAGCCAAGTGGCAATTTTAATACACGCGTCAATCGCCTATTAAATTAACCTCCACGGTGGCCAATCAGAATCAACCGTCAAATTTTAAAATGGGCCACAGATTCAAATTTGAAATTAAAAAGAATATCAAAAGGCGTACCACCGTTTCAAATATATAATAAATTAATACAAACGTCTTTTCATCTTCTTTATAAGGAAAGAAGACCTTTCACTTTACCCTTTACGCTTACAGAAACCCTAGATTTTTCAGAGCAAAAATTCCTTGAACACCAAATACACTAAAATCTTTTATTTGCAGAAATGGCATCTTTTGAAGGAGTTAATTTGAAGGCGGTGAAAGACCAGATCATTTTCTCGTTGGTCGTCGACTTTGAAGGCTTATTGGAAGCCAATCTGGAGGACTACGACATGCTTAATCTGATTCGCGCAATGAAGCTTAATGGGATCTACCCATTTCTAGACATCAATCCTCAACACCTGTACAAAGAGGATGTCATCGAGTTCTATCGCGAAGCTTATTTGATTCAAGACGGAATTCATAGCACAGTTGGCGGAATACTAGTCAGTATATCTCGAGAGACGATCCGTACTGTCTTCGGAATGAAGCACCGTGGTTTAGCAGTCGAAGCTCTCAAGCAATCCGCCGCCGAAACCTGGAAAAAGATTAAGGTGGAAAATATCCCGGAAAAACTGAAATTCACTGCCAAGAGGAGTGAACTCAAGAGGATTTACCGTTTTGCGTTGGACATTACCAACAAAATAATAATGGGGATGGCCAGCAGTTATGATCAACTGTCGTCGTCAAAGTTTATGGTGCTGGGAGCACTGATTCAGGAAGAAAAAGTTGACTGGGCTGATTACATCTTCAGGCAACTCGTGCGAGAGGTCAAAAAAGTCGAGTGGCTTGACGATGAGAAGAGATTCAAAACAAAGCTGGCGTTTGGAACGCAACTAAGTTGGTTTTTGGAGAAGACTGGTGTGGCAAAGGGAAACACTGACCCCTTCCACCCCAACAAAAGACTTGGTCATATGGACCACAAGAAGGTGAGGAAATTCGGAGGTACTGGGAGAGCAGCTCAGATGCTGAAGGAGCTGCCGGACATAAGGACATATCCGAGATACTATTCATCAGGAGAGTCGGACAGACCTGCAGCTGATATCGCAACTGCAGTCGAGTCTGACACCGAGTCCGACGACACTCCCATTGCAGTCAGATTTAAGAGAAGGGGACCAGCCCCTGAAGGACCCTCTATTCTGCAGTCATCACCAGAACCCTCTCCCAAGAGGCCAAGGAAACTGCAATTTAGTGAGGAAGAGCAGTCTGAACACCTTGCCAGCCCCTCAGCCAGATCACCAATTCATCTGGAAGACCTGCCTGCCCCAGGCACCCTCGAGACTCGGATTGTACCTGTACTCACCCCCCAGCCTACATCTCCGAAGAAGAAGCATGTCTCATAATTTCTATCCCTGAAGCTGATTATACCTTTAACCTGCTAGAAAAAAATACTTTCAACCTATCAATTGAGCAACTCCAGCTTGTTAAGCCACAAGCATTAAAACACTCTTTTGTAAATATTTTTGAAGAGTGGAAGTTTTTCAAAACTCAGACATTTTCAAACCTTCAAACCTACATTGCAACTAGTGGTTGGGAATATCCCCAAGCCACTGAGGAGGTTCTGATTCACTTTTGAAAAGAATCATACTTAGTATTAATCCTCCAGGATAATTGGTTCATGTCCCATTTTAAAACAAACATGGACCAATTTATCCATTCTATAATGCTTTGCATTTTTGATGGTTCTTTTGGAGAAGAGGAGGAGGAGGAAGTTGAAAAAGATATTAGAATTGAGGAGGTAGATGGAGAAGGAAATAATGTAGTTGTTAAAGAAGAAGAAGAAAAGCAGGAAGAGAGAAAAACAGAAGAAAACACTCTAGTTGAAAAACAGTCAGAAGAAATTGAGAAAACAGAAGAGTTGGCTGATGAAGAAGAAGAAGAAGAAGAAGGAGAAGAGGTAGAAAAAGATGGAGAAAAGGAGGATGATGATGAAAAGGAGGATGATGATGAAGGAGAAAAAGAGGACAAGGATGATGACAATGATGATAATGATGATGATGATGGAGGAAATGCAGGAGCTGAAAAAGAAAATGAAAAAGAAAAGGATGAGGAGGAAGAAAATATTGAAGAAAAGGAAGAAGAAGAGAAGGAGGAGGATCAGAAGAAAGAGGAAGAGAAAGAAGAAGAAAAGGAGCCAGAGCCGGAGCCAGAGCCTATTCACGAAGCTGCAGATAGGACTGTGGTACCTGCCCGGTACACCAGCCTAGACGCAGAGCTAGCTGAAGACTCCAGGTCAGGGACCCCGGAGAAAACCCCCTCTGGACTACCAGCTGCAGACAGAAGCCTGCAGTCTAGTGACTCTTTTGCAGAAGGCTCAGGAGAGCACTCTCCCTCAGCTCAGATATCTCTTGCCATGACTGAGCTGATCAGTCAAATCGTCAAAGATACAATTGGAGAGCTGCTAACGTCTCAGGTCACTCCTGACCTTCAATCAATCAATGCCAAGATCGACACTCTACTGCAAAGAGAGATTCCTCAGCCCCCTCCCCCTACCAACAACAGAATGCCATTTGGCATGACTGATTGGATGAGCAGAATGGAGCAGCAATTAACTACCCTTGTTGATGCTGGCAAAAAGAGGGAAGAGAGAGTTCAGGGGGAAGGAAGTAATCAAGGAGAGATAAGGAGCAAGAAGAAGCAAGATGTCCTTCAAATTGAAGGACCCTCAAGTCTGAAGAGGAAGGGAGCTGCGGATCCAGATGACCAGGCTGACCAGCCTGAAGGAAAGAGAAGGAGGACTAGAGGAGGTTTTGGGCCTACTCTAGAATGGGAAGGAAAGGAGCTGTGGTATGTTGAGGATTTTATACCATATGAAGCTCTGCCCATGTGGGGAACTGCAAAGAAGAAATTCATCAGAGATTATTACGTCTGGGAAATACTCCAGGATGATAATCTCTCCCCACAGCAGACCTTCATCAATTTCATGGAAGAAGCTTACCCAAAACTCTGGACTATTCTAAAGAAGCACGCTAAGGAACAAAATGCTTATCCTATGATTCCCTCATTCAGAGCAGAGGAAGCGCCAACCCGTCTAGACAATGAGCTAAATGAGCTAGAGCTTCAAAGAGAAATCAAGCAGTTATGTCTTGAGAATAGATTTACATCACAGCAAGAACAAGACTTTGCAGCTCTTGTTGTGAAGAGGAAATATGGTCTTGCTCCAGTCAAGATAAGACCAATTGGAGCTAAACCATTCGGACACACAATGTACTATTCGCAGAGGCAGAGGAAGAGGCAGATGACTCTATTTCTTTGTACTTGTAATTTTTTTTATTTTCTGTACCTGTAAAAACTTTCTTGTAAATTTCAATCATAATCAAGTCAGAAAAGTTTTATAACAATCTGTTGAATGACAATTTCCAGTTGTCTCAATATTAGACTGATTTCAGTTTGTGTCTTGCACTTAAGTGCAGACTTGGTCATTTGATTACTTACTTAAAGTTTTGCCATCATCAAAATAGGGGGAATTTATTAGGAATACTTGTTAGATTTTGATGATGTCATTAATATAAAATCAAATGCTTATTACTTGGCAAAATGTAAGGAAGAACCAAATGAGTATCTTCCATAGGCCAAATATGTTAGGTATAAAACTTGGCAAAATGTAAAGAAGAACCAAATGAGTATCTTCTATAGGCCAAAAATTAGTTAGGCTGAAAATCGGCTAAGTGCTGAGTACAGCTAAGTTCATCAGAGAGGATCAGTCGAGTCGAGTCAGAGCAGTCCTGGTCAACATAATTTATCAGAGAAGTTTGACTAGACTGCAGCCAAGGTATCTCAGGGAAGTCACCTGATCAGATAAGTCACAAACAGTGATCAACAGAGAGGTCCTGACTGCAGAGATGTTAGCTGCATATCAGCCTACTCGAAGTCAGCCAAGTACTCCAAGTCCACGTCAGCATGCGTTGAAAAGTCAAGTATTACGGAAAGTCACATGCAACGTGAAGAGACAAATTGGAGTGATTCCCGCTAGAGATATGATTTAAATAAATCATCCAGACCCACCTTGAAGACCTTAATCGTTTTATATTCAAAAGATTCGGCGCTCACATGCAGAAGTCTTCACAACGGTCGGAAGATAAAATAAAATAATGGGAATCCAGCCTTGCAACGTTCAGAAAGATTAAACAATGAAGTCTCCCTCCAACGGACGGATTTGTTCAAAAGATTTGCAACGGCTACAAGGAAAAAGCTCAGAGATCGTGACCTATATATATCCAAAGATTTGAAGCTGAGCAACTACCAGTGCGAACATACATTCAAGCGATCAAAGCAATCAAGCAATCTAAAGCAATCAATAGCATCGTGAAAAGAGCAGTTCTAAAAGTTCATACTTAAAGAAGCTCTTAGTTGGAGAAGACAAAAACTCTTGTCTATAATCCTGAGTACGGGGTACTTCACTGGTTGAAGTAAGAGACTGTAAAGGCATCCAAGGATTGAGGATCAAGAGGTGCAAGGCAGTCAAGTGTGTACAACGGCACGGATTTCCACTGGTTGGAAGCTGTTGTAGTGTGGTTTGAATCACTGTAATATTTATCACTGGTTGAAAATTATAGTGAATTCATCTCCAACTGGTTTGGAGAAAAGTGGATTAGTAGAGGATTACCCCACCTCTGAGACCACTATAATTGCCTGCGTTATTTACTATTTTATTGCATCATACTTTAACTACTGCATTCATTGTTAAGTGTTTCATTAGTTGCTTTCTATTCGTCATTAGCTGACTTCCGCATATATTAAAGAACAAACGACTCCAAGTCATTTGTCTACCTATCAGCTGAAGAAACTCACTCTTCGTGAAAAAGAGTTTAAGAGTTTCTACAAGTCTATTCACCCCCCCCTCTGGACTTGTATCTGGACGACTTGTGACCTACATAGCCATCCTGAACTTGGAGATGGTTGCTGCTGTTCGCTTTCCATCTAGGTGAGACGTTTCTTAAGGAACTCGATTTCACTCGAGTTGTCGCATGGAGGCTGGGGGTCATTTTTGCCGGGACATGGGACTGATGAACAGTCTCGGCCTTAGCCTGGTCACGACTCTGAATAGTCTCAGCCTTCACCGTGGCTCTCCACTGCATCTTCGACGACCAAGGAGATAGCTCTCTCCTGGTCCCGCCTGGGGGCAGCCAGACGGGTTGTTTGAGACTGGGCCTCAGATGGGTCCTTTTGGCTCTTCAGTTGAGGATTGCCACTCTGGGTGACCCGCTCCATGAGGGTGCTCATTCCTGGATGAATGCGGGGTGTTTAAAAAATTCCGCCACTTTGAGCAAGTTTTTTCCTTCGTGGCGCGCTGGGGATCTGCTTGGTGCCCGGATCTTCCTTGAGACATGATGCTGTTAAAGGGATCAAGTTTTTGAAACTTCGATAGGTCGTAATAATTTTCGGAGGTTCAAGCCCTTATTCTAGCGCCAATTTGTTGATATCTAATTTGATCAATAAAACGTGTGCTGATCTGGACTAAGTGAATCGAAGCCACATAGTAAACAAGACCTGAGACTATAAAGCAGAAGGAGAAGGATAACGAAATTTAATTTATTTTGGGATAGAGCCGAGCTGAACTATCAAGCCGGTCTAATTTGCTTCTTTCTATTACAAGTCAGTAATCTTTTTTATGAACTTTTTTTCCCAAGTCCTTTTCTATCATACATTCCTTCTATATATAGAAATCCTTGGCCAGTCAGAAGATTGATGGCTGGGGGAATGTTTGAGATACATCCAAACACTTGTCAGAAGGAGAGAATGTCTCGGACACGTGGCAGCATTTGAGGGTTGCTTTGGGAATAAGGAGGATAAACTACATTAACTGTCTTGTGTGCCTGTTCTGCATGCATTTGGTGATAATTATCCATTGCATGGTCGGTTCTGGGGTCGGCCTCCGGTCTCTAGCTGCTCTGACCAGTCTTGGGGTCGACCTCTAGTCTCTGACTGCTCTGCCCGGTCTTGGGGTCAGCCTCTGGTTTCTAACTACTCTGCCCGATCATGTCATAATAGGGTCCTAGAGCATAATTGATATAGAACTGGTCGGCCCTCCTTGTCATCCCTGGTCGGTCGGTCGGCCCGAAAACCAGTTCTTCTGTCTTCCGGTCCCCCCAAACTGGCATGGTTAAGTTGGTGGGGAGCAAATGAATGGATGCCAAAGTGAATCAGCTATCACCAATTGACAAGTTTGATTTAAATTCTAGTTCACTTAATAGGATTCATTATCCGAGACATATTCTTGATAATCTATTTGGAATTTAAGATCAAATTTTAGACTATGCATTTAATGCTAAAAAAATAGATAAACACACAAAATGATGGATGGAATATATAAAATCTTCAATATTTTACAATCCCAAAACTAATATACTACATAAATCACAAACATTCTCCAACGTGTCGGATTCCTATCATAATAATATAATCCTCATTTTTTTTCCTGTGGAAGAGGTTTAGTTAATGGATTAACCACATTGTTTGGAGTGGTGGTGTGTTTTGGCTCCTTTGGTTGTGCAATGGCTCCACTATTACCCCAATAGAGAACCACCAGATAAGCAATGATGGGAACCACAAGCTCATGAAATGAACTTCCTAATCCAAATGCCTTTATTTGAATCTTTTTGAAGCAACAATGTATTCAGTTTCAGTTGTAGAATCATCAGTAGTGGTTTATTCAGCATTTCTTCAGCTTATTTAACCTCCATTTAAATAGAAGATGTAACTAGAACGAGATCCAAAATCATATTTATCTATCTCAAGGCTCGCATGAGCATATCCTGTCATAACTGTAACACCCCCAAACCACTTGGGAATATTACAGCGCCACAGACCCTCTCCGTGAGGTTCTATCAGGCTAAATACAAAAATAACACATCACATCACATGCCGACATGGCTACATGAAGGACCATCAGACCGATTTGATCTTTATCTCAACACACACCACATTACATACAAGATTCTTTTCCAGAACACATACCCACGCAGGGGCTGGAATACAATAACACTCCCATAAATCGGGAAAATAACACATCAGAGGGATAACCAACAAAACTCTACCAAAGACTCTACAATTGGTCTTCATGTGATTAGTATCATCGTCTTCCATCATCCTTCGTATCGAACCTGTGATTTGCTCCCCAGCAACCTGTAGGTACCTAGACGCAATGCAAACATCCACCCCCCCGAATACTCGGCGGTTAACAAAACTCCACTGTTTTGCTAGTGCAAGTATAAAACATAAAATACAAGCCATACGCAACATACTCCAAGAATATAATAGTCTTGAATATACTTCCCAAGGTAACTCACTTGATCAAAACCATTTAATTATAAAGGGTAGGAAATAAAACCATGTATCTCTTACAAAACAATTAACGATCTCGGGAGTTTGAAAACATTTGGAATTAAAGAATTCTCAAGTCTTTCGATAACACTAAGGGACACAACCCAAAGATCAATTTTTTTTCCAAATTATAATTCCAGTAATAAAACATGGGTTCCCAACCCAATTCACAAAACACGGGGTCCAAGATCCAAATCATCAAACACAGGGTCCAAGACCCAAATCATCAAACACATATCCCTAAGGATTATTCGCATCCCGTGCTAACAAGCCACGAACCTCAGATGCTCCCACAGAACATACCCGAGTGAATAACCCAATAGGAAACCATACCAAATCACATGTACTCGTGACAACAGTCACAGAACCAATACCAAATCACATGTCCTCATGACAACAGTTGCGGAACCAATACCAAATCACATGTCCTCGTGACAACAGTCACAGAACCAATACCAAACCACAACCATAAGTTATACCGGCATCGCACTAACCATAAGATACAGTACGGAACCCCGAATTAGAACCCGACAGAAGATGGTTGAGAGATCACCCGCAAGATTTGATCATTGGAAACATTGATGCTGGTGTTTCTACCCGTAGGAGAATACAGAGTACACAAGGAAATTTACTATGTGCGCAAGAAGAACCCGATACTGAGATATCACCATTTACTGAATGGAAATCTCAATCCGAGCTTAGAACACTTAATATGTGCACCATTGCTATATTCTTAGCCCAATCCGAACCTGTTTCTACCAAAGAAGCTCTCAACAACTCTCATTACATCACATCTATGGAAGAAGAGCTTAACAGTTTCGAAAGAAACAACGTATGGTATCTTGTACCCAGACCTACGCATCAATTATTAATTGGAACCAAATGGGTATTTAGTAACAAGAAGGATAGAAATAGACTCATTATGAGGAATAAATCCAGACTAGTCGCCCAAGGCTACAGACATGAAGAAGGCATAGACTACGATGAGACATTTGCCCCTGTAGCCAGACTAGAAGCCATTAGGATATTTTTAGCCTTTGCCGCCCATAAGAGCGTCATTGTATACCAAATAGACGTCAAAAGTGCATTCCTGAATGGAGACCTTGGTGAAGAAGTATATGTTGAACAACCACCAAGGTTTGTCAATCCAAAAGGCGAAGACCTAGTATACAGCCTAAGGAAAGCACTGTATGGACTTAAGCAAGCCCCTAGAGCATGGTATGAGACCCTGTCCCAGTATCTAACCAATAATGGATTCGAGAAAGGTGCTGTGAACAAGACCTTGTTCAAAATACAGGAAGGTGATGACCTTTTAATGGTTCAAATCTATGTAGATGATATAATATTTGGTTCAACTAACCTTGCTTTATGTCAAAGGTTCTCTCATCTCATGCAAAGTAAATTTGAAATGAGTATGATGGGAGAAGTTAGTTATTTCCTAGGTTTGCAGGTAAAACAGTTGCCTACATGAATTTTCATCAACCAGGAAAAATACAGCAAGGAGCTTCTCAACAAATTTGAAATGAATACTTCCAAATCATCGTCAACCCCCATTAGGACTTCAGTGCAATTAGTGCTGAAGAAGCTGGAAAGCCGGTTGATCAACAGCTGAATCAGAATACTATGATACTGGTAGTTGCTGTATGCAGATACTTTGGATGCAACAATAGCTATCAGATTATGGAATTGAAGCCAAAGAGACGCCGATTATGTGCGATAGCATGAGTGCAATTGCTATCACTCACAACCCTGTATTGCACTCGCGCACCAAGCATATTCACATGAAGCATCATTTCATTCGGAATCATGTTGAGAACAAGGATGTTCGACTCGAAAAGGTTCATACAGATATCCAGTTAGCCGACATCTTCACCAAACCTCTTGTCACAACAAGATTCTGCATGCTTCGACATGAACTGGGATTGCTACAGCCTAACTCCCTGTAAGTTTTTAATGTTTTTACTTAGCAAATTGAGGGGGAATGCTGTAAGACCCAAGAATACAGTATCCACCATTAGTTATCTGTACACTCAGTCTATCAGGACAGCACTGTAGGAACCAAGTGATATGAATTATCCTACAGCTGACGTGTGCAATAATTAAGGGTAAATACAGTATGACCCAAGAATACAGCATTCATCTGAAAGCTGTTGTATCGAATTGAAACCCGTATGTACCTTTTAAGGGGGAACGCTGTATTTTTGCGGATACAGCACCTACAATGGGAAATCAATTATCATTTTATTCATTTTTAAACAATATTTTATGTCCACGTGCAGTGTTATCATTACAATTCGTTTGCATTAAATGCTTTACACAACATCTGGACATTGGTATCTTTAAAGCCGTGATGTTTCAAATTTTTTTATTAATTGTACACCACCTTTTTGGGTAATAAGGGTAATTTAATAAGTCTGAAGTGGTACCCGCTCCTATTTTAAATTAGATGGATAAGTTGTACCTATTACACTTAGTCCATCGTGATCGTTCATTTCAAACAACGGTTCCCATCCCTTAAATCTGACCGTTCATTCTCTGAAAACCCTTCTTCGCCGCCGACTATAAAAGGACTGTAAATGCCATTTGAGACTCTTTATGCTTTCTCAATATTGTAAGAGTTCTTGAGCATACAGCCTACAAACCTTTCTGTGTTTACTGCATTCTCTTTGAATCTTTTTAACTTTTCTTCGAGAATCATCAATGGCATCTTCTCAGACCTCTTCCATCTCTATCAAGAAATCATCTAACATCATCGATGGATGGATCTTCTCTAGATCTGTCGTGCTTGAACGTGTCCATGCCGAAGTGGATGACGTTGAATCGATGGAGTACGTCATCACTAGGATTCATCAACAAGGCCTCTATCGCCTTAGCAGCCACTCTGTTGAACGATTTGATGTTCATATGGTTGAGGAGTTCTACCTCAATGCTGCAGTTCGTTTCCTTTCACTGGCCCAGGGAGGACATGTTGCTGACATCACAGCTATCGTTCGCGGAGTCGAGATCCACATTGACCAAGAGCTACTCCAGAACATCTACAGGCTTCCTGCTGATGGCCTGTCAATGGAAGATCTTGAGACCTTTGGGTCCCAGGAACTGTTAACCGCTTACTATGGATTGTTCACCGATTTAGCCTGGGTTGAAACGGTTCACACCTCTTGCCATAATAAAAACTTTTGTTTACCTTTTGTCTATTTACACGATTTCTGTTGCCGTATTATTGAGAACAGAATAGGTGCTTTTGAGATGTGCACAAATCTTAGGTTCAGGATGATGGTTCCTATAATGACCTGTGAGAAGGTCAACTAGTGTCAAATCATTCTCAAACGGTTGCAGGAAGAAGTTTCTTAGCCTGCTTCGCAGAAGAAATCCTTTGGTTTTCTTTTAAATTATATTCTGACCAAATGCGATTTTCCGCAAGATGAAAAAGCAAAGAATATCACCTCTCGCATTTATATGGGAAGCATCTGACCCATCGTCTTCAAGAAAGGACCCCTCATTGCAAACAGGCCTTACGTTCGCAAATTGCCCCTTTCTGCCGACCCAAGGGATGTATCTTTGAAGTCTCAGAGCGAGGAGATTTCAAGGAAGAGAAAAAGATCTCACAGCAAAACTCCAGTTGCTGTTGAGAAGCCGAAAAGGAAGCTAAGGAGGCTTTCAAAAGTTAAGGCTACAGAAACCTCCAAGGATGCTTCTTCCGAGGCCCAACCCACTGAACAACTCCCCCAGGGCCCAACCCCTGTGGAAGAGATGCCTGCTACTGTATATATAGTAGATCCCGAGCCTTTGGCGGCTATGACGGATGCTCAGACATCTGCCAACATACAAGACTCTGGCGAGTCGGCTGCCACTTCGGAGCCAAAAGCTACTTCTCCTATACGAGATTCCACACCCATTAAGGATCCATCTCCCATCAGGGTACCAACCCCTGTAAGGGATCCCTCTCCGATACAGGATTCCACGCCCGTAGAGGAACCCATGCCTACAGCGAACCCAGGCGCTGTACGCAGCCCCTCCCTGGACACAATTATTACCAAAACCTACTTCCAGTGCAAATTGAATAGGCTTATGAACGGTTTGTCCAATGGAAGAACTACAGACTTGCTCCGTACGACAACCTATACAACTGGAGCGAATGGAGCAACGAATAAATAATTGTTTTGGAAGTAACAGACGCTCAAGATGTTGCTGTCCTGATCCAATGGGACAACCTATGCGTTAAAGAGCTTATTGAGAGCCATCTGTTTGAAAAAGCCGAAGCAGAAAAGAAAGGAAAAGCTAAGTCCGTGGAATATCCTGAATGTCCAAAATCAGATCCTGACTCGGACAATGATGACGACGCCCTACATGCTGGTCTAAGAAAGAGTCGCGAGGAATCTGAATTTCAGATGGGTGCAGGAACTTCCAGTCAACATCAATCACCTCCCCATCAACAAGACACTGTTCCTAACAACGAGGATTCAGTCCCTCATGTCGCAGAGGAACAATCTGTTTCGCAACAGGCACCCGAGCCTTTCGCCGCCCAAGCAGAAGAAGAATCCAGCGCCATCCTGCACGAGGAATCAGTCCCTCTTCCGGAGCAGGCGGAAGCTGAGAGACAACAGGAGGAATTAGTCCCTCCTGTATCCATATATTCAGAACCCACTTCAGCACAGGAGGATGCAGCACCCCGTGTCGCAATGCCTGAATCTGATACTCCCGCACCCTCAACCGCCTTGGAATCCGACGACAGTATAATACCTAATGACAACCAAATCAATTTACGTCCCAATGTGAATTTGAGATGGTTGAACAGAGTTGAGGATTTTGCCCAGCCCGATTCTCCTAGGACTGCCACTAGGAAAGAGCGATTACATGCTCTTGGCCTCCAAACTGTTTTCATCCAGGACTCCGTCAATGCCCTGTATTCTGTGGAAAAAGCTCTTAATTGGCTACACACATCTGCCGTTGAAGAGATGACAGGATTAAAGCATGAAGTATCCTGAGTGGAAGAAGCCTTCACTATCCTGCCACACGTCTTCAAGCAGGCCCTAAGCCAACTGCAAGAAAAATAGGAGCAGATCCTGCGAGACGAGCAATCAAAGCTACGCGTGTCTGAGGCCAAGACAGCATCTGCTATGATCGAAACCAGTTCCCAGCTTCGAGCCCACGACAAGAAAATTCAAGAAATGTCGCAGGTGCTCTCCTCCCTTGTTGAGAAAATGACAAATATTGAGACGAAACAGGATACTACTTTGCAAATCCTAGAACGACTTGATGAGAAGGTGTCATACCTTGATGAGGCCAAAAAGGGGGAAGAATCGAGGGAAGCTGCTAGGAGAACAAGGCTGGAGCAAGAGAAAGAAATGTTAGCCCCTTTTGAAGACCATCACTACTGATATAACCCGTATTTCACCGCCGAGCGTTAGGATACAGGGAGATCGACTAGAATTCCATGATCCTAAGTATCCTTGGAAGATCCTAGTTCAAAAGCCTTGAGCTATGAACCTCCCGGCCGACCGACAACCTACTGCTGAAGAGATCAAGAACTGGAGGAGAAATGAACGGCTAAGATACTTTGTTATTCTTATCAGGGAATCCTCATTATTCAACAGATATAGGACGGTATAGGAAGCCGTAGAGGAGTTCAAGAAAAGGTTGGAACAACGAATGCTCCTGCTACAGCAACAGATGAAGTCAAAGCATAGAAAAGGTGACTTGGTTACACATATAGTAGATTGGATCCTAGTCTTCGATAAGTCATATGATTGTCGAGCCATATATCTGAATCGAGACAGGGACGCTCATCAAAACTGGTGGAAGGGTACCAAGAATGACCCTAAAAGGCCATGGAGGCACGCAGACTACAGGAGTTAAATTTCCTTGTATTATTTTTGTAATCTTATTTTCAGAATAGCAAAATTTTGTACTCTTCATTTCAATATCAATAAAATATTTGCCTCTCTTGAAAGATTACAACTCATAATCTACTGTGTTATTTTATGTTACAAACACTTAAATTTATCCTTGCTGTATTCAAATATGAAACTTATTTTAATACATAAGCTGTAAGAACTTGTCTGCGAACAGTTCATAGTTTAAGTTGTATGTATATAGAATACAATGTAAGATTGTGCCTGCGCGCCAATCATAAGTTTGATCATGTAACACTCTTTTGATAAAATCTTAACTTGCCTGCGAGCAGTTCTTAGTATTAAGCTAACTGCTGAAGGCCAGAACAATCGAACAGAAGACCAAGAAGTCTGCCCTCCTTCAAGATGCTAAGTGTCAAAGTTTTGGCATCATCAAGGATGTTTGGATAACATCATAAGGTTTTAAAATGAAGACTTGTAAGGACTTGGCAAATTATCAAAAAGGGGGA
Organism: Orobanche coerulescens; assembly: GCA_033398695.1. Taxonomy (NCBI): domain Eukaryota; kingdom Viridiplantae; phylum Streptophyta; class Magnoliopsida; order Lamiales; family Orobanchaceae; genus Orobanche; species Orobanche coerulescens. Next base: position 71,988,998 of record CM065801.1, read on the forward strand.
AATTGTTGGGATAACAATCCCTGTATCGAAATTGTCGGGATAAAAAAATCCCTGTATCGAAAGATCATGACATAATGTTTTGACAATATGCCAATCCAGCATACAGCAAGCAGCTGTATCGAAAAGGCTGATCAAAGGTATCAACCTATATCGAAGACTTTTCATAGCCCCAGCATACAGTGAATCAATCATATAGCAAAGGAGTCTCATAAGACTAAGTATGGAAGCTGTCTCGAATCGATAATACAGCTATCATTCCATACAGCATCCAAACAGGACAAGAAGGAATCTTTGTTATCCGCTAAAGTCAATGTCCCATTTGAGAAGATATATTTAAATACTAAAGGATAAGGTATTTAAATATCAACAGAGATCTTCAATCTAGCGCAAAATCCGGATTGTGTTTTATTCAAACACATCATCCCGTTGGAACAGAATCTTGCTCAACAGATTTATATCAACGGATATATTTCAGAAGGCTATATATATCTCCAGAGCTTGAAGATCATACACCGATTCTTATGCAAGTAAAACAAGTGCTTACACGAATATTCAGAGCAAAACATATCTCCCAAAGCATACTACTATTCAAAAAGAAGAGATATACAAGTGTTCAAACTGTAAACAACACATCATTAGCTAAAAGCTCAGAAAGTCAAAGGTTGTTGTTCAATCATTGTTCTACCATTGAACAAAACCCATCAGCCATGTGTGGACTGAGAAACCTTGCTATTCCTGAACTGTGTGTGACGAACTTGCATTGAAGAGACGAAGCTTCGGAGTTGTGTATGAAGAAGCCAGTCAAGTGATAGCTTAAACCAATCTATGTGAACGGTTGAAGGCTAAGATCATTATATCAATCTATGTGAACGATATATTGATTAGGTTTGATTATAAATACGTAGTTGTGTACGTAGTATTTATAATAAACATTTTCACTCCTGTGTGGAGGACCAGTGGACATAGAGGGGTTTTCCTCAAACCACTTTAATTACCGTGTCAATTACCTTCTACATTTACTGTTTAATAGTTGTGATTATTTTTAAGTATTCACTTCATATCTAGTTGATGTATTTACATAAACTCACCTTAACAAGACTTCCGCTACGCACTCAGATTTGAAAACCGTATAGCTTGTTGTTTAAAACACTTTCCAAGCTGTATCCTGTATACTTAGTGGCCAACAGTAACTTCAGTATTCTTGAATGTGTCACAAATCTCGAGAAACGAAGAAATGTGAGCATTGGGATCGTCATTCGCCAGTCCGCAAAATTGGCTCGCTTGCACCATTTGGATGATATCCAGCTTGATTTCAAAGTTGTTTGCTTGAGTGGTCGGGAGTCGAATTCCAGAAAAGTTTGCATTAATTTGTAGAAGTGCATAGTCACGGAGAGCCAATACTGGTTGAGCCTGCTAAACTGGGTTGTCAATCCCTTGGTTTCCATTGTTGTCTCCCATGATATCCGTAATCAAATGTTCACGTCTTTCCTTCCCGTTTTTCCGTAAAGTGCGTTCGAGTTCAGTATCCAAAGGGAATAAACCTTCGTTACCAAATTTTCTCATGCACTAAACGAAATCCTGAAAGGAAAACAAATAAAAAAAATTACACAAAAATAAAATAATGTTCAAATTAAGACTAAAAATACTGAAATTGACATTAGTAAAAGCAATCAGTCCCTGGAAATGGTGCCAAAAACTTGTTACGTATTTCTGTGAATGCAAGTGCACATTGTCGTAATCAAGTAATAAAGTGATGAGAAAAGTATCATTCCCTCGAGGACTAATGTATTAAGTACCAATTTATTAGTATTTCCAATTTTATCTGAACGACCGAAATTTTGGGGTTGAATAATTATTAATAAGTGAATATTGTGATGAATAAAACAAACAATAAAATCGACAGTCTGATAAAAGGAGATCAAATAGGAGAAGAATCTAGGATCGAGAATTCACCTCGATTAATCCAAATTAATCTTGATTAATATAATTCATGTAATTCCCCAATTTATTGAAAGCGAAGATTCTACGTTAATCTAATGCCTCTCCTGAGGTCAATAGAATTTTCCAAAGTGAATAATTCACTCTATTCTTAGGTGAGTTAATTCGACATTAGCCAAAAAGTTCTAAAATCTTCAAACACTTCGTAATGCTTATGAGTATATTCCTATCTCACAAGACAAAACGGTTTTTACCAAATTTACACTACCTACTCTCCTCTCCCGATTCATGTTACGTAGTTATAACAATTCAATCATAGGCCACACAATTGAAAGTATTAAGAACAATTGGGGAAAACTCAATAAAAAAGGGAATATATCAATAACGTAAAATCAAGAGTTAATCCACCATAATCTTGGTTTCATCTCAATCCTAGAATAAAAGGGTCTAGCCCGACATGATAGAAAACAATACACAAAGAATTGAATAAAACATAAGGAAGAAATTCAAACACAATTGATGAACTTCTTCTTCCGTTTTCTGGCCTTGCTCTCTGCTGCTAGGTGTTCTTCTCCTCTCCTTCGATGATCTTTTTTTCTGACCTTCTCTCGGCTTTTATAACTATCTTCTGTCTCCAAAACTGCGTCCGAGGATTAGGTCGAATCCGCGTCCAAAACAGCCAAAAACCGTGATCTGAAATTAGGAAACCCGCGCCACGGGCCACGACCCGGCTTAAGTGTGCCGCGGCCCTAGTTGTTACGCTGCCCAGGCCTGTGCGAAATTCCATTACGGGCCACGGATCATAGGGAGTGTGCCGCGGCCCCCGGTACAGTTTGTACCGATTTGCTGGGTGCTGTGCTCGTGCTGTGGCCCAGCTTCGGCGGGATGCATCTCTCGATCGAAAAATGTCATTTTCGGACCGCTTTTCCACGTTCGAGCTTCCGGACTCTAATTCCCTTCAAAACATGTAAACATAATGCATTAAGAGCTCATTTACTCAGATTTAAACCCAAAATGGAGATAAAATAATGATAATACAGTGTACAAAATAACATGTAAAAACTACTTGCCCGTCAAGATGCATGTCGAGGTTAAACCCCACCTTCGGACGGCACGTGATGATACTGTGCTCTTGGAACAATACAAAATGGACTCAACAGACCGACAACCTAGGTATCTATAAACCTAAGATCTGATACCAAATTCTGTAACAGCCCCGAGATATTCGGAGAATATCACAGCGCCGTTGATCCCTGCCTCGGACCCACTAGGCTAATTTTTACCTATAACGCATCAAATTTCACAAAGTCCACTCAGGATTCAATAAATCCGATACAACAAGAGAGTTCAAACCAATGACATCTAAGACCACGAAGAAATACAAGAAAGGTATACATCAACTGGAAAAGGACTTTCCTAAAGTACTCGAGTACCATTTGTTATTACAAGGATGAAACGGACCAAAGAGAATAATGCCCAAAACATAGGGAACACGACTAGCCATAGTATCACGCCTCGCCATCATCATCGTACCGCCCCGGTGATCGCTCGTTTGAATCCTTCGGACATGAAATACAAGAAAAGAGTTTTCCCCACACGAGAGGGGTTAGAGCAAGTATTGCAAGTGAAACATCACATCTTACACGTAAAAGCACATGCACCATTTTAAAGCCATGATAATGATTTTCCGGAAAATGCAATTATCCAAACATATCTTAATAAGGACAATATCTCTTGATTAACCGTGGACTTGACAATGCACGAATCCCTCCTTGACCTCGTCGGGACATCTCGGAGTGGCTAACCCAAATGTTCATGGAACTGTCATAAGTGGAACCCTCCTCGGCCCCATCAGGCCCTCTCGGAGTGAACGAATATAACTCTCACACTCATATGCATTACTTTTCACATTTAAGAATATAACTTTCACAAGAATCACTTGCCTGTAATGAGAGAAAAGGGTATGAATGGCAAAGTACCAAGATTGAAGGATTCGACAACTCCGAACCTAGACAAATTCGTGATCAATCATCAATAATCTATCGGTAGAAAAATAAGTTGGAATCCACCCGAATTTACTACCCACAATACATGTGTTCCGGGAATAAAACTCTTAAATGGTGAATCGCAAATCAATCAACCGAAACACCCTCATACTCAACATATTCTATCATAACAACAAGCCGAATCGAAGAGATCGGAAGGAAAAACCCCCAAATCTCGAAAATCTAGGGTTATGCGAAATTTACCTTGGATTTAGGATGAATATCCCAAGTAGATGTTGTTAATCTACCCCAAGAACTCGAGGAGGATGAAATCTCTAAGATTGAAGATGCCAAATCGCACGAAAATCACCCTAAAATCGCCCACGGAGGGAAGGAAGGTGAAAGGATTTGAAATGAACTTCTCTCCCAAAAATTTTGCTGAAAAAGGGGTGATATGACTCGCGTGCCACGGCCTAGACTGAGTGTGCCGCGACCCGCAGATGAAATTCGCAAGCAGCTCCCAGGTAGTTCCGCGGCACGGCCAGCAGAGGGTCGCGGTGCGCGGTACAGCAGCTGCCAGGGTCAAGTTGCAAGGTGTGTGCCACGACGCGCAACCCCCTGTGCCGCGGCGCACACTGTTCGTGCCCCAAAAGTGACGAAAAATGACCCGGGAAGAGTATAAACGTAATAGAACTCAAAACATGGGAATAATAACACGAAATAGATTTTCGGGAACCCCAAAACGGCGGTTCCGGGTGATGATTACGAAAATTGGTTCAAAGTCGCACGATCCGCACAAGAAAAAGTAAATTCGAAATGATAAGAACTCCAACATAAACATCAACTCACTAAATACTTAGAGTGTTAAAACACAAGAGCACCAAAACAGAAAAAATTACAAAAAGTATGGGTATTACAAGTTGTAGCATTCTACTTTCCAGTTTCCAGCTTTTTGGTTCCTCCTTGGATTCTCCTTGTACTTCTTCTTATGTTCTGAGTAATTCTTCCTGAAGTCATTGAATTTTTGAATTATTAATGCCATTTATTCCTCAAAGTTTAGATGACTTGGAAGATTAACTTCAGCTTGGATTTTTGCAGGTGACTCTGCTGTAAAAGCTTCCTTTTTCAGCTGGCTCAGTAGATGATGAGCAGGGTCGCTCGAACTCAAATGCGTCGAGGTCTTAAAATATTTCTTGGATCTTTATCTTATTAAGATCCTTGGATTCCCTCATGGCAACGGCCTTCATGTTCCATTATGGGGTAAGAGACCTTAGAACTTTTAGAGCCATCTATCGGTTGGCATAGGTTTTAGCAAGAGAATTTATTTCATGGATGATCTTAGTGAATCTGGTATCCACTTTATCAATTGTCTCTCCATTCTTCATTTTGAAGTTGCCAAACTTTTGGGAAGCAATTGACAACTTGTTTTATTTTATCAGCTCAGTTCCCTCACACATTACAGCTAATATGTCCCATATCTCCTCGGCATTTTTGCCAATTCTTGATCTTCACCATGGTGGCTTTATCAAGAGTCTGATACAAAATATCTCTGGCCCGGTTGTCAAGGTTTGCCATCTTCCTTTATTCTGTGGTCATATCTGTTCATCTCTTGGGAATCGGTTTTGGTTTCCCAGCTGCAATTTCTTCATCTGAACTGTCCTTCAGGAAGGTGAAGGCTCCATCCTCTATAATACACCACATATCATCATGTATGGATGATATATGTGTTGCATTATTATTTTCCATAAATCATATTCATCAATAGAGAACTGGTAATCTAGAGTGCATGTGTTGAATGTGTTCCATTTTAATGAGAGATTAGATATATATACTCGAGTATATGGATCTGGTTCGGTGAAATTGAACCAACCTCTCCGATACCACTTGTAGGCCACAAGACGTCAGGTATAAGTCTAGGGGGGTGAATAGACTTATAAAATATTTTGCTAAATAACTATTTTAAAAAACACAGCTAATATAAAATGCAGCTAAGGTTACTCGATTGAGATTTGTGCAGTTAAAAACTATCAGCTGTAAAATTGTTTTGCGGAAGGACAGCTGACTGAATGGAACAGTTCATATGAATGCAATAGTTAAGTATGCTGTTAAAGACAGTAAATCCCACAGCACTTTATAGTGATTTCAAAGGTGGGGTAATCCTCTACTAGTCCACTTCTTTAAAAAACAATTGGCGATAAATTCACTTTAACTTTCAACCAGTGAAAATTGTGTTACAATGAATTTAGTTACAACAACTTCCAACCAGTGGACATTCGTGGCCGTTGTAACATCTTCCCTTGGTTCCCTAACACCTCTTGATCGAAACCTGTGGATGCCTCAACAACTCGCAAGCTGCCTATCACCTTCCAATCAAGAACCCGTGGATGTCTTACAACCTCTTACTTTCAAGAACCTCGTTCAATAAAGTACCCCTTACTCAAACTCAAAGACAAGAGTTTTTCTGTTCTCCAACTTAAGAGCTTCTCTGTATTTTCTTAAAGTTCTCGTTCTTCATGATGCTATAGATGTATATCGCTTATATTTTGCTTTTATTGCTTTGTAAGTGTAGTTCGCATCGTACTTTTGCTCAAGCTTTCTTTGGATATTTATAGTACGATCTTTGAGCTCTTCATAGCCATTGCATATGGAACAAATCCGTCCGTTGGAGACTGGACTTCATTGTTTAGCTTTTCATCTCTTTGCATGACTTAGTCTCTTTCTTCAAATCTGACCGTTTGAAGATATATGTTGCCATTGTGCCGCTTTTCTTTGATTACTATAATTAGTAAGGTCTCTGGGCGCGAATCTTCCAGACGAAGGCCGGTTACGGCCGTAATGTGTGCCAGTTACGGCCGTAAGTGTCCGCAGTCTTTGGCGGATTTTTGATGAATGCGATTCTGGCCGTAAGGCGATTTAGTACGGCCGTAAGGGTCGAGTTACGGCCGTAAGGCACTGCCGGTTACGGCCGTAACCCTGCCGGCTATATATAGCCTGGGCTCGGCCAGACCTTCATTTTTCACCCTTTTTCTTCTTTTCTCGGCGGCTGGCGACGGGAGGCTCGGGAAATCAAGTTCTTGGCCGATTCTAATCATTTCCAAGACGTTTTGGAGGATTCTTGTTGATTATATCATCATCCAATCCGTGTGTTTCGTCGAATCAAGGTATATTTCTTGATTTTCCTTCAAGTTGACTTTTTGTAGAATTTGTTCTTGATTTCGATTCTAGTTTGATTTTGATACATCGGTTGGTGTAGTATGATGTTATTAGTCGTGTTCTATGGGTTGTATATCCATATTTCGAGTTGGTTCAACTCGATTAGTGATTCGAGTGTTCTTGGGAGTTATCAAACATTGAGTGTTCGATTAAATGTCCCAATGAGTTCCTTTCGATAGTTTGTTGGGATTTCCATCGTTTTCGTCTTGATTCTCATCGTAATCATCTTTTATTGTTCCTTCCGGAGGATATTAGGTGCTCGAGGATTTCCGATGTTGAATCACGTTTGGTGATTGATGATTCGTGTGGTGTTGTTCTCGTAGTACTCGTGGTGCTATCGCGTTCTTGATATTGTTCGGGGGTTCGGGGCTATTCGACCGCATTCCATCCGTCGTCTCGTTTCGATCGTGATTTTGAGGCAAGTACCTTGTTCATACGCTTCTCGTTTTGTGGACATTATGATCAGTGATCATCTTGGTGTGTTTATTCGGTTATTTGAAATGAATTTTCAAAAGATTTGTTTTGGCCTCGTTAAAGGCTCTCTTTCAAAATGTGTGTGTTTTGTGAACGGTGTGTTTTGAGGAATTGTTTATGGTTTGGTTATTTTGAACGTTGAAAGCTTTGATGATACCCCTGTTGTTTAAAGTTATGGAATCATGTATTCCGTGTTTAATCTTGTCATTGTGTTTTGAAGAGTTTGATAACGGTGTCGAGTTAGTGGCCATCTCTCTTGAGTATTCTTAATGAACTTACATTCTTAGCATATTAGTATTGCATGAGTAACGTGTGTGTGTATGCTCACTATGGGTTAGATCCGACGGGGTCTCGGTAGGGGTCCACGGAGGGGTGGATCCGCGAGCTTGCTTTTAACCACTATGGGTTAGATCCGACGGGGTCTCGGTAGGGGTCCACGGAGGGGTGGATCCGCGGTTAATTGTGGTGCATTTTGCAAGTGATTTGATTATGGCATTTCCGGAAATGAGTGCTTTTGAACGGTTTTCATTATTGCATGCGTTGACTAAGTGTGTAAGAGGTAAGTTGTTCGTGTAACACCCCAAACTAGGCGGATATTACAGTGCCGTGGACCCCCGACTTGGACCCACCAGGCGAATGAAAATTGATAAATTAAATAATATAATTGTAGTACCGAACCACATTATATTACCAAATACTCCGATGAGGAGCTTAAGTACAATACACCAGGACAATACAGAATACTAGTATATTTTATATGAAGATAAAATACACCACCCTGAATAAATAAACATCTCAAACAGAATTTTGCAGCGGAAATACATATGAAGAAAAACAAGGATGACTGAAAGAAACTGGGGCCCCCTACTAGTATCACTGGGACTCCTCGCCGTCAACATGCTCTTCCCGTGACCTGAAAAACAATATCCCATAACGGGGTCAGTTACACAGAACAACAATCCTCAAGGGTTGAAAATACACAATCATGATATATCTTTAGTTATGAATTACGCTGAAGAGGAGCATCATAGTACGCCCGTAATGTTCTGTGCAAGTGTACAATACGGATAACCGGACACACCCGTCCTTGTACCTAATTAGTCTCACGGAGGTAATCGTTACCGTGTGCACAATCCAATGTATCGGTGACCCAATACATGACCATCGCGTGCTCGACTAAAAATTCCACACATCCGCACCCGGCCACGCAATATGAACCCAGAAGGTCATATGACCGAGAATGACCATAATGAATATTGTAGGTCACAAGTCGTCCAGGTACAAGTCTAGAGGGGGGGGTGAATAGACTTGTAGAAACTCTTTAACTCTTTTTCACGAAGAGTGAGTTTCTTCAGCTGATAGGTAGACAAATGACTTGGAGTCGTTTGTTCTTTAATATATGTGCGGAAGTCAGCTGATGACGAATATAAAGCAATTAATGAAACACTTAACAATGAATGCAACAGTGAAAGTATGATGCAGTAAAATAGTAAATAACGCAGGCAATTATAGTGGTCTCAGAGGTGGGGTAATCCTCTACTAATCCACTTTTCTCCAAACCAGTTGGAGATGAATTCACTATAATTCTCAACCAGTGATAAATATTACAGTGATTCAAACCACACTACAACAGCTTCCAACCAATGCAAATCCGTGCCGTTGTACTCACTTGACTGCCATGCACCTCTTGATCCTCGATCCTTGGATGCCTTTACAGTCTCTTACTTCAACCAGTGAAGTACCCCGTACTCAGGATTATAGACAAGAGTTTTTGTCTTCTCCAACTAAGAGCTTCTTTAAGTATGAACTTTTAGAACTGCTCTTTTCACGATGCTATTGATTGCTTTAGATTGCTTGATTGCTTTGATCGCTTGAAAGTATGTTCGCACCGGTAGTTGCTCAGCTTCAAATCTTCGGATATATATAGGTCACGATCTCTGAGCTTTTTCCTCGTAGCCGTTGCAAATCTTTTGAACAAATCCGTCCGTTGGAGGGAGACTTCTTTGTTTAATCTTTCTGAACGTTGCAAGGCTGGATTCCCATTATTTTATTTTATCTTCCGACTGTGAAGACTTACGCATGTGGCCGAATCTTATGAATATAAAACGATTAAATTCTTCAAGGTGGAGTGCGGATGATTTATTTAAATCATATCTCTTGCGGGAATCACTCCAATTTGTCTCTTCACGTTGCATGTGACTTTCCGTAATACTTGACTTTTCAACGCATGCTGACGTGGACTTGGAGTACTTGGCTGACTTCGAGTAGGCTGATGAGCAGCTAACATCTCTGCAGTCTGGACCTCTCTGCTGTTCACTGTTTGTGACTTATCTGATCAGGTGACTTCCCTGAGGTACCTTGGCTGCAGTCTGGTCAAACTTCTCTGATAAAATTATGTTGACCAGGACTACTCTAACTCGACTCGACTGATCCTCTCTGATGAATGTAGTTGTACTCAGTACTTAGCCGATTTTCAGCCTAACTAATTTTTGGCCTACAGAAGATACTTATTTGGTTCTTCTTTACATTTTGCCAAGTTTTATACTTAACATATTTGGCCTATGGAAGATACTCATTTGGTTCTTCCTTACATTTTTGCCAAGTAATAAACATTTGAATTTATATTAATGACATCATCAAAATCTAACAAGTATTCCTAACAAATTCCCCCTATTTTGATGATGGCAAAACTTTAAACAAGTAATCAAATGACCAAGTCTGCACTTAAGTGCGAGACACAAACTAAAATCAGTCTAATATTGAGACAACCGGAAATTGTCATTCAACAGACTGTTATAAAACTTTTCTGACTTGATTATGATTGAAATTTACAAGAAAGTTTTTACAGGTACAGAAAATAAAATTACAAGTACAAAGAAATAAAGTCATCTGCCTCTTCCTCTGCCTCGGCGAATAGGCTGTTTGGCAGGCCTAAATGGTTTAGCTCCAATTGGTCTTATCTTGACTGGAGCAAGACCATATTTCCTCTTCACAACAAGAGCTGCAAAGTCTTGTTCTTGTTGGGATAAAAATCTATTCTCAAGACATAACTGCTTGATTTCTCTTTGAAGCTCTAGCTCATTTAGCTCATTGTCCAGACGGGTCGGCGCTTCCTCTGCTCTGAATGAGGGAATCATAGGATAAGCATTTTGTTCCTTAGCATGCTTCTTTAGAATAGCCCAGAGCTTTGGATGGGCTTCCTCCATGAAATTGATGAAGATCTGCTGTGGGGAGAGATTATCATCCTGGAGTATTTCCCAGATGTAATAGTCTTTGATGAATTTCTTCTTTGTAGTTCCCCACATGGGCAGGGCTTCATATGGTATAAAATCCTCAACATACCACAGCTCCTTTCCTTCCCATTCTAGAGTAGGCCCAAAACCTCCTCTAGTCCTCCTTCTCTTGCCTTCAGGCTGGTCAGCCTGTTCATCTGGATCCGCTCCTCCCATCCTCTTCAGACTTGAGGGTCCTTCAATTTGAAGGATATCTTGCTTCTGCTTGCTTCTTATCTCTGCCCTTATCTCTCCTTGATTACTTCCTTCCCCCTGAACTCTCTCTTCTCCCTTTTTGCCAGCATCAATAAGGGTAGTTAATTGCTGCTCCATTCTGCTCATCCAATCAGACATGCCAAATGGCATTCTGTTGTTGGTAGGGGGAGGGGGCTGAGGAATCTCTCTCTGCAGCAGAGTGTCGATCTTTGCATTGATTGATTGAAGGTCAGGAGTGACCTGAGACGCTAGCAGCTCTCTAATTGTATCTTTGACTATATGCCTGATCAGCTCAGTCATGGCAGGAGATATCTGAGCTGATGGAGAGTGCTCTCCTGAGCCTTCTGCAAAAGAACCACTAGGCGCAAGCACATGCGGCGGGTACACCAGAGGGGTTCTTCTCTGGGGTCCCGACCTGAGTCTTGACTAACTCTGCGTCTAGTGGTGTACGGGCGAGTACCACGATCTGTCTGCAGACTTCTTGAATTAGCTCGCTCAGCTCTGGCTCCTTTTCTTCTTCTTTCTCTTCCTCTTTCTCGTGATCCTCCTCCTTCTCTTCTTCTGCCTTTTCTTCAATATTTTCCTTTTCTTCCTCCTCATCCTTTTCTTTTTCATTTTCTTTTTCGGCTCCTTCATCTCCTCCATCATCATCATCATTATCATCATTATTGTTATCATCATCCTTCTCCTCTTTTTGTCCTTCATCATCATCATCATCCTTTTCATCATCATCCTCCTTTTCTCCTTCATCTTTTTCTTGTTCTACCTCTTCTCCTTCTTCTTCTTCTCCTTCATCAGCCAACTCTTCTGTTTTCTCAATTTCTTCTGACTGTTTTTCAACTAGAGTATTTTCTTCTATTCTTCTCTCTTCCTTATCTTCTTCTTCTTATTCATCAACCAAATCAACAACTTCTTTATTTACTTCTCCATCTACCTCCTCAATTCTAATTTCTTTTTCAACTTTCTCCTCTTCCTCTTCTCCAAAAGAACCATCAAAAATGCTAAGCATTATGGAATGGATAAATTGGTCCATATTTGTTTTAAAATGGGACATGAACCAATTATCCTGGAGGATCAACACTAAGTCTGATTCTTTGCAAAAGTGGATCAGTACCTCCTCTGTGGCTTGGGGATATTCCCAACCACTAGTTCCAATGTAAGTTTGAAGGTTTGTAAATGTCACAGTTTTAAAAAACTTCCATTCTTCAAAAATATTTACAAAAGAGTGTTTTAATGCTTGTGGCTTAACAAGCTGGGGTTGCTCAATTGATAGGTTGAAAGTATTGTTTTCTAGCAGGTTAAAGGTATAATTAGCTTCAGGGATAGAAATTATGAGACCTGCTTCTTCTTCCTCGGAGATGTAGGATGGGGGGGTGAGTACAGCTACAATCCGAGTCTCGTGAGTGCCTGGGGCAGGCTGGTCTTCCAGATGAGTTGGTGATCTGGCTGAGGGGCTGGCAAGGTGTTCAGACTGCTCTTCCTCACTAAATTGCAGTTTCCTTGGCCTCTTGGGAGAGGGTTCTGGTGATGACTGCAAGATAGAGGGTCCTTCAGGGGCTGGTCCCCTTCTCTTAAATCTGACTGCAATGGGAGTGTCGTCGGACTCGGTGTCTGACTCGACTGCAGTTGCGATATCGGCTGCAGGTCTGTCCGACTCTCCTGATGAATAGTATATCGGATATGGCCTAGAGTCCGGTAGGTCCTTCAACATCTGAGCTGCTCTCTTTGCGCCTCCGAATTTCCTCACCTTCTCGTGGTCCATATGACCAAGTCTTTTGTTGGGGTGGAAGGGGTCAGTGCTTCCCTTTGCCACACCAGTCTTTTCCAAAAACCAACTTAGCTGCGTTCCAAACGCCAGCTTTGTCTTAAATCTCTTCTCATCGTCATGCCACTTGACTTTGTTGACTTCTCGCACGAGTTGCCTGAAGATGTAATCAGCCCAGTTGATTTCTTCTTCCTGAATTAGTGCTCCCAGCACCATAAATTTTGCCGACGACAGTTGGTCATAACTGCCGGCCATCCCCATGATTATCTTGTTGGTTATGTCCAACGCAAGACGATACACTTTCTTAAGCTCATTTCTCTTGGCAGTTAATTTCAGCTTTTCCGGGATATTCTCCACCTTAATCTTCTTCCAGATTTCGGCAGAAGACTGCTTGAGAGCTTCGACGGCTATGCCGCGATGCTTCATACCGAAAACTCTGCGAATCGACTCTCGCGTTATGTTGATTTGCCTTCCGCGAACAGTGCTTCGAATTCCGTCTTGAATCAAACAATCTTCGCGATAGAACTCGATGACATCCTCCTTGAACAGATGTTGCGGGTTGACATCAAGGAATGGGTAGATCCCATTGAGCTTCATTGCGCGAATCAGGTTGTACACATCATAATCTTCCAAATCCGCTTCCAATAAGCCTTCAAAGTCGACGACCAGCGAGAAAATGATCTGGTCCTTGACCGCCTTCAGATTTACGCCTTCGAAGTAGGTTGCCATTTCTGCAATCAAAAGATTTTAGTGTATTTCGGTGTTCAAGAAATTTTTGCTCTGAGAAATCTAGGGTTTGAAAGCGTAAAGGGTAAAGTGAAAGGTCTTCTTTCCTTATAAAGAAGATGAAAAGACGTATGTATTAATTTATTATATATTTGAAACAGTGGTACGCCTTTTGATATTCTTTTGAATTTCAAATTTGAATCGGTGGCCCATTTTTAAAATTTGACGGTTGATTCTGATTGGCCACCGTGGAGGTCGCTTTAATAAGCGATTGACGCGTGTATTAAAATTGCCAATTGGCTTAGAAAAATGTATATTTAAATGCCATTTGTTAACCAAAATTAATATAATAATATTATAACTATGGAAAATAAAAATTAAATATTCAGAGGTCAGTTTAGAAAACTTAGCTGGTCTGATTTGTAGACTGTTGACCGCTCTGTATCAGGTGAGTTGACTTCTCGCCTGATGTTCTGATAAGCTAGGTTGCTATGTCCATCCTTCGTCTTCTTTCCTGCATCAGCTAGGATCTGATTCTTCAGCTGGGTCCGTCCTTCCTCTGAAATGCTTCAGCTTGCTTCAGTACTAGATTCCCAATCTAGTAATCCAAGATCTCTGCTCAGCTCCAAAAATCTTTCTTCTGGCAAGGGTTTGGTAAAGATGTCAGCTATCTGGTAGTCTGTGCTGACTCTTTCAACTCTAACCCTTTTGTTAAGCAAATGGTCTCTAATGAAATGGTGCTTAACATCAATGTGCTTTGTCCTTGAATTCAAAACCGGGTTGTTGGTTATTGCTATAGCACTATTGTTGTCACACCAGATTGGAACTTCGTTGGCAATGATATTATAATCCCTTAGCTGCTGTCTAATCCATAAAATCTGTGCACAACAGCTACCTGCAGCTAGGTATTCTGACTCTGTAGTGGAGATAGAGTTAGAAACCTGCTTCTTGCTAAACCAGGATATCAGTCTGGTTCCTAGGAATTGACACGTTCCACTAGTGCTCTTCCTGTTGATTTTGCATCCTGCGAAATATGCATCTGAGTATCCTGACAGCTCGAAATTATCATCCTTGGGATACCATAGTCCAACATTAATTGTAGACTTAAGGTATTTTATTATCCTCTTGGCTGCATCTAGGTGTGATTGCTTCGGCTTGGACTGGAATCGTGCACAAACTCCTACGGCATAGGATATGTCTGGCCTGCTTGCAGTGAGGTACAGAAGAGATCCAATGAGTCCTCTGTAGTGGGTTGAGTCCACTGATATGCCTGCCTCATCTGCATCCAGGTGAGTACTTGTGCTCATAGGAATTCTTGAGGGCTTGGCTGATTCCATTCCATATCTCTTGATAAGGTCTCTGGTATACTTTGCCTGGGTGATGAAAATTCCTTTTTCCATCTGCTTAACTTGTAGTCCGAGAAAGAAGTTAAGCTTTCCCATCATACTCATCTCAAATTCTCCTTGCATGAGGTTGAAGAATTTCTCGCATAGCTCTGGATTGGTTGATCCGAATATGATGTCATCCGCATATATCTGGACTATTAATATGTGGCCTCCGTGCTCCACTCTGAATAGGGTCTTGTCCACCTTCCCTTTGCAAAATCCATTTTTCTCAAGAAACACAGATAATGTTTCATACCACGCTCTTGGTGCTTGCTTGAGTCCATAAAGAGCCTTCAACAGCTTATAGACTTTGTCTCCTTTGACAAAACACAGGGTTGCTCTACATAGACTTCTTCTTCTAGGATTCCATTTAGAAAAGCACTCTTTACATCCATCTGATAGACTTCAAAATCCTTGAATACAGCATATGCGAGGAATAGTCTGATGGTCTCTAATCTTGCAACAGGTGCATAGGTTTCATCAAAATCTATTCCTTCACACTGTGCATAACCTTTTGCTACAAGTCCGGCCTTATTCCTAACAACAGCTCCGTCTTCATCACTCTTGTTTTTGTACACCCATTTGGTGCCAATAACTTTCTTGTGATCAGGTCTGTCTATTATTTCCCAAACTTTGTTTATTTCCATCTGCTCCAATTCCTCTTGCATGTCATTGATCCACGAATAATCTTCCAAGGCTTGTTCTGTAGTTTTAGGTTCAATTTGCGACATAAAACATGAGAACATCGCCATTCCTGCTGGTAGGGTTGACTGTCTCGTCTTAACTCCATCAGTCAACTTTCCAATTATTTGCTGGATTGGGTGATCCTTGAGCCACTTGGGGATGTCGTCCTCTTCTGGGTTTGTTCCCCCTGTTGGATTGCCTTGGTGGATTTCTGCATCAGCTGGTTTCTGGTCTGCAACTGGATCAGCTACCGTCTTGTCATCTGCAGGTTGGTTCTGATATGCAGATGAGTCTTTATCAGCTACGGTTGGGTCTTCTTCAGCAGCAACTGGATCAGATAGGTTTGGTGATCCTGTCTGATCTGCAGTTGGGTCTTCAGCAGCCACAGTTGGGTCATCAGGCTGGTCTACAGGTGAGTCCACCATTCCAGTGTCATGTACAATGACTTCTTCAAGGGTTGCTGACTTGAGCTTGTTCTCAATTAGCTCAACTTGTTTCCTGTACTCAACGGTAGATTCATCAAAAACAACATGGGGTGTTTCCTCCACAACTAAGGTTCTTTTATTAAAAACTCTATATGCCTTGCTTCTTTGTGAATATCCCATAAAGAGACCGTCATCAGTTTTAGCATCAAAGGCATTTAGCTGTGTTTTACCGTTGTTGTGGATGAAACACTTACAACCAAAAACATGAAAGTAAGCAACAGTAGGAGTTCTATTATTCCAAACCTCATAGGGAGTTTTGCCATGTCTCCCTACTATCATACTCCTGTTCTGGGTGTGACAGGCTGTGTTGACAACTTCAGCCCAGAACCTTTTAGGTAGGTCCGCTTCTGCAATCATGGACCTTGCTTCCTTCGTGGTTCTGTTCCTTCTTTCAAGAACACCATTCTGCTGGGCGTCACTGCCGCAGAGCTCATCTTGGATCCCATTCGATCAGTAATCGCTATTGCCTTGTTGAGAAACTCTCCTCCTCTATCTGATCTGATCTTGATTATGGATAGAGATTTCTCATTCTGGATCCTTCTCAGCAGCTCAGGTAACTTGGTCAAGGTTTCGCTTTTCTTGTATAGGAAGATAATCCAAGTGTACCTTGAATAATCATCTACTATGCTTTCGACCGCTCAAAGTCCTTGGCTTGATAGGACCAAATAGATCCATGTGGAGTAGATCTAAGATCCTTGTTGTGAGAGTTGTAGGCTGAACTGGCTTGAACGATGCCTTGGTCTGCTTTCCTTTCTGACATGCATCACAAAGTGCTTCCTTCTTGAATGCTTCATTTGGAAGTCCTCTGACCAGCTTCTGAGAACTAATCTTGTTGATGGCTTTGAAGTTCAGGTGACATAGTCTTTTGTTCCACAGCCATCCATTTTCAGCTACTGTCTTGGATAGAAAACAGGAGTTAGGTGTTCCTGTGTTCCAATCAATCATGTAGACATCTCTCCTTCTGAAGCCTTGGAGCTTCACTTCTCCAGATAAGATATCTATTACCATACACTTCAAGATGGTGAAGACTACTAGGTTCTTCTCGTCACAGAATTGGCTTATCCTCAGGAGGTTGTACTCGAGCCCTTTGACATAATGAACTTTGGATATCACAATGTTTCCTCGGTGCAGCTCTCCAAAGCCTTTTGTCTGTCCTCTAGAGCTATCTCCAAAGGTTACATCGGGACGTCTTTCTTTGATGTATTTGGACAGCATCTTCTTGTTCCCGGTCATATGCCTCGAGCATCCGGAGTCTACAAACCATTCTTCACCTCCAAAATTTGAGCTTGTGGAGATGTGGTTGTAGTCCTTCCACCTTTTCTCTTCATCAGCTAGGTTTGCCATCAGGCAGTCATACTCCTCATCTTCATCAGAAAAGAATCCGCTGCTTGATTCGATATGCTCCTGGTCTTCTCCGATGAGGGCCTTTCTTCTATCTTCTTTTCTGCCCACCTCCTTCTTGGTTTCGTCCTTCTTGAGCTCAGGACAGTCCATTTGGATGTGTCCTGTCTTGTGACAATTGTAGCATTCTACTTTCCAGCTTCCAGCCTTCTGGTTCCTTCTTGGATTCTCCTTATAATTTTTCTTATATTTGGAGTAGTTCTTTCTAAAGTTGCTGAACCTTTGCATTATAAACGCCATTTCTTCCTCAAAATCTAGTGGATTTGGAGGTTTCACATCAGATAGGCTCTTGGCAGGGGACTCGGCCGCAATGCGATTCCCTTCTCTCGCAGCTCGATTGAGGATGAACTTGGAAGCTCGAACTCATAAGCCTTGCATCGAGAGAACGACTCTTGAATCTTTATCTTATTCAGGTCCTTGGACTCTCTCATGGCCACGGCCTTCATGCTCCATTCAGGGTTGAGAGATCTGAGAACCTTCAGTGCCATTTCCCTGTTGCCATAGGTTTTGCCCAGGGAGTTGATCTCATTAATAATCTCAGTGAACCTTGTGTCCACTTGATCTATGGATTCACCATTCTTCATTTTAAAGTTGTCAAATTTTTGGATAGCAATTGACAGCTTGTTTTCCTTGATCAGCTCCGTTCCATCACACATTAAAGCTAATGTGTCCCAGATTTCCTTGGAATTCTTGCAGTTCTTGATCTTGACTATGGTGGATTTGTCAAGAGTTTGATATAACACATCTCTGGCCCGGTTAGCAAGATTGGCCATCTTTCTTTCTTCGGGAGTCAGCTCTGTCCTCTTCTTAGGAATTTTCTCTGGCTTTCCTACTGCGATCTCCTCTGCTGTGTTGTCCTTCTCAAAGATGAATGGACCGTCCTCGATGATGCACCACATGTCGTCATGAATCGAAGATAAGTGTGCCTGCATCCTTATCTTCCACAGATCATACTCGTCAACTGAAAACACAGGGAGTCTAGAATGCATGTGTTCCATTATAAAGTGAGAGCAAAGATATATATATCTGATATAGATCTGGTTCGTGAAATAAATGAACCAACCTCTCCGATACCACTTGTAGGTCACAAGTCGTCCAGGTACAAGTCTAGAGGGGGGGTGAATAGACTTGTAGAAACTCTTTAACTCTTTTTCACGAAGAGTGAGTTTCTTCAGCTGATAGGTAGACAAATGACTTGGAGTCGTTTGTTCTTTAATATATGTGCGGAAGTCAGCTGATGACGAATATAAAGCAATTAATGAAACACTTAACAATGAATGCAGCAGTGAAAGTATGATGCAAGAAAGCAAGAAATAACGCAGTAATTATAGTGGTCTCGGAGGTGGGGTAATCCACAACTAATCCACATTACTCAAAACCACTGAAGATGAATTCACTATAATTCTCAACCAGTGATAAATATTACAGTGATTCAAACCACACTACAACAGCTTCCAACCAGTGGAAATCCGTGCCGTTGTACACACTTGACTGCCTTGCACCTCTTGATCCTCGATCCTTGGATGCCTTTACAGTCTCTTACTTCAACCAGTGAAGTACCCCGTACTCAGGATTATAGACAAGAGTTTTTGTCTTCTCCAACTAAGAGCTTCTTTAAGTATGAACTTTTAGAACTGCTCTTTTCACGATGCTATTGATTGCTTTAGATTGCTTGATTGCTTTGATCGCTTGAAAGTATGTTCGCACCGGTAGTTGCTCAGCTTCAAATCTTCGGATATATATAGGTCACGATCTCTGAGCTTTTTCCTTGTAGCCGTTGCAAATCTTTTGAACAAATCCGTCCGTTGGAGGGAGACTTCTTTGTTTAATCTTTCTGAACGTTGCAAGGCTGGATTCCCATTATTTTATTTTATCTTCCGACCGTTGTGAAGACTTCTGCATGTGAGCGCCGAATCTTTTGAATATAAAACGATTAAAGTCTTCAAGGTGGGTCTGGATGATTTATTTAAATCATATCTCTTGCGGGAATCACTCCAATTTGTCTCTTCACGTTGCATGTGACTTTCCGTAATACTTGACTTTTCAACGCATGCTGACGTGGACTTGGAGTACTTGGCTGACTTCGAGTAGGCTGATGAGCAGCTAACATCTCTGCAGTCTGGACCTCTCTCATTGCTCACTGTTTGTGACTTATCTGATCAGGTGACTTCCCTGAGGTACCTTGGCTGCAGTCTGGTCAAACTTCTCTGATAAAATTATGTTGACCAGGACTACTCTAACTCGACTCGACTGATCCTCTCTGATGAATGTAGTTGTACTCAGTACTTAGCCGATTTTCAGCCTAACTAATTTTTGGCCTACAGAAGATACTTATTTGGTTCTTCTTTACATTTTGCCAAGTTTTATACTTAACATATTTGGCCTATGGAAGATACTCATTTGGTTCTTCCTTACATTTTTGCCAAGTAATAAACATTTGAATTTATATTAATGACATCATCAAAATCTAACAAGTATTCCTAACAAATATCAATGAATAATAATCCGACAAAGTCAAGAATGACTCACCGAGATGAAAATAATAGTGAAGTGATTGATAGTTCAATGAAATGATTGGAACCGTCGTTCCTCGTGAATGAAGTGATTATTCGACAATTACAAGTCTCAATACGGTTAATACAATGATGAATGAGTTATGATTATGAATGAACAACAACAAAAGGAATGAATATCTTTTTAACCGAGTAAGAATTAACTTACCTTAACACCGGTGATGATACGATCTCTCTCGAACAACGTCCTAAGGAAACTACCATTGCTCGAACAACCTTGAATAACACAATACCAACAATCCGTTCAACATACGAAATCAAACACGAATATAACTAACTCAAAACGTCGATACGACTAAACCAAGTTCATTGGGGCATTATATCGAACACGTTGAGGCCAAACTTCGATGGTCTACAATCAAACCTCAATAATACCAATATCAAATCCCCAAGAAGTGTTTCAAACCAACAAAACATCTTCAATACGATCAATAATCCAATATGAATATCCAAATTCGTGATTTCAACAACAATTAATCGAAAACCCCCAAATCCAACTCAACATTCAAAGTGTTCTGGAATAACCTTTCAAAACTCCGATGAATATTCATACATATCCATAATCATGTGTATATCACTTCATACAACATGATTTTAACGTCTAAAACATCATATCTCAATACAAAATCGAAATCCAAGATGTTGAAGAAATTACCTCTTGAAGATCCAAGCACTTTGATCCGAAGAACACGCGTTAGATCGACCATCCGGGCTTCACGATCGAAAGGAGATGAAGAAAATCAAACACTCAAGTGATTGTTGATGGAAAATCTCTCCCTCAAGCTCTCTCTCTCGGAACAAGGTGAAAGAAATGGTGAAAATGAGTTGTTCCTCACAAAAAAAAGCAATTATAGTGCAGCCTGCACTGTGTGCCGCGGCCCAGAGTGTGCGCCACGGGGCTGCACAGGCTGCTAGCAGGCAAGCAAGCCGCGGCCCGACGAGTGTGCCGCGCAAGCCGCGCCCCGCCGGCATGAGCCGCGGCCCCCGGTACAGACGGGTCGGCCAAAAATTGCAACATGAGTGTGCCGCGGCCCTGCCGGCATGAGTCGCGGCCCCCGGTACAGACGGGTCGGCCAAAATTGCAGCATGTGTGTGCCGCGGCCCACACCCCCTTGGGTCCTAAAATGATGAAAAATGACCCGGGAAGAGAATAAAAGCAATAGGAATCAATATTTGGGAAACAATAACACGAAATGGAAGTGCGGAAACCCCAAAACGGTGGTTCCAAGCAATGATTACAAGGGTTCGCCCAACAAAACCACAATTTGAACAATGAGGAGATTAGAAATGACATGAACTCCAACGTCAACATCGACTAATGAATCAATTACAACAATCAAGATAATACACTTGTCTCGATTCCCGAGTAAGGTTGAAACAATGAACAATATCGATACACAACTCGAAGTTATTCCAAACGGTGAACACGGATGAATGATTATTAACAAGTAAAAAATTACATTGTGACAATTACCGAATGAAATTACTTAATGATAATGACTGAATTACAACCGGGTATTACATACACCCCCCTTAAAAGAGTTTCGTCCTGGAAACTAAGGGTCAAACAACTCGGGATAACTCTCCCGCATACTATCCTCGGTTTCCCAAGTAGCCTCTTCGACTCCGTGTCTAGACCACTGAATTTTAACCAAAGGAATCGCCTTATTCCTCAACTATTTGATTCGCTGCTCTAAGACTCGTATGGGACGCTCCTCATATGAATGATCATCTGCGATCTCGATTTTGTTGAACTGATATGTGACTCGGGTCGGCAACATACTTCCGTAGATGAGAGACGTGAAACACATTATGAATTCGGCTCAACGCCGGAGGTAAGGCCAATCGATAAGCTAGCTCACCTACTCATTCCAAAATCTCAAACGGTCCAATAAATCTTGGACTCAACTTTCCCCGCTTTCCGAAACGGAAGATACCTCGACTCGGGGATACCTTGACCAACACGTGGTCACCTGTCTCGAACTCTAATGGTTGGCGACGATTGTATGCATAAGATTTCTGTCGACTCTGAGCGGTCAACAAACGACTTCTGATCAAAGCTACCTTCTCACGGGCGGCTATAAGCATATCGGGATCGGTGCCGATTGATTCTGATAAGTCATCCCAACACAAAGGAGATCGACAACGATGACCGTACAAGGCCTCATAAGGTGCCATCTTAATCGAAGCATGCCAACTATTATTATATGTGAACTCGATCAATGGTAGTTGGGTTTTCCAATCGTCTTTCCAAACGAGGACGCATGCCCTCAACATGTCCTCCAATGTCTGAATAGTCCTCTCTGATTGTCTGTCGGAGTGAGGATGAAAAGATGTGCTGAAATTAAGCTGAGTTCCCATGGCACGATGAACTGATTTCCAAAAATGAGACACGAATCGCCCGTCACGATCAGAAACGATACTCTTAGGAGTACCGTGCAATCTCACTATATCTTTGATGAATAACTAGGCAAGTCTCTCGGGACACCAAGTATCCTTAATCTCGAGAAAATGAGCTGACTTAGTTAGACGATCCACAATTACCCATATTGTATTCATGCCACGGCGACTCGTCGGCAAACTCGTGATGAAGTCCATTGAAATATCCTCCCATTCCCACTCCGGAATAGGAAGCGGTTTCACCATACCCGCCGGTCGCTGATGTTCTATCTTGACTTGTTGACAGGTGAGGCATTTCGAAACAAACTCGGCAACTTCACGCTTCATATTACTCCACCAGTAATTTTGTTTCAAGTCCTTATACATCTTGCTAGATCCCGTATGAACGGAATATGGGGTGGCATGAGCTTCTCTCAAAATCGAGTTTTTCAACTCATCATTCGCCGGTACACATAACCGATTCTTAAATCTCAAGAGTCCATCCTCGTGGACCACAAAGCCAGGGGCTTTCCCATGTGCCACATCCTCGCGGATGCGCAACAAAAATGGGTCCGAACTCTGATTCACTCTGATCGCCTCTTCAAGTGGGGATGAAATCTCTAACATGCAAAGTTGCCCTTGTACTCGCTGAAGCCAGACCTCGATCTTGGGTCTAAGGAATTCCTGCTGAAGCTCCTTCTGAACTGTTAAACGAGCAAGCATCTACTCCTGAACGTACTTACGACTCAAGGCGTCGGCGACAACGTTCGCCTTGCCCGGGTGGTAAAGGATCTCGATATCATAGTCTTTGATTAGTTCCAACCACTGCCTCTGTCGCATATTTAACTCCTTCTGAGTAAATATATACTTCAAACTCTTGTGATTGGTGAAAATCTGACAGGTGACGCCAAAAAGGTAATGACGCCAAATTTTCAACGTGAAAACCATGGCTGCAAGCTCCAGGTTGTGGGTCGGATAATTAACCTCGTAAGGTTTCAATTGCCGTGAAGCATAAGCAATAACTTTCTCGTTCTGCATTAGTACACATCCGAGACCCTATCCGGACGCATCATATAGACCACAAATCCTTCCGTCCCTTGCGGTAAAGAAAGGACAGATGCTGAAATTAACCGGCTCTTGAATTCCTCAAATCTCTGTTGACACGCGTCGGACCACGTGTATTTTTTATCTTTCCTTAAAAGGTTCGTCATGGGTTGAGCAATTTTAGAAAATCCTTCCACAAATCGCCGATAATAACCAGCTAATCCGAGGAAACTTCAGATTTCCTTAAAATTCTTCGGAGGTTGCCAATCTCGGATAGCCTCCGTCTTCTGAGGGTCAACACGAACTCCGTCTGATGAAATTACATGTCCGAGAAACGTCACTTCGGACATCCAGAATTCACATTTGGAAAACTTCCCATAAAGTTGCTCTCGTCTCAACACGTCGAGCACCTGATGAAGGTGAAACTCATGCTCCTCCCGATTACAAGAATAAATTATAATGTCGTCAATGAAGACAACCACGAACCGATCTAAATAGTCGATGAAAACCCGATTCATTAACTCCATGAATACTGCAGGTGCATTAGTTAACCCTAACAACATTACCACAAACTCATAATGACCATAGCGTGTTCGGAACGCCGTCCTAGCAATATCCGACTCTCGGATTCGCAACTGATGATACCCAGATCTTATATCGATCTTGGAAAATACTGAAGCTCCCTGAAGTTGATCCAAAAGATCATCAATACGGGGTAGGGGATATTTATTTTTGATCGTCACCCTGTTCAGCTCTCGGTAATAAATACACAAACGGAAGGAGCCGTCCTTTTTATTGACAAATAATACCGGTGCTCCCCACGGAGACACACTCGGCCGGGTATAACCCTTATCGGTCAAATCCTCCAATTGATTCTTTAGTTCCAGCATTTCGGTCGGGGCCATCCGATACGGTGCCTTCGATATTGGAGATGTACCAGGCTCCAACTCAATCGTGAATTCCACATCTCTCTGTGGAGGCAAACCAGGTAACTCGTCTGGAAATACGTTGGCATATTCTCTCACTACCGGAATATCCATCAACATTATTGGTGATTTCTCGGTCTTAGTCATATAGCACCAATAACCGACACACCCCTGTTTGAGTAATTTCACTGCTTTCATCAAGTTGATGACTCTCCCAGAACAGTTGGGATTACCTCCCTGAAAAACACATTCGACCCCATCGTCTGAAATGATAGTGACCAAATGCTTACGGATGCTGATGACGGCATCGTGACGATCCATCTAATCAATACCCAGAATGACGTCGTCTCTCGGCAAATCTACCACGATTAGGTCTCCTAACCAATCACGGCCATGAATCTGAATCAGACAATCCTTAATCTCACGATTCCCGATAATTCTTCTACCATCAGGTAGACCGATGACATAAGGCTCACAACTAGTAGCACTACCCAGATGTAGTCTACTCAAACATGATTCGGAAATAAAAGAATGCGATGCACCAGTATCAAAAATGGTACACACAGGTTGAGATAGAATATCGAGTGTACCTGAGATCATCCGGGCCTCTGGATCGTCGGTTTTCTTCATCTCATAAATTCGGGGTTTGCTAGTCCCAACACCGGATGCTCCCGTCTGATGACTATAGGCTCCACCTTTATTCGCTCCTGTCGTTTTAAACGACGCTGACTGAGTAGCTTGATTCTGAACGGCTGACTGCTTCGGGGCCTGAAATGCCGCCGGAGTATTTTTGGAGTCTCTTCGGCAAAAACGGGCCTTATGCCCAGCAATTCCGCAGTTATGGCACGTGATAGTCTGCCTCGGGCACTTGGTGCTGACATGACCCGGTTCTCCACAATTGAAACAGGTGATGGTTGAGCTGGCCGCTCGGGACTGAGACTTCGCGGGTTTCGGTGCCATAGGAGGTTGCTCAGAAAAAGTAGAGCTCGCGCGTGGTTTCTTGAAAGTGGCCTGACTGCTGTCAGACTGATTACGATTCTTAGACTTCTTGCCAGCAGATGAAGTTTGTTGCTTGGCAATTTCCTTAGCAGTAAGCTCATAAGTAAGAGATTTCTCAATGAATTCGGCCAGAGTGGTGCAATGATGATTAAGCAACTGTAGTCTCATACGGGGTTTCAGCCTCTTGCTGAAATACTTGATCTTGTCCGCCTCAGAGTGAATAATGGACGAGGCGAACGGAAGTAGTTCCTGAAATTTCTCGGTGATGGCGAGAACATCATCATCTGCTGAGGGGTCGGGAGTGAGTAATTCTGAAAACTTGGCCTCCCTGAGTGGGGCCGGATAATACCTCTCCATCATGAGAGTCCTAAATTGATCCCATGTACAAGCTCCTTCGGTGGGCTTCAGCGATAACCACCATGAATGTGCGCCCTTACCAAGATAATAAGCTCCAACTGAGACTTTGTGTCCTTAGGGACACTCTACCATAGAAAATAAGTTCTCAAAATATTCGAGCCAATGAACAATATCCACCGGCTCAGATGAGCCCTCAAAAGTAGGTGGCCTTTGGCGAGAGATGTCGCCGATGATACTGCCTACACTCCTCTCTTGCCTCTGAGGTGGTGGCGGAGGAGCCTGTTGATTTTGATTAGCTGAGTTATGCATCGTCTCCATCAATTGTGCCATCTGAGTCATTTGGGCCATCATGCCCTGCATAAAAGCGAGTGGGTCAACCCGAACACCTTCTGACTGAGCTCTGTCCCGGGTACGACTCCCCGATAGTGAATGATCACGTCCATGTGAATGAGTAGCAGTGTCGCTGCTTGATGAGTTAGCATTATTCCTCGCGTTCGCACGTGTATTCACACGAGCTCTCGGGATTCGGCCCGCCCCGCGGCCTCGTCCTCCGCGTCCTCTGCCTGCTCTCTCCATACTGAAGTAGGAAAATCACATGATGATTATATCTCTCGCATGAATATCACATTATGATTACGTCATGAAATGATGAAAATGAGCATACGCGCTCTAGCACAGTGATTACATGAATGATTAACTGAGGTGACATGACTATCTGATGAAATTCTTGAAATGATTATCCTGAACAAGTTAACAAGATTAAAGATATGATCCTCAAGATCAACAACTGAACTGTGAAATGAATTGAGTGATTAATGAGTTAACATGACCGTTCTGATCAAAATGAAAATGATGTTTGAGGATTGTTAACTGATGAATTATGAATGAATGATTATTGCCAGAAATTATACCGTGGCGTTACAAATCTTACAGTTCTTTCGGTCTGATTGGCTCGGCATTTGCACAAGTCATACATGACGCGAAAGTCCAATGATACTAGTCCGATGACGATGATTTCAAACGAGACATGACTCGGAGGGTAATATTTAAAACCACGCTCCGATACCAACTCTGTAACACCCCAAACTAGGCGGATATTACAGTGCCGTGGACCCCCGACTTGGACCCACCAGACGAATGAAAACTGATGAATTAAATAATATAATTGTAGTACCGAACCACATTATATTACCAAATACTCCGATGAGGAGCTTAAGTACAATACACCAGGACAATACATAACACTAGTATATTTTATATGAAGATAAAATACACCACCCTGAATAAATAAACATCTCAAACGGAATTTTGCAGCGGAAATACATATGAAGAAAAACAAGGATGACTGAAAGAAACTGGGGCCCCCTACTAGTATCACTGGGACTCCTCGCCGTCAACATGCTCTTCCCGTGCCTTTGCCTTGCCGTGACCTGAAAAACAATATCCCCTAAATGGGTCAGTTACACAGAACAACAATCCTCAAGGGTTGAAAATACACAATCATAATATATCTTTAGTTATGAATTACGCTGAAGAGGAGCATCATAGTACGCCCGTAATGTTCTGTGCAAGTGTACAAGATGGATTACCGGACACACCAGTCCTTGTACCTAATTAGTCTCACGGAGGTAATCATTACCGTGTGCACAGTCCAATGTATCGGTGACTCAATACATGACCATCGCGTGCTCGACTAAAAATTCCACACATCCGCACTCGGCCACGCAATATGAACCCATAAGGTCATATGAACGAGAATGACCATAATAAATATCAATGAATAATAATCCGACAAAGTCAAGAATGACTCACCGAGATGAAAATAATAGTGAAGTGATTGATAGTTCAATGAAATGATTGGAACCGTCGTTCCTCGTGAATAAAGTGATTATTCGACAATTACAAGTCTCAATACGGTTAATACAATGATGAATGAGTTATGATTATGAATGAACAACAACAAAAGGAATGGATATCCTTTTAACCGAGTAAGAATTAACTTACCTTAACACCGGTGATGATACGATCTCTCTCGAACAACGTCCTAAGGAAACTACCGGTCGTTCGAACAACCTTGAATAACACAATACCAACAATCCGTTCAACATACAAAATCAAACACGAATATAACTAACTCAAAACGTCGATACGACTAAACCAAGTTCATTGGGGCATTATATCGAACACGTTGAGGCCAAACTTCGATTGTCTACAATCAAACCTCAATAATACCAATATCAAATCCCCAAGAAGTGTTTCAAACCAACAAAACATCTTAAATACGATCAATAATCCAATATGAATATCCAAATTCGTGATTTCAACAACAATTAATCGAAAACCCCTAAATCCAACTCAACATTCAAAGTGTTCTTGAATAACCTTTCAAAAATCCGATGAATATTCATACATATCCATAATCATGCGTATATCACTTCATAAAGCATGATTTTAACGTCCAAAACATCATATCTCAATACAAAATCGAAATTCAAGATGTTGAAGAAATTACCTCTTGAAGATCCAAGCACTTTGATCCGAAGAACACGCGTTAGATCGACTATCCGGGCTTCACGATCGAAAGGGGATGAATAAAATCAAACACTCAAGTTATTGTTGATGGAAAATCTGTCCCTTAAGCTCTCTCTCTCGGAACAAGGTGAAAGAAATGGTGAAAATGAGTTGTTCCTCACAAAAAAACGCAATTATAGTGCAGCCTGCACTGTGCCGCGGCCCGGCCGAGTGTGCCGTGGCACAGGGCCAAAATCTGCCCCCAGTGCTCGGCAGTGTGCCGCGGCCCGGACGAGTGTGCCGCAGTAGTGACTCGGCAGTGTGCCGCGGCCCTGTAGGCATGAGCCGCGGCCCCCGATACAGACGGGTCGGCCAAAAATTGCAACATGAGTGTGCCGCAACAGTGACTCGGCAGTGTGCCGCGGCCCTGCCGGCATGAGCCGCGGCCCCCAGTATAGACGGGTCGGCCAAAATTGCAGCATGTGTGTGCTGCAGCGCACACTCCCTTGTGCCGCGGCCCACACCCCCCTTGGGTCCTAAAATGATGAAAAATGACCCAGGAAGAGAATAAAAGCAATAAGAATCAATATTTGGAAAACAATAATACGAAATGGAAGTGCGGAAACCCCAAAACGGTGGTTCTAAGCAATGAGTACAAGGGTTCGCCCAACAAAACACAATTTGACCAATGAGGAGATTAGAAATGACATGAACTCCAACGTCAACATCGACTAATGAGTCAATTACAACAATCAAGATAATACTCTTGTCTTGATTCCCGAGTAAGGTTGAAACAATGAACAATATCGATACACAACTCGAAGTTATTCCGAACGGTGAACACGGATGAATGATTATTAACAAGTGAAAAATTACATAGTGACAATTACCGAATGAAATTACTGAATGATAATGACTGAATTACAACTGGGTATTACAGTACGTTTGGACTACTTGGCTAGGATGGCACTAGAGTATTTTGTTGTTTGTGGAGACGAACCTTGTGGTCGTTCTTGTGTACTGTGAGTTGATGAGATTTGGGGCTAAAATCCCAACGGTTTGGTAAAGGTCATTTTACGGAAAGTAAACCTTTGGGGCGGTGACCCCTTTCGTCTTTTGGGTTTTGAAAAGTGGGATTTGATAATCCTAAATTGTTTTCTATTAAAACTCTCGATGGCATTCTAAACTGTTTTATAAATTTTTTCCATTGATTTGTGATCTTTCGGTTTTGGATTATTTTTCTCAAACTCTTGCCTCGGGGAGTACTTTTCATTTCGTTTGGATCCTTGAGGATTCCGGGTTATTTTTATTCGTGGAATATGAATTGTATGACTTGTATTTTTGCACTTGTACTTGTACTAGCAAAACAGTGGAGTTTTGCTAACCCCCGAGTATTCGGGGGGTGGATGTCTATTTTTTGCATTAAGGTTTTGGAGCAGAACACAGGGTCGGCATGAAGGATGATGAAAGATGAACGATACTAATCACACGAGGACCCATTGATGTCGTATTGGTTTTGTGGTATTTTATTTTCCGCTGCAGTATTCTTTTCCCGTTGTACGGGAGTGTGTTGTATTCGACCCCTGCGTGGGCTTGTATTGTAATCGAGTTGTATGTTTTTATTGAAAGGCCAAATTGGTCTACTGAGTCATTTTAGCCTTAAAGGCATTGTCTAGATGTTTCATGTTGTTACTAGCCTGGTAGATCCTTGAGGAAAGGTTCTACGGCGTGTAATATCCCTGAGCGGATTGGGGGTGTTACATAAATGGTATCGGAGCTTAGGTTGTGGAAACCTATGATGTCGGGTCAGTGGTGTCTGTTGAGTTTTGTCCTTCGGATTTTGTCTGACTGAGTCGTGTCCCGATGCGTCGTTTGAGTTTGTTGGTCGTGATTAGTATCGTGGGTCGATCATCATCTTCGTGCGACCTGTGGATGTAAGTCTCCCTTCTTTGTGTTGTGCCTCGTGTGACAAGAGCTATTTTTATGATTATTTGTTAAGTGATGAAATCCTTATGTGGATTTTGATTTCATGATATGTATTTAGTCGACTCTCGTATTTGGTTTATACGAGGAGTGTCGTCGCTGCTGATGTCTTTTTACTGTTGTTTTTTTCCGTTGCTGGTGATTTTCGAATCGATTTTCTCGTTTTACAAGTTCTCTTGTGGAAGCTTTGTGCTTATACGCATTCGACTTGTTCACTAGCCAGTGCGGGAGGGTCCTTAGAGGCCTCGAATGGGGTCAGTGGTTTTGTTCCGAATCCTAGGTTTTGTGAAAACCGGGCATGTGTGTTACGTGGCTCTACCGGTGTGGTGGTAGCGTGATGTTGTGATATGGATTTCTGGTTATTCAAACCGTGATGTTTTGGAACTGTGGTATTTTACCGTTTATTTTCCGTTAAAAGACATGTATTGTCTTGATTTTAAGCGTTTTGATGCGTGTACTAGGAGGTGTTTTAGCGTACGTCGATATGTGTGAGCTTTGGGCATTCTGGCCTATTGGATTTTTGAAAACCTTGAGTATCTTAGAAAAATAAATTTCGAGACGTACTTTTGAAATGAATTATTTTCTCGTGGTACATCCAAGATGCCACAATATGTTTCAAAATTCTTCTACCTCGAGGACCAAAATGTTTTGAGATATTTTCAATGTTTTAGAAACACTTTTACTTAGACCCGAGGGTCGAATATTCTGAAAGTTTTCACCAAGAGAAAGTGTCCTCATTTTTATCAAATGCGAAATGGTTCTCCAAAGTCTCGATAACGATGTTTCACGTTTGTACCTTTTTTTAAAGGTGATACTCAAGATCAACCAGTGTTCTTCTAAACTATTTTAAAAATGAGGTTTTCGTTTTTTAAAACCTATCCATTCCCGTTTGAGGGATGGGTATGTATGTATGATGTTTGCGTTGTCATTATGATGTTTGCTCCCGAGTATGATCGAATTGGCGGTGTGGGCGTTGAGTCGTTTTCCACATATTTTTTGTGTTAGCCCTCTGTGAGAGGTGGGATGTTGGTGTTGAATGTTGTCGCCTCGTAGTGATTTCTGCGTTGTCGCGCATGTGCGAGCTATTAAAGCTTGGTTTGGTATGACCGTGTGCATCGGTGATTGTTCCGTTATGTGTCGGTTGTTTAATGACTCGTTACCTTGCTCCCGTTTTTGTGAATTTCGTGGACGAGGCCGAAGGTAATACCCGTACTATTTTGACTTCTGTATTTTCTCTTTCTCCAGTCTATCGATTCGCTCATGTTCGTTGATACTTTATGAACTCGTTCTGTATTCTGGTTTCATCGTTCGAATGAGCTATGATCTTGTTTTGGGTCGATCTGGTTATTGCTGTGACTTTTTCGAGTTCGGTTCGAATCTTGTGAACCTTGTTCGGAAGTGACATCATTTGATTCTATTAACTCTTCTATTCGAAGTGGATCGGATTTTGAACTTCTGTATTTCGACTCTGTCGACTCGTTTATGTTCGTTGACATTTTCTGAGCTTGTCCTGCCCCTTGCTTTTGTTGATCAAACGAGTGTGGTATTGTTTCGGAATAACTCGTTTGTCGTTGTGACTTTTCAATTGCTATTCCCTTTCCTGTGGATCTTATGTGAATGCACATCCGGTGGTTTTCACCGGATCATATATTGTCCCAAGTCGAGATGTGAACCTTGGAGTTGTTGTTTGAATTTTATTGTTCTTCGTGATTTGAACATGATTGTTCGATTTTTTTTGTCTTGATCGTTGTGGTTCGATCGTTTGATTGTTTGGTTTTTATTGATCTCGTCTCGTGATTGTTGAACGTTCAGACTCCTTCGGGAAATTAGTCTCGTTTCAATCTTCCAACCCTTGGGCGGTGAAATTCCGTATTTGTTCAGGGTTTGACTCGCGTTGTGATTGATGAACCGTTGGGTTGGTCAATCGTATTGATTTTCGTTCGTTGTGTTTTGTGATTGTTCGGATAATTGACTTGATTGTATTATCTATTTGATGACGCTTGTCGGTTGTTGGTTTTATTATACCCCTAACGGCGACGTTGTGTTGGTCGTCGTGGAGCGTGTTTTCACGCCATATATTCCTTTGCGTTGCTTGTAACATTTCACCGATGGGCGTAAGTTACACGTTTCTTGTGTATCTCGTTGAGTTTTCCTGGCGGGACATTGCTTCTCCCTACTTGTTTTAAGTTTCGGGACGAAACTTCTTTTAAGGAGGGTAGTGTGTAATACCCGTAATTTCGATTTCCGGTTATTTCTTTTTTTTCGGCGAAAGTCCATTTTTAAGACTAGCTCATGACCGTTTCGACATTCCGAGAATGATTAATTCTGTACTTTTTGTCATCCGAGTTCATTTCGGTGTCGTTTTGTTGAGTTCCGTGCTTTTTGGCGACTTTTCCGCACTTGAGTTCGATTCTTGCGAATCTCGTTCGAAACTGCTGTTTTGAGTTTCCCGTAAGTCCGTTTAACTTTGTTAGACGTGTTGTGAACTTCGGTTTGGTTATTCGATCACGTATCGTGATTTTCGGGCATTTTGGGCCATTTTCGTAATTTCCCAAAGTTTGGGGTAATTACTTTCCGTTGTCGAGTTTCGAGCCTTCGTGTGGTCGGAATCGTGTGTTCTCTTAGCTCTTAGATTCGTCTTTGCAAGTACGTCGTAACCGTACCTTCGATTTATATTCAGGTTCGGGTTTCGGGGTCGTCGGGCCGTCGGAGTGGCCACGGTCGGAGCAGGGCTTGGCCTGGCCGAGTTACGGCCGTAAGGTACCGGTTACGGCCATACTTGCTCGGCAGGCATGGCCTGATGAATGCCAGTTACGGCCGTAAGGCGTGATCGGGTACGGCTGTACGAGCACTGGGCATCTTCCAGACGAAGGCCGGTTACGGCCGTAATGTGTGCCAGTTACGGTCGTAAGTGTCCGGCAGGTTCTGGGCAGATTTTTTGACGAATGCCGGTTACGGCCGTAAGGCCTGACGAGTACGGACGTAAGGGCCGAGTTACGGCCGTAAGGCACTGCCGGTTACGGCCGTAACCCTACCGGCTATATATAGCCTGGGCTCGGCCAGACCTTCATTTTTCACCTTTTTCTTCTTTTTTCGGCGGCTGGCGACGGGAGGCTCGGGAAATCGAGTTCTTGGCCGATTCTAATCATTTTCAAGACGTTTTGGAGGATTCCTGTTGATTATATCATCATCCAATCCGTGTGTTTCGTCGAATCAAGGTATATTTCTTGATTTTCCTTCAAGTTGACTTTTTGTAGAATTTGTTCTTGATTTCGATTCTAGTCCGATTTTGATACATCGGTTGGTGATTCGAGTGTTCTTGGGAGTTATCGAACATTAAGTGTTCGATTAAATGTCCCAATGAGTTCCTTTCGATAGTTTGTTGGGATTTCCATCGTTTCCGCCTTGATTCTCGTCGTAATCATCTTTTATTGTTCCTTCCGGAGGATATTAGGTGCTCGAGGATTTCCGATGTTGAATCCCGTTTTGTGATTGATGATTCGTGTGGTGTTGTTCTCGTAGTACTCGTGGTGCTATCGCGTTCTTGATATTGTTCGGGGGTTCGGGGCTATTCGACCGCATTCCATCAGTCGTCTCATTGCGATCGTGATTTTGAGGCAAGTACCTTGTTCATACGCTTCTTGTTTTGTGGACATTATGATCAGTGATCATCTTGGTGTGTTTATTCGGTTATTTGAAATGAATTTTCAAAAGATTTGTTTTGGCCTCGTTAAAGGCTCTATTTCAAAATGTGTGTGTGTTTTGTGAACGGTATGTTTTGAGGAATTGTTTACGGTTTGGTTATTTTGAACGTTGAAAGCTTTGATGATACCCCTGTTGTTTAAAGTTATGGAATCGTGTATTCCGTGTTTAATCTTGTCATTGTGTTTTGAAGAGTTTGATAACGGTGTCGAGTTAGTGGCCATCTCTAGTGAGTATTCTTAATGAACTTACATTCTTAGCATATTAGTATTGCATGAGTAACGTGTGTGTGTGTATGCTCACTATGGGTTAGATCCGACGGGGTCTCGGTAGGGGTCCATGGAGGGGTGGATCTGCGAGCTTTCTTTTAACCACTATGGGTTAGATCCGACGGGGTCTCGGTAGGGGTCCACGGAGGGGTGGATCCGCGGTTAATTGTGGTGCATTTTGCAAGTGATTTGATTATGGCATTTCCGGAAATGAGTGTTTTTGAACGGTTTTCATTATTGCATGCGTTGACTAAGTGTGTAAGAGGTAAGTTGTTCGTTATAAGATAAGATATATCTATTAATTGTTTGCAAAAAAAGCTCAGGGGCCTTGTATTTTGTTGTTTGTGTTAAATCCTTTAATTGTGGATTTTGATGTTGGGAGACGAACCTTGTGGTCGTTCTTGTGTACTGTGAGTTGATGAGATTTGGGGCTAAAATCCCAACAGTTTGGTAAAGGTCATTTTACGGAAAGTAAACCTTTGGGGCGGTGACCCCTTTCGTCTTTTGGGTTTTGAAAAGTGGGATTTGATAATCCTAAATTGTTTTCTATTAAAACTCTCGATGGCATTCTAAACTGTTTTATAAATTATTTCCATTGATTTGTGATCTTTCGGTTTTGGAATATTTTTCTCAAACTCTTGCCTCGGGAAGTACTTTTCGTTTCGTTTGGATCCTTGAGGATTCCGGGTTATTGTTATTCATGGAATGTGAATTGTATGACTCGTATTTTTGCACTTGTACTTGTACTAGCAAAATAGTGGAGTTTTGCTAACCCCCGAATATTCGGGGGGTGGATGTCTGTTTTTTGCATTCAGGTTTTGGAGCAGAACACATGGTCGGCATGAAGGATGATAAAAGATGAACGATACTAATCACACGAGGACCCGTTGATGTCGTATTGGTTTTGTGGTATTTTATTTTCCGCTGCAGTATTCTTTTCCCGTTGTACGGGAGTGTGTTGTATTCGACCCCTGCGTGGGCTTGTATTGTAATCGAGTTGTATGTTTTTATTGAAAGGCCAAATCGGTCTACTGAGTCATTTTAGCCTTAAAGGCATTGTCGAGATGTTTCATGTTGTTACTAGCCTGGTAGATCCTTGAGGAAAGGTTCTACGGCGTGTGATATCCCTGAGCGGATTGGGGGTGTTACACCTTTCATTACGTACGTAAACATATAGGTTTAACGTACGTAATATCCATTACATAGCATACGTAATGCTACCCATGTAGCGTACGCTATGGCTAGTATACTTAACCAAAAATCCAAACTCTCCAAGTAATATCCAAACGACGAAACAATACCGACGACAATCACAAATATTTCGATCCCGCAATATCCTATACAATATACATTGTATCAGTCAAAAACAACAACACTTGTACAATTCCAAATGAATACGTACAACTCAACAGTGAAACGGAGAAAAAAAATTACCCCCGGATATTACACCAACTATTATATTCTGCTACCTCATATTGTAACATGTAATTTTTTTTAATGTTTCTCAAAGTACATCAACTAACCTCAATGTTATCCAAAAATCCAAATACATACAGATCGTGAAGCTGACGATTCCCTGTGATACTGGAACATGTATCAACTCTAGAAAATACTCGATACAGATATTTTCAAAACATACATTTTGCAAAATCAATTCAACTCAAATTACGACACATCTCTTTCCAAAGAATCACGTTAATACCATTTGGATAAGTTTAAAACAACCACAGTACCACATTGGTAAACCACAAAGCACACAAGTCCGAGTGAACAATGAAAACCCAGGGCTCTAATACTTGCCAACCTACAACTCATATGAGGTGACAAAAACATGACTCGACTCGACCCGACAGCCTGGGTTTTAACAACCTAAGCTCCGATACCATATTCTATAACACCCCAAGAGCCATCCAGGAATATTACAACACCGTGGGCCCTGAAACGGAACCCACAAGACTAAAAGACATTTATACAGACATTTCAAATACGCCTAAGCGGCAATGACGGTAATATATTTAAAATTATTCAAGGACTTTATAAAATCTATATATCAATACCGTTTTAAAATTTCATTTGAAAGTACAAGGCCAAAATGCCAAAACTCAACAGTTTCAAAAGTATACGTTAAGCCACCGCTTGCACGTATCGACAAAATAGTTTAGAAAACGACTTTCCAAAATAAACCCAAGTTCGTAAAATACTAGCAACACATTTTAAAACACGCTCGCAGTGGATATAACAATTAACTAAAAATACTTTTGCAGCGGAAAATAACTAGTCCAAGTACACGATTCACAAACACACGCCATATCCAGTATCCTCCGGGAAGCTCATCTCTTCACAACCGCTACAAGCTAGATCTACGAGTACCTAAAAATAAAGCCCACGATGGGGTCATCCATAATACTCAACAATGATAACGATCACATCACGTCAATAATTACATATAAATGAATTTACAAAATAAGAATACGACCAATGTAATTTTACCGCCATAACTTTACCAACTCCTAATAACCCTCATCAAAATAATCATTACCATATTACATATCTCGTAGTTTCGATTGACAAATAAACTCAAACACGACACC
The DNA here is from genome assembly GCA_033398695.1 of Orobanche coerulescens. Classification (NCBI taxonomy): domain Eukaryota; kingdom Viridiplantae; phylum Streptophyta; class Magnoliopsida; order Lamiales; family Orobanchaceae; genus Orobanche; species Orobanche coerulescens. Next base: position 72,025,876 of record CM065801.1, read on the forward strand.
TATACTGTACCTCAAACAATATCCAAGATTCTCAAAACATCATCATAACTCACCAATACGAAAATATACCAACTCTGACCAATTCCATCCATCAGATAACATCATCAAACCTCAACACGAAAATCGATTGTCCATCCAAAGATAAGAACCCAGAAGGAAATATAGAACATACCTCGAGACACGCAATGCCACGATGAATCCTGTCAGTCTAATCCGAGATTAGATCAATACAACATACGGACATGGTCTTACAAAAGACTTACAAAGGCATACTCACATGACAACATCAATATGCCCACAACAATAACAACAATGTATACTCATGGAAATCCAATGATCCAGTGCACACAGCATAGATCCCAAGATGATCCTATTAGTTCAACACGAGGTGGATAACCAACAATATAATATGCACAACAACAACACATGGGTAATCCGATGATCCAGTGTTCATTGCATAGATCCCAAGATGATCCTGTCGGACCAACAAGAGGTGGAAAACCCATCCAGTGATCCAGCGCACACAGCATAAATACCCCAGATGATCCCGTCGGACCAACACGTGGTGGACATGCGACAACAATGCATAAATACATGATAACAACAATACATAAATACTCGAAAACAAAAATACACGAATGTATCACAACATGATCGACACAAAATGACAAAAATGATTAAAGTACTTGCCCGAGTACTTCGAGAGCAATCTCGATGTCAAAACCATCACCATTGTATTTAAATTTAACAAAGCGTTCCCTCCTCACTGAGCGAGTTGAAAGCTCACACCTTTCAGGTTGTGGAGTCTGATGTGGCAGACAAAGGCGTGGTGTGATAATAATATTTATCTGCTTTTTCATTCATTTCGTCCATTTAAAATTTTAACTTAAGCTCGAAATGGTTGGATATTAGGATGTTTTGAAATGTTGGGAATTTATTATATAGTTACTTGACAAATGGTCGACTTTATTTCAATTTCTGCTGTGATTATTCAATTATTTTCCTTAAAGATATTTAATCTCCCTTGAAATTATTTAAAATGACATTTTGGAAAGTGGTAGCTACATAAGTGGCATCATTGGATATAATTGTAATATCCGGGGGTAATTTTTTTGTTTTTACTGTAGCATTGTACGTATTCATTTGGAATTATACGAGTATTGTTGTATTAGACGTATACAATGTAAATTGTATTGGGGTTTTTTGGAGTCGAAATATTTATGTTGTCGTCGGTATTGTTTTACCGATTGGATGTTGCTTTGTGGGTTTTGATTTTGGCTAAGTATACTAGCCATAGCATACACTATATACGTAGCTAATGTACGCTACGGACGAAGGGTTATGTACGTTAAACCATGTTGGTTATGTATGTAATATAGAGTATCAGATCGCATCTGACTTTCGGCGTGTGGGGCCGAGCATGGTACCATTTTTGTTTGATTGGTACAGCTAGGTCAATGCCCATTACATACGCAATGTATGGCATCTAATGTAGGCTATGTCGAGGTTGTTACGTATGTCGGTTTGGACAACGTACGTAAGGATGTTTCGTTTTTGAGGCAGTAGCTTCTGGCAGGGCGTAGTGTACGCTACGAGGTGATGATAGCGTACGTAAGGTTGTATAATGTACATTAATCTTGGAGGATAGCGGCCGTAATGGAGAGTCCAAATTATAAACACATGTTTTGTCTTTCATTTCTACACGATCCAATTCCAGCCCCTTCCAACTTGCTTTGGAGCTTCATAACTTGGATTGAAGCTTGGGAGCTTGAAGATTGAGGTGGTTTCTTGAAGGGTTTGAGGTTTTTCTTGATTTTCAAGATGTATTAATCTTGTGTTAATCTCGAGATTATGATGATGTTGTTGATGATTACTTCGTGTATTGACGGATTGCTGGAGAATAACATGATTCTTGATTGATTTTAATTATATTTGTTGAGGACATGATGATTATGACTTGAGGAGAAGTGTATTCTTGACATTTTAAGAATACTTGGAGATTATAATCAGGTTTAGGAAGAGTTATGTTAATATTGTTAGATGATTAACATAGCTTTGAGATGATTATTGATGTTGGTTGTGCTCTTGGGAGATTTTAACCATTCCAGTGTAGGATTAGGATGAGTTATGACATAATTATAATAAACTTGAAATGGTTATATTAATCTTGTTGATTAATTCGAAATTCATGATGAATTGATGATTGATGCACTACGCCACAGATGGCCTTCAACAACGTTTATTTAGATGTTACAAGCAAAAGTGTTAGCATAGATGCCTTAAAATTGATCTACGCTGACACTTCTTTTTAGTGTTATAGTTGATAGTAACCGGTGTTGCCAGAGTATCTATGGTAACACCAAATTCGGTGTTACCGTTGATCTTTAAAAAAAGCGTTACTAGGGAACAAAAAATTAGGCGGACTTACACTTGATATTTGGGCGGGTCAAAATCAGTCTTCAATTTTGCCCAAAAAATGAGCTGCTATTTTATCCAAATAATTGACTCTAAAACCATTGCCCGCTCAGTTATTATTTTATCTAAAAACTAAAAAACAAAACTCACACCTCTCACTCAAAACTCATTCCCTTATCGCTCAAAACTAGGGGTGGGAAATAATATCGAAATATTGAAATACCACAGTTCCCGTACCGAATAATACCGAAAAAATACCGAATTATCGCTATAGCTTAAGGTACGGTACAATATAATACCGTACTGGACATTTTCGATATGGAAACGGCTTGAATATTTGCATACGGCGGTATACCATGCCGTATGAAAAGTACAGTATACCGTTACATATGGGTATATACCGCGGTATGGTATGTATCGTAAACACGGTATATTGCTAAATACCATACCATCACTTGTAAAATAATATATATATATAATATATTATTTTAATACTTAAATATTAACCAAACCTAAACCTAATTCACAAACCTGACTACCTCACGACTCTCACCTCACGCAATCAGACTCACACACACATTGCCTTCACTTTCAACACAACGGTGCGGCGCAGCGGCGGTGAGGCTTTTTCAAATTCCTTTCAATCTGAGGCTCTTTCACGACGACGAATGTGCACGACGACCTCTTTCACGGCAGAGCAACCTGTACGACGGAGCTCTTCACGGCGGAGCAACCCGTACGACGTGCAGCCAGTCTGAATTTTCGTGGTGAGTTCGAGTTCTAATATCTCTTAATTTTGTGGTGATTCTTATTTCTCAATCTTCAATTTATAGAGTTTGAATTTTGATTTAATATAATCCATAATCTTAATCCCTAATCTTACTAACCAAGTGCTGCCAAAAGAACAGGGTGAGAAAAAAGTGAGCGAGTAAGAGAGCGAGTTACCATATGTGGCTCTGATTGCTTAATCCATCTCCTTTGTTTGAATATGTTCATTTTTCCTACCGGTCTAGAAATCAAAGGCTTCCCTAGTTTCTTTTGAAAATCTGAGAAGTGATAGCTATTTTCATAGGAAGATATGAGCAATACTCGCTCTTTGTCTGTATTTAAAGGAAAGATTTATTCAGTAAATCTTCTAATAAAATCTATAAACAGATTTATTATTTAAGATCATTCTTAGATTTTCTCTTCATCTACTTTGTTTGTAGATGCCAAGAAATCTTCTGTATGCCACAAGCAGTGAGGTGTAGGGGTGGTATAAGAACAACCTTTATTCTACTTTCCCAAATGAAAGTAGGTGTAGGTGCAGGGATGCCACTCTTATCTTTTGTATGCCTCACTGGTCAGATGCACACCATAAGCATTGCAATGACTTTTATTTTGTAATTTTTGATTTTTAATGTGTTGCTTTATATTTCTGTGTAAGAGTTTTTATTATGTTCATCTACTTTATTTTTATGTTCATGGAATCATGGTGCCTTATCCAAGTCGTGGATGTATATTTTGTTTTGGGTATGTCAATATATTGATTCAGTACAGAACGGTATGATGGTAATTTCGGTATACCTTGAATATATGGTATTCCGAATTACCGCGTGTTATACCGAAAAATGGTACGACATCGGTATCGACGGTATATGCTATGTTTCATACTGATATCTCGGTATACCGGAGTCTCGGTATGTGCTAACATTCCTCAATATAGGAGTTTCTACTTTCTACATCAGTGGCTTAAGTGAGAAAAAAACTATTCTGTTTCTTGAATTAGTAACATGACTTCAGGCATGAGTCCTCCTTTTCTGTATTATTCCTTCTTTAAAATGTCTCAGTTGTTATCTGGATCACAAATTCGACGCTCAATGATATAAAGTAATCAGGTGTGCGTCCGTGCTCCACCATTGGGGTGCATTAAATGTAACTGCATTTTCTGGACTGTTTTCTCTTTTCTCGTCCTATTTTTGTTTAAACTGAAAATGGCACATGGAATATATTTTTTTCTTTGAATTTTGTGGATAGTAAGTTCTGCTGATGGCGGTGTATAAGAATCGAATTGAGATGAATACCAGGATATTCTGTTCGTATATTCTATCAATATTCGAATACAAGAAATAGTTCTTATTTGTATTCTTTTAATATAAAACATTAAAACTAATTTCCATTGTAAAATGTACTCAAATATATTCGTATTTCAAATTCAACGTTTATTTTTTCCCCACAAAATCTTATTAGATTTCAACAATAACTAAAATCTATTTCCATGGAACTCTCAAATATAATATATGTATCCATATAATACTTAGTAAGAACCATATTGAACATCACATATCAGACACTCGATCATCATTACATATCAAATAAAAATCAAAATAAATTAGAAGTAGTTGTTCTCCAAATCACGAACCATTTTGAAACAATTTAAATGCTAGTGTCTTGTATAAATGCGCATGTAATATATCTTACATTAGTGATTTTTATAAATAGGGGAAATATACTTTTAAATATTATGTACGAGTGACTTATAAATATATATTATATTATATATATATATATATATATATATATATATATATATTTGAATACTCGAGTGGAATATATCGTATACACATAATATATGAATCTGAAAAAAATTATTCTTATTTGGATTCATGTTCTTATTTTTCGAATTCGATATATAATGTTCGATTTCGAATGCCGAATGAAATAAAAAAGGTATTATTCTTATACACCAGTATCTCTTTGATAAAACATCCGCAAATGCTCTGGACAGGCTCCATTGATTTCATGTAATTCATTTCTAACTGAAATGTGAGGGAAGATGAGGCGGTTGTCTAGAGAGTAAAATTCCTGAGGAGACCTAAGTTGGTTTATTTTTGTTAAAATTTTTGATGAAGTTTTTGTACTATCGCCGTTGATAGAATCCCGTATAAATACCTTCTATTTTGCAAAGATTTGATGTTGATGATGTCTCTAATCTCTGTGGTAACAGGTATGCCATCACAAAGGCATTCTGTGTAGCATTTGTGATGACCTTCTTTTCCATGTTCGATGGTAAAACATGCATATTGTAATATCCGACTGTAAATTTTCATTTTTACCCGTCGTTGTATTATTCGGATAATCTAAGTATCATAAATCGTTGCATTTAGTATTATGTTGAGGTATTATAGATTTGAATTTCATATCGTTGTTATTTCATTTCATATGTGATGATTCGATGTTAATTAGAGAGTTGAATTTTCGAATTTTTCTGTTGATGTAGCGTACGCTACACAGTACGATAAACATACGCTAATCATGTGCCTTAGCGTGCGTAAGGTTTCCTCTATTGCGTACGCTAAGAGGGAATCTGGCATCAGTTGACTTCAGCACGTGAACTCCTTAGCCGTTAGCATGCATGTGAACAAGGTCTGAGCTGTCATGTCGGCTGGAATCAACTTTTATTATAGTGCGTAACCCATTTCTCATTAGCGTGCGCTAACGACCTGCGAAAATTCAAGACAGTAGCCTCTGTAAGCCGCTTACGTACGTAATATCGACCGGTTAGCGTACGTAAGTGCATTAGCGTACGCTAAACTGTTCCGATAGCGTGCGCTAAGTATGTCCAGTCTATTTATAGGACCAGCCTGTTTTTCATTTCTTCACAACTCTAAACCGATTCTCTCTCCATTTATCGTCCCTCTGCACTCCCAAAACGATATCAACCTTCACCAACTTATTTCTAAGCCTCAAATCTTGGAGTGGAGCTCGTTTCCTTTGAGATTAAGAGTTGTTCTTGAGCTTGGAGTATATTTTCTCATAGCATTGAAGTTGTTCTTCATTTCCGGAGGTAGGTGTACTTTCCTCTCTGCATTATTTTCTTATGTTGATGATTAATGACGAATTATACTACACCTAGAGTTAGATTAAGCAAGTAAAACATGGTTATAATTAAACTTTTTAAACACTTCTTGATGAATATGATAAATGAGGGTTTAGATTAGGTGAGTTCTTGATGTTGTAGTGATTGTAACCATGTGTGTAGTTATCATTATTCATTTTACTGGACGAATTTAGCTCAGTAGAACATTGTTGGATCGGTTGGCTTCATCATAGCTGGATTTAATCAAGAACTTGATATCATGGAGGGTTTAAACACCATTTTAGGTATTTAATTACCTTGGGAAGAACTTGATAATGTTAAAGATAGGATTAGATGATCTTGTTCAGAAATCTTAGAAGCTTTAACAATCATTATGGTTCAGCTTCACAAGTCTTTGAAGAATGATAAGGATCTTGATAATTACAACAATAACTTTTCATTAATCTAATGTGTTGAGAACTTAGAATGTTTTGATCATCATACTAGATAAATGGTGAATTCACCATCATGTTAATGAATCTTCCAGCCTTGTAAACAAAGACTTTGATAACCCTCATGGGTATGGTGTAATCTCAGAACTTATGAACTTGTTGTTAGCTTAAAAGTCAATTTAGATGAGAGGAGAATGATCATAATGTGCAGATTTTACCTTTCAACGTTTTAATGTTTTGGAAAGTTTAATCATCATAAGATGATCTTTACATCATAATTGGTTATTCAACATACCCTTGATAGAACTCTTGTTTATGATGAACCATGCGAACATTCGGTAAATATTTTAAACCGATTCTTATGGTTGTAATGATGTTAGAAGAACTCCTGACATAAGGCTTCGATAATTGGAAGTAACAAACTATTCTAAAGGATTGTAGGTTGACGTCTTACTAATCCTATATTGATAATTATACGAATATGTTTTTGAGTAAAATGTATTTCGTTTAAGGTTGATTGTTCGAGTAAACAATATTAGTCGAGGACCGTTCGTTGCTCCGACAAGAAGAGGACTATTCTCGTCTCCGTATTAAGGCAAGTTATCTTGCTTGGTTATAATGATGATTAGATTCTTGTGATGATTATATATATTTCATGTGTATGAATTGTTCATGTAATGATTGTCGTGTTTTGACATTGTCATTGACGTTACTCGCTTTTCTTCATGGGGTTACATTCCCAAGCACGCTGCTTTGAACCGTTGATCTCGTTGGCCTGTATTTTCACTTTGGTGAGTTTTCTTGATCCTTAATTGGATGTGTATTTCCTTGAACTTCGTTGTCATGTTGTATCGTGACATTTCCGGAATCATATCTGCGTGCCGATTGGATATTGTGTAGGATTTTTAGCCGGGCACTTGTATAGTCATACGTGGATGTTTCCGTATTAGACTGTGCACACGAGATGTAGTTCGTGAGGCTAATTAGGTACATTGTCACACGTATATTCTGGATTCCGTATACGGGGTGGACATGTACACGGACACATTTCCGGATTGGGCGTACTGTGATGTACATCTTGAGCTATATTGTTGATCGATCATAGTCCATGTGTGATTGGATGTGTTCGACGATTTGTGAGTGATTTGTTTCATACGCCCGAGGGGTATGATTAATGGTCAGAATGTTATCTTTGAAATCTATATATGTGAATTGTATAATGTCGGAAGAATTGATTACCATGTATATCTGACCCTGTGTTGGGCGAAATACTTGTATTGTATTTTAGGTCGAGGCAAAAGCAAGGCACGAGAGGAGCATGTCGACGGCGAAGGATTTGAAGGATACTAGTTCGGGGGCCCCACATCTTTTGTTGTCCGGTTATGTTAAACCATGTCATGTTATTTCCTGTTTCATTTAAATTGTTTTCTGGTTGTATTTGACAATTGAAGTATTTTCCATCCCCACATGGTTTATACTTGTTTTTCGGATCCTGTGTATTATAAGGCCGTTGGCAATAAACTCCTAATCGGAGTAATGACTATTCATTGTGGTTCGGTATCACAAATAATATCTATTTAACCTGTTTTGGATATCGCCTGGTGGGTCCCAGTGTGGGATTCACGGCATTGTAATAGCCGCCTTTTTGTGGTGTTACACATATTTCGAATAATACCCTTAGAGTTATTAATTCTTAACCACCCTAAAGTCCTAAATTTTCATGCGATTTTTATAACATCAATCCAGTTTCCTTTTCTAAATATATAAAACAGCTTGGGTTCCTTACAATTGTCCTTCACTGGTCAGTTCAAATAGCATTGCGAATTTAGAACATACATCTTTTTCATCAAATCGTGCGCGGTTTTAAATCTCGTGAACCATATTAGAGATTGATTGGAATTGTATTTTCTCTTTCATTTTCTTCTTCTTTTTGCAGTCTTGATTGATTATAAAGAAAATGGATCAAGGTGAAATTTATAGAGGGAATTCTATCTTGAGACGAAGCAGGTCCAAATACTGGTGGAATGGTGGTTTGGAAGCTTTTTCGAATTCAACACGACACGAAAACAATGATGATGAGGCTTTAAAGTGGGTCGCGCTCGAAAAATTTCCTACTTACGATCGTCTGACGAGAGGTATTTTAGTGGGACCTGGAGGTGAAACCAGTGAAGTTGATATAAGATATATTGGATTTCAAGAATGGAATGATTTGCTCAAGAGGCTTCTAAACAAAACAAATTTTTTTTCTTCCTCCAACAAGAATGGAATGATTTGCTCAAGAGGCTTCTAAACAAAACAATTTTTTTTCTTCCTCCAAGCTTTTCCCATGCGTTTATTTTGTGTTGTTATTCAGAGTTGGAATTCAGTTGCCAACAATAGAAGTCAGATTTGAGCATATAAATATGTTAGTGCAGAAGCCTACAAAGTGAGCAGATCGTTGTCTAAGTTTTTTAACTTCATTATTAACATACTGCGGGTAAAATCATACCAAGTCTTTTACTTCGACAAATTACTGGATTCCATTTATACTTTACGGTTTTAATCTAACTCATTAATTTTTATTTTTTATTGTAAAACAGGCAGATGACAATCATGGTAGTCTGCATTAGATTTCCATGATTATTAATATTTTCTGCACTTCTTGATTTCTTCCCTTAGCAGTGTTGTCTTCTAGATGTTTAGTTTACGTGTACTAATATATTCCTCAAATCCTTTGGAGTGACCACTGACTTCATCTTTTGCATGACAGGGATGTTCTTCTGCAGGTTCTGCAAAATTTAGATTGATCTATGACATGAAGTTTCCTGAAGAACTGGTTCAGAAAGAAATTGAGCAAAGTGGTATGTTAGAGTCAAAGTCTTCTTCAACAACGTCCGTTCCAGATCAGTGCATGTCAGACTTAACTGCAAAGATTCGCCCTAAACGTCAGCAAGAGATGGATGAGAAACTTGACCAGAAAGTTCGAGAGATTATGAAAAAATTGGCTGGCCAAAATCCGGATTTAAGTCTTTCTTAGTATTTACGTTATCTTTCGGATTGTTTTTGGATTGTGGTGGTATTAATGCGGTGGTACTAAAGTTAGCTTTTGGATGGTACTAAGTTAGTTATTCTATGGTACATAAGTTAGCTTTTGACTGGTTTATTTATGTCGAATGGTGATAATGTCGTGGTTTATTTGGATGGTTTGAAAAGCCTTGTTTATATAAAACTTTGACAGGTTATTTGATTATGGTTTATTTGAATGGTTTTATTATGGTTTAAACTATTACCGAAATAAAAAAGTGTTCACAAAATAAATGTTACAATAATGGAAAGGGTGTTGCCAAAACAAAAATGTTCAACATCTGATGTTATAGTATGGATTAGTGGTATTGCCATTGGTCTATAGTAACATGTTTATGGGTGTTGCTACAGAGATATTGGTGTTGCCATTGGTCTACAGTAATACTTTTATTATTGTTGCTACAGAGGTAAAAAGTGTTGGTATTGGTGTCTGTAGCAACACATTTTCTCTGTGTTACCAAAAAATTAAAAAGTGTTGGCATAGACCCCTATGGTAGCGGCCGTTTTTGTAACACCATCAAATTTCGGAAAAGTGTTACTGTAGCATGTTTTTTTGCTTTCAGCAACACTTTTTATCCCTTTGAGCACACTTTTTTGGGTGTTGCTGAAGGCCATTTATGGCGTAGTGATGGTTGTGCAGACATCATGTTTGTGGTGTGATGATGATCTTGGGGTGATTATGATGATATCAACATAATAGGATGACTCATGTGATGTTGTTCTTGATAATTCTTGTTGAATTATTTTTCACAAATATTAAGAACATTATGATCATATTAATTGATCCTTGGGGTGATTGGAGGACGTTAGAATTAATAGTTAATATTCGTCTATGTGTTTTGATCAATTCGTGATTGAATTGAAGTTATCTATTGTGTTGTTTCAACATTGATATTGTGTTATTGAATGAATTATGTTTCATTCAAGGTTGTTAGAGTGCTTGTAATTGTTGAAGGACGTCGTTCATCATTCGTGGGAGGATTTCATCGCCTTTGGTTTGAGGCTAGTTTTATCCATTGTGAAGTTTTGTTTTAAATCCTTACACATCTTACTGCTGCCCGGGTGAATAGAATAGGGCGCGCTGTGAGCTTCCTTCAGAATAGTCCGTCTCAGATCATCATCATCGGGAATGCAAAGTCGACTCTGAAATCTCAGAACTCCATCGTCTTGTAACACGAATCCTGGGGCTTTTCCTTTCTTTACTTCGTCACATAATCGAAGGATCAGAATCGCTCAACCGCTTAGACTTGATCTCTCGACTAGTGATGAAGTCGGGCCCATCACATAAAGTTGCCCTTGGATTCTCGGTGCCCATACTTCAATCCTCGCGGATCGGGCTCGTTGAATACCGGTTTGGGATGTAAGTGCTCCCAACACTCGAAGAGAAACAGTGTTTACGGCTCAATGCATCGCCTACTACATTTGCTTTCCCCGGATGATAGAGAATCTCCAAGTCGTAATCCTTGATCAATTCCACCACCTTCTCTGCCTCTAATTCTTTCTGATCAAAATGTACTTGAGGCTCTTATGATCGGTAAAGATCGACAATGAGTGCCGTACAAATAATGTCTCCAAATTTTCAATGCAAAGACCACACCGCTAACTCCGGATCATGAGTCGGGTAGTTAACCTCGTATGGTTTCAATCGCCGAGAAGCATAGGCAATCACCTTATCTCTTTGCATCAACACACATCCTGCACTCGATTTGAAGCGTCAGACACCATGAACCCATCAGTTCCATCTGGTAATGCTAATATAGGTGCTGTCGTTAGTCTCTTCTTAAGCTCATCAAAACCAGCCTGGCATTTCTCGTCCCACTTAAACTTTTGAGTTTTCTGTAACAGCTGAGTGAGCGGATGAGAAATCTTGGAAAATCCTTCTACAAAGCGGCGATAATATCCAGCAAGTCCTAAGAAACTCCGGACTTCTTTCACGTTAATAAGAGCCTCCCATTCCAAGATTGCTTCGACTTTCTTCGGGTCCACCTGAACTCCGTTAGCTGATATCACATGCCCGAGGAAAGTTACCTCCCTGAGCCAGAACTCGCATTTAGAAAGCTTTGCATACAACTGTTCCTTCCTCAAAGTGCTCAAAACCACACGCAAATGTTCGGCATGCTCCTCTGCATCCCTCGAATATATCAAGATGTCATCAATGAAGATGACCACAAATTTATCCAAGTATTCCAAGAATACCCGATTCATCAATTGCATGAACACCGCAGGAGCATTGGTAAGTCCAAACGGCATCACTACGAATTTATAATGCCCGTACCGGGACCTGAAAGCAGACTTTGGTATGTCCGATTCCTTAATTCTCAACTGGTGGTATCCTGATCGCAAGTTAATTTTCGAGAATACCCTTGCCCCTTGCAGTTGATCAAACAAGTCGTCGATCCGAGGTAGAGGATACTTATTCTTGATCGTCATCTTATTGAGCTCCCTGTAATCAATACACAGTCGGAGGGATCCGTCTTTCTTCCGGACAAAGAGAACGGGTGCTCCCCAAGGAGAAACGCTAGGTTGAATATAGCCCTTCTGTAACAATTCCTCCAGTTGCTTCTTGAGTTCATACATCTCGGTTGGCGCCATGCGGTATGGTGCTCTGGAAATAGGAGCTGCAACAGGCTCTAATTCAATAGTGAATTCCACTTCTCTCTGCGGAGGTAACCCAGGTAGTTCGTCAGGAAATACATCTGAGAACTCATTCACAACTGAAATAGACGAGAGCTCTACTCCTTCCTCTTTCCTCATGGCATAGCACCAAAGTCCGTGACATCCCTACTTCAGTAATTTCACGGCTTTCATTTCTTTGATCAATTTTCCCGAGCTTCCTGGTCTCCATCCTCGGAATAAGTGTTCAGATCCGTCATCAGCAATGATAGAAATGACTCTCTCTCGGTAATTCAGAATAGCTCCATAACGGTTGAGCCAATCGTCTCCGAGAATTAAATCGTCACCGTAGATGTCAACTACAATAAGATTCGATGGCCAATCTCTCCCTCCTATAGACACTGGAAAATCTATAGCCTCTAGGGTTCCCACAATTCTCTCTCCACTCGGCAAACCCACAACATATGGTTCACAATCAGATAAGCACGAGATTTTTAAACGATTTACACAATTCAATGATACAAAAGAATGTGTCGCTCCGGAATCGAATAAAACACTAATCAAGTTGCAAAAGGATTCGAATCGCACTGATGCAATGTAGTGTTCTGATCGCCGATGTCCTCATCTCGCACAGCGCGCGGAGGAACGGACCCAAAGATCGATGTCTCTCTCTTCCCGACGTTCTGCCGAAATCCACTATGCCGCGTCTGGTTCACACTTGTCTCCTTCGAATCGCGCCGGAGTGCGAGTACCAAAGATCTAGTAGCAACTCCACGTAAGGCCGCACGGTGCCCTTCTTGTCCACAATCGTAACAAGTCACGTAAGACGCGGGCAATCACGTCGAATATGCCTGCCGACTACGCTTGTAGCATTTCTTTGATGCGTCCTAATCGCCGATGTAGTCCGAACTTCTTCCCACCTCTCGGAAGGATGTGGAGGTTTCTAGCCGAATAAAAGGAAGACCGGCCCTGCGGGCCCACCACTCTTGTTTTCTCGAAAAGTTGCTGGCCACCTTCTCGCTTTGCCTCCACCGATTTCTCCACCGCCGCCTCTTTCATGTCGTAGGCCGGTGCTTTGTCTTGATATTGTCGCAACGTAGTACACTCGAATCCGACATGTACTCAATCTCCGGCTTCATCCGCATATCGAAATGAAAATCTTTTCCGCCTCCGTTCACCAAGTGTCGCACACAAGTCACCGATGATTAAAAGTTTTGATTACATCTCACGTATGCTTCAACTCGTGGTGAGAAAAACTCTCGGATCTTTGCCTCTCTAATCGACGAGGACAATACCGTGCTTCCATCATTAATTTGAATTCCGTCACCCGCATTATGATTCTAGGGTCGGATAGCTTCCCACCAATCAAAGGCCTCCCCAGTAAAATACCGGGCAATGGGAACCTTCCGGTCCTCGGGACAGCTTAAGACCCGCGAAAATCTTCTCTAACTCCTTGAGCCGGTGATCCCAAGTAATTGCCTCCGCAGATCCGTCAAATTTTGGCGGGTGCAATTTGACCACCTCGGAAGCCATCTGTCTCCCCGATTATCCTCGTGGTGCCGCTGTCCCATCGCCGTCTGCATGCGGTCGACTACCCGCGAATCGGTTTATCTCGCGCCACCACTGTTGAAGCACTCCCGCATGTTAGGATTTGCGCTGCCATTCGCCGATCCTTGCCGCTCCGTAATGGGAATCGGTTCGACTAGCCGATAATTCCGGTAGTTGCGGAATCTTCCTGTCTCATGTTACCCCGTCCAAGGCCCACGATCAAGGCCCGCGTCCATGTCCTCCTCTCAACATACTGTAAACACAATTTCCTCAATATCCAGGACAAAGTTTTTGAAATAAAGTCCGTCAATACTCACAAAACAGTAATTAAGTAAAACGGTAGTATAAGAGATTAGGAGACTTACAACCACGGTCCACATGACGACTTTTGGCTGAACAGTGATGTTACGAACGACTCGTAAATCAATAACGTAAACAGACCCAACTTAAAACCCGACTGCCAAGATATCCATAAATCTTAGCTCTGATACCATATTCTGTAACACCCCGAGATATTCGGAATAATTAGAGTGCCGTAAACCCTTTAAGTAAGGATTTACAAGGCTAATTTAAAAGAAAGGTAAATATAAGACATCATCATCATCGGAAATTCAAGTTTTCAAAACCGAACAACTGGTTCAACGAGTAATTTATACAACCATATCGAAATAATTTTAATACGACACGCGTACTCGAGTACTGAAATCAAAACAAGAAAACAAATCACCAACAACAACAAACATCACTGAACCCCTTCGTCGTCATGTCGGTACTGTGGCTGTTTCCCTACTCCTCGGCTACCTGAACATCAAAACAAATGTCCACCCCCGAAGGTTTTAGCAAAACGATTCTAGTACAAGTATCATATTAAACAATTCGAATATGCATCAACAATACATAACAAGATACACCACACGGACTTCCGCTACCGGAATCCGACAATGCGAATCCACAAGATTCCATTAACACAGCATGGGTATTCCAATGATCCAGCACCCTCAGCATAGATCCCAAGATGATCCCGTCGGACCAACACGAGGTGGAAATAACCCGTCCAATGATCCAGCGCCCTCAGCCTAGATCCCAAGATGATCCCGTCGGACCAACACGAGTTGGACATCCGATCCAGCGCCCTCAGCATAGATCGTACAACGTACACAAACACAACTCATGCATACACATATGCCAAATCATTATGTCCATCAACATGAACATACAAACACTAGATAACGAATATCATGACAATTCAACGAAATAAATCTCATGTTCAACAACATGAAAAATCACACGCATGCTAAAAATACCAATATTAATATATTACGATACTTTCCTCGAAGATGGCAAGAACGAAATACTTCAATGATCTCAACACACTCGAAGGCCGCCTCCTTCGATCAATGTAGCAAGCTCGAACCTTAACAAAAGGAATGATATACACATCATCTCAAGTCGAACGATGGCCTAACAATTCGGTCTACGACCCAAAAGCTCAAAATAAACAATCTGCCTGGACTGCTTAGCATGCGCTACGTACTCTACGTAACGTGCGCTAAGCCTGCCTATTAGCGTACGCTATCGTATAAGCCTAGCGTACGCTAGCCACGGACTGACAGTATGACTCGACTGACATCATAACGTACGTTACGTACGTATCATGCGTTAACTTATCCCCGATAGCGCACGTTAACTTACGTATGTTAGCGTGCGCTAACCTTGCATGGTAGATTACTACATACAGAAAACTGGATTGAATGGTGATGAACTCATAAATTCTATGGTGATAAAACCAGTCATCCTCGAGCATATCATGCTAATAAGGTTTGTGAAAGTTCTATACGTACTAAATGACCATGCGATGCAAAGATACGTATAATCATCACAACACCATAGTTCATCTTAGATCTTCAAGGTATATTCTGAGTTCAATCCGATATAAGTCTCAAAACGTACGATCCTTCTATATAAACGCATAAGAACTTGAAAATATCCATCTACTGATCACAAATCGGTTTGAAAATGCTAGGAGTCTAATTACTAAAAAGGTTCAAGGGTTCATACGATATATAGTGCCGATACGTCAAAAGTATCCTTCTAACATGTGATGACCGATTATAAACGAAGTAACTGGCTATCAAAACATGATCAAACGTCCTTAAGAACATTACTAATATCAGTGAAGAATCACCTACCTCAAAGTAGTGAAGAACACGGAGGAAATCGAAGCAATCCAACACCGAAGGCTTGAACACCAATCTCCAACGATATACGATCTTCAATCACGAGCTAGGATGTTGATATGAAGTGTTTAGGATGAAGGAAGTTATGTTCTAAGTGTAAGAATTCGGGTATGGGAGAAGAAAGAACTGAAATCACGAATAGGATGCTGTCCTATTTATAAGAAATTGCTATTAGCGCGCGCTAGTCCCTGCTCTTAGCGTGCGCTAACGGCTCGCTGACTTAACTGAACTCAACGCTTAGCGCGCGCTATGCACATGCCTGTAGCGTGAGCTAAGGCGTTGACTTGGCTTTTCCCGAAAGCCGTCCAGGTTCATCCCGACACAATCCGACAGGGGTCCCCGACCAGATCTCACCTACCGCACGTCTCAATCAAATTGACCACGCATAGCGTGCGCTAATGTTCCTTTGTAGCGTGCGCTATGAATCCATGTTAGCGTGCGCTACACATAGACGATAGCGTGCACTACATGCGCAGAATTACAATTTTTAAATCACATACATGAAATCATACGCTCGACAACATCGGATTATGAAATATGGAGAATAATACTCAGATCAAGTACAACGATTACAATATCACAAGTTCCAAATACATATCAGAAATCTCGGGTATTACAGTCATAATGTCTAGCTAGAGGCCGTTTATGATTTATGAGTCGTAAAATTGTTTTTATACTCATTTCCGTATTAATTAGAACCTACAGGGTCACACACTTAAACAAGCAGAGTAGCTATTTTGTTCCGGTTGATTATGGTTGGTAAAGGGGTTGGTGTACCCTTAGCCATGTAGAGGGCTATATAATAGTATCTTGTGATAGCCCTCGCACTTGACCAAATACAAGAGAAGATATAATTTGTGTAGTGAGAATCAAAAATCTGATTTTGATATTTCTCTCAGTAAATGTCTTGAAGATAATATTCAAGAGTTGAATAATCAAAAGGATCAAGAATATATCTTCATATCTTTGAAGATTGATTCTTTGATCAAGAAAAGTATTTAGAATACTCATCTAATCTTCATCTTATCTTGTGAGTTTGATCTTTAATAACATATTGAATAAGATTCATAGTTGTTATTTTAGATCGAAGTTCAAGAACATTTGAATAAAATTCTTGGTGTTATTGTTCTTACCATAATAAAAAACATACTTATTCAAATTGATTTAAGTAAAATTTTTATTACATCGTAGCTAGCAATCCGTTAGATGCTCGGGACTTGTTCGTTGTGTGGATACCATAGAGGATGCTCGCTTCTTGCAACATCTCTATAAGGCTCGATCAAAAACACGCTACAAGAGGTAACAATCTTGTTCTTCGTACTTTGATAATATACTTGGATCCTCTGAGGGTTTTACATATTATATTTATACTTCGGCTGCACTATTTTGATATATGATGAGATCATAAATCTTATTAGTTCAATATAAACCCAACAGTTGTATCGGAGCGACTAGTATATTTTCATATATGTTGATATATGATGTTCATATATGTGATGTATGATGTTTATATATATGATATATAAATTTTATATATGTATATTTATATATATGATGATATATATAATTTTAATAGATTTGTGTTTCGATCTATATATATATATATATATATATATATATATATAGATCTATATATATATATATAGTGCCTATCTTAATATGTATATGGTGATATATATATATATATATATATATATTGATTTATATGTTTGATATTGACATATATTGTTATTTGATATATGGAGATTCATGTGATGATTTAGTTCTACTAATAATCCAAGAATCAAAGAACATATGATTGGATCTATATATAATTTTATGTTATGATTATGAATTTTAAGAGGTGCATATGAACATAAATTTGTTTATGTAAAGATTATGGTTCTTTAAAATTTTCATATGAACATAATTATATTGTGATTCCGAGGTTGTATAAATATAGATTGATCTACTTGATTTATACATTTATATTGCTCAAAAGGTATTAGTTGTCATATACATAATATGTATACATGAAGTATATATAAGATGTATACTCATAAACTCAACAAAATATACCTGATGCTGAAACAAAGGGCTGCCATGCGGTCTGAAGATGCAGATCGCGATCCAAGCCCTGTGTGCTGGTGCAGTCTGGACCAAGGGATCGCGATCCAGGCTGTTCGGATCGCGATCCAGGCCACTTCCAGGGTCGTTTCGGCCACATTTTCTTCGTGTATTCCTGGAAATTTATTTCCCGTTTTACCCGGTTTGATGTTTTGGCCCTCGGAATTTTATAACTTGTCGATTGTCGATATTTGGCATATTTTAGATATTATATACAACTTATCGATATTCGATATTTAGTACATTTTATATATTATATGTGCTTATGAATGCTTAAATGGTTAATGCATCGTGGGTGGTATAGCCGTACTAGATCAATTAGATTGATGATTCAATTATGGTTGTAATATTCATAATACGACTTGTATGTCGTGCCTTCCTATTATCTTGTTGTAATTTCTCTTCTCATCTTACTCCCCTCGAATGTAACCCGAGATTTCTATTACAAAATGTAAATATATAGTTTAGAATAGTTCTAGCTATAAAAGGAAGATGAAGGAGATGAGCAACTTACAAGGAATTCAAGAAGAAAGGCGTTATCGAAGATTACACAGAATGGCCTATTGATATTAACGAATATCATAATGGGATCTATGGATATACCACACCACACCAAATTATTCATGTGAATGTATGAGATGCATCATATTTACATTGCATATGATTGTATGAGATGCATCATATTTTAGCATATGATTGTATGAGATTCATCATATTTTTTTTATTTGCTTAATAATCATTATATCCAAATAAATCAAACTCATTAAAACTTTTACATTTATGAGATACATGGTAATAATTTTGAGATAATCAATTTTAATAAAATAGTTTTACTAAAATCAATTAATATGAAACATAAGTCTCAAGAGCCAACCATTTCAAAACACTCGTCAAACTTTTAATCATTTCTAATATGGGTCTGCCAAAGCAGGGAGTATGGATTTTATCTTAAGGAAGCGAGATGAATAAACAAGCTTATAAATTTATTTTAAATGATTAAGATTATATAGGTTATACAAAACGTTTTTGGACCTATGGCTTATTTGGGATTAATACGATTAAAACGATATAAGATGTCATCCCAAATGATAATCTAAAGCATTTTTTAATTACAGGGGACATGCTGTTGGCCACTAAGTATACAAAATACAGCTTGGAAAAGTATTGGTACAACAAGTTGTATGTTTTTCACATAAGAGTGCATAGTGGAAGTCTGTTAAAGTAAATTGCAGTAAATACAGCAAATAGGCTGTAAAGTGTTAGGATATTCAACACTTTTCCAGCATGACTGAAGACCGTTAAACGGAATCTACTTTACTCACTAAAGTCAAGACATCGTTTGAAAAGAAGTATTTAAATACTAACTGGATAAAGTATTTAAATACCATCCGACAAAGATCTTCAGACAAGGAGCAAATTTTGGATCTTTTATTTTGCAAGTCAATCAACATGTTGGAACAGACTCTTTGCTCAACGGATCTATTCACAACGAATCTATCTCAAAGGCTATATATACCCCGAAGTTTAAAGATCATATACAAACTGAAAACTGAACGAACTGATATATACTGAGATACACACGTGAACATCACAGAACAATATATCAAGAGCAAACATATTTCTTCAAGCATACTGCCATTCTTGAGAGAAGAAATATACAAGTGCTCAACTTTGAACAACACATCATCAACTCAAGCTCAAGAAATCAAGATGTTGTTCAAACCCGTGTTCTTACTTTGAATAAAACCATCAGCCCTATGTGGACTGAAGAAAGCCTTGTTTTTCTTGAAACTATGTGTGACGGATCTGCTGTAATACCCGGTTGTAATTCAGTTATTATCATTCAGTATTCATCATTCAGTAATTGTCATTCAGTAAGTTCACTCATTAGTGATCATTTGTCACTCATATTCAATATTGGTATTCATCATTCAGAGTAATTGTATCGTGTATCAATCGTCATTCATCACTAATCTAATTGGAGTTTTGTGCCGTGTTTATCATCGTCGTCATTTTCATTGTGGACTGTGTGTGAGGAAGTAGCGCACGCTACGTACTCTTTTTATCGCACGCTAATTGAGTATAGGTAGCGCACGCTACCACTCAGCATTAGCGCACGCAAATGTTACCCTGGCTGCAGTCCAGAAGGTACTGGACTGCAGGTGAGTTGTTAGTAGCGCACGCTACGAGTGGTAAGTAGCGCGCGCTAGTGGGTTGTAGTAGCGCACGCTAATAATTGCTGTAGCGCGCGCTAAGGACGGATCATGTTGAGTCCAGTGGCTACTGGACTGCACTGGATTAATTCATAGCGCACGCTATGAGTGATATTTAGCGTACGCAAATGGTGTAGTAGCGCATGCTAAATATTGGTTGTAGCGCACGCTACCGAGGTCAGATCAGAGGGCAGACGGTTTCTGGATTCCAGTACTGGGCATCTAATAATTCGTTAGTGCACGCAAACCATGGGTATTAACGCATGCTAATGGTATGGTTGTAGCGCACGCTACAAAAGGTACGTAGCGCGCGCTAACGTTTTCGGACAGTGGGTACTGGATTACCCAAATTACCCATTAGCGCACGCTATGCACAAGGGCTAGCGCACGCTAACCTGGAGTGGCTATATATTGGACAGTTAGCCTGAGTTTCGTCATTTCTCATTTCCCTTCGTTTTTGGAGCGACTTCGGGCGATTTTGGGCGACTTGGAGTGTTCTCTTCGAGCTGCTATCACCTATCATCATATTCAAGGCTTTGAGTTGGATTATCATCACTTCATCATCTCCTTATCATCAAATCAAAGGTATTAATCTCTTGGATCTAGAATTTCAGATTTTTGGGTTTTTCCTTCCGATTTCTTCGTGTAAGCTTGGATTATCATTGGAATATGTTAGATATGGATTATCTACCTTGGATAAATATATTCCTACGGATTTAATGACTATTTTCGGAATTATTTCAAGAACCCTTAGGGTTGACTTCGGTTAATTTGGGGATTTTCCGATTGTTGTTGTCGTAAACTTGAATTGTGGATTTCTATGAGATTATTGATGTCATTGATAGTGTTTTGCTGGTTTGAATCAATCATTTGGAGTTGGTTCGATAATTTGGGTTTGGTTTTAACCAACGGGAAGGATATTCTCAACGTTTTCGTTAGAGTACATCTACGAGTTCGGATATTGTTGTATCGACGTTTGAGTCGGTTATGATCGTATTTGATTCGTGTATTGATCGGTTGTTGGTAATTATTGTTATTCAAGGTTGTTCGAGCGACCGACATTTCATTTAGGACGTTGTTCGTGGAAGGACATTGTCATCGGTATTGTGTAAGTTAACTCTTACTCAGTTAAAAGGATACTCATTCCTTTTGTTGTTGATTGCTCATAATCATAACTCATTCATCATGGTATTAATCATATTGAGACTTGTAATTGTCGGATAATCATTTCATTCATGAGGAACGACGGTTCCAAATCATTTCGTTGGGTTATCAATTACGTCACTATTATTTTCATCTCGGTGAGTCATCTTGGCCTTGTCGAATTATTAATCATTGGTATTCATTGTGGTCGTTCTCGTTCATATGACCTTCTGGGTTCATATTGCGTGACCGGGTGTGGCTGTGTGGAATTTTTAGTCGGGCACACGATGGTCATGTTTTGGGTTCACCGATACATTGGACCGTGCACACGGTAACGCTTACCTCCGTGAGACTAATTAGGTATAAGGACGGGTGTGTCCGGTCATTCCTCTTGTACACTTGCACAGAACATTACGGGCGTACTATGATACTCCTCTTCAGCGTAATTCATAACTAAGAATATTTCATAACTTCAGTTTATTCATGATTGTGTAATTTCAACCCTTGAGGATTGTGTTTCTGTGTAACTGACCCCGTTGGGGGATTTTGTTTTCAGGTCACGGCAAGGCAAAGGCACGAGAAGGGCATGCTGACGGCGAGGAGTTCCAGTGATACTAGTAGGGGGCCCCAGTCATTTCGTTTGTTTCAGTCATTTCAGTCATTTCAGTTATTCCGTCATTTGTATTTTCCGCTGCAAATTCCGTTTGAGATGTTTAATTGTTCAGGGTGGTGTATTTTATCTCCATATAAAATATACTAGTATTCGGTTTAGTCCTGGTGTGTTGTACTTAAACTCCTCATCGGAGTACTTGGTAATATAATGTGGTTCGGTACCACAATTATATTATTTAATTCATCATTTTCATTTGCCTGGTGGGTCCCAGTCGGGGATTCACGGCACTGTAATATCCGCCTAGTTTGGGGTGTTACATCTGCATTGTAGATGAATCTTTGGAACTGTGTGTGAAGAAGCAAGTCAAGTGAAAGATTTAAACAATCTGTGTGAACGGTTGAAAGCGACAGTCTTTGGATCAATCTGTGTGAACGATACAAGGATAGGTTTTATTATAGTCACGTAGTTGTGTACGTAGTGATTATAATAAACGTTTTTACTCCTGTGTGGAGGACCAGTGGATGGAGAGGGGTTTACCTCGAACCACTTTAAATACTATGTTATTTACCTTCTGTATTTATTGTTTTCATTACTGTGATTTAATTAAGTATACACTAAAAACCCTGTTCGCACCAAGCTAATAGGAGACAAGCTTATTTTCTGTATTTACAGCAACTTACTTTAGCAGACTTCCGCTACGCACTCTTATTTGAAAAATATACAACTTGTTGTACCAATACTTTTCCAAGATGTATTCTCTTGTTGTACCAATACTTTTCCAAGCTGTATTCTGTATACTTAGTGGCCAACAAGTGGTATCGAAGCGGTTGATTCTAAAAAGAATCAGTCGAATTTTTAACCGAATCAGATCCTAAAATCCCTTATTTTTGAAAAGTCTTTATCTTTCCTGTTTTCTCATATGAATACCGCTATGATAAATAAGGTTCCTATGTTCTCGATTAACGAATTTGATGATTGGAGAATTAGGATGGAAGCTCATCTTGCATCCATGCACGAAGAAATGATTTTGTTCATTCAGGATGGCCCCTTAAAGATCATGAAGGTAAATCCTGCTGCAAGGATTGAAGGTCAAGCTCATGCCGAGATGCTTGAGAAAGAGCGTTAGCAGTGGACAACTGACGAGCGCAAGCGTGCCAACCTCGACAACGTAGCTAAGAATGCACTATTTGTCACTCTCAACAAAGACACGTTCTCAAAGGTAAAGAGTTGTAAGACAGCCAAGGAAATCTGGGATAAACTCAAGATGATTTTTGAGGGGACTGAGCTCTCAAAACAAAACAAGATTCCAAAACCAACTCAGCAATTTGAATCTTTCGAAATGAAACCAACTGAAACTCTTGAAGAACATGACCTCAGATTCACTGGCATTGTCGGTGAACTTGAAGCGTTGGGCAAAGTTTATACCCAAAAGGAGAACTTAAAAATTTTCAGATCTCTCCTTGCCCGATGGGACATAAAAACCACAGCTATGTGTGTGTTATGTAATCTCAATAACATATCTACTTTTGACCTCTTCTCTGACCTAAAAGCTTTCGAGTATGACATTGATAGGAGAGAGAAGGCCGAAGAGTCATCCGCTAGGACTACAACATTAGCCATTGTATCCAACAGGAGACACAGCATGCCCAACACATCCAAATCTGCCTAAAAAAATGTTGACAGTGACGACGATATCATGTCACAAGATGAAATGGCTCTACTCATGCACAAATTTAAGAAATTTATCAAACAGTTTGGAAAGACTGCATACAGGCCCAAGCCTTTTCATAAGGTAAGTTCTAAAACTTCCCCATCCGGTGATTCTAATTTATGTTATAATTGTAGGAAACCGGGACATTATGCGAATAAGTGCCCGCATCCTAAAGTCCAAAAGTTGCCAGAAGCCGAGCAACAAGAAAAGGACGAAAGAAGGCGTGCTTAGAAGAACAAGCTCAAGGTCCTGATCAGCGAATCAGAAACCTCGCCCTCTCAAACCAAGACCGAGGAATGTCTTCCGGCTGTCACTAACAGTGACTCCACCAATGATGAACTCGAAGATAAAGCATACATGTGCTTTATGGCTAATGATATTGAAGATGATGAAGATAGCGATGATGAGGTAAGCTCAACATCAAATATTCCCATTAATGCATCTCACACTTTCGAAAATATGATGAATGAATTTAAAAATATTCAAAAGGCCCATGAGACATTAAAACGAGAAATTATAGAGCTCAAAATTTCTAACTTAAAGCTGAAAACAGCAAGATCATAGTTGAAAAACTCATGGAGAGCAATCATCAACTTGCTCACGATCTAAATGAGACCAAGTATCATAGTGATAGCAAGACAAGTGATTTCGTTCTGCTCGAAGCCAAAGTAAAAACTCTCGAGAAACGAGAAGGAGAACTTGAGACCATCTTGAAATCTTTCGAGAAATCATCTAAAAAGATGCAAGAAATTCTAAGGACTGGGCAACATGCTCACGATAAGAGTGGCTTAGGATACAACTCATTCTCCAATAAAGGAAGAACTAGTACTGTGTTCGTCAGGGGTGTGGAACCCATTCCTACACCTGAGGAGACCCCAAGTCCTGTCAAGGCACCTGTTGCACCGCGTATAGCAAAGGCTGCCATTCTGCCACCAAAGTCATATCACAGACAGCGAAATCCTCAGCCACCCAGACCTGTAAGGCGTAACCTACAGCATGCTCCCTGAGCATATCAAAAGCGCCAACAGCCGTTCAAAAAGAAGGTTGTACCCATTTATCAAAGGCCCGCACAACAGTACTTTCAACAGTACAGCGCGCCTAGATTTTGGATAAGGAGCCTCGTTATCCATCGCAAAAGCAGGTCGCCGCACAATATCAGCAATAGCTTTGGGAATCCAACTGGAGACCCAGGAGGCAAGCTATAAGGCCGAAGAAAATGGCTCCACCTCCAAGACAGCACTCGTACTGGATTAATAATAATAACCCTAAATTTTACATGCATAATAATTATCAAGGTTACAGCGACTACGTGTCTGCCCCACGTACACATCGCATGAACGGACCTAAAGTAACCTACAGCAAGCCAATTGATGTCAGGCAAATCTGGGTACCTAAAGGCACTAACATCCATGGACCCAACATATAAAGGGGACCTAAATCTAGTTAATTTCTTTGCTTACAAGACATCAAAGAGGACATCTGGTACTTCGACAGTGGATGTTCTCAGCACATGACAAGAGATAGAAGCAAGTTGTCAGATTATGTACAAGGTCGAGGTCCAAAAGTGCGCTTCGGCGATAGATCAAAAGGAAGGAGAAGAGGGAAGGGAACCCTACTTGTAGGAAAATTCAAAGTCACCGATGTTGCTTATGTTGAAGGCTTACAGTATAATCTACTTAGTATTAGCCAATTCTGTGACAAACAGTTCTCGGTAAAATTCTATATAGATCACTATAGAGTCAAGCTCAAGAACATTCTGACCAAAGAAGTTGTGCTTACAGGAAGCAGGTCACGTAATATGTATATTACTGACTGGATGCCTACGAGCTCCACAATTCCTTGTTTTCTTGTCAAAGGCACTGCAGATCTAAGTTGGCTATGGCACAAGAGGATGTCGCACGTCAACTTCAAGACGATCAACAATCTCGCTAGATAGGGAATGGTTAGAGGTTTGCCCGATGTGTCATTCCAAAAAGACAGCGTCTGCGGACCCTGTTAGAAAGGCAAGAAAATAAAGACCACCCTGAAAAGCAAATCCTACCTGTCTACTCACAAAGTTCTAGAAATGCTACACATAGATGTCTATGGTCCTGTAGACCCGGTAAGTCTTGTAGACCCGGTATGTTTGGGAGGTAAGAAATACTGTCTCGTTATTGTTGATGATTATTCCACGTACACTTGGACAATCTTCCTAATCAAGAAGAAGGAAACCACATCAAAGCTGCCCGAGCACCTGAGAAAGATTCAAAATGAGAAAGAGTTGAGTATCGTGTCCATTCATTCCGACAGAGGTACTGAGTTGACTAACCGCTTCATAGAGCAATACTGTTCGGACAATGGGATACAAAATGAATACTCAGCTGCCCGCACACCTCAACAAAACGGTGTTGCCGAGTGAAAGAACAGGACTCCTAAGGAAGCAACAAGGACCATGATTGACGCAAGCAAGTTGCCGCAGCGTTTCTGGGGTGAAGCAACAAATACAGCATGCTATACACAAAACCACTTTATCATCAACAAACATCACAACAAAACAGCATATGATGTATGGAACAACAAAACTCTATTAGTTTTGTACTTTCACATATTCGGATGCAGGTGTTATGTTTTGAACAATGGGAAGAATCAACTTAGAGCATTCGATGAGAAGTCGGATGAAGGGATATTTGTAGGATATTCCTCTATCAGCAAAGCTTATAGGATCTTTAACAAACGGAAGCTGAAAGTCGAGGAATCAGTACATGTAGTGTTCGACGAACCTCATCATGACCCTATAAAAGTAGAAGATCTTACTCAGAATATCCAACAACTCTCCATTAATGACCCTCCAACTCCAACAGAACCTCGCGTTGACTTAGAAATCAACCCCGCAGCTGTAAGAACAGAGGTAGTTGAGCTGATGCTGTATAAGCTGAAGCTGAAACTACAGCAACTCAAGATACAGTACGGGATGCTGAACTAGAACCCGATAGAAGATGGTTGAGAGATCACCCACATGATTTGATCATAGGAAACATTGATGCTGTATCTACCAGTTGGAGAATACATAGTACATAAGGAAATGTATTGTGTGCGCAAGAAGAACCTGAATCTAAAAAATCTCCATTTCTTGTATGGAAATCTCAAGCTGAACTTAGAAGACTTAATATGTGCACTATTGCTATGTTCTTAGCTCAATCTGAACCTGTTTCTACCAAAGAAGCTCTAGACAATTCTCATTGGATTACATCTATGAATGAAGAGCTTAATGGTTTCGAAAGAAACAACGTATGGTATCTAGTATCCAGACCTGTGCATCAAGCCGTGATTGGAACTAAATGGGTATTTAGAAACAAGAAGGATGAGAATGGACTTGTTATCAGAAACAAATCCCAACTAGTCGCACAAGGATACAGATAGGAAGAAAGTGTAGACTACGATGAAACATTTTCCCCTGTATCTAGACTATAAGCCATTGGGATATTTCTAGCCTTTGCTGCCCATAAGACCTTTATTGTATATCAAATGGACATCAAGAGCGCATTCCTAAATGGAGACCTCGCCGAAGAAGTCTATGTTGAACAACCACCAGTGTTTGTCAACACAGAAGGCGGAGACCTTGTATACAGCTACGGAAAGCACTGTATGGACTTAAGCAAGCACCCAGAGCATGGTATGAGACCCTATCCCTGTACCTTACCAATAATGGATTCGAGAAAGGTACTCTAGACAAACCCTTGTTTAAGATACAGGAAGGTGATGACCTTCTGATGGTTCAAATATACGTATATGATATTATATTTGGTTCCACTAACCTTGCTTTGTGCCAAAGGTTCTCTCATCTCATGCGAAGTAAATTTGAAATGAGTATGATGGGGGAAATTAGTTATTTCCTAGGATTGCAGGTAAAGCAGTTGCCTACAGGAATCTTTATCAACCAGTAGAAGCACAGCAAGGAGCTTTTCAACAAGTTTGGAATGAACAACTCCAAATCCTCGTCAACCCCCATGAGCACTTCCGTGCAAATAAGTGCTGATGAAGATGAAAAGTAGGTTGATCAATCACTCTATATGAAGCTAATAGGCTCACTCCTGTACCTAAGAACTAGCAGGTCCGATATCCAGTTTGCTGTAGGAGTGTGTGCTCGGTATCAAGTAGCACCTAAAGAATCACACTTCATAACAGCTAAACGAATCCTTAAGTATGTTAAAGGAATAGTCGATGCAGGAATGTGGTATCCTAAAGAAGGCGGATTCGATTTAGTAGGCTACAACGACTCGGATCTCGGAGGTTGCAAGCTAGATAGGAAGAGTACAAGCAGTACATGTCACTTTCTTGGACCTAGACTTGTGTCCTGGTTCAGCAAGAAACAATTGGCAAACATGCTTTCCACAGCTGAATCAGAATACTATGCCGCTGGTAGTTGCTGTATGCAGATCCTTTGGATGCAACAACAGCTGTCAGACTATGGAATCATTGCCAAGGACACACCAATTATGTGCGATAGCACGAGTGCAATTGCAATAACACACAACCCTGTATTGCACTAGCGTACTAAGCATATTTATATGAAGCATCACTTCATTCGGAATCATGTTGAGAACAAGAATATTCAGCTCGAGAAAGTTCATACAGATAATTAGTTACCCGACATCTTTACCAAGCCTCTCAGCACAGCCAGATTCTGTATGCTTCGACAAGAACTGGGAATGGTACATCCCGAATCCCTATAAGTTTTATGCTTTTACTCATCAATTGAGGGGGAATGCTGTAAGACCCAAGAATACAGTATCCGCTGTTAATTAACTGTACACTCAGACAGTCAGACCGCACTGTAGAACTGAGAAGACAAGACATCTTCCTACAGCTGACGTGTGCATTAATTAAGGGGGACTACAGTATGACTCGTGAATACAGTATTAATCCAAAAATTGCTGTAAGAATTGAATCCCATATGTACCTTTTAAGGGAGAACGCTGTATTTTCGTGGATACAGTACATACTATGGGACATCAATTAATATTATATTAACATTATATTAATACTTATTTTAAAACAGTTTTAAGTCAACATGCCTGGTTTAAAAATCAAACGTCATTGCATTTAATGCTTTACACGACATCTTGACTGTATTATCTCAAACGCCGCGATTTTTTCAATTAATTAAATATTTCAAACCGCCATTTAGGGTAATAAGGGAAGACAAAATGTCAGAAGTGGGACCGGTTATCATTTAAAAAATTGGATGGATAAGATGTACTAGCTACGCCCGATTCATCCCTTAAATCTGACCGTTAATTGTTTGTAAACTCTAATCTTCCTCGCCCACAATAAAAGGACTGTTACATGCTCCCTTCGACTTTTTATGCTTTCTGTAAAATTAAATGAGTTCTTGAGCAAACAGCCTATATTATTTACTACCTTTTATTTGCCATCTCACTCACCTTTTCTTCAGTAATCATAATGGCATTTTCATAGACATCATCTCAATCCCTTAAGAAGAGAGGCACCACCATCATCGACGGTTGAATCTTCGCTAGATCCGTCGTGCTAGAATGTGTTTGTGTCGAAAACGAGGACGTTGGTGCCATGGAAATCATCATTTCAAGAATCCGCCAGCAAGGCCTCTATCACCTTGGAAGCCATACTGCTGAGCTATACGATAAGAAAATTATCGAAGAATTTTATCTCGATGCCTCTGTTCGTTTCTTCCCTCTGAAAAGAGGAGGAGAAGTTTCTGCATTGACTGGGATCTATTGCAGAATCTATAAAGGCTGCCATCTGATGGCCTGACCATGGAAGAGCTTGAGACATTTGGGTCCCAAGACATCCTCACCGCTTATTGGGGACTATTTACTGGCGCTGCTTCGAACACTAATGTTCATGCATCCTGCCACAAAAAGAGTTTTTGCTTGCCATTTGTGTACTTACACGATTTTTGTACTTGTATGCCTAGTTGTATTTTGTTTTTGTAATTTTCAATTCAAATCATGTAATCTTCTATGTTATCATTAAAACTCATATTTGATCTTGAAAGATTACAACTTGTAATCTACTACTATGTTATTGTTGGATTACGAAATCAATTTATTTGCTGCAAACGAACATGTAGAAACTTGTTAAGTATAAAAGCTGTAAGAACTTGTCTGCGAACAGTTCATAGGTTAAGTTGTATTAAACACTAGACTACACTGTAAGATTATGCCTGGGCGCTAATCAAAAGTTTAAGTTGTAATACACTTCCCTGTTAGATGCTATCATTTTAGAACTTTCTTGTGAGCAGTTCACATTTTTAAGTGCTGAATACCAGAACATTCGACAGAAGATCAAGAAGAAAGTCTCTCCAATCAAAGATGTTTAAGAGGTTTTGGCATCATCAAGAGGTTTTGGCATTATCAAAAAATGGGAAATTGTTGGGATAAACAATCCTGTACATTGTTTTGATAAGTGCCAACATACAGCAAAATTATATCTGTCAACATACAGCAAGAAGTTCACGAGTCGATGACACCAAGTATGGAAGATGTCCGGAAATATTCATACAACACGTTCCATACAGCAGCACTAAGAGAGCCTATAACATTGGAACCTACAACTACAGCATTAAAGATGGAACATGTTGGATACAACAAACAGGCCATAAAGTGTTAGGATATTGAGCACTTTTCCAACAGGACTGAAGACCGTTAAAATGGAATCTACTTTACTCACTAAAGTCAAGCCATCGTTTGAAAGTAGTATTTAAATACTAACTGGATAAAGTATTTAAATACCATCCGACAAAGATCTCCAGACAAGGAGCAAAATTTGGATATTGTATTTTGCATGTCAATCAACACGTTGGAACGGACTCTTTGCTCAAAGGATCTATTCACAGCGGATCTATCCCAAAGGCTATATATACCCCGAAGTTTGAAGATCAGATACAAACTGAAAACTGAATGAACTAAGATATACTGAGATATACAATTGAACATCACAGAACAGTATATCAAGAGCAAACATATTTCTTCAAGCATACTGCCATTCTTGAGAGAAGAAATATACAAGTGCTTAACCTTGAACAACACACCATCAGATCAAGCTCAAGAAATCAAGCTGTTGTTCAAACCTGTGTTCTTACATTAGAAGAAAACCATCCGCCCTGTGTCGACTGAAGAAAGCCTTGCTTTTCCTGAAACTTTGTGTGACGGATCTGCATTGTAGATGAAGCTTTGGAACAGTGTGTGAAGAAGCAAGTCAAGTGAAAGCTTTAACCAATCTGTGTGAATGGTTGAAAGCGACAGTCTTTGTATCAATCTATATGAATGATACAATGATAGGTTTGATTATAGTCACGTAGTTGTGTACGTAGTGATTATAATAAATGTTTTTACTCCTGTTTGGAGGACCAGTGGACGTAGAGGGGTTTACCTCGAACCACTTTAAATACTGTGTTATTTACCTTCTGCATTTATTATTTTCATTAATGTGATTTACTTAAGTATACACCAAAAACCCTGTTCGCACCAAGCTAACAGGAGACAAGCCTATTTGCTGTATTTACAGCAACTTACTTTAATTGACTTCCACTACGCACTCTTATTTGAAAAACGTACAGCTTGATGTACCAATACTTTTCCAAGCTGTATTCTGTATACTTAGTGGCCAACACATGCCAAAGCTGTGTCTGTGGTTATTTGATCGTTAGATTATAATTTATATATGTGTATGTGATACATAATATTTGAGACTAACATGTTGACATAAGATGTCATCTCTATTGATAAAAACAAAACTTCTTTTATTTGATAAAATAACTTTGCATATTAATATTGTAGAATCAATGGCGTCAATCAATACAAACTCGTTAGATCAATTCTTGACAAAGAAAAACTTTCTGGCACTAATTACCTTGATTGGTCAAGGGACTTGAGAATTGTTCTCAAAGCTGAAAAGAAGCAGTACATTCTGGAAAATCCAATTCCTGATGAACCCGAATCAACCGCCACCAAAGCTCAAAAAGATGCTTATAGTAAGCATATGAATGATTCTTTAGATGTGACATGCCTTGTGCTAGCAATCATGAACTCGGAGTTACAGATACAGTTCGAGGACATGGAAGCTTATGAAATGATGGGTCAGCTTAAGGAAATGTTCCAAGAGCAAGCCCGTCAGGAGAGGTTTGCCACTACGAAGGCATTGAATGGTTGTAAAATATCTTCAAGTACTCCTGTGAGTGCTCATGTCCTTAATATGAAGGGCTACATTGAGCATCTTGAAAGGTTAGGAGCTCTTATCAGTCAGAAACTCGCTACAGATATGATCTTAGCATCACTGCCTTCAGAGTACAATCAATTTGTAGTAAACTTAAACATGCACAACATGGAGAAAACTATTACTGAGTTGAATGGGATGCTAAAACAAACTGAGACAAACATTAAGATAGCTGTTCCTAATGTTTTAAGGGTTCAAAAGAAATGGAATAAATAGAAAGGGAATAAGATGGCGACGAAAGATAAATGTAAGGGTAAAATGCAAATGTTGCCTAAACCTAAACCTAAACCTTTCGAGAGGTCATCGAAACAACCCAAAGAAAGTGCTTGCTACCACTTCAATGAAACTGGTCATTGGAAAAGGAATTGCAAGGCCAACCTGGAAGAAATTAGGAAACGGAAGAGTAGTGAGACTGCTTCTTCAGGTATTTTTGTTATAGAATTCAATTTATCTACTTATACATCATGGGTATTAGATACCGGTAGTAAATCTCACATTTGTATGAATTTGCAGGGACTGCGAAGGAGTAGACAACTGGCAAAAGGTGAAATGGACCTACATGTTGGAAATAAAGCAAGAGTGAATGCTATTGCCGTAGGGACTTATGATATAAAACTACCAAGTGGACTGTTGGAATATTCTATTCCAAATATTCATCAATAGAGTTTTGATGGTTAAATTGCTAAACAAAGAAAAATAACAAAGTGAAGCAAAGCAACGAAGGAGTTGAAGATGCAAAAAGTTGATCAAACTGCATGGGTAACACACGCTATCTGCCAAGAATAGCGTAAGCAATCGAACGGAGATAACGTACGTAACATACTCAGTATAACGTACGTAATAAGGACTTAGCTACATATCAGACGACTTACCTGATGAAGATAGTGCACGCTACAGCTGATGATTAACGCACACTATCGAAGGCAGCTAACGTACGTAACACAAAGGTGTTAACATACGTAATAGAGTTTGAATATGAATTCAAACAGATGAACATTGGAAAGAATCTGGTCAAAGTCAGAGAATCAAACGGATACTTGGACAAATGAAGGAACCGGATATATGAGTTAACGCATGTTAAGATGCATGGTTAACATACGCTACACAAGGAAGTTAACGTATGTAATAGAAGAAATGAAGCTACTTGACTGAAACTGGAAGGCGATAACGCACGCTACATGAAACCTATAATGTACGTAACAAGACATAACACATGCTATGAGGAAAGGCTAGCGCATGCTACTTAGTCAAAAGTGACTAACGGCTAGTTGGATGAAAAAGGCTATAAATACCAAACCACTTGGTATCAAACCACAAAAAAAAAAAACAACCTTGGTCAAATCATTCATACTTGAGATATCATTGTGTTCATTCTAGTTGTTGTATTTGAGCTTACATTGTTTAGTGATTGAGTGTTATACATGAAATCATACAAGAGAGGAAAAAGAAAAGGATACGATTGGATTCAGTGTTATTAAGATCAAGGATCCGGCATTGTTAGAATCGCAATCGATATCTAAGTGAGGTCTATCTAGTACCCATAGAAAGTTAGATTGGTTGATTCCTTATCCAATAAAAAAGGGAAACAGTTTAACTTGGACTGACATAAAGACAAGTGATTGAACAGTCTACTCGGATCGATAGAAGACGAGCTTGTAACGGTTATCCTCGACCGATAGAAGAGAGGTGCATATGTTTATTTTAGCCTAAGGAAAAAGATACCGAGAGAGGACGTAGGCACATTTGACCGAACCTCTATAATTCCTGTGTCGATTTATTTTCTGCAATTTTATTTAAATCGCTTCCGCAATGTGTAAGAGTTTTATAACTCTATCTCCAAATAGCGATACCGACCAATCTTGCGCCCACAATTGGTATGAGAGAGGTACCTCCTAGAAGCGGCTTAACATCCGAGGAGAAGATCCAAATGGCATCTCAACTTGCCCCGGTCGAAGGTCTTGCGCTAAACCGACCTCCATTCTTCGATGGATCGAACTTCATGACTTAGAAGAAGAAAATGTCTATTTTCATCCGAACTTACGATATCGAATTATGGAAAGTCATATGTCTTGATCCTAAAATTCCAACGAACTCGAACGGAACTCTCAAAACTTTTGAAGAGTATGATGATGCGGATTGGAAAAACGACCACTATAATTGCAAAGCCACACAATTATTATATTGTGCATTAAATCCGGAAGAATACAACCGGATATCCTCATGTGATAGTGCAAAATAAATATGGAAAATGCTTGAAGTCACACACGAAGGAACCTCTCAAGTCAAGGAGACGAAGATCAACATGCTTCTTCACGATTACGAGCTATTCTAAATGAAAAAAGAAGAATCCATCACAATTATGCTCGACCGATTTTCGGTCATCACAAATGGATTGGCATGTTATGGGAAGCCCCCTTTCGAGTAGTGAGAAAGTAAATAAGATCCTACGATCACTACCTAGAGAATGGGATGGAACGGTGACAGCAATAATGGAATCGAAAGATTTAAACAATCTTGATTTTAGTGCTCTCATTGGTTCACTTATAAACTACTAGATTGTCCTAAAATCTCGGAATGCCAAGCCGAAGCCGAAGGAAAGAACAATAGCCATGAGGGCTAAGATGTCGAGAAATAAAGAAGAAATCCTAGTGGACGAAAGCGATGAAGAATCGGCATATTATGCCAAGAATATTAATAAGTTCCAAAACTTATTAAACCATAGAAAGAAAGACATCTCGGGCGGAATGAAGAAATTCGACAACAACTGTCGAGTTTGTGATAAACCAGGCCACTTCGCGAAGAATTGCCGAGCAAATCATAAAAATGAAGTTTTAATTGCCACGTGATGTGACGAAGACGAGGATGAGGATTTTATCAATCAAAATAATCTCACACTCATGGCAAAAAGTTCATTCGACGACAGTGACGTCGAAAGTCAAGTAAGTACAGCCTCTCACGATGAATTATTTGAAGCATTCGAATTATTGCATACAGATTTTCAAAATGCTTTATCCGAAATTAAATCTCTTCAATCTAAAAATAAACTATTGGAAAATGAAATTTCCAAAATTCTTGAAAAGGTAAAAATTATCGAGATCGATCATTCAAAATACATTGAAAATGAAAATATTTTAAAGCGAGATCTCTTAAAAGTTCAAACCGAGCTTAAAATTTAACGCAGAAATTTTCATGTGGAAATGAAAAATTTGAACAAATGATCTCGGTTCAAAAATTTACGTTGAACAAACATGGATTAGGATTCAAAACGCAAACGAATCCGTCAATTTGAAAATACCCCACTGCGAAAAATGTTTAAAAATTGGGCATCATTTTACGAGTTGCAAAAGCCCACGACGAACATGAAAAACCAAAAAGATTTCGATTCCGAAAGGGACTTTTATTCCGAATATCGTCTATGTTTCGAAAGAAAAATCAACTATAGGTTGGATACCCAAAAATTAATTTTTATCAATAAATATTTTACTCAGGGGGAGTTTATATTTTAAAGGGAAGATTTTTTTCAGGGGGAGTTTACCCTTTTATGCATTTATCATCGATTTAATTATCATCATTTACATGTTATTTACACTTTTTGTAGATAACAAAAAGGGGGAGAAGAAGAAGAATGGGGTAATAGAAAACAGTTGACGGGGAGAAAAGAAAAGAAATATCCCAAAAAAGGAGAAGTCGAAAAGGAAAGAAAATAAAGGATGGGAGAACTAACGAAATGATCAAAGCCGAAAAATTTGTTTTGTACAATATATATATATATATATATATATATATATATATATTGTTTTGTAGGTTTAATCCCATTCAAGATGTTTTGTAATTATCAAAAAGGGGGAGATTGTTGGAATATTCTATTCCAAATATTCATCAATAGATTTTTGATGATTAAATTGCTAAACAAAGCAAAACAACAAAGAAGTGAAGCAAAGGAACAAAGGAGTTGAAGACGCAAAAAGTTGATCAAACTGCATGGATAACGCACGCTATCTGCCAAGAATAGCATACGCAATCGAACGGAGATAACATACATAACATACTCAGCATACGTAATAAGGACTTACGTGGAGACCAGACGACTTACCTGATGAAGATAGCGAACGCTATAGCTGATGATTAACGCACGCTATCGAAGGCAGCTAACGTACGTAACACAAATGTGTTAACATACGTAATGAAGTTTGAATATGAATTCAAACAGATGAACGTTGGAAAGAATCTAGTCAAAGTCAGAGAATCAAACGGATACTTTGACAAATGAAGGCAACAGATATATGAGTTAACGCACGCTAAGATGCATGGTTAACGTACGCTACACAAGGAAGTTAACTTACATAATAAAGAAGTCATAACGTACATAATGAAAGAAACGAAGCTACTGGACTGAAATTGGAAGACAATAACGTACGCTACATGAAACCTATAATGTACGTAACAATACATAACGCACGCTATGAGGAAAGGCTAGCGCATGCTACTTAGTTAAAAGTGACTAACGGCTAGTTGGATGAAGAAGGCTATAAATACCAAACCACTTGGTATCAAACCACAAAAAAAACCTTGTGCAAATCATTCATACTTGAGATATAATTGTATTCATTCTAGTTGTTGTATTTGAGCTTATATTGTTTAGTGATTGAGTGTTATATACGAAATCATACTAGAGAGGAAAAAGAAAAGGATACGATTAAATTCGGTGTTATTAGGATCAAGGATCCGACATTGTTAGAATCGCAATCAATATCTAAGTGAGGTGTATCTAGTACCCATAGAAACATAGATTGGTTGATTCCTTGTCCAATAGAAAAGGAAAATGGTTTAACTTGAAGCGACGTAAAGACAAGTGATTGAACGGTTTACTCGAACCGATAGAAGACGAGCTTGTAACGGTTATCCCTCGACCGATAGAAGAGAGGTGCAGAGGTTTATCTTTAGACTAAGGAAAAAGATATCGAGATAGGATGTAGGCATGTTTGGCCGAACCTCTATAAATCTTGTGTCGATTTGTTTTCTGCAATCTTATTTAAATCATTTCCGCAATGCGAAAGAGTTTTATAACTCTATCTCTAAACAGCGATACCGACCAATCTTGCACCAACATGAACTTGTATTGGAACTTAATAATTGTTATTGCGTTCTGGCTATGGGTAGAAACATTATATCAGTTTCTTGCCTTGATTTGGAAGGTTATTGTAATATCCGCAATTTCGATTTCTGGTAATCTTCTTTTTTTGGAGAGAGTCCATTTTGACGACTCGCTAGTGACCGTTTCGTCATTCTGAGAATGATTAATTCTACACTTTTTGACATCCGAGTTCGTTTCGGTTTCGTTTTGTTGAGTGTCGTGTTCTTAGGCGACTTTTTTGCGCTTGAGTTCGATTCATGCGAACGTCGTTCGAATATGTTGTTTCGTGTTTCCTGTAAGTCCGTTTTACGTTGTTAGATGTTGGGTCATTCCGTAATATCCTAAAGTTTTGGGTTTCCATTGTGTTCATTCTCTTTTCGGATCAATTGATGTTACCGGCGTGTTTAGACCGACCGTGTTTGACGTGAAGTCACCATACGAGGGTGTTGAGATTCGGTGCCTAAATCGAAGGCCCAGCGGAAGCGGTAAAATGAAAATTAATTCTATCCGAATCCCTACGAAGATCGATCGAGATACGTATATATGAATATATAAACGAAATCACAAGAGATATAAAAACTCAGCCTTGTAGTCCGTTGATTAAATGGATTCCTTCTCTTGACCTATTCCCTGAGCTTTGCTTGATCTCTATGTATCCAATATACTCCAAGATCTTGGATGATCCAACACCGAAAATACCGCGTCTCTGCTTGTCACGCGCCGGAGAAATGACCGGAATGACTAAACCTCGTTATCCTCCAAGAATATGGCTAGAACAAGATTATAGGAGCTTGAATATAAAGATTATTACACTCTAAGTGTCAATCTATATTCTCTATATTTTTTTCTCAATCTTTCTCTTAGAAAATTGAAGAAAAATGGAAGAAGATGAAGATGAAGTTGAAGACATGAAAATGAACTCTAAGTTCTATATACTCTCTCCTTTTAAACGTATGGAATAAATTGTCTAGGAGAGAGATGAAGTCTTCCATATTTTATATTCTACTCCCACATGAAAACAACTCATGCATATGAGTATCTAACCCCACCAACATATATGTTCTTCCATTTAAAATGGAAAACAAAAGACAAAGTGAAAGGTGGTAGAAATGAGGGGGGGTGGGGGCATAAAAATCGGACGAGTTTGGTTTGTTTCGGACTCCCAGAGTCCAAACAGATAAATTCCAATTCCGTTTCGATGTATTTATATCGATTAAGTAATCCAATTAATTAAACATATTAAATACAAAATAATATAATTAATTTCTCCAAGAAATAATTATATACATGAATTAAATTAATCACCCAGTAATTTATTTAATTCATTAGGCCGTAAATTAATTTATCCAATAAATCGATTTAGACATCCAATGTCCCAAATTTAGATATCCAATATCTAATATTCATAATGAGAGAATAAGCTCGATTCATTCCATCGTTAATCCTATTGCGTGACTCGGTAGGTTCGTCTCAGTCAGCAATGGGAGGAACCAAAGAGTAGTAGCACCACCTATCCAGCCTGGCGGCCTACAATGTACCCCAACTGAGAACGAATGATTGGGATCATTCAAGAACCATTTTCTCGTGAATACCTGTATACGTATAAACCCTTCTTTCAAATGTCCTGATCAAGTTATAGGGTCACGGTTAGTCAAACCCTATCTCTACATGACGCTATGTATGTGTTAATGCAAATCGAGATCATCGAGCTCTCGTGTATCTAATACAATTAGCTCCAATGATTTGGCCAAAGACTTATGATCTCATCTGCCAATAACCACATAGGACATATAACCCGCTCACTAACGGGAGAAAGAATTCTATCTTGGTATTCAGTAGGACCTACTACTTACCCGTCAAGATGCACATAGAGGTTGACCCCCGCCTCCCGGTTTATAGGGTCGAACTTCTCTAATGGAAATCTTGATGTCACAAGCACATCCCTACTAAATCCTCAAGTCGAAGTTTCACGAATACCTATCACAACCTTTCGATTCCGTCATTGACTGTCCCAGAGTGAAATCCGTGTGACGAATCAAGGGTGAGTTGGTTCGAGTATACTAATCCAATTAGCATAACTATAACGTGTGCTCCCACTAACCATTAGTGTTCGACAGACACTCTCCATATCAAAGAACACGTCATACAAGTCTTCACATAAACTTAACGCACAATCAAGTTTCATCGACTTGCGAACGATTAAGTATTTGAGCTATAACCTTTCGAGTGCCGACCCCCTTATCCAATAAGGAGTGGAACGTTTTGCTCTCAAATACACGGACTAGTTTCTATATGTATATTTACGAGTTAGGAATGCCAGTAACTACTAGTAAATAAAGAAACATTCATTTGCCTTATAATAATGATTTACATAATTACAAGTACAATGCCCTCACTCAACAACCTCTGAGTGACATTCGAGGGCATACTCCTAACAATCTTCCACTTGCACTCAATGACACACACTATGGTATCTAATACCCATATCCTCCAGATGACGCTCTAAGCTAATTTGAGAAAGTGGCTAGGTCAGTGGATCAGCGACGTACTCGGCTGACTCTACTCTATGCAGCATAATATATCTCTTTGCGAAAAAATTCTCTTACGAGATGATACTCTCTCTCAATATGTTTTGTATTATTATGAAACCTCGGCTCCCAGTCCTATGCTACCGCTCTATTGTTATCGTATAAAAAATGAAACCAGGCGGCCTAGCACATGGTGTCACGTGAAGTTTACCCGGTAACTTCTAAATCCAAAAACCCTTCCTTAGAAACCTCCGAGGCTGCTTGATACTCAACCTGACTGGTGGAATCAGCAGTCGCGCTATGCTTGGCACTATGCCAAGTTACTGCTCCTCCATTAACAGTAAAATTTAGCCAGAAATAGACATTGAGTCGTCTTTCTGTCCTTGGAAGTCTAAATCAACGAAGGCCATCACATTCAGTTCTTCATCTCCATATTAAAGAACCTGATCTCTAGTCCTTCCAAAGTACTTGAGAACGTTCTTTACTGCGGTCTAATGTTCCCCACCTGGGTTTGCCTAAAACCAACTTACCACACTTTCAGCATGCGTAATGTCAGGTCTTGTACACAACAAAGCATACATAAGGCTACCCACGTCCGAAGCATATGGTATATTACTCATTTCCATTCATTGTTCCTCACCCAGAGGACATATCTTCGAGGAGAATTTTATTCCATGTCGCATCGGTAGGAACCCTCTTTAAGAGTAATCCATCTTAAATCGCTTTAAGATTTTATCTATATAGAGGGCTTGGGAAAAACTTATCATTCTCTTCGTTCTATCCTAGTAGAGTCGAATCACAAAAATATAGGTTTCTCCCAAGTCTTTCATGGAGAAATTACTCGAAAGCTAAGCTTTCATAGAACTGAGCATTCCCACATCATTTCCTATCAGTAGAATGTCATCTACATATAGTACTAAGAATGTGATCTTGCTCCCACTAATCCTCTTGTATACACAAGGTTCCTCTTCATTTTGCACGAAGTAAAACTCTTTGACTGTCTTGTCAAAACGAAGGTCCCAACTACATGAAGACTGCTACAGTCCATTTCATGGATTCTACATCCACTATTGCTAGGTCATTGGTCATGGGTCGGTCTCTTGTTTATCACCTGGAATCTCGTGGAAACCCAGTTCCTCCAAGTGCATAAAACTATAACTCTCAGGTAAATGAGACACCCTACTAGACCTACGAGGTGGTTGTACTTGTGTTTCAGAAGGTTCGGTTCCAATTTCTTGCATAGGTGTCTCCTGAGGAGTTTCATTGTAATCTTCCAAAGAAATATTTCTACCTGCTCCGCCTTCCTGAATGAACTCTTCTTCCAGGAAGTGTGCATGCAAAGCGACAACGATCTTTCGATCTTTGGGCATGTAGAATAGATAACCCATCGTCTTAGATGGGAATCCAATGAAATGTCTCCTCACGGACCTTGCTTCCATTTTGTCCACCTTAGTCTTCTTGACATAGGCGGGACATCCCCAAATTCTAATATGATTAAGACTTGGTTTCCTGCCCTCCCACATCTCATGTGGAGTTTTAGGAATGGATTTGGAAGAACATCTATTCATGATATATGCAGCAGTCAGGAGTGCATACCCCCCCAATTAAATTGGTAAGGCAGTATAGCCCAGCATGGAACGGACCATGTTCAACAAGGTCTGGTTCCTTCTTTCTGATACACCATTTAAATTGAGGCGTACCTGGAGGTGTTAGTTGTGATACTATTCCATGTTCCTTTAGGAACTCGTCAAACTACGCACTCATATACTCGCCACCTCGGTCCGACCGAAGTGCTTTGATATGATTTCCGGTTTACTTCTCGACTAGGGCCTTGAATTCCTGGAATTTCTCAAAGGCCTCGGATTTATGTTTCATTAAGTATACATAACCATACCTAGTATGATAATCTGTAAACGTAATGAAATGTTGATATCCGTTACGTACTACTTCCAAAGCACCACAAACATCGGTATGGATTAATCCCAGTTTATCAGCGGCTCTTTCAAATGTCCCTGTGAAGGGGGACTTAGTAATTTTGCCTTTTAAGGCAATATTCACAAGTAGGAAAAAGATCCGATCCCAATGGACCCATAAGTCCATCTTTTTCCATCTTGTAAACCTTGTTCTGACCAACATGACCAAGTCTAAGATGCCATTTCAAAACTTGATTGGTTTCATCCCTACCACATTTAATAGTCACAGTATTCACAACGACTTTGTTACTAAGATTTAGATGATACAGTCCATTTAACAATGTAGCAGTGCCCACTAGTTTATTTTTGAAATAAATTTTGCAGGAACCATTACCAATGAAAAATGAAAAGCCTTTTCGGTCCATGACTGTAATGGATACAATATTTTTATGCCCCTTGGGCAAAACAAGTACATCTTCTAAAGCCAGAACAAAATCGGATTCTAAACCCAAAAGAAGTGATCCTATGTCGGTTGCCTCGACACTATGCCCGCTTCCGACAGTGATCATTGCTTCTCTAGCTCCAAGCTTCCTACTTTGTTCTAGATCCTGATTCACGGTACAAATATGAGAACTAGTAGTATCCATGAAGTAGAAAATATAATAGCAGAACAATTTGTTTCTAAAACTAAAAGTTTTGTACCTGAAGTGCCATGAAGAATCGGACAGTCTCTAGCCCAGTGGCCCACCTCACCGCACTTGAGACAAGCGTCCTTCTTCTTGATCTTTGTAACCATCGGGGCATTGCCCTTACCTTTAAGGTCCTTGACTCGTGGTCCCATCCGCTTCTTGGTCTTTTTCTTCTTATTCTTTGACCTCCGAGGTCCAGAAGAAATCACAAGGGCAGACTCCTTCATCCGTGGAGTCTTCATCTGAGACTGAGCGGTCACCAGTTTGTTCATTAGCCCAGCTAAGTTAAATGAAATCTCATTGCATTTGAAGTTCATAACAAACTGTAAGAAGGAATGAGGGAGAGACTGTAGGATAAGGTCGGTTTGGAGAGAAGTCTCCATCTGAAATCAAGAGCCTCCAATCTCTCGATCATGGATATCATTTTGAGGACGTGTTCCCCAACCTTCTCACCTTCCTTTATCCTTGTACCGAACAGTTGTTTGGATATCTCATATCTAGCAGTTCTGCTCACCATAAATTCGGTTAAGTGAGATAGAATCTGCCTAGCAGAAGTCATTTTCTCATAAGCTCTCTGAAGCTCATTAGACATATAAGCCATCATGTATGCATGGACTTTTAGTAATCCTTAACCCACTTTTTGTGGTTTTCAATCTCTTCCTGATTGGCTCTGGTCCGCACAGGAGGCGCCGGAATGTCCGTCTCCAAGACGTATCCCAGTGCCTCTATACTGAGGACAATCATCAAATCATGGAGCCGCCTACAAAGTTAGGTCCAATCAGGGTGTTCTTCTCGAGTAGAATTGCGAGTGGATTCATTGTCATATTGAGAGTTATGTCTGCATTAAGTACGACAGATTAATTAGCGACTCGTTCAATTATGATCTGAGTATAGAATTAAGGTCTTTTATATTCTTGTTACCCAGCTCCCACTATTTTTATCGGAATAACACACTCCCATGTGAAATCCAGAAGTATCTTTGCTCTACTTCATAGTGGTGATCGAGTTCTTTATAAATCTTAATAGAGGGCAACCGTACAGGTTTCTAGTCTATTAATTTTCATAAAGTGGTGTCCAACACCAACCCATCTAATGGATGATTCGATCTTCTTTTTCCCCTTATTCACTCCCCTCAACCTATACAGTTTCTATGGTTCGTGAACAAGTTAAGTTTATACCATCGACGCAAATCGGGCCACAATCAATCTTATCCCAAGAACCTATCAGGTTTCTAGGGATAAAATTTGCTCCAACTGAAGGCATCTAATGTGCTCCCGGTAATTTATCCATCCTCCACGAACGACTACCCTGATAACTTGGAAGCATAGCACATCCGGTTTGGATTTCAATTTCCCAAAAGCTCGATGGAGGGAAGGAAAACCTTGAAACCTTATAAACTTAATAATTTTTC
Source organism: Orobanche coerulescens (assembly GCA_033398695.1). Taxonomy (NCBI): domain Eukaryota; kingdom Viridiplantae; phylum Streptophyta; class Magnoliopsida; order Lamiales; family Orobanchaceae; genus Orobanche; species Orobanche coerulescens. Next base: position 72,069,738 of record CM065801.1, read on the forward strand.
GTGGGAGAATTTTCGCGATTAATGTTACATTTTGCACATTAATTCATTTAAGCACGTTTGTGGCACTCATACAATATGAAACGACCATTCACAACCTAGTTGCTACCAACATGTGGTTCATGGACCGTTCCAAGAAAACAAAAACTCCGTAATCTAATTACAAGTATTTGTCTTGAATCTTCGTCTTCTCGAAATGGATCTTCATCCGGTCTTCGTCATTACATATAAATTTTACATTGAAAATTGCATCCTAGATACAAATATTTCTAGTAAAATAAATAGTCTCAAAACGGCCTTTACAACCCAATCGAATAAAACGAACGATTCAAAAATTAAGTCCACGAACCACATCCCCATTTTTCAAAGCATTCATCCAATAAATACTATATAAATTGAAAGCGTATAGATACATTGATCCAATCAACAATACGAATCGATCCAATCTATTCATTGAAAACGAATTAATCCAATTAATTCAGACAACCATCAATTTTAACTTGTTCCGGACGATAAAATATTTCATTAAATTAATTCCCCTAAGATTAAAATTAGCATAATTAAATCTTAGTCAAATTAAATCCAATTTAATTTGTGGGAAATTAATTATCGAACGAAATATAAAAAACGGAGTCGAAAAACACGACTGGAGCACTACCTAGCAAGCTGCCCAGAAGTCGCCGAAAGGTGGCCGGGGACCGAGACCATTGCCGTGCAAGAAAGCGGCAGATATCGAGCACCGCCGGCTGCATGCCGAGCGTGGCCGATCATGGGTCCAGATGACCGTCTGCTGACAAATGAGGCAGCGCCCGGCCAGCCGCAGTGTCACAGGGCGCTTTCCATATTATTCAGAGTTCCCGATATTGCCCCGGACTTACAAAGGATTATGTTGGATATTTTCCCTGCGACACGAATAAGGTTGGGGACGTGCGACAGTGGTCGGCGTCTGGAGTGTGTCCGTGCGAGAGCAGGACATTGAGTCGTTGAGCATAGGGTTTTAAGAGAATAGTTTCGTGGAATTCTTTGAGTGTGGAGTTCCTTGGAGTGTTGGGAAGGTCTCCACAAAGTTTCACAACTAGACGGTTCCGTTTGAGTAGCGAACGATGCGAAGGATCAAGATGCTGCAGTGCAGTGGCATTGTAGTAGTTTCAGAATATTGCAGAGGCAATTCCTCACTCCTCGAGTATCGGATGGGGCTGAAACTTTGAGGACTTATATATGATGTCGTAAGATACTCTACGGTTCATGCGGATAAGGATTTGGAGTTCGGATGAGGGAGTTACGCTCAATGTGCTTCCTCGGCCAATCAATGTCTAGTGCAATTACAAGGCATTATTTTTCTAAGCCTATTATAGGGGGGACAGTCCTTAGATGGGCAATGGTGGGAAAGCGGTCAGTCTTCCTCGTGCTGTCGAGCACAAAGCGTGCAATATTCCTAGAGGTAAGGGGGGCCTGTAGGGAGCCAACTCTAAGCATTCAAAGTGTGCGAGGATTTCCCGAGCGAGTTGGAAATCGTTAGGGCGGTGTAGGACATATGTGGTCTGCGTTGGGCTTAAGGTTGGCATGGAGGCTCTAGTGTGACTGGAGGGATGCCGTCGGCCATATAACACTTCCTCTATGTCGATTGGGCAATCGAGGCACTCACTTAAATCATACGCCTCGTGAGCTTACTCGTAAGCATTAGCTATCGGTTCCGGCTATGCTGCGGGGGATCATTGGCTTGTACATGTGGTTGCGAGACAACACCATATTGCGGATTGAAGGTAATATGTCGGTATGCAAAGTAGTCCCAAACTTAGTGAGGGGCAAATATCTATTGATGGCATGAATCTAAGCCAAGATCTAAAAGGTTGTCCGTCTCGAGTGAGGTACTCTCAAGGGAGCCAAGGTACTGCACCTATGAAGTCCTGAGTGAGTGTCGAGCACGAGAAATTGCACTTCGGGCATGCGAGTGACCCTTAGTGCCGAGTGCCATTGCGGGTTAAGCTTGAAGGGTATGAGATACCGGCCCTTAGTTGGCCGGAGGCAAAGGACAGACGGATGCCTAGCGTTTTACGCAGCACAATGGACCAGTGCGTGATATCTCTAATGTTGGTATTCTATAAAATCTCGTTGATGGTAGCCGGATGGAGACTCGGAAGTCTCCTAGGCGCACGAGTGATTCGTGATCCGCTGCACGAATTCGACGGCCTGAACCTCAGTGAGCCGCACCCCGTTACAAGTGGTATCAGAGACTGGAATGTCGCATCCAGGTTTCAGTTGAGCTTTGTTGAAGATCTTTCTTCCCTTGTGAACCGGATACCAATTGTGCCGAATTTATTTTATTAGCCATTGTAGTGGCATTTCAGCGAAGGGCTTGCAGTGCGATCTTACGTATTGTGGCAGAGTTGAGAATTAAGTTGGCAGTGGGACTTGAGCGAATGGTAGTACCTCGAGTTGGCTTTTCAATTAGGCGAATGGTAGTACCCTGGTTGTTTGGTTTCTGTCGGTGATGTTCGAAGGCTTTGTTCGGTACGAGTTGTTGGCATTAGTGATTCCGGCGAATGGTAGTAACCGAGTTACGACATGTTTAATGATTATATTTATTCTCTGCGAGTATGGCTGGCAGTTGGTTAATGTGAGGGGAACATTCTCATCGGTAAATTGCAGACGCATGAGTAACGGTGTTGGTGTAATCTGATCGGAAACTTTATGTTGGCCTATTTTGTGGGCTTATAAGACACCTTGACCTCCTAGAAGGAGACATGTCTGTGAGCCGGGTGGTGTGCAGTAGCCACATCTGCCAAGTTGTAGCCATGTTTGCGTAGCGCCGCAGATTGAGATGTGATTTGGGTTTAAGACCTATTTGTGCGAGAACTTCAGTGCGGGAATCCGTCACAGCACGTTTAGGTGCAAAATTTCGGCTGAATTTTAGTGCGCGCAAGCGTCATAGCACTTAAGGTGCATTGGTTATGTTGGTTACATGAGTTTGAACTGTTATGCGTAAAGCGCTTTCGCACATGAGGTGCAATCGTAACACAGCCACCACGGAAGTTGCAAGAGTGGAGTGTTCAGTCTTCCTTGTTCGAGTCGGGCAGATATGAGAATGGGCATGCTCCAAGTGTGGTGTTGAATGTCCCAGCAGTCTATGAGGGACAAGAGATTTGGGTCTGGCCTCCAACATGACTATGGGAGGGCCAGACTCTAGTGACGAAATGGGCTGATTCAAGAATGATGTTCCTTAAGGGGATTCCAAAGCCTAGAGTATGGGCTCTGTGGTTGAGGATTTTTTTTTTGAAAGGGACTGAGTTATATGGAGCATTGGGCTCCTTGGTTACCGCAGAGGTGTGTCCATCCAGGACACACATGTGAGCGATTCTGAGATGGCTGTTCTTGGAAGTGATTTGGAAGCCAATTAATGGGACCTATTGGTTGAAGGATTTATGATGGGAGCAAGCCGGATGAGGTGTACTCGTACAGAGTTCACAATCGTTCATTGAGCAATAAGGCCAGATGGCCAGGTTACGAGTTAGGCCAGAGGGCCTGGGTTCGTGTCTTCGTCTGAGTCAGAGGACCAGCGAGACCAACCCACGAGATTTCGTCACGCCAGGCTGAAGGCCGGTGACGCGGTGTGCCGAGAGTTAGGCATCACCTTCGAGTAGGGGAGGGTGCGTTGATCATGCGTACAGCCTTCAAGCTCCTTGCCGTAAAAGTGCAGTGGCCTGAGGGCCGAGAGTTTAGTGATCTATGAGCAGCCGTGCAGGCCTCTTTCGACTTGTGCTAGAGGGCACTTGTCTTACAGAGTTTCAGATTGGGTTTGGCTTGTCCTTGATAGAATTCGGAATCCGTATTATGGGGTATGGTTAGTAAGGATTTTTGAGAGGGCAACCGCGGTGGTGTTTTGAGCAGAGCGCAAGGCTCCTTTGGATGGGTTCTTGGTGTTAGTGAGCACTCTTATAAGTATCATGTACTCCAGACGTTCAGGCAAATCGACCCGGTTTAATTCGGAGAACTTGTCGCTAGTCTCGGACTTGACAATGAGGGAGTAGCTTAATTTGAGCTAGAGTGGCAATCTAACACCATCGGTGAGTTTTTCGTTATATCGAGGCATGGAGAGAATGATTCCTGCCAAGATATGAGTGGGTGTGCACCGAAGAGAGGCAACATCCGGGAGGAGATGGAGGTAGAGTGTAGGGTTCGTTGCCCAAGTATTTTCATGATGAGATGGGCAGCGCATGTACATAGAGCAGGTTGTGCGTGCATGCGTTGATGAGGACGTCAACGAATCGAGAAGGGGAGGATGTCACAGAGCGCTTTCCATATTATTTGGAGTACTCGGGATTGCCCCGGACTTACAAAGGATTATGTTGGATAGTTTCACTGTGACACGAATAAGGTTGGGGACGTGCGACAGTGGTCGGCGTCTGGAGTGTGTCCGTGCGCGAGCAGGACATTGAGTCTTTGAGCAGAGGGCTTTAAGAGAATAGTTTCCTGGAATGCTTGGAGTGGGGAGTTCCTTGGAGTGTTGGGAAGGTCTCCACCAAGTTTGACAACTAGACGGTTCCATTTGAGTAGCGAACGATGCGAAGGATCAAGATGCTGCAGTGCAGTGGCATTGTAGTAGTTTCAGAATATTGCAGAGGCAATTCCTCACTCCTCGAGTATCGGATGGGGCTGAAAATTTGAGGACTTATATATGATGTTGTAAGATACTCTACAGTTCAAGCGAATAAGTATTTGGAGTTCGGATGAGGGAGTTATGCTCGATGTGTTTCCTCGGCCAATCAATGTCTAGTGCAATTACAAGGCATTATTTTTCTAAGCCTATTATAGGGGGTACAGTCCTTAGATGGGCAATGGTGGGCAAGCGGCCAGTCTTTCTCGTGCTGTTGAGCACCAAGCGTGCAATCTTCCTAGAGGTAAGGGGGGCCTCTAGGGAGCCAAATCTAAGCATTCGAAGTGTGCGAGGAGTTCCTGAGCGAGTTCGAAATCGTTAGGGCGGCGTAGGACCTATGTGGTCTGCGTTGGGCTTAAGGTTGGCATGGAGGCTCTAGTGTGACCGGAGGGATGCCATCGGCCATATAACACTTCCTCTATGTCGATTGGGCAATCGAGGCACTCACTTAAATCATACGCCTCGTGAGCTTACTCGTAAGCATTAGCTATCGGTTCCGGCTATGCTGTGGGGGATCGTTGGCTTGTACATGTGGTTGCGAGACAACACCACATTGCGGATTGAAGGTAATATGTCGGTATGCGAAGTAGTCCCAAACATCGTGAGGGGCAAATATCTATTGATGGCATGAATCTAAGCAAAGATCTAAAAGGTTGTCCGTCTCGAGTGAGGTACTCTCAAGGGCGCCAAGGTACTGCACCTAGGAAGTCCCGAGTGAGTGTCGAGCACGAGAAATTGCACTTCGGGCATGCGAGTGACCCTTAGTTCTGAGTGCCATTGCGGGTTAAGCTTGAAGGGTATGAGATACCGGCCCTTAGTTGGCCGGAGGCAAAGGACAGGCGGGTGCCTAACATTTTACGCAGCACAATGGACCGGTGCGTGATATCTCTAATGTTGGTATTCTATAAAATCTCGTTGATGGTAGCCGGATGGAGACTCGGAAGTCTCCTAGGCGCACGGGTGATTCGTGATCATCTGCACGAATTCGACGGCCTGAACCTCAGTGAGCCGCACCCCGTGGCACGCAGGTTGCTGGGTCCGATTACGTTTTCGGCTTGTTTTTCGCCCTGGTTCCAAAAATAACATTTTTCTAATCTTTATATGATAAAGATAATATAAAATCATGAAAAAATAATTTTTGGATAAACAATAGAAAATCAACGATTAATACGATTATGATTCCAAATCATATACCATCTAATCAAGCATTCCAAATGCCAATATCGTATATATGATCGTAAGACCTATGCTCCGATACCACTGTTGGGATTCGGTGCCTAAATCGAAGGCCCAGCGGAAGCGGTAAAACAAAAATTAATTCGATCTGAATACCTATGAGGATCGATCGAGCTACGTATATACAAATATATAAACGAAATCACAAGAGATATAAAAAATCACCCTTGTAGTCCGTTGATTAAATGGATTCCTTCTCTTGAGCTATTCCAATCCACTCCAAGCTCTTGGATGATCCAACACCGAAAATACCACATCTCTACTTGTCACGCGCCGGAGAAACGACCGGAATGACTAAACCTCGTTATCCTCCAAGGATACGGCTAGAACAAGATTATTGGAGCTTGAAAATAAAGATTATTACACTCTAAGTGTTAATCTATATTCTCTCTATTTTTTTCTCAATCTTTCTCTAAGAAAATTGAAGAAAAAATGGAAGAAGATGAAGATGAAGTTGAAGACATGAAAATGAACTCTAAGTTCTATATATCTCTCTCTCCTTTTAAACGTATGGAATCAATTGTCTAGGAGAGAGATGAAGTCTTTCATATTTTATATTATACTCCCACATGAAAACAACTCATGCATATGAGTATCTAACCCCACCAACACATGTTCTTCTATTTAAAATGGAAAACAAAAGACAAAGTGAAAGGTGGTGGAAATGGGGGGGGCATAAAAAATCGGACGAGTTCGGTTCGTTTTGGACTCCCGAGAGTCCAAACAGATAAACTCCGATTCCATTTCGATGTATTTATATCGATTAATTAATCCAATTAATTAAACATATCAGATACACAATAATATAATTAATTTCTCTAAGAAATAATTATATACATGAATTAAATTAATCACCTAGTAATTTATCCAATAAATCGATTTAGACATCCAATGTCCCAAATTTAGATATCCAATATCTAATATTCATAATGAGAGAATAAGACCGATTCATTCCGACATTAATCCTATTGCGCGAATCGGTAGGTCCGTCTCACTCAGCAATGGGAGGAACCAAAGAGTAGTAGCACCACCTAGCCAGCCTGGCGGCCTACACTGTACCCCAACAAAGAACGAATGATTGTGATCATTCAAGAACCATTCTGTTGTGAATACCAGTATACGTATAAACCCATTCTTTCAAATGTCCCGATCAAGTTATAGGGTCACGGTTAGTCAAACCCTATATGTACATGACGCTATGCATGCGTTAATGCAAATCGAGATCATCGACCTCTTGTGTATCTAATACAACTAGATCCAATGCTTTGGCCAAAGATTTATGATCTCATCTGCAAATAACCGCATAGGACATATAACCCGCTCACTAACGGGAGAAAGAATTCTATCTTGGTATTCAGTAGGACCTGCTACTTGCCCGTCAAGATGCACGTCAAGGTTGACCCCCGCCTCCCGGTTTACAGGTTCGAACTACTCTAATAAAAATCTTGATGTCACAAGCACATCCCTACTAATTCCTCAAGTCGAAGGTTCACGAATACCTGTCACAGCCTTTCGATTCCGTCATTGACTATCCCAGAGTGAAATCCGTGTGACGAGGGTGAGTCGGTTCGAGTATACTAATCCAATTAGCATACCTATAACATGTGCTCCCACTAACCATTAGTGTTCGATAGGCACTCTCCATATCAAAGAACACGTCATACAAGTCTTCACATAAACTTAACGCTCAGTCAAGTTTCATCGACTTGCGAACGATCAAGTATTTGAACTATAACCTTTCGAGTGCCGACCCCCTTATCCAATAAGGAGTGGAACGTTTTGCTTTCAAATACACGTACTAGTTTCTATATGTATATTTACGAGTTAGGAATGCCAGTAACTACCAGTAAATAAAGAAACATTCATTTGCCTTATAATAATGATTTACATAATTATAAGTACAATGCCCTCACTCAACAACCTCTGAGTGGCATTCGAGGGCATACTCCTAACAGAGGGTTCGTGATAGTACTTTCAGACCTTTAAATGGTTGGGATTATGCGTCGATCGATTATGTCATGTTGGGAGGTCGTTTTTCATCATTTTTGGGCTCGAACAGGGTGTGCTGCGGCACACAACAGTACGGGCTACAACTGCTACCTCATTTCAGCCGCGGGCCGCGGCACGCGGATCAGTCAGGCTATATTTCAGCGGGATTTTGGGATAGGGTTTCATTTCTTCTCCTCTCTTCTTCTTCCTCTCGTTTTGGGTGATATAGGGGTGGTTTTTGGGCGATTTAGCTCAGTGATATCATCCTCCTCAAGTTCTTAGTGCATATTAACAACATCAATTCATGTTCTTCGTCATTAATCCGAGGTATTTTCTTGATTATCTGGAGTTGACCTTTTTGGGAGTTTTGTTCTTGATTTCGTTTTCCATCCGAATTGATGAATCAATTGGTGTTATATGTTATTGTTAAACATATCATATGGATTGTATATCCATATTCCGGGTTGGAATTTTGTTTTCATGTTTTGGTCGGTCGATTCGTGTTCTTGGCCATTTTGGGGGAAACCCTTGAACTTTTGTCGTTGTTCCTTCAGTTTAGCGGCTTTAGGGCGTGCGATGAAATTCATTTTTATTGTTATTGTTGTCGTTCGTAGTTTATTGTCGCGGGATGTCGTTCGGCGGAGTCGGCAGGTTCGTAGATGGTCCGAGTCTCCTCATTTCGGTCGATTCTCCACGTTTGTGATTATTTGAGGCAAGTAACTTGTCCATACATCTCTTATTTTGTGGATATGATGATTGGTGATTATCTTGGTATGTTTGTTTGATTGTTTGAGATGAACTTTCAAAAGATTCGGTATAGCCTCGTCAAAGGCTCACTTTCCAAATGCATGTGTTTTGTGAATGGTGTAGTTTGTGAATGGATAAGTGAACCCTATGAATACACATGGTGTTGTTTTTGTGCTTTGATAATATATATACATATATTATCTCATTTCGGTGCGTTGTGACTTGACAATAGTGTCGTGCTTTGTGTTTGTTGCCTTTGGGTGAATTGTTTGGATATCCTTGGTGTGATATGTTATTTGTGTGAATGTGTGGATATGGTCAAAGATCTATGGTGACACATGGCATGTGACCATGTGGTCAGGATGCAACAAGTGATTGATCCGACCGTGAGAGCCTAAGACAATCTACAGTGACACATGGCTTGTGATCATGTGGTCAGGATGCAACAAGTGATTGTTCCAACCGTGTTATGATAAGACCTGCGGTGACATATGGCATGTGATCATATGGTCAGGAGACAACAAGTGATTGATCTAACCATGAGATGACGTGGCATGTGCTCACGGTGTTATGTATATGATTGTGAATGTGTTTTGCTCACCTCGGGAGGGTCCGGTGAGGCCTCGAGGGAATCCAATGGTATAGCCCTAGATTCATGAGTTGGTGTTGTATTCGTGTGACCAAGATTTGCGGATCTTGGGTGACTATGTTGGGTTGATTTTATGTCCATCGAGGACACGTGACGTGGGTTTTGACCCTGTGAATTGTTGTTGGTTTTCTATTTCTGAAAACAAAACCTTTGGGCTGTGACCCATATTGATTTTTGAAAGAGAAGGATTCGATACTCCTAAATTGTTTTCTATTAAAATTCTCGATGGCATTTTAAACCATTTTATAAATTGTTTCCCTTGATTTGTGATCTTTCGATTTTGGAAAGTCTTACGCAACTCTTGCCTCGGGAAGTACTTTTTGGTTATGTTTGAATCTTAGAGGAATCCTGGTTATTGTTATTCTTGGAATATGATTTGTATGACTCGTATTTGCACTTTATACTTGTACTAGCAAAATAGTGGAATTTTGCTAACCCCGAGTAATCGGGGGGTGGTTGTGTGTTTTGCATTCAGGTTTTGGGGAGCATAATATTGTGTCAAGAATTAAACACCTCAAAAGGCAATCGACACAGACGACCGGCGACCGAGTTTAGAGTCGAATAGACCAAGGCAAACTTGCCGATCGAAGGTCCCAGGTCAAGTCCCAGTGCCGAGCGATCGACATCGAAGGCGATCGTCCCTTGGCACCTGGCGATCGACTCTCGTATCCGGCCAATGGCGACCGCCTCATGCCACGCAAGTCCAGCATCCGTCTAGTCGGCAAAGGCCGAAGCTCGGACAGAGACCCACATGCAGATCCGGAAAAGGCGCCGCAGAACATGGATCGTTGACCACAGCCTGTCAGCATCTACTCACCTACCGACAGACCCACCGAATGGTGCAAAGTGGGACCGCCCGGGACAGCGACTCAGGACGCGTGCAGGCTCCTCATTGGACCGCACAGCTGGCTGCCAGCAGCAGCCGCGGACTTCAAGGCAGATAGCCCATGTGCTTAAAGACGATCACCCCTTATTATATTACAAGGAAGGAGATCGCCCGTCAGAACAGGGAATCTCAGCTCCTATAAATAGAAGACTGCCTACACTTGGACAGCTCTCTGGCTTTTCATATAACTTGGCTTTCACTCTCTTGGCAAAATCTATACACTTCGGACATCAGTTCATCTCTCACTCTCGGAACCTCTTAATCCTAAGACGACCGACAAAAACGAGAACAAGAACACACAAAGCTTCGCTCAAGATCTAGATAACTAGGATCTTTTGCACTCATTGTATTTGCATCCTTAAATTAATATTTGTACTCAAACGTATTCTTATTAATAACATCCCGTGAGAGCATTTAAGCCCGGGCCTAACAAACCCGGCAAATCTTGTGTTATTTCCATTCCCTCGGACGTGCTCTCGCAATTTGCTGTTTCTCGACCATTCCAGCAATATTCATCTTCGGATAATATTTTGGGCAACAACAATTGGCGCTAGAGGAAGGGGATCTAAACCCTCATTTTTATTCCGTCCGTCTCGAAGAACACTCACTGTTCTCCGGGGCACATACCTGAAGAAACACTCACTGTTCTTCAGAGAAAAGCTTTCAGAATCATGACTTCTGCCTCCACATCGAAGAAAGCCGCTGGCCGATCCACCGGACGCCTCATTCCGTCTCAATCCAAGCCCCAGCCTATGGCGGAGGGTAGCCGCGGCGACCCGAGACTCTCGATCCCGCCCCCGAGGGACGGCCCAAGCCTCTCGCTCAATCAGTTCCAAACCGCGGAACAGATCGAAGAGGCCATGGCCATCCTACAGGAGCGACGGAGAGCATTCCACGCACCCGCTATAACCCCCTCGGCCATCCGCCGCGTGATCAAACGGAAGTTCAAGGGGTTACTGGCCGAGCGATCGCCAGGAGGCCCCGATTCACAAGAAAAGGCATCTGCAAGGCAGGACACCTCCGTTTTCAGCCGCCTGGCGGCCCATCTTGGCGGCCGGGAAATCGCCTGACCACGAGGCAGCGGGCCGAGTCCGTCACCAGGAGTTCGGCATACCCAACTCCCAGAAGGCAGGCCAACCATATGGCCCCTTGCCTAAGAACCGAGATCGGCGACCGCAGAGTCAGGAGATCGGTACACGATCGCCTTGGCTCCCGCTCCGAAAACCAAACCACGAGCGACCATGCCACAGCAATGGCCGCGATGCAACGCCAGCTCGACGACATGAAGGCGCTCCTAGAAACTGGGGCAGGCGCCAATAACAAGATCGTCGGGCCGAGCGAGCCACTCACGGTCCACATCGAGCTCGCACCCGTGCAGCATAAGATCGCTTCTCTGAAAACACCTGTGTACGAGGGGAGGTCGGATCCCGAGACTCACCTGAGCAAGTTCCGGATCTACATGACTGGGTGCGGGGCATCAGAGGCGACCAGGTGCCAAATGTTCCCGCTAACACTGGGCGACCTGGCCCATAGATGGTACGTCTCATTGCCACCTCGATCCATCAGTTCCTTTGATCAACTTGCGAACAACTTCACATCATACTTCACCACCAAGGTCGCTCGACCAGAAGGTCCCCACCGCATGATGCAAATCAGGCAAGGGGAAGATGAGTCCGATGCAGACTACATCAACTGGGTGGATGAGATAATCCTCAACGGCGAGATTGTGAGCGACGAGATCACCCTATACTCGGTCCTAGGGGGATTCGACGGTCTTTCGCCTATGTTCAGGCACCTAACGAAGGACATCCCCCCGACTTACGCGATCTTTCGCGCCAAAGCCGCAGACTTTCTGGCCAGGCAAATGTTATTTTTCCACCTATGAATAACGCGATCGGCAACCGAACGACGATCACCAGTCTTCCAACCCGATCGCCATTATCAAGCAACATCTTCAAAAACGGAGGACTCGCTCGCCATCTACAGTTCATCATCTAACATGGTGGACTAAGGCACGAGATCGCCTCCCCCGCACAACGTACACCGTCGAGGATCGGCATCTAATATGACGATCCGAGGTAGAAGAGTGCAGCCATGGTCCTGGTGGTCGATGGAACCGACTGCTTCGGCCATGCAAGGTCCCATTGGGCCACGATCGCCCGCCCTTCGTTTAAATACGAGGCCGGCGTAATCTGAGGGCCCTCCAGAACTAATCAGTGGACACGCTCGCCCGCCCTCAAAGGTTCATCATCTAACTTGGTGGACCCGGACAATGCGACGCGTCCCTACCCCCATCTCAACGTACACCGTCGAGGGTCGCCATCTTCATGGCGGGCCGAGGTGGAAGCAGTGCTAACAAGCCGCGGACGTGGAGTCGATTAATCCGACGATGCCCCGCGCAAGGACTCCTCCAGACTGAGACCGCACGCCCTTCGTTAAAATACGAGGCGAGGCACAGCCTAACGGAGGACCCTCACAATAAAATGAGTCACGAGACAGACAATGTCGCTCGTGCACAAGACAAGGTCATGGGGGTCGGTCCATCGAACCCCGCGACTGTGCACGGTTCCTCAGCGACGAAACAATCAGCTTTCTATGAGGGATCGGCCAAAATTTGAAAATTGCAGGTACAAGACCGAAGATAGCTCGCCAATCGAACAGATCGCCCAAGTCCGAAGCCAAAATCCGCGCAACGGTTCGCCCGCCTTTATCCTCAACGATCGCCGGTAAGAACCACCTCACCCCATGTCTTCAACATCAGAGCAAGCTGGGGGGCAATTGTTGTGTCGAGAATTAAACACCTCAACAGGCGATCGACACAGATGACAGGCGACCGAGTTTAGAGTCGAATAGACCAAGGCAAACTTGCCGATCGAAGGTCCCAGGTCAAGTCCCAGTGCCGAGCGATCGACATCGAAGGCGATCGTCCCTTGGCACCTGGCGATCGACTCTGGTATCCGGCCAATGACGACCGCCTCATGCCACGCAAGTCCAGCATCCGTCTAGTCGGCAAAGGCCGAAGCTCAGACAGAGACCCACATGCAGATCCGGAAAAGGTGCCACAGAACATGGATCGTTGACCACAGCCTGTCAGCATCTACTCACCTACCGACAGACCCGCCGAAAGGTGCAAAGTGGGACCGCCCGGGACAGCGACTCAGGACGCGTGCAGGCTCCTCATTGGACCGCACTGCCGGCTGCCAGCAGTAGCCGCGGACTTCAAGGCAGACAACCCATGTGCTTAAAGACGATCGCCCCCTATTATATTACAAGGAAGGTGATCGCCCGTCAGAACAGGGAATCTCAGCTCCTATAAATAGAAGGCTGCCTACACTTGGATAGCTCTCTGGCTTTTTATATAACTTGGCTTTCACTCTCTTGGAAAAATCTATACACTTCGGACATCAGTTCATCTCTCACTCTCGGAACCTCTTAATCCTAAGACATCCGACAGAAACGAGAACAAGAACACACAAAGCTTCGCTCAAGAACTAGATAACTAGGATCTTTTACACTCATTGTATTTGCATCCTTACATTAATATTTGTACTCAAACGTATTCTTATTAATAACATCTCGCGAGAGCATTCAAGCCTGGGCCTAATAAACCCGGTAAATCTTGTGTTATTTCCATTCCCTCGGACGTGCTCTCGCAATTTGCTGTTGCTCGACCATTCCAGCAATATTCATCTTCGGATAATATTTTGGGCAACAACACCTAACATAGGGTTGGCATGAAGGATGATGAAAGATGATCGACACTAATCACATGAGGACCCGTACGATGTCGTATGGGTAGTTGTACTTAATTTCTGCTGCAGTATTTGTTTCCCATTGTACGGCATTGTGTTGTATTCAAACCCTGCTTGGGCATGTATTGAGATTGAGTTGTATGTATTAATTGAAAGACCAAATCGTTCTACTGAGTCATTTTAGCCTTAAAGGCAATATTTAGATGTTTAATTATTTTTACCAGCCTAGTGTAATATCCGGAATTTCTATTACTATTGTTTAAAGTTATTTTATCCGAGTTATGTTGTACAGCGTGGAATTTGTACAGTATGGGTAAAATAATAGAAGGACCGAGACATCTGTATTGGTATAATTGTCGTACTTGGTCGACAATTGGATGTAAGAAATATATGCATTCAGTATGCCGTATGTTCGTATTCTATATGTTGAAACGTTGGACAAGAATAGCTGAAAATGGCTTAGTGTAACATTATTAGCGCATGCTAATAATCATGAGTAGTGCACGCTATCATGCAGGGTTAGCGCACGCTAAAGGTAAAATCATAGCGTGCGCTAATGCAGTCAGATCGGAAGGAATCTGCGTGTGGACCAGGCCACTTTCGGCGCACGTTCTGATAAGTCAACGGATGTTTGTAATGTAGTACTAGCGCACGCTAAACCCTAAAGGTTAGCGCACGCTAATAGTATATTGGACAAAAAGGAATCTTATCCTCGTCAGCACTTTCGGCGGGTGGACCAGTCTTCGGAGCATACAGACAAACGAGTCAACTGATATTAGCGCACGCTAAATGCAAGGACTTGCGTACGCTAGAGAGTGTAAGTTACGTACGCTAATGCATGGGCATTATGTACGTAAGCACATGTACGAAGCCAGACTGTAGCCTCTGGACTGTGATAGCGCACGCTAACAAAGTCTGTTAGCGTACGCTAAGGCCGTAGCGCACGCTAAACATAAGGTTTAGCGCACGCTAGTAATATACTTTATAAAAAGGGACAGACGGGTGTTATGAAGCATTTCATCCATTTCTTTCCTTTCACTCGATAGAGAGATCTCTGGGAGGTACCTGAGGTCCAGAAACACTCCGAGATGATGATCTTTATCAAGATTAAGATAGAAAGCATGGATTAAATCCTTATTCTTCAAGTTATTCATGGTTCTTGGAATGAAGTTCAAGTGTTCTTCTTCTTGGTTCGTCTAATCCAGGTAATTTTCGTATCCCTTTGATAATAGTTCGTTTTTAAGGATGATTAGTTGTGAGAGAACATGTTGGATAATCA
This sequence comes from Orobanche coerulescens, assembly GCA_033398695.1. NCBI lineage: Eukaryota > Viridiplantae > Streptophyta > Magnoliopsida > Lamiales > Orobanchaceae > Orobanche > Orobanche coerulescens. Next base: position 72,084,927 of record CM065801.1, read on the forward strand.
TGTGGTGATTTTTATAAGACCTAATGGGATTATGATAAGGGTTTTCAGATGTTATGTAAGATTCTTCATGCTAATGGTGATTCGTTAAACTTGATGAGGTTGAATCATGGATTTCTGAATCATGATAATTTCAGTGGTCGATTTAGATGAGTTAAATCATGATACGAGGTTTAATTCCGGCTTGAGTATGATATGATCCTTGTTATCGAGTTGGTTTGATTGTTGATGTTGTTATTGATATATGGACATTGATATGATCCTTGTGATAGTTATGGTGTTGTTTATCTTCAAGAGATATGGAGATTTATGTCTCCTTTCATTTCGGATTTTGATGTTGAGATGCTATAAGGATATATAATGGTTTTGATTATAAATATGGATAAGATGATTAAAACCAACATTATGATTTTAGTTTCGTATGTTCGTGATAAGATGTGGATCATGATAATGAGATTGAATTTGGAAAATTATTATTAATCTTGGAGTATGATTTCCTTTTCATTCCGATTCGTAGTCGGTCGATGCTTGGAATGTATGCCTCTGTATAGCATTAGCGCATGCTAAGCCTACTGGCTAGCGCACGCTAACGAGAGTAACTTAGCGCACGCTACGTTAAGGTATTAACGTGCCCTAAGTCAATAGGCAGGGTAGTATATTCTGTTTTGGTTATGAATTCGTGATCGTTTAAGTTGGTTTGATCAGACTTGTGGTTAATCGAGATATGGTTGAGCCGTTGGGTTTGTGAATTGATTTTATCGATTGTTGATTGTTATCGAACTTGTTGTTTATCGAATTACTAGGTTGAGAATATTGATCGGTGATTATAACCGTGTGTTGCGGTCGAGTTCGAGGATGTTCGTGAATTGCTTTGGTCGGGACCGAGGAACTTGTAGATGATGGAAATGGATTTGGTAACAGCTTCCTCGTCGTTGCATCGGTATCGAGGTAAGTTATTACTTGCTCAGTTTATAGTATTTAATGAATGGTTTCTGTTTCATTCGGGTATAATTCGTATAGCAATGTTTATAATCGCAATCACATGAGATTTGGGATTTTAAATCTTATTCGAGTTTTGGGAATCTAAATCATAATGTATATGATTTACTTTTGTTATTGGTATACTTGTATATCGAGGATATATTGTGATAAAGACGAAGATATGAATTATCTGCAATCCGTGATACTTTAGACCGTCGAGTATTAAGGATAATGGTTCGTGATGGTTTAGACATTGAGATCGTTCCCGAAGGACTCGGGGCAAGTACTCTAATCATTTTTATCATTTGTGTCGATCATGTCGTGATACATTCGTGTATCGTTGTTGTAATGCATTTGTGCATTGTTGTTGTCGTGTATTGTGTACTGTTGTTTTGTGCAGTTGTGCATTGTTGTCATATGTCCACCTCGTGTTGGTCCGACGGGATCATCGGGGGATCTATGCTAGCGTGCGCTAGATCATCGAACGGGTTTTTCACCTCGGGTTGTTCTGACGGGATCATCGGGGGATCTAGGCACTGAACGTTGGATCATCGGATTGCCATGTATTGTTGTTGTGCATATGTATATTATAGGTTTGCCATAAGTATACATTGTCGTTATTGTTGTGATCATATTGACGTTGTCATATGAGTATGCATTTGTAGGTCTTGTGTTAGAACCATGTCCGTATGCTGTGTTGATCTGATCTCTGATTAGACTGACGTGATGGTAATGGTTTTTCGTATATTGAGGTATGTTCCGTATTTCCTTGGTACTTGTCTTTGATGGACAATCGATTATCGTATTAGAATTGTTGACATTATCCGATGGATTGAATTGGCCAGAGTTGGTATAATTTCCGTATCGCGAGTTATGATAATGTTTTGAGAACCTTGGGTATTGTTGAGATACCGTACAGATATTTCGGTATTATCTTATTGTGTTGTTAAGGATACTAATTGTGGATTTTCGTAAAGTTACGACAGTAAGATTACATTGGTCGTATTCTTACTTAGTATTTTCATTGATATGTAATTATTGACGTGATGTGATGGTTATCATTTTTGGATATTATGGCTGACCCCGTCGTGGGCTTTCTTTTTAGGTTCTTGGATTATCAAGCTTGTAGCGGTCGTGAAGAGATGAGCTTCCCGGAGGATACTGGCTAGGACATGTATTTGTTTATTGAGCTTCTGATCCGTTGTTGTATTCAGCTGCTAGAGTATTTTAATTGTTTGTCTTTATCCGCTGCGTGAGTATTTTTAAATGTTTTAAATAGATAATACCGTCGTTAGCCTCTTGGACGTTTGCAAATATTTGCGAAAATTTCCTTCAGTCTTGTGGGTTCCATCTCGGGGCCCACGACACTGTAATATTCCCAGTCGGATCTGGGGGTGTTACAGAATATCGTATCGGAGCTTAGGTTGTGAAAACCTAGGCAGTCGGGTCGAGTTGGGTCGTGATTTTGTCGTGCCATTCGAATTGTCGGTTGACAAGTGTTTGAGCTCTGGGTTTTTGTTATTCACTCGGGCTTGTGCGTTATGTGATTTACCAGTGTGGTACTGGGATTGTTGTAACTTTTCCAAATGGTGTTAACGTGTTTCTTCAGATAGAGCTGTGTTGTGTTCTAGAGTTGAACTGAGTTTGCAAAATGTGTGTTTTGAAAATATCTGTGTCGAGTATTTTCTTGAGTCGAGACATGTGCCAATATCACGGGGAATTGTCGGCTTCACGATCTGTAAGTATTTGGATTCTTAAATTATATTGAGATTTATTGCCGTTCTAAGTTGATATGCTTTGAGATTCAGCAAATATTATGCGTTACAGTATAAGGTGACAGAGTTGGGACAGGATTGATGATCTTGAGAAGTTATGGTTTAGGAAATCAATATGTCGGTTAGATTTCGGAACAGAGTTACGCATTTGGGAGAAATGCTGTGGATTGTTGAGAAGAACATGTAGTCATGTTAATTCGTTTTGTGATATATGAACTGTTTTTTTAGCATTTGAAAATGATACTTTTCAAAATGAATGTTTTACGAATGTTTTGCCGTAAATGATTTTTGGGCCGAGACCCAATAGATTTTTGAAATAGTTTTATAACTCAGGACTTGAGGTCCGAAAAAGATTTTCCTACTTTGTAAACTTCTTGTAATGCGGAACGAGATACGGGCTGAAACCCTAATGTTTCAAAAGAAAGCTTTTCTGTTTTCTAAAACTCCCGAGATTTGTAAAACACTTTACCAATTGTTTATGCATTTTATTACTACCTTTCGGGGTTTTGATTCGTTTGTTCAAATGAGACTTCTCGGGAAGTCTTTCGTTGTGTTTGATTGATTAATTATTCGATGTTTTGGCATAGCATGGTTGAAGTGATCCAGGATGGATTAATGATTGACGTTGTGAGTCATATGTGGAAAAGGAGTTTTTGGTCGGAGTTTATATTTGAGATTTTGGAAGTCCATCGTGTGGTTTTTCCGATGGAATATCAGTGGATATTGGTGACGAACCGAATTGGTATACAGGAGTATGGATGTAGTCCAGCATTTGCATAGTTTTCATTTTAAACTTCGAAATCGTGTGGAATCGAAGGAAACTGTTACCGAATACTTGGCATTAGCGAGTCAGTTTAACTTTTCAAAAAAATTTATTTTGTGGTCTTACGAAAATTTTGTTTTGAGTTTTGAAATTTTTGTAAGAACTTTCGAAAATTTGTCTTCTTGACGAGACTATATGATTTCAAACTGGTTTTGAAAATGTGACTGATATACATACGCATTTAGTGCATAGTGCATATCATGATGAAGTTATGAGTGTAACTCACAAACTAGATGAGACATCAGTTTGGAACTATGGAAAGAGATTCGAACTTCAGTATGGTAGTTTGGTTATCCAGGGATGATCGGTTGATCGATCAGATAAGAGAAATATGCTGCGTGTTGTAGATTCATGCACAGGATGTAATTTTGGAACTATGGGTTTTATGAAACCGGGACATATGTGCTATTTGATTCCATTGGTATGGTAGTAGCGCGATTTTACCATAGTGATCTTTGAATGATTTCTTTGTAAGTGTAAATTTGGGGATGGTGACCCCATGCTGGTTGTTTTGGATATTGAGTGGTCGTTCCCACTCCTTGTATGAATTGATATGTTCGTCGATTTGCGATTCGTTGTTCGTATGCCGAGGGGAATGTTCGCCGGTCGGGTATGTTTATTGAGATCTACTGTACGTGATTGATTTGTCATTTTGAGAATGTTATTCTTTCGTATATCTGTTTCTGTGGTTCTGTGTTGACCGTGTTGGAGTTTATCATGGTGATGATATTCTCGATTGCGTTTCGACCTTTGAATTGGTCATATTAGAGTTTATCATGTCAAATGATATTCTCGATTAATTTATGGGTTGATCATTGCTGGTGATCATCTGAGCGTTCAGATTTTGTGTTGATATTTCGGGATTCATTGCCATTGTGTTGGGCAGTTGTTTCACAGATGTATCGTGTATTATTGATTTGTATCAGGATTTGGACTTGATTGTGCAATCAGGCAGACAGGATTTGAAACGGATAAATTATTCTTCGGAAGATATTATATTTTTGTTGAAACTCCTGGAATTGTGATCGTAAGCGTGTTGAAGCTTTACAGTGAAGTCACTTGCTAATATCTCAGGAGATCGTCGACTTGGCGCATATGTAAGTATGCTATTTTGGTTATTCGGTAATAATGATGATTGATCGTTGTCGTGATGGTTTCGGGATATTTTGGTTGAACAGTTTGTTAGTTTTTATGATGGATTGCAAGTTTCGAGGACGAAACTTATTTTAAGTGGTGTAGTATGTAATATCCGGAATTTCTATTACTATTGTTTAAAGTTATTTTATCCGAGTTATGTTGTACAGCGTGGAATCTGTACACTATGGGTAAAATAATCGAAGGACCGAGACATCTGTATTGGTATAATTGTCGTACTTGGTCGATAATTGGATGTAAGAAGTATATGCATTCAGTATGCCGTATGTTCGTATTCTGTATGTTGAAACGTTGGACAAGAATAGCTGAAAATGGCTAAGTGTAACATTATTAGCGCATGGTAATAATCATGAGTAGCGCACGCTATCATGCAGGGTTAGCGCACGCTAAAGGTAAAATCATAGCGTGCGCTAATGCAGTCAGATCGGAAGGAATCTGCGTGTGGACCAGGCCACTTTCGGCGCACGTTCGGATAAGTCAACGGATGTTTGTAATGTAGTACTAGCGCACGCTAAAACCTAAAGGTTAGCGCACGCAAATGGTATATTGGACAAAAAGGAATCTTATCCTCGTCAGCACTTTCGGCGGGTGGACCAGTCTTCGGAGCATACAGACAAATGAGTCAACTGATATTAGCGCACGCTAAACGCAAGGACTTGCATACGCTAGAGAGTGTAAGTTACGTACGCTAATGCATGGGCATTACGTACGTAATCACATGTACGAAGCCAGACTGTAGCCTCTGGACTGCGATAGCGTACGCTAACAAAGTCAGTTAGCGCACGCTAAGGCCGTAGCGCACGCTAAACATAAGGTTTAGCGCACGCTAGTAATATAATTTATAAAAAGGGACAGACGGGTGTTATAAAGCATTTCGTCCATTTCTTTCCTTTCACTCGATAGAGAGAGCTCTGGGAGGTACCTGAGGTCCAGAAACACTCCGAGATGATGATCTTTATCAAGATTAAGATAGAAAGCATGGATTAAAGCCTTGTTCTTCAAGTTATTCATGGTTCTTGGAATGAAGTTCAAGTGTTCTTCTTCTTGGTTCGTCTAATCCAGGTAATTTTCGTATCACTTTGATAGTAGTTCGTTTTTAAGGACGATTACTTGTGAGAGAACATGTTGGATAATCATGTGGTGATTTTTATAAGACCTAATGGGATTATGATAAGGGTTTTCAGATGTTATGTAAGATTCTTCATGCTAATGGTGATTCGTTAAACTTGATGAGGTTGAATCATGGATTTCTGAATCATGATAATTTCAGTGGTCGATTTAGATGAGTTAAATCATGATATGAGGTTTAATTCCGGCTTGAGTATGATATGATCCTTGTTATCGAGTTGGTTTGATTGTTGATGTTGTTCTTGATATAGGGACATTGATATGATCCTTGTGATAGTTATGGTGTTGTTTATCTTCAAGAGATATGGAGATTTATGTCTCCTTTCATTTCGGATTTTGATGTTAAGATGCTATAAGGATATATAATGGTTTTGATTATAAATATGGATAAGATGATTAAAACCAACATTATGATTTTAGTTTTGTATGTTCGTGATAAGATGTGGATCATGATGATGAGATTGAATTTGGAAAAGTTATTGTTAATCTTGGAGTATGATTTCCTTTTCATTCGGATTCGTAGTCGCAATGTTAGTCGATGCTTGGAATGTATGCCTCTGTATAGCATTAGCGCACGCTAAGCCTACTGGCTAGCGCACGCTAACGAGAGTAACTTAGCGCACGCTACGTTAAGTTATTAACGTGCGCTAAGTCAACAGGCAGAGTAGTATATTATGTTTCGGTTATGAATTCGTGATCGTTTAAGTGGCTTTGATCAGACTTTTGGTTAATCGAGATATGGTTGAGCCGTTGGGTTTGTGAATTGATTTTATCGATTGTTGATTGTTATCGAACTTGTTGTTTATCGAATTACTAGGTTGAGAATGTTGATCGGTGATTATAACCGTGTGTTGCGGTCGAGTTCGAGGATGTTCGTGAATTGCTTTGGTCGGGACCGAGGAACTTGTAGATGACAGCAATGGATTTGGTAACAGCTTACTCGTCGTTGTATCAGTATCGAGGTAAGTTATTACTTGCTCAGTTTATAGTATTTAATGAATGGTTTCCATTTCATTCGGGTACAATTCGTATAGCAATGTTTATAATCGTAATCACAGGAGATTTGGGATTTTAAATCGTATTCGAGTTTTGGGAATCTAAATCATAATGTATATGATTTACTTTTGTTATTGGTATACTTGTATATCGAGGATATATTGTGATAAAGACGAAGATATGAATTATCTGCAATCCGTGATACTTTGGATCGTCTAGTATTAAGGATAATGGTTCGTGATGGTTTAGACATTGAGATCATTCTCGAAGGACTCGGGGCAAGTACTCTAATCATTTTTATCATTTGTGTCGATCATGTCGTGATACATTCGTGTATCGTTGTTGTCATGCATTTGTGCATTGTTGTTGTCGTGTATTGTGTACTGTTGTTTTGTGCAGCTGAGCATTGTTGTCATGTTTCCACCTCGTGTTGGTCCGACGGGATCATCGGGGGATCTATGCTAGCGTGTGCTGGATCATCGGACGGGTTTTCCACCTCGGGTTGGTCTGACGGAATCATCGGGGGATCTAGGCAGTGAACGCTGGATCATCAGATTGCCATGTATTGTTGTTGTGCATATGTATATTATGGGTTTGCCATAAGTATATATTGTCGTTATTGTTGTGATCATATTGACGTTGTCATATGAGTATGCATTTGTAGGTCTTGTGTTAGGACCATGTCCGTATGTTGTGTTGATCTCATCTCGGATTAGACTGACGTGATGGTAATGGTATTTCGTATCTTGAGGTATGTTCCGTATTTCCTTGGTACTTATCTTTGATGGACAATCGATTATCGTATTGGAATTGTCGACGTTATCCGATGGATTGAATTGGCCAGAGTTGGTATAATTTCCGTATCGCGAGTTATGATAATGTTTTGAGAACCTTGGGTATTGTTGAGATACCGTACAGATATTTCGGTATTATCTTATTGTGTTGTTAAGGATACTAATTGTGGATTTTCATAAAGTTACGACAGTAAGATTACATTGGTCGTATTCTTACTTAGTATTTTCATTGATATGTAATTATTGACGTGATGTGATGGTTATCATTTTTGGATATTATGGCTGACCCCGTCGTGGGCTTTCTTTTTAGGTTCTTGGATTATCAAGCTTGTAGCGGTCGTGAAGAGATGAGCTTCCCGGAGGATACTGGCTAGGACATGTATTTGTTTATTGAGCTTCTGATCCGTTGTTGTATTCAGCTGCTAGAGTATTTTAATTGTTTGTCTTTATCCGCTGCGTGAGTATTTTTAAATGTTTTAAATAGATAATACCGTCGTTAGCCTCTGGGACATTTGTAAATTTTTGCGAAAATTTCCTTCAGCCTTGTAGGTTCCATCTCGGGGCCCACGGCGCTGTAATATTCCCGGTTGGATCTGGGGGTGTTACACCTGGTAGATCCTTGAGGAAAGGGTCTACGGCGTGTAATATCCCTGAGTGGATTGGGGGTATTACAAAAATGGTATCGGAGCTTAGGTTGTGGAAACCTAGGCTGTCGGGTTGAGTTGTGTCTGTCAAGTTTTGTCTTGTCAGATTTTGTCTGACTGAGTCGTGTCGCGATGCGTCATCTGAGTTTGTTGGTCCTGATTAGTATCATGGGGCGATCATCATCTTCGTGCGACCTGTGGATGTAAGTCTCCCTTCTTTGTGTTGTGCCTCGTGTGACACGAGTTACTGGCATGATTATGTGTTAAGTCATGGAATCCTTATGTAGATTTTTGGTTTCGTAATATGTGTTTATTCGACTCTCATGTTTACTGGAATTCATTTTCATTGTTATTGTTGTCGTTCGTAGTTTATTGTCGCGGGTTGTCATTCGGCGGAGTCGGCGGGTTCGTAGACAGTTCGAGTCTCCTCACTTCGGTCGATTTTCCACGTTTGTGATTATTTGAGGCAAGTACCTTGTACATACATCTCTTGTTTTGTGGATATGATGATTGGTGATTATCTTGGTATGTTTGTTTGGTTGTTTGAGATGAACTTTCAAAAGATTCGGTTTAGCATCATCAAAGGCTCACTTTCATAATGTATGTGTTTTGTGAATGGTGTGGTTTGTGAATGGATAAGTGAACCCTATGAATACACTTGGTATTGTTGTTGTGATTTGATAATATATATACATATATTATCTCATTTCGGTGCGTTGTGATTTGACAATTGTGCCTTTGGGTGAATTGTTTGGATATCCTTGGTGTGATATGTTATTTGTGTGAATGTGTGGATATGGCCGAAGGTCTATGGTGACACATGGCATGTGACCATGTGGTCAGGATGCAACAAGTGATTGATCCGACCGTGAGAGCCTAAGACAATCTACGGTGACACATGGCTTGTGATCATGTGGTCAGGATGCAACAAGTGATTGTTCCAACCGTGTTATGATAAGACCCGTGGTGACATATGGCATGTGATCATATGGTCAGGAGACAACAAGTGATTAATCTAACCGTGAGATGACGTGGCATGTGTTCACGTATAAACCCTTCTTTCAAATGTCCCGATCAAGTTATAGGGTCACGGTTAGTCAAACCCTATCTGTACTTGACGCTATGTATGTGTTAATGCAAATCGAGATCATCGAGCTCTCATGTATCTAATACAATTAGCTCCAATGATTTGGCCAAAGACTTATGATCTCATCTGCCAATAACCGCATAGGACATATAACCCGCTCACTAACAGGAGAAAGAATTCTATCTTGGTATTCAGTAGGACCTACTACTTACCCGTCAAGATGCACGTCGAGGTTGACTCCCGCCTCCTGGTTTACAGGGTCGAACTACTCTAATGAAAATCTTGATGTCACAAGCACATCCCTACTAAATCCTCAAGTCGAAGTTTCACGAATACCTATCACAACCTTTCGATTCCGTCATTGACTGTCCCAGAGTGAAATCCGTGTGACGAATCAAGGGTGAGTTGGTTCGAGTATACTAATCCAATTAGCATAACTATAACGTGTGCTCCCACTAACCATTAGTGTTCGACAGGCACTCTCCATATCAAAGAACACGTCATACAAGTCTTCACATAAACTTAACGCACAATCAAGTTTCATCGACTTGCGAACGATTAAGTATTTGAGCTATAACCTTTCGAGTGCCGACCCCCTTATCCAATAAGGAGTGGAACGTTTTGCTCTCAAATACACGGACTAGTTTCTATATGTATATTTACGAGTTAGGAATGCCAGTAACTACCAGTAAATAAAGAAACCTTCATTTGCCTTATAATAATGATTTACATAATTACAAGTACAATGCCCTCACTCAACAACCTCTGAGTGACATTCGAGGGCATACTCCTAACAATCTCCCACTTGCACTCAATGCCACACACTATGGTATCTAATACCCATATTCTCCAGATGACGCTCTAAGCTAATCTGAGAAAGTGGCTAGGTCAGTGGATCAGCGACGTACTCGGCTGACTCTACTCTATGCAGCACAATATATCTCTTTGCGAACAAATTCTCTTACGAGATGATACTCTCTCTCAATATGTTCTGTATTATTATGAAACCTCGGCTCCCAGGCCTGTGCTACCGCTCTATTGTTATCGTATAAAAAATGAAACAAGGCGGCATAGCACATGGTGTCACGTGAAGTTTACCCGGTAACTTCTAAATCTAAAAACCCTTCCTTAGAAACCTCCGAGGCTGCTTGATACTCAACCTGACTGGTGGAATCAGCAGTCGCGCTATGTTTGGCACTATGCCAAGTTACTGCTCCTCCATTAACAGTAAAATTTAGCCAGAAATAGACATTGAGTCGTCTTTCTGTCCTTGGAAGTCTAAATCAACGAAGCCCATCACATTCAGTTCTTCATCTCCATATTAAAGAACCTGATCTCTAGTCCTTCCAAAGTACTTGAGAACGTTCTTTACTGCGGTCCAATGTTCCCCACCTGGGTTTGCCTAAAACCAACTTACCACGCTTTCAGCATGCGTAATGTCAGGTCTTGTACACAACAAAGCATACATAAGGCTACCCACGTCCGAAGCATATGGTATATTACTCATTTCCATTCATTGTTCCTCACCCAAAGGACATATCTTCGAGGAGAATTTTATTCCATGTCGCATCGGTAGGAACCCTCTTTAAGAGTAATCCATCTTAAATCGCTTTAAGATTTTATCTATATAGTGGGCTTGCGAAAAACTTATCATTCTCTTCGATCTATCCTAGTAGAGTCGAATCACAAGAATATAGGTTTCTCCCAAGTCTTTCATGGAGAAATTACTCGAAAGCTAAGCTTTCATAGAACTGAGCATTCCCACATCATTTCCTATCAGTAGAATGTCATCTACATATAGTACTAAGAATGTGATCTTGCTCCCACTAACCCTCTTGTATACACAAGGTTCCTCTTCATTTTGCACGAAGTAAAACTCTTTGACTGTCTTGTCAAAACGAAGGTCCCAACTACATGAAGACTGCTACAGTCCATTTCATGGAGTCTACATCCACCATTGCTAGGTCAATGGTCATGGGTCGCTCTCTTGTTTATCACCTGGAACCTCGTGGAAAACCAGTTCCTCCAAGTGCATAAAACTATAACTCTCAGGTAAATGAGACACCCTACTAGACCTACGAGGTGGTTGTACTTGTGTTTCAGAAGGTTCGGTTCTAATTTCTTGCATAGGTGTCTCCTGAGGAGTTTCATTGTAATCTTCCAAAGAAATATTTCTACCTGCTCCGCCTTCCTGAATGAACTCTTCTTCCAGGAAGTGTGCATGCAAAGCAACAACGATCTTTCGATCTTTGGGCATGTAGAATAGATAACCCATCGTCTTAGATGGGAATCCAATGAAATGTCTCCTCACGGACCTTGCTTCCATTTTGTCCACCTTAGTCTTCTTGACATAGGCGGGACATCCCCAAATTCTAATATGATTAAGACTTGGTTTCCTGCCCTCCCACATCTCATGTGGAGTTTTAGGAATGGATTTGGAAGAACATCTATTCAAGATATATGCAGCAGTCAGGAGTGCATACCCCCCCAAGTAAATCGGTAAGGCAGTATAGCCCAGCATGGAACGGACCATGTTCAACAAGGTCTGGTTCCTTCTTTCTGATACACCATTTAAATTGAGGCGTACCTGGAGGTGTTAGTTGTGATACTATTCCATGTTCCTTTAGGAACTCGTCAAACTACGCACTCATATACTCTCCACCTCGGTCCGACCGAAGTGCTTTGATATGATTTCCGGTTTGCTTCTCGACTAGGGCCTTGAATTCCTGGAATTTCTCAAAGGGCTCGGATTTATGTTTCATTAAGTATACATAACCATACCTAGTATGATCATCTGTAAACGTAATGAAATGTTTATATCCGTTATGTGCTGCTTCCAACACACCATAAACATCGGTATGGATTAATCCCAGTTTATCAGGGGCTCTTTCAAATGTCGATGTGAAGGGGGACTTAGTAATTTTGCCTTTTAAGGCAATATTCACAAGTAGGAAAAAGATCCGATCCCAATGGACCCATAAGTCCATCTTTTTCCATCTTGTAAACCTTGTTCTGACCAACATGACCAAGTCTAAGATGCCATTTCAAAACTTGATTGGTTTCATCCCTACCACATTTAATAGTCATAGTATTCACAACGACTTTGTTACTAATATTTAGATGATACAGTCCATTTAACAATGTAGCAGTGCCCAGTAGTTTATTTTTGAAATAAATTTTGCAGGAACCATTACCAATGAAAAATAAAAAGTCTTTTCGGTCCATGACTGCAATGGATACAATATTTTTATGCCCCTTCGGCAAAACAAGTACATCTTCTAAAGCCAGAACAAAATCGGATTCTAAACCCAAAAGAAGTGATCCTATGTCGGTTGCCTCGACACTATGCCCGCTTCCGACAGTGATCATTACTTCTCTAGCTCCAAGCTTCCTACTTTGTTCTAGATCCTGATTCGGTACAAATATGAGAACTAGTAGTATCCATGAAGTAGAAAATATAATAGCAGAACAATTTGTTTCTAAAACTAAAAGTTTTGTACCTGAAGTGCCATGAAGAATCGGACAGTCTCTAGCCCAGTGGTCCAGCTCACCGCACTTGAGACAAGCGTCCTTCTTCTTGATCTTTGTAACCATCGGGGCATTGACCTTACCCTTAAGGTCCTTGACTCGTGGTCCCATCCGCTTCTTGGTCTTTTTCTTCTTATTCTTTGACCTCCGAGGTCCAGAAGAAATCACAAGGGCAGACTCCTTCATCCGTGGAGTCTTCATCTGAGACTGAGCGGTCACCAGTTTGTTCATTAGCCCAGCTAAGTTACATGCAATCTCATTGCAGTTGAAGTTCATAACAAACTGTAAGAAGGAATGAGGGAGAGACTGTAGGATAAGGTCGGTTTGGAGAGAAGTCTCCATATGAAATCAAGAGCCTCCAATCTCTCGATCATGGATATCATTTTGAGGACGTGTTCCCCAACCTTCTCACCTTCCTTTATCCTTGTACCGAACAGTTGTTTGGATATCTCATATCTAGCAGTTCTGCTCACCATAAATTCGGTTAAGTGAGATAGAATCTGCCTAGCAGAAGTCATTTTCTCATAAGCTCTCTGAAGCTCATTAGACATATAAGCCATCATGTATGCATGGACTTATAGTAATCCTTAACCCACTTTTTGTGGTTTTCAATCTCTTCCTGATTGGCTCTGGTCCGCACAGGAGGCGCCGGAATGTCCGTCTCCAAGACGTATCCTAGTGCCTCTATACTGAGGACAATCATCAAATTGCGGAGCCAGTCTACAAAGTTAGGTCCAATCAGGGTGTTCTTCTCGAGTAGAATTGCGAGTGGATTCATTGTCATATTGAGAGTTATGTCTGCATTAAGTACGACAGATTAATTAGCGACTCGTTCAATTATGATCTGAGTATAGAATTAAGGTCTTTTCTATTCTTGTTACCCATCTCCCACTATTTTTATCGGAATAACACACTCCCATGTGAAATCCAGAAGTATCTTCGCTCTACTTCATAGTGGTGATCGAGTTCTTTATAAATCTTAATAGAGGGCAACCGTACAGGTTTCTAGTCTATTAATTTTCATAAAGTGGTGTCCAACACCAACCCATCTAATGGATGATTCGATCTTCTTTTTCCCCTTATTCACTCCCCTCAACCTATACGGTTCCTATGGTTCGTGAACAAGTTAAGTTTATACCATCGACGCAAATCAGTTTCACAATTGAATCTTATCCGGCAACCTATCAGGTTTCTGGGGATAAAATTTGCTCCAACTGAAGGCATCTAATGTGCTCCCAGTAATTTATCCGTCCTCCACGAACCACTACCCTGATAACTTGGAAGCATAGCACATCCGGTTTGGATTTCAATTTCCCGAAAGCTCGATGGAGGGAAGGAAAACCTTGAAACCTTATAAACTTAATAATTTGTCGTGGGAGAATTTTCGCGATTAATGTTACATTTTGCACATTAATTCATTTAAGCGCGTTTGTGGCACTCATACAATATGAAACAACCATTCACAACCTAGTTGCTACCAACATGTGGTTCATGGACCGTTCCAAGAAAACAAAAACTCCGTAATCTAATTACAAGTATTTGTCTTGAATCTCCGTCTTCTCGAAATGGATCTTCCTCCGGTCTTCGTCATTACATATAAATTTTACATTGAAAATTGCATCCTAGATACAAATATTTCTAGTAAAATAAATAGGCTCAAAACGGCCTTTACAACCCAATCGAATAAAACGAATGATTCGAAAATTAAGTCCACGAACCACATCCCCATTTTTCAAAGCATTCATCCAATAAATACTATATAAATTGAAAGGGTAGAGATACATTGATCCAATCAACAATACGAACCGATCCAATCTATTCATTGAAAACGAATTAATCCAATTAATTCAGACAACCATCAATTTTAACTTGTTCCGGACGATAAAATATTTCATTAAATTAATTCCCCTAAGATTAAAATTAGCATAATTAAATCTTAGTCAAATTAAATCCAATTTAATTTGTGGGAAATTAATTATCGAACGAAATATAAAAAACGGAGTCGAAAAACACGATCGAGCACGCCAGCAAGCCGCCAAAGAAGCCGCCGAGCAGGCCGGGCAGGACCGAGACCATTGCCAGCAAAGAATGGCAGATATCGAGCACCGCCGGCACTGCATCGCCGAGCGTGGCCGATCACGGGTCCAGATCGCAATCTGCTGCCTTGGACAGCGAGGCAGCGCCCGGCGAGCCGCAGTGTCACAGGGCGCTTTCCATATTATTCGGAGTACTCGATATTGCCCCGGACTTACAAAGGATTATGTTGGATAGTTTCCCTGCGACACGAATAAGGTTGGGGACGTGCGACAGTGGTCGGCGTCCGGAGTGTGTCTGTGCGCGAGCAGGACATTGAGTCGTTGAGCAGAGGGTTTTAAGAGAATATTTTCGTGGAATTCTTGGAGTGTGGAGTTCCTTGGAGTGTTGGTAAGGTCTCCACCAAGTTTCACAACTAGACGGTTCCGTTTGAGTAGCGAACGATGCGAAGGATCAAGATGCTGCAGTGCAGTGGCATTGTAGTAGTTTCAGAATATTGCAGAGGCTATTCCTCACTCCTCGAGTATCGGATGGGTCTGAAACTTTGACGACTTATATATGATGTCGTAAGATACTCTGCTGTTCAAGCGGATAAGGATTTGGAGTTCGGATGAGGGAGTTACGCTCGATGTGCTTCCTTGGCCAATCAATGTCTAGTGCAATTACAAGGCATTATTTTTCTAAGCCTATTATAGGGGGGACAGTCCTTAGATGGGCAATGGTGGGAAAGCGGGCAGTCTTCCTCGTGCTGTCGAGCACCAAGCGTGCAATATTCCTAGAGGTAAGGGGGGCCTCTAGGGAGCCAACTCTAAGCATTCGAAGTGTGCGAGGATTTCCCGAGCGAGTTGGAAATCATTAGGGCGGCGTAGGACCTATGTGGTCTGCGTTGGGCTTAAGGTTGGCATGGAGGCTCTAGTGTTACTAGAGGGATGCCGTCGGCCATATAACACTTCCTCTATGTCGATTGGGCAATCGAGGCACTCACTTAAATGATACGCCTCGTGAGCTTACTCGTAAGCATTAGCTATCGGTTCCGGCTTTGCCGCGGGGGATCATTGGCTTGTACATGTGGTTGCGAGACAACACCATATTGCGGATTGAAGGTAATATGTCGGTATGCAAAGTAGTCCCAAACATAGTGAGGGGCAAATATCTATTGATGGCATGAATCTAAGCCAAGATCTAAAAGGTTGTCCGCCTCGAGTGAGGTACTCTCAAGGGCGCCAAGGTACTGCACCTAGGAAGTCCTGAGTGAGTGTCGAGCATGAGAAATTGCACTTCGGGCATGCGACTGACCCTTAGTGCCGAGTGCCATTGCGGGTTAAGCTTGAAGGGTATGAGATACCGGCCCTTAGTTGGCCGGAGGCAAAGGACAGACGGGTGCCTAGCGTTTTACGCAGCACAATGGACCAGTGCGTGATATCTCTAATGTTGGTATTCTATAAAATCTCGTTGATGGTAGCCGGACGGAGACTCGGAAGTCTCCTAGGCGCACGAGTGATTCGTGATCCGCTGCACGAATTCGACGGCCTGAACCTCAGTGAGCCGCACCCCGTTACAAGTGGTATCAGAGACTGGAATGTCGCATCCGTGTTGATTGAGCTTTGTTGAAGATCTTTCTTCCCTTGTGAACCGGATACCAATTGTGCCGAATTTATTTTATTAGCCATTGTAGTGGCATTTCAGCGAAGGGCTTGCAGTGCGATCTTACGTATTGTGGCAGAGTTGAGAATTAAGTTGGCAGTGGGACTTGAGTAATGGTAGTACCTCGAGTTGGCTTTGCAATTGGGCGAATGGTAGTACCCTGGTTGTTTGGTTTCTGTCGGTGATGTTCGAAGGCTTTGTTCGGTGCGAGTTGTTGGCATTAGTGATTCCGGCGAATGGTAGTAACCAAGTTACGACATGTTTAATGATTATATTTATTCTCTGCGAGTATGGTTGGCAGTTGGTTAATGTGAGGGGAACATTCTCATCGGTAAATTGCGGACGCATGAGTAACAGTTTTGGTGTAATCTGATCGGAAACTTTATGTTGGCCTATTTTATGGGCTTATAAGACATCTTGACCTCCTAGAAGGAGACATGTCGGTGAGCCGGGTGGTGTGCAGTAGCCACGTCTGCCAAGTTGTAGCCATGTTTGCGTAGCGCCGCAGATTGAGAGGTGATTTGGGTTTAAGACCTATTTGTGCGAGAACTTCAGTGCGGGAATCCGTCACAGCACGTTTAGGTGCAAAATTTGGGCTGAATTTTAGTGCGCGCAAGCGTCATAGCACTTAAGGTGCATTGGTTATGTTGGTTACATGAGTTTGAACTGTTATGCGTAAATCGCTTTCGCACATGAGGTGCAATCGTAACACAGCCACCACGGAAGTTGCAAGAGTGGAGTGTTCAGTCTTCCTTGTTCGAGTCGGGCAGATATGAGAATGGGCATGCTCCAAGTGTGGTGTTGCATGTCCCAGCAGTCTATGAGGGACAAGAGATTTGGGTCTGGCCTCCAACATGAGTAGGGGAGGCCCAGACTCTAGTGACGAAATGGGCTGATTCGAGAATGATGTTCCTTAAGGGGATTCCAAAGCCTAGAGTATGGGCTCTGTGGTTGAGGATTTTTTTTTTGAAAGGGCTGAGTTATATGGAGCATTGGGCTCCTTGGTTACCGCAGAGGTGTGTCCATCCAGGACACACATGTGAGCGATTCTGAGATGGCTGTTCTTGGAAGTGATTTGGAAGCCAATTAATGGGACCTATTGGTTGAAGGATTTCTGATGGGAGCAAGCCGGATGAGGTGTACTCGTACAGAGTTTACAATCGTGCGTTGAGCAATAAGGCCAGATGGCCAGGTTACGAGTTAGGCCAGAGGGCCTGGGTTCGTGTCTTCGTCTGAGTCAGAGGACCAGCGAGACCAACCCACGAGTTTTCGTCATGCCAGGCTGAAGGCCGGTGACGCGGTGTGCCGAGAGTTAGGCATCACCTTCGAGCGGGGGAGGGTGCGTTGATCATGCGTACAGCCTTCAAGCTCCTTGCCGTAGAAGTGCAGTGGCCTGAGGGCCGAGAGTTTAGTGATCTATGAGCAGCCGTGCAGGCCTCTTTCGACTTGTGCTAGACGGCACTTGTCTTACAGAGTTTCAGATTGGGTTTGGCTCGTCCTTGATAAAATTCGGAGTCCGTATTATGGGGTATGGTTAGTAAGGATTTTTGAGAGGGCAACCGCGGTGGTGTTTTGAGCGGAGCGCAAGGCTCCTTTGGATGGGTTCTTGGTGTTAGTGAGCACTCTTATAAGTATCATGTACTCCAGACGTTCAGGCAAATCGACCCAGTTTAATTCGGAGAACTTGTCGCTAGTCTCGGACTTGACAATGAGGGAGTAGCTTAATTTGAGCTAGAGTGGCAATCTAACACCATCGGTGAATTTTTCGTTATATCGAGGCATGGAGAGAATGATTCCTGCCAAGATATGAGTGGGTGTGCGCCGAAGAGAGGCAACATCCGGGAGGAGATGGAGGTAGAGTGTCGGGTTCGTTGCCCAAGTATTTTCATGATGAGATGGGCAGCGCATGTACATAGAGCAGGTTGTGCGTGCATGCGTTGATGAGGACGTCAACGAATCGAGAAGGGGAGGATGTCACAGAGCGCTTTCCATATTATTTGGAGTACTCGGGATTGCCCCGGACTTACAAAGGATTATGCTGGATAGTTTCACTGCGACACGAATAAGGTTGGGGACGTGCGACAGTGGTCGGCGTCCGGAGTGTGTCCGTGCGCGAGCAGGACATTAAGTCGTTGAGCAGAGGGCTTTAAGAGAATAGTTTCGTGGAATTCTTGGAGTGGGGAGTTCCTTGGAGTGTTGGGAAGGTCTCCACCAAGTTTGAAAACTAGACGGTTCCGTTTGAGTAGCGAACGATGCGAAGGATCAAGATGCTGCAGTGTAGTGGCATTGTAGTAGTTTCAGAATATTGCAGAGGCAATTCCTCACTCCTAGAGTATCGGATGGGGCTGAAAATTTGAGGACTTATAGATGATGTCGTAAGCTACTCTACAGTTCTAGCGGATAAGTATTTGGAGTTCGGATGAGGGAGTTATGCTCGATGTGCTTCCTCGGCCAATCAATGTCTAGTGCAATTACAAGGCATTATTTTTCTAAGCCTATTATAGGGGGTACAGTCCTTAGATGGGCAATGGTGGGCAAGCGGCCAGTCTTTCTCGTTCTGTTGAGCACCAAGCGTGCAATCTTCCTAGAGGTAAGGGGGGCCTCTAGGGAGCCAACTCTAAGCATTCGAAGTGTGCGAGGAGTTCCCGAGCGAGTTGGAAATCGTTAGGGCGGCGTAGGACCTATGTGGTCTGCGTTGGGCTTAAGGTTGGCATGGAGGCTCTATTGTGACCGGAGGGATGCCGTCGGCCATATAACACTTCCTCTATGTCGATTGGGCAATCGAGGCACTCACTTAAATCATACGCCTCGTGAGCTTACTCATAAGCATTAGCTATCGGTTTCGGCTATGCTGCGGGGGATCATTGGCTTGTACATGTGGTTGCGAGACAACAACACATTGCGGATTGAAGGTAATATGTCGGTATGCGAAGTAGTCCCAAACATCGTGAGGGGCAAATATCTATTGATGGCATGAATCTAAGCCAAGATCTAAAAGGTTGTCCGTCACGAGTGAGATACTCTCAACGTCGCCAAGGTACTGCACCTAGGAAGTCCCGAGTGAGTGTCGAGCACGAGAAATTGCACTTCGGGCATGCGAGTGACCCTTAGTTCCGAGTGCCATTGCGGGTTAAGCTTGAAGGGTATGAGATACCGGCCCTTAGTTGGCCGGAGGCAAAGGACAGGCGGGTGCCTAACATTTTACGCAGCACAATGGACCAGTGCGTGATATCTCTAATGTTGGTATTCTATAAAATCTCGTTGATGGTAGCCGGACGGAGACTCGGAAGTCTCCTAGGCGCACGGGTGATTCGTGATCAGCTGCACGAATTCGACGGCCTGAACCTCAGTGAGCCGCACCCCGTGGCACGCAGGTTGCTGGGTCCGATTACGTTTTCGGCTTGTTTTTCACCCCGATTCCAAAAATAACATTTTTCTAATCTTTATATGATAAAGATAATATAAAATCATGAAAAAATAATTTTTGGATGAACAATAGAAAATCAACGATTAATACGATTATGATTCCAAATCATATACCATCTAATCAAGCATTCCAAATGCCAATATCGTATATATGATCGCAAGACCTATGCTCCGATACCACTGTTGGGATTCGGTGCCTAAATCGAAGGCCCAGCGGAAGCGGTAAAACGAAAATTAATTCGATCCGAATCCCTATGAGGATCGTTCGAGCTACGTATATACGAATATATAAACGAAATCACAAGAGATATAAAAAATCACCCTTGTAGTCCGTTGATTAAATGGATTCCTTCTCTTGAGCTATTCCAATCCACTCCAAGCTCTTGGATGATCCAACGCCGAAAATACCACATCTCTACTTGTCACGCGCCGGAGAAATGACCGGAATGACTAAACCTCGTTATCCTCCAAGGATACGGCTAGAACAAGATTATTGGAGCTTGAATATAAAGATTATTACACTCTAAGTGTTAATGTATATTCTCTCTATTTTTTTCTCAATCTTTCTCTAAGAAAATTGAAGAAAAAATGGAAGAAGATGAAGATGAAGTTGAAGACATGAAAATGAACTCTAAGTTCTATATATCTCTCTCTCCTTTTAAACGTATGGAATCAATTGTCTAGGAGAGAGATGAAGTCTTCCATATTTTATATTCTACTCCCACATGAAAACAACTCATGCATATGAGTATCTAACCCCACCAACACATGTTCTTCCATTTAAAATGGAAAACAAAAGACAAAGTGAAAGGTGGTGAAAATGGGGGGGGGGGCATAAAAAATCGAACGAGTTCGGTTCGTTTTGGACTCCCGAGAGTCCAAACAGATAACCTCCAATTCCATTTCGATGTATTTATATCGATTAATTAATCCAATTAATTAAACATATCAGATACACAATAATATAATTAATTTTTCTAAGAAATAATTATATACATGAATTAAATTAATCACCCAGTAATTTATCTAATTCCCTAGGCCGTAAATCAATTTATCCAATAAATCGATTTAGACATCCAATGTCCCAAATTTAGATATCCAATATCTAATATTCATAATGAGAGAATAAGACCGATTCATTCCGACATTAATCCTATTGCGCGAATCGGTAGGTCCGTCTCAGTCAGCAATGGGAGGAACCAAAGAGTAGTAGCACCACCTAGCCAGCCTGGCGGCCTACACTGTACCCCAACAAAGAACGAATGATTGTGATCATTCAAGAACCATTCTGTTGTGAATACCAGTATACGTATAAACCCATTCTTTCAAATGTCCCGATCAAGTTATAGGGTCACGGTTAGTCAAACCCTATATGTACATGACGCTATGCATGCATTAATGCAAATCGAGATCATCGAGCTCTCGTGTATCTAATACAACTAGATCCAATGCTTTGGCCAAAGATTTATGATCTCATCTGCAAATAACCGCATAGGACATATAACCCGCTCACTAACGGGAGAAAGAATTCTATCTTGGTATTCAGTAGGACCTGCTACTTGCCCGTCAAGATGCACGTCGAGGTTGACCCCTGCCTCCCGGTTTACAGGTTCGAACTACTCTAATGAAAATCTTGATGTCACAAGCACATCCCTACTAAATCCTCAAGTCGAAGGTTCACGAATACCTGTCACAGCCTTTCGATTCCGTCATTGACTATCCCAGAGTGAAATCCGTGTGACGAGGGTGAGTCGGTTCGAGTATACTAATCCAATTAGCATACCTATAACGTGTGCTCCCACTAACCATTAGTGTTCGACAGGCACTCTCCATATCAAAGAACGCATCATACAAGTCTTCACATAAACTTAACGCTCAGTCAAGTTTCATCGACTTGCGAACGATCAAGTATTTGAACTATAACCTTTCGAGTGCCGACCCCCTTATCCAATAAAGAGTGGAACGTTTTGCTTTCAAATACACGTACTAGTTTCTATATGTATATTTACGAGTTAGGAATGCCAGTAACTACCAGTAAATAAAGAAACATTCATTTGCCTTATAATAATGATTTACATAATTATAAGTACAATGCCCTCACTCAACAACATCTGAGTGGCATTCGAGGGCATACTCCTAACAGAGGGTTCGTGATAGTACTTTCAGACCTTTAAATGGTTGGGATTATGCGTCGATCGATTATATCATGTTGGGAGGTCGTTTTTCATCATTTTTGGGCTCGAACAGGGTGTGCTGCGGCACACAACAGTACGGGCTACAACTGCTACCTCATTTCAGCTGCGGGCCACGGCACGCGGATCAGTCAGGCTATATTTCAGCGGGATTTTGGGATAGGGTTTCATTTCTTCTCCTCTCTTCTTCTTCCTCTCGTTTTGGGTGATATAGGGGTGATTTTTGGGCGATTTATCTCAGTGATATCATCCTCCTCAAGTTCTTAGTGCAGATTAACAACATCAATTCATGTTCTTCGTCATTAATCCGAGGTATTTTCTTGATTATCTGGAGTTGACCTTTTTGGGAGTTTTGTTCTTGATTTCGTTTTCCATCCGAATTGATGAATCAATTGGTGTTAGATGTTATTGTTAAACATATCCTATGGATTGTATATCCATATTCCATGTTGGAATTTTGTTTTCATGTTTTGGTCAGTCGATTCGTGTTCTTGGCCATTTTGGGGGAAACCCTTGAACTTTTGTCATTGTTCCTTCAGTTTAGCGGCTTTAGGGCGTGCTATGGAATTCATTTTTATTGTTATTGTTGTCGTTCGTAGTTTATTGTCGCGGGATGTCGTTCGGCGGAGTCGGCAGGTTCGTAGATGGTCCGAGTCTCCTCACTTCGGTCGATTCTCCACGTTTGTGATTATTTGAGGCAAGTAACTTGTCCATACATCTCTTATTTTGTGTATATGATGATTGGTGATTATCTTGGTATGTTTGTTTGATTGTTTGAGATGAACTTTCAAAAGATTCGGTATAGCCTCGTCAAAGACTCACTTTCCAAATGCATGTGTTTTGTGAATGGTGTGGTTTGTGAATGGATAAGTGAACCCTATGAATACACATGGTGTTGTTGTTGTGCTTTGATAATATATATACATATATTATCTCATTTCGGTGCGTTGTGACTTGACAATAGTGTCGTGCTTTGTGTTTGTTGCCTTTGGGTGAATTGTTTGGATATCCTTGGTGTGATATGTTATTTGTGTGAATGTGTGGATATGGTCGAAGATCTATGGTGACACATGGCATGTGACCATGTGGTCAGGATGCAACAAGTGATTGATCCGACCATGAGAGCCTAAGACAATCTACAGTGACACATGGCTTGTGATCATGTGGTCAGGATGCAACAAGTGATTGTTCCAACCGTGTTATGATAAGACCTGCGGTGACATATGGCATGTGATCATATGGTCAGGAGACAACAAGTGATTGATCTAACCGTGAGATGACGTGGCATGTGTTCACGGTGTTATGTATATGATTGGGAATGTGTTTTGCTCACCTCGGGAGGGTCCGGTGAGGCCTCGAGGGAATCCAATGGTATAGCCCTGGATTCACGAGTTGGTGTTGTATTCGTGTGACCAAGATTTGCGTATCTCTGGTGACTATGTTGGGTTGATTTTATGTCCATCGAGGACACATGACGTGGGTTTTGACCCTGTGAATTGTTGTTGGTTTTCTATTTGTGAAAACAAAACCTTTGGGCTGTGACCCCTATTGATTTTTGAAAGAGAACGATTCGATACTCCTAAATTGTTTTCTATTAAAATTCTTGATGGCATTTTAAACCATTTTATAAATTGTTTCCCTTGATTTGTGATCTTTCGATTTTGGAAAGTCCTACGCAACTCTTGCCTCGGGAAGTACTTTTTGGTTCTGTTTGAATCTTAGAGGAATCCTGGTTATTGTTATTCTTGGAATATGATTTGTATGACTCGTATTTGCACTTTATACTTGTACTAGCAAAATAGTGGAATTTTGCTAACCCCGAGTAATCGGGGGGTGGTTGTCTGTTTTGCATTCAGGTTTTGGGGAGCATAATGTTGTGTCAAGAATTAAACACCTCAACAGGCAATCGACACAGACGACCGGCGACCGAGTTTAGAGTCGAATAGACCAAGGCAAACTTGCCGATCGAAGGTCCCAGGTCAAGTCCCAGTGCCGAGCGATCGACATCGAAGGCGATCGTCCCTTGGCACCTCGCGATCAACTCTCGTATCCGGCCAATGGCGACCGCCTCATGCCACGCAAGTCTAGCATCCGTCTAGTCGGCAAAGTCCGAAGCTCGGACAGAGACCCACATGCAGATCCGGAAAAGGCGCCGCAGAACATGGATCGTTGACCCTAGCCTGTCAGCATCTACTCACCTACCGACAGGCCCACCAAAAGGTGCAAAGTGGGACTGCCCGGGACAGCGACTCAGGACGCATGCAGGCTCCTCATTGGACCGCACAGCTGGCTGCCAGCAGCAGCCGCGGACTTCAAGGCAGATAGCCCATGCGCTTAAAGACGATCGCCCCTTATTATATTACAAGGAAGGCGATCGCCCGTCAGAACAGGGAATCTCAGCTCCTATAAATAGAAGACTGCCTACACTTGGACAGCTCTCTGGCTTTTCATATAACTTGTCTTTCACTCTCTTGGAAAAAGCTATACACTTCGGACATCCGTTCATCTCTCACTCTCGGAACCTCTTAATCCTAAGACGACCGACAAAAACGAGAACAAGAACAGACAAAGCTTCGCTCAAGATCTAGATAACTAGGATATTTTGCACTCATTGTATTTGCATCCTTACATTAATATTTGTACTCAAACGTATTCTTATTAATAACATCCCGCGAGAGCATTTAAGCCCGGGCCTAACAAACCCGGCAAATCTTGTGTTATTTCCATTCCCTCGGACGTGCTCTCGCAATTTGCTGTTGCTCAACCATTCCAGCAATATTAATCTTCGGATAATATTTTGGGTAACAATAATTGGCGCTAGAGGAAGGGGATCTAAACCCTCATTTTTATTCCGTCCGTCTCGAAGAACACTTACTGTTCTCAGGGGCACATACCTGAAGAAACACTCACTGTTCTTCAGAGAAAAGCTTTCAGAATCATGACTTCTGCCTCCACATCAAAGAAAGCCGCTGGCCGATCCACCGTACGCCTCATTCCGTCTCAATCCGAGCCCCAGCCTATGGCGGAGGGTAGCCGCGGCGACCCGAGACTCTCGATCCCGCCCCCGAGGGACGGCCCAAGCCTCTCGCTCAATCAGTTCCAAACCGCGGAACAGATCGAAGAGGCCATGGCCATCCTACAGGAGCGACGGAGAGCATTCCACGCACCAGCTATAACCCCCTCGGCCATCCGCCGCGTGAGCAAACGGAAGTTCAAGGGGTTACTGGCCGAGCAATCGCCAGGAGGCCCCGATTCACAAGAAAAGGCATCTGCAAGGCAGGACACCTCCGTTTTCAGCCGCCTAGGCAGCGACCCATCTTGGCGACCGGGGAAATCTGGCCCCAGCCACGAGACGACGGAGCCCGAGTCCGTCACCAGGAGTTCGGCGTACCCAACTCCCAGAATGCAGGCCAACCATATGGCCCCTTGCCGAAGAACCGAGATCGGCGACCGCGGAGTCAGGAGATCGGTACACGATCGCCTTGGCTCCCGCTCCGAAAGCCAAACCACGAGCGACCATGCCACAGCAATGGCCGCGATGCAACGCCAGCTCGACGACATGAAGGCGCTCCTAGAAACTAGGGCAGGCGCCAATAACAAGATCGTCGGGCCGAGCGAGCCACTCGCGGTCCACATCGAGCTTGCGCCCGTGCAGCATAAGATCGCTCCTCCGAAAACACCTGTGTACGAGGGGAGGTCGGATCCCGAGACTCACCTGAGCAAGTTCCGGATCTACATGACCGGGTGCGGGGCATCAGAGGCGACTAGGTGCCGAATGTTCCCGCTAACACTGGGTGACCTGGCCCATAGATGGTACGTCTCATTGCCACCTCGATCCATCAGTTCCTTTGATCAACTTGCGAACAACTTCACATCATACTTCACCACCAAGGTCGCTCGACCAGAAGGTCCCCACCGCATGATGCAAATCAGGCAAGGGGAAGATGAGTCCGATGCAGACTACATCAACTGGGTGGATGAGATAATCCTCAACGGCGAGCCTGTGAGCGACGAGATCACCCTATACTCGGTCCTAGGGGGATTCGACGGTCTTTCGCCTATGTTCAGGCACCTAACGAAGGACATCCCCCCGACCTACGCAATCTTTCGCGCCAAAGCCGCAGACTTTTCTGGCCAGGCAAATGTTATTTTTCCACCTATGAATAACGCGATCGGCAACCGAACGACGATCACCAGTCTTCCAACCCGTTCGCCATTATCAAGCAACATCTTCAAAAACGGAGGACTCGCTCGCCATCTACAGTTCATCATCTAACATGGTGGACTAAGGCACGAGATCGCCTCCCCCGCACAACGTACACCGTCGAGGATCGGCATCTAATATGACGATCCGAGGTAGAAGAGTGCAGCCATGGTCCTGGTGGTCGATGTAACCGACTGCTTCGGCCATGCAAGGTCCCTTTGGGCCACGATCGCCCGCCCTTCATTAAAATACGAGGCCGGCGTAATCTGAGGGCCCTCCAGAACTAATCAGTGGACACGCTCGCCCACCCTCAAAGGTTCATCATCTAACTTGGTGGACCCGGACAATGCGACGCGTCCCTACCCCCATCTCAACGTACACCGTCGAGGGTCGCCATCTTCATGGCGGGCCGAGGTGGAAGCAGAGCTAACAAGCCGCGGACGTGGAGTCGATTAATCCAATGATGCCCCGCGCAAGGACTCCTCCAGACCGAGACCGCACGCCCTTCGTTTAAATACGAGGCGAGGCGCAGCCTAACGGAGGACCCTCACAATAAAATGAGTCATGAGACAGACAATGTCGCTCGCGCACAAGACAAGGTCATAGGCGTCGGTCCATCGAACCCCGCGACTGTGCACGGTTCCTCAGCAACGAAACAATCAGCTTTCTATGAGGGATCGGCCAAAATTTGAAAATTGCAGGTACAAGACCGAAGATAGCTCGCCAATTGTACAGATCGCCCAAGTCCGAAGCCAAAATCCGCGCAACGGTTCGCCCGCCTTTATCCTCAATGATCGCCGGTAAGAACCACCTCACCCCATGTCTTCAACATCAGAGCAAGCTGGGGGGCAATTGTTGTGTCAAGAATTAAACACCTCAACAGGCGATCGACACAGACGAAAGGCGACCGAGTTTAGAGTCGAATAGACCAAGGCAAACTTGCCGATCGAAGGTCCCAGGTCAAGTCCCAGTGCCGAGCGATCGACATCGAAGGCGATCGTCCCTTGGCACCTGGCGATCGACTCTGGTATCCGGCCAATGGCGACTGCCTCATGCCACGCAAGTCCAGCATCCGTCTAGTCGGCAAGGGCCGAAGCTCGGACAGAGACCCACATGCAGATCCGGAAAAGGCGCCGCAGAACATGGATCGTTGACCACAGCCTGTCAGCATCTACTCACCTACCGACAGACCCGCCGAAAGGTGCAAAGTGGGACCGCCCGGGACAGCGACTCAGGACGCGTGCATGCTCCTCATTGGACCGCACAGCTGGCTGCCAGCAGTAGCCGCGGACTTCAAGGCAGACAACCCATGTGCTTAAAGACGATCGCCCGTCAGAACAGGGAATCTCAGCTCCTATAAATAGAAGGCTGCCTACACTTGGACAGCTCTCTGGCTTTTTATATAACTTGGCTTTCACGCTCTTGGCAAAAGCTATACACTTCGGACATCAATTCATCTCTCACTCTCGGAACCTCTTAATCGTAAGACGGCCGACAGAAACGAGAACAAGAACACACAAAGCTTCGCTCAAGAGCTAGATAACTAGGATCTTTTACACTCATTGTATTTGCATCCTTACATTAATTTAGTCAAACGTATTCTTATTAATAACATCTCGCGAGAGCATTCAAGCCTGGGCCTAATAAACCCGGTAAATCTTGTGTTATTTCCATTCCCTCGGACGTGCTCTCGCAATTTGCTGTTGCTCGACCATTCCAGCAATATTCATCTTCGGATAATATTTTGGGCAACAACACATAACATAGGGTTGGCATGAAGGATGATGAAAGATGATCGACACTAATCACATGAGGACCCGTACGATGTCGTATGGGTAGTTGTACTTTATTTCTGTTGCAGTATTTGTTTCCCATTGTACGGCGGTGTGTTGTATTCAAACCCTGCTTGGGCATGTATTGAGATTGAGTTGTATGTATTAATTGAAAGACCAAATCGGTCTACTGAGTCATTTTAGCCTTAAAGGCAATATTTAGATGTTTAATTATTTTTACCAGCCTAGTGTAATATCCGGAATTTCTATTACTATTGTTTAAAGTTATTTTATCCGAGTTATGTTGTACAGCGTGGAATTTGTACAGTATGGGTAAAATAATAGAAGGACCGAGACATCTGTATTGGTATAATTGTCGTACTTGGTCGACAATTGGATGTAAGAAATATATGCATTCAGTATGCCGTATGTTCGTATTCTATATGTTGAAACGTTGGACAAGAATAGCTGAAAATGGCTTAGTGTAACATTATTAGCGCATGCTAATAATCATGAGTAGTGCACGCTATCATGCAGGGTTAGTGCACGCTAAAGGTAAAATCATAGCGTGCGCTAATGCAGTCAGATCGGAAGGAATCTGCGTGTGGACCAGGCCACTTTCGGCGCAAGTTCTGATAAGTCAACGGATGTTTGTAATGTAGTACTAGCGCACGCTAAACCCTAAAGGTTAGCGCACGCTAATAGTATATTGGACAAAAAGGAATCTTATCCTCGTCAGCACTTTCGGCGGGTGGACCAGTCTTCGGAGCATACAGACAAACGAGTCAACTGATATTAGCGCACGCTAAATGCAAGGACTTGCGTACGCTAGAGAGTGTAAGTTACGTATGCTAATGCATGGGCATTATGTACGTAAGCACATGTACGAAGCCAGACTGTAGCCTCTGGACTGTGATAGCGCACGCTAACAAAGTCTGTTAGCGTACGCTAAGGCCGTAGCGCACGCTAAACATAAAGTTTAGCGCACGCTAGTAATATACTTTATAAAAAGGGACAGACGGGTGTTATGAAGCATTTCATCCATTTCTTTCCTTTCACTCGATAGAGAGAGCTCTGGGAGGTACCTGAGGTCCAGAAACACTCCGAGATGATGATCTTTATCAAGATTAAGATAGAAAGCATGGATTAAATCATTATTCTTCAAGTTATTCATGGTTCTTGGAATGAAGTTCAAGTGTTCTTCTTCTTGGTTCGTCTAATCCAGGTAATTTTCATATCCCTTTGATAATAGTTCGTTTTTAAGGATGATTACTTGTGAGAGAACATGTTGGATAATCATGTGGTGATTTTTATAAGACCTAATGGGATTATGATAAGGGTTTTCAGATGTTATGTAAGATTCTTCATGCTAATGGTGATTCGTTAAACTTGATGAGGTTGAATCATGGATTTCCGAATCATGATAATTTCAGTGGTCGATTTAGATGAGTTAAATCATGATATGAGTTTTAATTCCGGCTTTAGTATGATATGATCCTTGTTATCGAGTTGGTTTGATTGTTGATGTTGTTATTGATATAGGGACATTGATATGATCCTTGTGATAGTTATGGTGTTGTTTATCTTCAAGAGATATGGAGATTTATGTCTCCTTTCATTTCGGATTTTGATGTTAAGATGCTATAAGGATATATAATGGTTTTGATTATAAATATAGATAAGATGATTAAAACCAACATTATGATTTTAGTTTCGTATGTTCGTGATAAGATGTGGATCATGATGATGAGATTGAATTTGGAAAATTATTGTTAATCTTGGAGTATGATTTCCTTTTCATTCCGATTCGTAGTCGCAAGTGTTAGTCGATGCTTGGAATGTATGCCTCTGTATAGCATTAGCGCATGCTAAGCCTACTGGCTAGCGCACGCTAACGAGAGTAACTTAGCGCACGCTATGTTAAGGTATTAACGTGCGCTAAGTCAACAGGCAGGGTAGTATATTCTGTTTTGGTTATGAATTCGTGATCGTTTAAGTTGGTTTGATCAGACTTGTGGTTAATCGAGATATGGTTGAGCCGTTGGGTTTGTGAATTGATTTTATCGATTGTTGATTGTTATCGAACTTGTTGTTTATCGAATTACTAGGTTGAGAATATTGATCGGTGATTATAACCGTGTGTTGCGGTCGAGTTCGAGGATGTTCGTGAATTGCTTTGGTCGGGACCGAGGAACTTGTAGATGATAGAAATGGATTTGGTAACATCTTCCTCGTCGTTGCATCGGTATCGAGGTAAGTTATTACTTGCTCAGTTTATAGTATTTAATGAATGGTTTCTGTTTCATTCGGGTATAATTCGTATAGCAATGTTTATAATCGTAATCACAGGAGATTTGGGATTTTAAATCTTATTCGAGTTTTGGGAATCTAAATCATAATGTATATGATTTAATTTTGTTATTGGTATACTTGTATATCGAGGATATATTGTGATAAAGACGAAGATATAAATTATCTGCAATCCGTGATACTTTAGACCGTCGAGTATTAAGGATAATGGTTCGTGATGGTTTAGACATTGAGATCGTTCCCGAAGGACTCGGGGCAAGTACTCTAATCATTTTTATCATTTGTGTCGATCATGTCGTGATACATTCGTGTATCGTTGTTGTCATGCATTTGTGCATTGTTGTTGTCGTGTATTGTGTACTGTTGTTTTGTGCAGTTGTGCATTGTTGTCATATGTCCACCTCGTGTTGGTCCGACGGGATCATCGGGGGATCTATGCTAGCGTGCGCTAGATCATCGAACGGGTTTTCCACCTCGGGTTGTTCTGACGGGATCATCGGGGGATCTAGGCACTAAACGTTGGATCATCGGATTGCCATGTATTGTTGTTGTGCATATGTATATTATAGGTTTGCCATAAGTATACATTGTCGTTATTGTTGTGATCATATTGACGTTGTCATATGAGTATGCATTTGTAGGTCTTGTGTTAGAACCATGTCCGTATGATGTGTTGATCTGATCTCTGATTAGACTGACGTGATGGTAATGGTTTTTCGTATATTGAGGTATGTTCCGTATTTCCTTGGTACTTGTCTTTGATGGACAATCGATTATCGTATTAGAATTGTCGACGTTATCCGATGGATTAAATTGGCCAGAGTTGGTATAATTTCCGTATCGCGAGTTATGATAATGTTTTGAGAACCTTGGGTATTGTTGAGATACCGTACAGATATTTCGGTATTATCTTATTGTGTTGTTAAGGATACTAATTGTGGATTTTCGTAAAGTTACGACAGTAAGATTACATTGGTCGTATTCTTACTTAGTATTTCCATTGATATGTAATTATTGACGTGATGTGATGGTTATCATTTTTGGATATTATGGCTGACCCCGTCGTGGGCTTTCTTTTTAGGTTCTTGGATTATCAAGCTTGTAGCGGTCGTGAAGAGATGAGCTTCCCGGAGGATACTGGCTAGGACATGTATTTGTGTATTGAGCTTCTGATCCGTTGTTGTATTCAGCTGCTAGAGTATTTTAATTGTTTGTCTTTATCCGTTGCGTGAGTATTTTTAAATGTTTTAAATAGATAATACCGTCGTTAGCCTCTTGGACGTTTGTAAATATTTGCGAAAATTTCCTTCAGTCTTGTGGGTTCCATCTCGGGGCCCACGACACTGTAATATTCCCAGTCGGATCTGGGGGTGTTACAGAATATCGTATCGGAGCTTAGGTTGTGAAAACTGTTAGGCGTATTTTTATACGCTTATTTATCATTATTTTGTATTATTTTAGAGAGTGAAATTGTTTAAATGAGCCTTTAATGCCTTAATTTTGTATGTTTGTCAGGAAATTGAAGTCCGGAAGCTAAAACGAGGCGAAACGGGCGAAAACGGCAAATTTTGGCTATGAGCCGCGACACAAGGAAGCAGGGCCGCGGCACAGGAAGACACCCAGCCGGGCACAAAGTAAATTGTACTCTGTGCCGCGGCACAGTCCAGGTGAGCCGCGTGTAATATCCGCAATTTTCGATTTTCGGTAAATTTCTTTTTTTGGTCGGAGTCTGTTTTGACGACTCGCTCATGACCGTTTCGTCATTCTGAGAATGATTAATTCTGCACTTTTTGTCATCCGAGTTCGTTTCGGTGTCGTTTTGTTGAGTTCCGTGCTTTTTAGCGACTTTTCCGCACTTGAGTTCGATTCTTGCGAATCTCGTTCAAAATCATTGCTTCGAGTTTCCCGTAAGTCCGTTTAACTTTGTTAGACGTGTTGTGAACTTCGGTTTGGTTATTTGATCATGTATCGTGATTTCCGGCGTTTTGGGCCATTTTGTAATTTCTTAAAAGTTACGTATCCGTATTCTGTAATTGTTGTCTCGACCGTTTCTTGGTCGCGTATGATTGAATATGGTATTATGTTTTCATTTCGGTCGTTGATGTCGCCCGCGAACTTTTCGCCGTGTTCGCCTGCGGCGCTGTAATCGGTCGCCGAGCCCTAGCGGCTATGGATCGCCGGACGGTTGCGCGATCGCCGGACGATTGCGGCACCGCCGGACGGTGCGGTAGAACCGGCGTAGCGCACGCCACGGCCGGAAGGTCGCGCGCTAACCGGCAGTGTAGCGACGCTACCGGATGGCCTAACGCACGCTAGCGGTCCGACACCGGAGTCCTCGGGGTTCTGAATCGGTCATGCTCGGCAGTGTAGCGCACGCCATCGGACGCCAGCAGACGCTACGGCCGGGCAGTAGCGCACGCTTCGGCCGGCAGTAGCGCACGCTACGGCCGAAAGGTCACAAGACGCTACCCGGCCGAGCGCCTAGTCCGTAAGCTACTTTGCCGCGTTCGGGCCGAGAAGAAGACGCTTAGCTCAAGAAATTAGCGCGCTAGTCCGCCCGAGATAAATGTGGTGAGCAAATACATTTCATTTCGTTTTTCACTTCCTTCCTTCTCCATCCGCGGATGGAGATTTATGGGTGACGAAGCCATATTGTTTAACAACAAATCCATGAAGTTCTTCAGTTCATATCCTTTGATCCAGCGAATCAAGGTAATCTTCCTTAGAACCCTAATTTCGTGAATTTGGGGATTTTTGCATTTTTGTCCGATTCGTTCCGTGTTGTTGATTAATTCATGATGGGTATGATTAATCTTGGTAGTATTCTTGTGTTTAACATCATTTAATCCATTGTTCTTCGTCGAATCGAAGTATATTTCTCGATTTCCTTCAAATTGACTTTTTGGGTGATTTGTCCCCGATCTCGTTTTTCATCCATTTTCGATGGATCGATTATGGTTAAATGATGTTGTTAAACATATTCTATGGATTGCATATCCATGTTCTTGGCCGTTTTGGGGAAAATCCTTGAACTTTCGTCATTTGTTCTTTGAATTCAGCGGCTTTGGGTCGTACTTTGAAATTCATTTTCGTTGTTATTGTTTTCGTTCGTAGTTCATTGTTGTGGATTATCGTTCGGTGGAGTCGGCGAGTTCGTAGTCGGTTCGTGCCAACCTACTTCGGTCGATTCTCCGCGTTGTGTTTATTCGAGGCAAGTACCTTGCCCATACTTTTCTCGTTTTATGGATATGATGATCGGTGGTCGTCTTGATGTGTTTGTTTGGTTATTTGAAATGAATTTTCAAAAGATTTCAGTTTGGCCTCGTTAAAGGCTCTCTTTCAAAACGCGTGTGTGTTTTGTGAACGTTGTGTTTTGGGAATTGATTATGATTTGATTATTTTGAACGTTGGAGGCTTTGATGATATCCTTGTTGTTTAAAAGTTATGGAATCGTGTATTCCGTGTTTAATCTTGTTATTGTGTTTTGAAGAGTTTGATAATGGTGTCGGATTAGTGGCCATCTCTAGTAAGTATTCTTGATGAACTTACATTCTTAGCATATTTGTATTGCATGAGTAACGTGTGTGTGTGTATGCTCACTATGGGTTAGATCCGACGGGGTCTCGGTAGGGGTCCACAGAGGAGTGGATCCGCGAGCTTGCTTTTAACCACTATGGGTTAGATCCGACGGGGTCTCGGTAGGGGTCCACGGAGGGGTGGATCCACGGTTAATTGTGGTGCATTTTGCAAATGTGATTTGACTATGGCATTTCCGGAAATGAGTGCTTTTGAACGGTTTTCATGATTGCATGCATTGACTAAGTGTGTAAGAGGTAAGTTGTTCGTTTGGTCTACTTGGCTAGGATGGCACTAGAGTATTTTGTTGTTTGTTTTAAATTTTTATATGTGGATTTTGATGTTGGGAGACGAACCTTGTGGTCGTTCTTGTGTACTGTGAGTTGATGAGATTTGGGGCTAAAATCCCAAGGGTTTTGTAAAAGTCATTTTACGGATTTGGGGCTAAAATCCCAACGGTTTGGTAAATGTCAGTTTTTGGAAAGTAAACCTTTGGGGCGGTGACCCCTTTTGTCTTTTGGATTTTGAAAAGTAGGATTTGATAATCCTAAATTGTTTTCTATTAAAACTCTCGATGGCATTCTAAACCGTTTTATAAATTACTTCCATTGATTTATGATATTTCGATTTTGAAATGTTTTCTCAAACCCTTGCCTCGGGAATTGCTTTTCGTTTCGTTTGGATCTTTGAGGATCCTTGGTTATTGTTATTCGTGGAATGTGAATTGTATGGCTCGTATTTGCACTTTGTTCTTGCACTAGCAAAACAGTGGAGTTTTGCTAACCCCCGAGTATTCGGGGGGTGGATGTCTGTTTTTGCATTCAGGTTTTGGAGCATAACACAGGGTCGGCACGAAGGATGATGAAAGATGATCGATACTAATCACATGAGAAACTGTACTTTGTTTATTGGTTCAGTTGTACTCTATTTTTCCGCTGCTATATTTTCCCGTTGTACGGGTGTGGTTGTACTTTGACCCCTGCGTGGGCATGAGTTGTATTTGAGTTGTATGTATTTGTTGAAAGACCAAATCGGTCTACTGAGTCATTTTAGCCTGAAAGGCATGGTTGAGTTGTTATATGTCGTTACCAGCCTGGTAGATCCTTGAGGAAAGGTTCTACGGCGTGTAATATCCCTGAGCGGATTGGGGGTGTTACATAAATGGCATCGGAGCTTAGGTTGAGGAAACCTAGGCTGTCGGGTCAAGTCGTGTTGTTTGAGTCTTGTTTCGTCGGATTTTATCTGACTGAGTCGTGTCGCGACGCGTCGTTTGAGTTTGTTGGTCGTGATTAGTATCGTGGGGCGATCATCATCTTCGTGCGACCTGTGGAAGTAAGTCTCCCTTCTTTGTGTTGTGCCTCGTGTGACATGAGCTATTTTTATGATTATTTGTTAAGTGACGGAATCCTCTTGTGGATTTTGATTTCACGATATGTATTTAATCGACTCTCGTATCTGATTTATACGAGGAGTGTCGTCGCTTGTGATGTCTTTTTGTTGTTGTTTTTGTCCGTTGCTGATGATTTTCGAATCGATTTGCACGTTTTACAAGTTCTCTTGTGGAAGCTTTGTGCTTATACACGTTCGACTTGTTCACTAGCCAGTGCGGGAGGGTCCTTAGAGGCCTCGAATGGGGTCAGTGGTTTTGTTCTGAATATGGTATTTTATCGTTTATTTCCGTTTAATGACGTGTATTGTCTTGATTTTAAACCTTTTGATGCGTATGCTAGGAGTTGTTTTAGTGAACGTCGATATGTGTGAGTTTTGGGCATTCTGGCCTATTGGATTTTTGAAAACCTTGAGTATCTTAGAAAAATAAATTTCGAGATATACTTTTCAAATGAGTTATTTTCTTGTGGTACATCCAAGGTGCCGCAATATATTTCAAAAAATTTCTACTTCGAGGACCAAAATGCTTTGAGGTATTTTCAATGTTTTAGAAACATTTTCATTTAGACCCGAGGGTCGAATATTCTGAAAGTTTTCACTAAGAGAAAGTGTCTTCATTCTTATCAAATGCGAAATGGTTCTCCAATGTCTCGATAACAATGTTTCACGTTTGTACTTTTTGAAAGGTGATACTCAAGATCAACCGGTATTCTTCAAATTATTTTCAAAATGAGGTTTTCATTTTTAAAACCTATCCATTCCCGTTTGAGGGCTGGGTATGTGTGTGTGATGTTCGCGTTGTCATTTTGATACTTTCTCCCGAGTATGATCGAATTAGCGGTGTGAGCGTTGAGTCGCTTTCCACACATTGGTTGTGCTAGCCCCTGTGAGAGGCGGAATGTTGGTATTGAATGTTGTCGCATCGTGGCGATTTCTGCGTTGTCGTGTATGTGCGAGCTGTTAGAGCTTGGTATGGTATGACCGTGTGCATCGGTGATCGTTCCGTTATGTGTCGATTGTTTAATGTCTTGTTACCTTGCTCCCGTTTTTGTGAATTTCGTGGACGAGGTCGGAGGTAATGCCCGTACTATTTTGACTTCTGTATTTTCTCTTTCTCCAGTCTATCGATTCGCTCATGTTCGTTGATACTTTATGAACTTGTTCTGTATTTCGGTTTCATCGTCCGAACGAGCTGTGATCTTGTTTTGAGTCGATCTAGTTATCACTGTGACTTTTTCGGGTTCAGTTCGATTCTTGTGAACCTTGTTCGGGAGTGACATCATTTGGTTCTACTAGTTCTTTTATTCGAAGTGGATCAGATTTTGAACTTCTGTATATTCTACTTTGTCGACTCATTTATGTTCGATGACGTTTCTGAGCTTGTACACAACCTTGTTTTTTGTTTATCGAACGAGTGTGGTATCATTTCGGAATAACTCGTTTGTCGTTGTGACTTTTCAATCGCTATTCCCTTTCCTGTGGATCTTATGGGAATGCATGTCTTGTAGTTCTCACCAGATCATCCTCGGAGTTGTTGTTTGAATTTTATTATCCTTCGTGTTTCGGACATGATTGTTCGATTTTTGTTGTCTCGATCGTTTGTTTGTTCAGTTTTTGTTCTCGTTTCGTGATTGTTGAGCGTTCAGGCTCCTTTGTAATTCCCTTAAGTTCGGGAAATTAGTCTCGTTCTCGATCTTCCAACCCTTAGGCAGTGGAATTCCGTATTTGTTCAGCGTTTGGCTCGCGTTTTGATCAATGTACCGTTAGGTTGGTCAATCGTATTGATTTTCGTTCGTTGTGTTTTGCGATTGTTCGTATAATTGACTTGATTGTATTATCCATTTGATGACGCTTGTCACTTTTTGGTTTTATTATATCCCTAACGGTGACGTTGTGTTGGTCGCCGTTGAGCGTGTTTTCACGCCGTATATTCCTTTGCGTTGTTTGTAACATTTCGCCGTTGGGCGTTAGTTACGCATTCTTGTGTATCTCGTTGAGTTTTTCATGGCGGAATATTTCTTCTCCCTACTTGTTTTAAGTTTCGGGACGAAACTTCTTTTAAGGAGGGTAGAATGTAATATCCGCAATTTTCGATTTTCGGTAAATTTCTTTTTTCGGTCGGAGTCTGTTTTGACGACTCGCTCATGACCGTTTCGTCATTCTTAGAATGATTAATTCTGCACTTTTTGTCATCCGAGTTCGTTTCGGTGTCGTTTTGTTGAGTTCCGTGCTTTTTAGCGACTTTTCCGCATTTGAGTTCGATTCTTGCGAATCTCGCTCAAATCATTGCTTGAGTTTCCCGTAAGTCCGTTTAACTTTGTTAGACGTGTTGTGAACTTCGGTTTGGTTATTCGATCATGTATCGTGATTTTCGGGCGTTTTGGGCCATTTTGTAATTTCTTAAAAGTTACGGGTATCCGTATCTGTAATTGTTGTCTCGACCCGTTTCTTGGTCGCGTATGATTGAATATGGTATTATGTTTTCATTTCGGGTCGTTGATGTCGTCCGCGAACTTTTCGTCGTGTTCGCCTGCGCGCTGAATCGGTCGCCGAGCCCCGCGGCTATGGATCGGCCGACGGCACGGATCAAGCCGGACGACAGGGCACCGGCCGGACGGGTGCGGCAGAACCGGCGTAGCGCACGCCATTTACCGTAAGGCTGCGCGCGCTAACCGGCAGTGTAGCGACGCTACCGGATGGCCTAACGCACACTAGCGGTCCGGACAGCTGGAGTCCTCGGGGTTCTGAATCGGCCATGCTCGGCAGTAGCGCACGCCATCTTTGACGCCGCACGCTACGGCCGGGCAGTAGCGCACGCTACGGCCGGAAGGCTGCGACGCTACCCGCCGAAAGCGCCTAGTCCGTATACATCTTGGGTCGCGGCACAGGCCGAGAAGCGCACGCTAGCTCGGCAGCCTAGCGCGCGCTAGTCCGGCCCAGTATAAATGTGGCTGAGCAGTCACATTTCATTTCGTTTCACACTTCCTTCCTTCCTCCGTCCGCAGATGGAGATTCATGGGTGACGAAGCCATGTTGTTTAACAACAAATCCATGAAGTTCTTCAGTTCATAACATCAATCAATCATCCGTTATTATCCTTTGATCCAGCGAATCAAGGTAATCTTCCTTAGAACCCTAATTTCGTGAATTTGGGGATTTTTGAATTTTTGTCCGATTCGTTCCGTGTTGTTGATTAATTCATGATGGGTATGATTAATCTTGGTAGTATTCTTGTGTTTAACATCATTTAATCCATTGTTCTTCGTCGAATCGAAGTATATTTCTCGATTTCCTTCAAATTGACTTTTTGGGTGATTTGTCCCCGATCTCGTTTTTCATCCATTTTCGATGGATCGATTATGGTTAAATGATGTTGTTAAACATATTCTATGGATTGTATATCCATATTTCAACTTGGAATTCCGTTTTCGGGTTTTGATGGGACGAATCGTGTTCTTGGCCGTTTTGGGGAAAATCCTTGAACTTTCGTCATTTGTTCTTTGAATTCAGCGGCTTTGGGTCGTACTTTGAAATTCATTTTCGTTGTTATTGTTTTCGTTCGTAGTTCATTGTTGTGGATTATCGTTTGGTGGAGTCGGCGAGTTCGTAGTCGGTTCGCCAACCTACTTTGGCCGATTCTCCGTTGTGGTTATTCGAGGCAAGTACCTTGCCCATACTTTTCTCGTTTTATGGATATGATGATCGGTGGTCGTCTTGATGTGTTTGTTTGGTTATTTGAAATGAATTTTCAAAAGATTTCGGTTTGGCCTCGTTAAAGGCTCTCTTTCAAAACGCGTGTGTGTTTTGTGAACGTTGTGTTTTGGGAATTGATTATGATTTGATTATTTTGAACGTTGGAGGCTTTGATGATATCCTTGTTGTTTAAAAGTTATGGAATCGTGTATTCCGTGTTTAATCTTGTTATTGTGTTTTGAAGAGTTTGATAATGGTGTCGGATTAGTGGCCATCTCTAGTAAGTATTCTTGATGAACTTACATTCTTAGCATATTAGTATTGCATGAGTAACGTGTGTGTGTGTATGCTCACTATGGGTTAGATCCGACGGGGTCTCGGTAGGGGTCCACGGAGGGGTGGATCCGCGAGCTTCCTTTTAACCACTATGGGTTAGATCCGACGGGGTCTCGGTAGGGGTCCACGGAGGGGTGGATCCACGGTTAATTGTGGTGCATTTTGCAAATGTGATTTGACTATGGCATTTCCGGAAATGAGTGATTTTGAACGGTTTTCATGATTACATGCATTGACTAAGTGTGTAAGAGGTAAGTTGTTCGTTTGGCCTACTTGGCTAGGATGGCACTATAGTATTTTGTTGTTTGTTTTAAATGTTTTATTTGTGGATTTTGATGTTGGGAGACGAACCTTGTGGTCGTTCTTGTGTACTGTGAGTTGATGAGATTTGGGGCTAAAATCCCAAGGGTTTTGTAAAAGTCATTTTACGGATTTGGGGCTAAAATCCCAACGGTTTGGTAAATGTCAGTTTTCGGAAAGTAAACATTTGGGGCGGTGACCCCTTTTGTCTTTTGGATTTTGAAAAGTAGGATTTGATAATCCTAAATTGTTTTCTATTAAAACTCTCGATGGCATTCTAAACCGTTTTATAAATTACTTCCATTGATTTATGATATTTCGATTTTGAAATGTTTTCTCAAACCCTTGCCTCGGGAAGTGCTTTTCGTTTCATTTGGATCTTTGAGGATCCTTGGTTATTGTTATTCGTGGAATGTGAATTGTATGGCTCGTATTTGCACTTTGTTCTTGCACTAGCAAAACAGTGGAGTTTTGCTAACCCCCGAGTATTCGGGGGGTGGATGTCTGTTTTTGCATTCAGGTTTTGGAGCATAACACAGGGTCGGCACAAAGGATGATGAAAGATGATCGATACTAATCACATGAGGAACCGTACTTTGTTTATTGGTTCAGTTGTACTCTATTTTTCCGCTGCTATATTTTCCCGTTGTACGGGTGTGGTTGTATTTTGACCCCTGCGTGGGCATGAGTTGTATTTGAGTTGTATGTATTTGTTGAAATACCAAATCGGTCTACTGAGTCATTTTAGCCTGAAAGGCATGGTTGAGTTGTTATATGTCGTTACCAGCCTGGTAGATCCTTGAGGAAAGGTTCTACGGCGTGTAATATCCCTGAGCGGATTGGGGGTGTTACACCGCGGCACAGAAGAATTAAATGACGCCCAGGCATCCAGCTGAAGGCTCTGTGCCGCGGCACAGATTTAGTGCGCCGCGGCACACTAGGCGGTTTTTGTATGTCCGCGCGGATTTGGGCCGTTTCGAAGCCAGTTTTCGACCTACTCATACGGACGCGATTTGGAGGATGTAAAAGCTATAAATAAGGGTTTAAGACCCTAATTAAGGATCTTGGAGCTTTTATCTTTTGGATCTTAAGCTTGGAATCAGAGAGGAGAGACGGCAGAAGAGGAGGGAAGCAGAAGACTTCAAGAGCACAGGGCGGAAGCCGAAGAACGGAGGAATCCGAGCTTCATCTGCGTTTGATTTTAATGCTTTCATTCATTTCCTCTGTATTTTTATTTATTAGTATGTCAGGCTAAAACCCTAATCTAGAATTTTGATGAAACTTACGTTTTGACGGATTTTGCTTGAGATTATCTAATTAATTACCTTTTTGTTGAGTTTTCCCAATCGTGTTTAATGCTTGCAATTATCTGGATAATAGTTGTATTGATTTAATCATTCAATTCGAATCGGGAGAGGAGAATTGGTGAGGAACTATTGGTGAGAACCGTTTTATTCTGTGAGATAGGAATATACTCATAGGAACTACGTGGCCTTTTGGAGATTTTATGCTTTTCGCCTATTGACGAATTAATTCACCTAGGGATAGAGTGCGTTATTCGCCTTTAGACAAATCTATTGACCTCGGGAGAGGCGGTAGAATATATTAGCAATCTCCGCCTTCAATAGATTGGGAAAATTATTTATTACGGATAATCGAGAGTAAATTCGGATAAACCGATGTGGATTCAGAATCCTAGACTTATTCATCATTTGATTTCCCTTTATTCAAGCTATCGTTTTCTACTGCTTAGTTTTTTAATAACTCTGTTCGTAATTAATTGCAAAAACCATATTCGATTGTTCGAATAAAACTAGAATACACAAAATCGGTAGTTAGTGATTCAGTCCTCGTGGGAACGATACTCACTCATCACTTTATTACTTGTAAACGATAACGTGCACTTGCGTGTAAGAAATATCGCAACAAGTTTTTGGCGCCGTTGCTGGGGACTGAAATTTTACTAATATCGATTTCAGTATTTCTAGTCTTAGTTTGAACGTTTTATTTTATTATTTTTGTGTATTTAATTTTATTTGTTTATTTGTTTTTTTTTCTTTCAGGATCTTTCGTGTAGTGCATGAGAAAACTCGGTAACGAAGGCCTACTACCTTTGGACACCGAGCTCGAGCGCACTCTGAGAAGGAACAAGAAGGAGAAACGAGAATTACAGACGACGGTGATCATGGCTGAGAATATCGAGATTCAAGGAGGAGATAACCATGTGCAGCAAGTGCAACCGGCACTAGCTCTTAGAGACTATGCCATGCCGCAGATCAATGCTAATTTTTCGGGAATTCGGCGTCCCACTATCCAAGCCAATAATTTTGAGATCAAGCCTTCTATTATTTAGATGGTGCAGGCGAGCCAATTCTGTGGATTGCCGAATGACGACCCAAACGCTCATATTGCTTCTTTTCTGGAAATTTGTGACACGTTCAAGAATAATGGTGTCACCGATGATGCTATCCGACTACGGCTTTTCCCTTTCTCTTTGAGGGATAAAGCGAAATTTTGGTTAAATTCCTTACCGTCGGGGTCGATCACAACATGGGCAGAGTTAGCGCAAGCCTTCCTTGCCAAATTCTTCCCACCTTCGAAGACGGCGAGATTGAGAAACGAGATCACCAATTTCGGTCAGTATGATATGGAATCGCTCCACGAGGCTTGGGAGCGATATAAAGATTTGTTACGGAGATGCCCACACCACGGCCTCCGAGACTGGCTTCAAATTCAGACGTTTTACAATGGATTGAGTGCCTCTACCCGCACTCTCGTGGATGCAGCCGCCGGTGGGGCCTTGATGGGAAATATTATGGCCGAGGCACACTCGCTGTTGGAAGCTATGGCCGCAAATGCATATCAATGGCCATCAGAAAGATTGACGCCGAAGCGAGTTATGTAAGTTTCAAGTAATGATCCGATCTCCACATTGTCTGCTCAAGTCTCCGCCTTGACTCAGCAGCTCCAAGCATTTTCGCACGCACCTTCCCCCGTTACCATTGAGACATGCAATTGGTGTAACGGATCTCACCCGAGCGCGGAGTGTCAAGTCGAAAATTCGTTCGAACAACATACGATGGAGCAATCTCAATTCGTGGGAAACGGAAATCGACAAAACAATCCGTACTCCAACACGTATAATCTGGGGTGGCGTAATCATCCCAACTTTTCGTGGAGAAACAGACAGAACTCAAACCAGCCCCCATTCGCTCAGAACCAACAGCAGTCCCCTCCCGCTCCAAAAGTTTCTCTCGAGGAAGCACTTGCGAAATTGGCGGCGAATACGAGTCAATTCATGACCCGTACTGAAGCGACATTGCAAAATCATTCCGCTTCCATTAGAAACTTGGAGGTCCAGCTGGGCCAAATTGCTAATGTGTTGACAGTCCGCCCGGAGGGAGCATTGCCAAGTATAACAGAGACAAATCCTAGAGAGAGTCTAAACGCAATCAGCTTGAGAAGCGGGAAAGAGGTGTTGGACCAGCCCGAGCGGTGAGAAAAGAAAAAGGAAATTGAGGAAAAGAATAATTTAGAGACAGAGGAGTCACAAGATTTGAAACCTTCAATAACGTTGCCGGATAACCCGAAGACATGTGTGCCCCCCGTCCCGTTTCCGCAGAGATTACAGCAGAAAAAGGCGGACAAACAATTTTCTAAGTTCCTTGACGTGTTCAAAAAGCTTCACATTAACATTCCGTTCGCCGAAGCGTTGGAACAAATGCCGAGCTACGCTAAATTCATGAAAGAGATATTGTCGAAGAAAAGAAAACTCGAGGAGTTTGAAACTGTCGCCTTGACGGAGGAATGCAGCGCAATTCTTCAAAAGAAGCTCCCACCAAAATTGAAAGATCCGAGAAGCTTCAACATACCGTGCACCATGGGGAATCTTTCTTTCAATAAGGCACTGTGCGATCTCGGTGCTAGTATTAACCTCATGCCTCTGTCGATTTTTAAAAAGCTGGACATTGGAGAAGCCAAACCGACGATGGTCTCCTTGCAATTAGCGATTCGTTCGATTAAGTATCCGAGGGGACTGATTGAGGATGTTTTGGTAAAGGTGGATAAATTTATCTTTCCAGCGGACTTTATCGTTCTTGACATGGAGGAAGATGAAGATATTCCGATTATCTTGGGACGACCATTTTTGGCGACCGGCAGAACTCTTATTGACGTGGAAAAAGGAGAATTAACTCTGCGGGTTCAAGAGGAGCATGTCACGTTCCAAGTGTTCAAATCTTTTCCATGTCCCGGAAGTGTTGATAAAAGGTCACAAATTGAAAGTGTAGATGCCGTTGAAAGAGGAAAGCACCGAACACATCGTCGGTCGAAAAATTCAGATTCTGTGTCAGATGGTCCAATTTTTAAGAACGATGTAGAACGAGTAGAATTTCTTGAGCACTCAGACAAGTCTGCTGGGGTCATGACGTCATTTTTTAAGGAGGGAAACAAGCCGGAATTCAAACAGATATCTAATCATGAG
This sequence comes from Orobanche coerulescens, assembly GCA_033398695.1. Classification (NCBI taxonomy): domain Eukaryota; kingdom Viridiplantae; phylum Streptophyta; class Magnoliopsida; order Lamiales; family Orobanchaceae; genus Orobanche; species Orobanche coerulescens. Next base: position 72,129,194 of record CM065801.1, read on the forward strand.
AAAAACGGGTGTTTCGGGAAGTTGTTCACGTCGAAACCTTTCCGCAAACAACATTTGATGTCCGAACCGAAAGTCGACCGCAACGACCGATGGTCATAATTTTGAAAACCATATGAACGGTTCGATGAACGGGGCGGAAACCAAATGGAGTTTGCGATAAGCGAACTAATATTTTCAAATAGGTCCGGCTGAAGACTATAAACTTAGCGCTTCTCGGGAGGCAACCCGAGTTCGTAGTTGTAGATTTTTGCGTTTCTTTATTTTTCTTGCATTCTTGATTTTTTTTTTCATCATTTTTGTGCTTCAATTTGCTTCTGCCTCTCGCTTTTAACGTGTTCTTCTCAAAATTCTGTGCAGGAAAGTCCCAAGGGAGAAACTGATGCCTGAGCCGCGGCACAAGTATTGTGAGCCGCGGCACACACAAATCGAAGGAGATGAGCTAAACCCACTGTACCCTGTGCCACGGCACGGCATTAATGAGCCGCGGCACACTTGAGCACTGAGCCGCGGCACACGAAATCTGTGCCGCGGCGCACGACAAAATGAACGAACAGGCAAAACGGAATCAGCATCGGCCGCGGCTCACTTGAGCTGTGCCGCGGCACACTATGCGGAATTGGAAAGGCCAGGTACCTTATAACCCAAAATCGGCTGAACACCCCAGGTAAGTTTTCCCTTCCTGTTCATCTCCCTTGCGCGCGCGACCGGCCGAAACACTCTTCCAGTTTTATTCTTGCGATTTTTTCTTGCACTCTTCACAAAACCAATCAAGGTATGTTCCAATCTCTAATCTCTACTTATTTATGAATTTAAATTTGAAGTTGTGTATGCATTGGATGGATTGAATATTCTTATTTCCTTCAAAAGTTCTAGGATAGTTAATTGGAGGATATGAAGTTTTGATCGATTGTTAATGTTCATCTGTGGTTATGAATGAATGGATAATGTCGTTTGTCATCAGATATGACCCGTGTTGATTGTTTTTGGGGATTGAATGAAGCTTTATTCATATGTGTTCTTCAATTAAAAGGATGCCCTTAAGGTGTTTGATGAATTGTCTAAGTGAAAAATTTTCTTTGTTAAAGCAATCTTTTGAATCTTTGTGCAACGTATTCATTATGAAATTACATTATCCCCAACCCTTACATCATGTTAAACTTGAGAGCTCGTACTTAACTTCCTTTTTGATGATGCAAGCTCATTTATTCACACTCCGCATGATGTAGTCAAGAAGCGTGCAAGCTCACCGGATGATGCCGGCACCAGCTCGTGAGAGGACTGGAGGGGAGTACTTGACCTTTTATTTTTATTGCATATCATATATTGTCTATTGAGGTCAATGTACGTCCTAAGTTTGGGGGGGGGGGTTTACTTTCAGTTGCTACATTCATTGCTGTACTGATTTTGTTGCACTTTTCATTACTTTGCGTTATTTTTTTCGATAGCCTTGCTTGTCTTAATTCTTCTTTATTCGTGAATTTTTCGTGCTTCTATTTGTGTAATACTGATGTTACGACACTGTTTTTCTCTCTGAAGAAACGGTCGAGTTCTAGTCGCGTTGTGGTCAGTGATTTCTGTTTCTGCTTAGTATTCATTTAGGTCCAAAATTTTTTTCGGGATTGTAGAGGTCTTGGCGGATAAGAGAGGATACATACTTGTTTTAAAATCACCGTCGATATGTTTGGTTACATTTTTCGGTTAGTTAGTCGTCCAGTTATATTAGTCGTGTTGGCACTTAGATTGAGTTTAGAGTCGATCAGTTTTTCCCAAAGTCGAGATAATTTTGTTCTATGAAGGGAAGTCTAGTAACTGGGGGTATTCACGTGACCCGTTGTTTACTCTCGCGTAAAACGACGACCCTGATTAGTGATTTAGAAATTTCACATGTGCCGATGATAGGGAGCCTAGTAACCGGGGGTATTCACGTGACCCATTGTTTACTCTCGCGTAAAATGGCGACCTTGATTCGGACATGCGGGAATTATATATTCGAGTTGTTTCTCCACTGTAGAAGGGAACTTAGTAACTAGAAGCATCCATGTGCCCCATGAGTGTCTTTTACGTCAAACAGTTTCCCAATACATGAGAATGGAAGTTCCACCCTAGGATTATCCCGATGAAACATCCCGAGATCCGAACCTAGTGGTCAACTCGAATAAATTTCTTGAGCATATTTATATAAGGGAATACTGTCCGAGGGTTATTTTTTATGAAACTCGTGAAAATTTTGCCATTAGACTGTGGAAAGGGACGAACTAGCTTGTTTATTTTAGCCTTTCATATTGACGGTCGATTTAACTCATGTTTGTTAATCTTTTAGCTGGATTTTCTTCATGAACGAGTAATTAGGACTGAACTTGATTACTTTGTGGAATCAGTGTTCTGAGTGTAGCTCGCTATTACGATACTCATATTATTCAGAGAAACTTTCAGGATAGTATTGATTAGGTAGAGCACTATGAGTTGCACGATTATTCACGACATTCTTTTATTGAAATTAATTCTTTTTGCTTGAGGACAAGCAAAGGCTTAAGTTTGGGGGTATTTGTTAGGCGTATTTTTATACGCTTATTTATCATTATTTTGTATTATTTTGGAGAGTGAAATTGTTTAAATGAGCCTTTAATGCCTTAATTTTGTATGTTTGTCAGGAAATTGAAGTCCGGAAGCTAAAACGAGGCGAAACGGGCGAAAACGGCAAATTTTGGCTATGAGCCGCGGCACAAGGAAGCAGGGCCGCACGGACAGAAGACACCACCTGGCATAAAGTAATCAGACTCGGCCGCGGCATACCTGTGAGCCGCGTACGTAAGAATTAAATGACGCCCAGGCATCCAGCTGAAGGCTCTGTGCCGCGGCACAGATTTAGTACGTCGCGGCACACTAGGCGGTTTTTGTATGTCCCGCCGATTTGGGCCGTTTCGAAGCCAGTTTTCGACCTACTCATACGGACGCGATTTGGAGGATGTAAAAGCTATAAATAAGGGTTTAAGACCCTAATTAAGGATCTTGGAGCTTTTATCTTTTGGATCTTAAGCTTGGAATCAGAGAGGAGAGACGGCAGAAGAGGAGGGAAGCAGAAGACTTCAAGAGCAGAGGGCGGAAGCCGAAGAACGGAGGAATCCGAGCTTCATCTGCGTTTGATTTTAATGCTTTCATTCATTTACTCTGTATTTTTGTTTATTAGTATGTCAGGCTAAAACCATAATCTAGGATTTTGATGAAACTTACGTTTTGACGGATTTTGCTTGAGATTATCTAATTAATTACCTTTTTGTTGAGTTTTCCCAATCGTGTTTAATGCTTGCAATTATCTGGCCAATAATTGTATTGATTTAATCATTCAATTCGAATCGGGAGAGGAGAATTGGTGAGGAACTATTGGTGAGGACCATTTTATTCTGTGAGATAGGAATATACTCATAGGAACTACGTGGCCTTTTGGAAATTTTATGCTTTTCGCCTATTGACGAATTAATTCACCTAGGGATAGAGTGCGTTATTCGCCTTTAGACAAATCTATTGACCTCGAGAGAGGCGGTAGAATATATTAGCAATCTCCGCCTTCAATAAATTGGGAAAATTATTTATTACGGATAATCGAGAGTAAATTCGGATAAACCGAGGTGGATTCAGAATCCTAGACTTATTCATCATTTGATTTCCCTTTATTCAAGCTATCGTTTTCTACTGCTTAGTTTTTTAATAACTTTGTTAGTAATTAATTGCAAAAACCATATTCGATTGTTCGAATAAAACTAGAATACCTAAAATCGGTAGTTAGTGATTCAGTCCTCGTGGGAACGATACTCACTCATCATTTTATTACTTGTAAATGATAACGTGCACTTGCGTGTAAGAAATATCGCAACAAAAACCTAGGCAGTCGGGTCGAGTTGGGTCGTGATTTTGTCGTGCCTTTCGAATTGTCGGTTGACAAGTGTTTCAGCTCTGGGTTTTTGTTATTCACTCGGGCTTGTGCGTTATGTGATTTACCAGTGTGGTACTGGGATTGTTGTAACTTTTCCAAATGGTGTTAACGTGTTTCTTCAGATAGAGTTGTGTTGTGTTCTAGAGTTGAACTGAGTTTGCAAAATGTGTGTTTTGAAAATATCTGTGTCGAGTATTTTCTTGAGTCGAGACATGTGCCAGTATCACGGGGAATCGTCGGCTTCACGATCTGTAAGTATTTGGATTCTTGACTTATATTGAGATTTATTGCCGTTCTAAGTTGATATGCTTTGAGATTCAGCAAATATTATGCGTTACAGTATAAGGTGACAGAGTTGGGACAGGATTGATGATCTTGAGAAGTTATGGTTTAGGAAATCAATATGTCGGTTAGATTTCGGAACAGAGTTACGCATTTGAGAGAAATGCTGTGGATTGTTGAGAAGAACATGTAGTCATGTTAATTCGTTTTGTGATATATGAACTGTTTTTTTAGCATTTCAAAATGATACTTTTCAAAATGAATGTTTTACGAATGCTTTGCCGTAAATGATTTTTGGGCCGAGACCCAATAGATTTTTGAAATAGTTTTATAACTCAGGACTTGAGGTCCGAAAAAGAGTTTCCTACTTTGTAAACTTCTTGTAATGCGGAACGAGATACGGGCTGAGACCCTAATGTTTCAAAAGAAATCTTTTCTGTTTTCTAAAACTCCCGAGATTTGTAAAACACTTTACCAATTGTTTATGCATTTTATTACTACCTTTCGGGGTTTTGATTCGTTTGTTCAAATGAGACTTCTCGGGAAGTCTTTCGTTGTGTTTGATTGATTAATTATTCGATGTTTTGGCATAGCATGGTTGAAGTGATCCAGGATGGATTAATGATTGACGTTGTGAGTCATATGTGGAAAAGGAGTTTTTGGTCGGAGTTTATATTTGAGATTTTGGAAGTCCATCGTGTGGTTTTTCCGATGGAATATCAGTGGATATTGGTGACGAACCGAATTGGTATACAGGAGTATGGATGTAGTCCATCATTTGCATAGTTTTCATTTTAAACTTCGAAATCGTGTGGAATCGAAGGAAACTGTTACCGAATACTTGGCATTAGCGAGTCAGTTTAACTTTTCAAAAAAAATTATTTTGTGGTCTTACGAAAATTTTGTTTTGAATTTTGAAATTTGTGTAAGAACTTTCGAAAATTTGTCTTCTTGACGAGACTATATGATTTCAAACTGGTTTTGAAAATGTGACTAATATACATACGCATTTAGTGCATAGTGCATATCATGATGAAGTTATGAGTGTAACTCACAAACTAGATGAGACATCAGTATGGAACTATGGAAAGAGATTCGAACTTCAGTATGGTAGTTTGGTTATCCAGGGATGATCGGTTGATCGATCAGATAAGAGAAATATGCTGCGTGTTGTAGATTCATGCACAGGATGTAATTTTGGAACTATGGGTTTTATGAAACCGGGACATATGTGCTATTTGATTCCATTGGTATGGTAGTAGCGCGATTTTACCATAGTGATCTTTGAATGATTTCTTTGTAAGTGTAAATTTAGGGATGGTGACCCCATGCTGGTTGTTTTGGATATTGAGTGGTCGTTCCCACTCCTTGTATGAATTGATATGTTCGTCGATTTGCGATTCGTTGTTCGTATGTCGAGGGGAATGTTCGCCGGTCGGGTATGTTTATTGAGATCTACTGTACGTGATTGATTTGTCGTTTTGAGAATGTAATTCTTTCGTATATCTGTTTTTGTGGTTCTGTGTTGACCGTGTTGGAGTTTATCATGGTGATGATATTCTCGATTGCGTTTCGACCTTTGAATTGGTCATATTAGAGTTTATCATGTCAAATGATATTCTCGATTAATTTATGGGTTGATCATTGCTGGTGATCATCTGAGCGTTCAGATTTTGTGTTGATATTTCGAGATTCGTTGCCATTGTGTTGGGCAGTTGTTTCACAGATGTATCGTGTATTATTGATTTGTATCAGGATTTGGACTTGATTGTGTAATCAGGCAGACAGGATTTGAAACGGATAAATTATTCTTCTGAAGATGTTATATTTTTGTTGAAACTCATGGAATTGTGATCGTAAGCGTGTTGAAGCTTTACAGTGAAGTCACTTGCTAATGTCTCAGGAGATCGTCGACTTGGCGCATAGGTAAGTATGCTATTTTGGTTATTCGGTAATAATGATGATTGATCGTTGTCGTGATGGTTTCGGGATATTTTGGTTGAACAGTTTGTTTGTTTTTATGACGGATTGCAAGTTTCGAGGACGAAACTTATTTTAAGTGGTGTAGTATGTAATATCCGGAATTTCTATTACTATTGTTTAAAGTTATTTTATCCGAGTTATGTTGTACAGCGTGGAATCTGTACACTATGGGTAAAATAATCGAAGGACCGAGACATCTGTATTGGTATAATTGTCGTACTTGGTCGATAATTGGATGTAAGAAGTATATGCATTCAGTATGCCGTATGTTCGTATTCTGTATGTTGAAACGTTGGACAAGAATAGCTGAAAATGGCTAAGTGTAACATTATTAGCGCATGCTAATAATCATGAGTAGCGCACGCTATCATGCAGGGTTAGCGCACGCTAAAGGTAAAATCATAGCGTGCGCTAATGCAGTCAGATCGGAAGGAATCTGCGTGTGGACCAGGCCACTTTCGGCGCACGTTCTGATAAGTCAACGTATGTTTGTAATGTAGTACTAGCGCACGCTAAACCCTAAAGGTTAGCGCACGCAAATGGTATATTGGACAAAAAGTAATCTTATCCTCACAAGACTTTCGCGGGTGGACCACTTCTGAGCATAAAGACAAACGAGTCAACCGATATTAGCGCACGCTAAACGCAAGGACTTGCGACGCTAGAGAGTAAGTTACGACGCTAATGCATTGGCATTACGACGTAAGCACATGTACGGCCGACTCTAGCCTCGGATCGCGATAGCGCACGCTAACAAAGCCGCTAGCGCACGCTAAGGCCGTAGCGCACGCTAAACATAAGGTTTAGCGCACGCTAGTAATATAATTTATAAAAAGGGACAGACGGGTGTTATAAAGCATTTCGTCCATTTCTTTCCTTTCACTCGATAGAGAGAGCTCTGGGAGGTACCTGAGGTCCAGAAACACTCCGAGATGATGATCTTTATCAAGATTAAGATAGAAAGCATGGATTAAAGCCTTGTTCTTCAAGTTATTCATGGTTCTTGGAATGAAGTTCAAGTGTTCTTCTTTTTGGTTCGTCTAATCCAGGTAATTTTCGTATCACTTTGATAGTAGTTCGTTTTTAAGGACAATTACTTGTGAGAGAACATGTTGGATAATCATGTGGTGATTTATATAAGACCTAATGGGATTATGATAAGGGTTTTCAGATGTTATGTAAGATTCTTCATGCTAATGGTGATTCGTTAAACTTGATGAGGTTGAATCATGGATTTCTTAATCATGATAATTTCAGTGGTCGATTTAGATGAGTTAAATCATGATATGAGGTTTAATTCCGGCTTGAGTGTGATATGATCCTTGTTATCGAGTTGGTTTGATTGTTGATGTTGTTATAGATATAGGGACATTGATATGATCCTTGTGATAGTTATGGTGTTGTTTATCTTCATGAGATATGGAGATTTATGTCTCCTTTCCTTTCGGATTTTGATGTTAAGATGCTATAAGGATATATAATGGTTTTGATTATAAATATGGATAAGATGATTAAAACCAACATTATGATTTTAGTTTTGTATGTTCGTGATAAGATGTGGATCATGATGCTGAGATTGAATTTGGAAAAGTTATTGTTAATCTTGGAGTATGATTTCCTTTTCATTCAGATTCGTAGTCGCAAGTGTTAGTCGATGCTTGGAATGTATGCCTCTGTATAGCATTAGCGCACGCTAAGCCTACTGGCTAGCGCAGGCTAACGAGAGTAACTTAGCGCACGCTACGTTAAGTTATTAACGTGCGCTAAGTCAACAGGCAGTAGTATATTCTGTTTCGATTATGAATTCGTGATCGTTTAAGTTGGTTTGATCAAACTTTTGGTTAATCGAGATATGGTTGAGCCGTTGGGTTTGTGAATTGATTTTATCGATTGTTGATTGTTATCGAACTTGTTGTTTATCGAATTACTAGGTTGAGAATGTTGATCGGTGATTATAACCGTGTGTTGCGGTCGAGTTCGAGGATGTTCGTGAATTGCTTTGGTCGGAACCGAGGAACTTGTAGATGACGGCAATGGATTTGGTAACAGCTTCCTCGTCGTTGTATCAGTATCGAGGTAAGTTATTACTTGCTCAGTTTATAGTATTTAATGAATGGTTTCCGTTTCATTCGGGTACAATTCGTATAGCAATGTTTATAATCGTAATCACACGAGATTTGGGATTTTAAATCGTATTCAAGTTTTGGGAATCTAAATCATAATGTATATGATTTACTTTTGTTATTAGTATACTTGTATATCGAGGATATATAGTGATAAAGACGAAGATATGAATTATCTGCAATCCGTGATACTTTGGATCGTCTAGTATTAAGGATAATGGTTCGTGATGGTTTAGACATTGAGATCATTCTCGAAGGACTCGGGGCAAGTACTCTAATCATTTTTATCATTTGTGTCGATCATGTCGTGATACATTCGTGTATCGTTGTTGTCATGCATTTGTGCATTATTGTTGTTGTGTATTGTGTACTGTTGTTTTGTGCAGTTGAGCATTGTTGTCATGTGTCCACCTCATGTTGGTCCGACGGGATCATCGGGGGATCTATGCTAGCGTGTGCTGGATCATCGGACGGGTTTTCCACCTCGGGTTGGTCTGACGGGATCATCGGGGGATCTAGGCAGTGAACGCTGGATCATCGGATTGCCATGTATTGTTGTTGTGCATATGTATATTATGGGTTTGCCATAAGTATACATTGTCGTTATTTTTGTGATCATATTGACGTTGTCATATGAGTATGCATTTGTAGGTCTTGTGTTAGGACCATGTCCGTATGCTGTTTTGATCTGATCTCGGATTAGACTGACGTGATGGTAATGGTATTTCGTATCTTGAGGTATGTTCCGTATTTCCTTGGTACTTATCTTTGATGGACAATCGATTATCGTATTGTAATTGTCGACGTTATTCGATGGATTGAATTGGCCAGAGTTGGTATAATTTCCGTATCGCGAGTTATGATAATGTTTTGAGAACCTTGGGTATTGTTGAGATACCGTACTGATATTTCGGTATTATCTTATTGTGTTGTTAAGGATATGAATCGTGGATTTTCGTAAAGTTACGACGGTAAGATTACATTGGTCGTATTCTTACTTAGTATTTCCATTGAAATGTAATTATTGACGTGATGTGATGGTTATCATTGTTGGATATTATGGCTGACCCCGTCGTGGGCTTTCTTTTTAGGTTCTTGGATTATCAAGCTTGTAGCGGTCATGAAGAGATGAGATTCCCGGAGGATACTGGCTAGGACATGTATTTGCGTATTGAGCTTCTGATCTGTTGTTGTATTCCACTGCTAGAGTATTTTAATTGTTTGTCTTTATCCGCTGCGTGAGTATTTTGAAATGTTTTAAATAGATAATACCGTCGTTAGCCTCTTGGACATTTGTAAATTTTTGCGAAAATTTCCTTCAGCCTTGTAGGTTCCATATCGGGCCCCACGGCGCTGTAATATTCCCGGTTGGATCTGGGGGTGTTACACCTGGTAGATCCTTGAGGAAAGGGTCTACGGCGTGTAATCTCCCTGAGTGGATTGGGGGTATTACAAAAATGGTATCGGAGCTTAGGTTGTGGAAACCTAGGCTGTCGGGTTGAGTTGTGTCTGTCAAGTTTTGTCTCGTCATATTTTGTCTGACTGAGTCGTGTCGCGATGCGTCATCTGAGTTTGTTGGTCCTGATTAGTATCATGGGGCGATCATCATCTTCGTGCGACCTGTGGATGTAAGTCTCCCTTCTTTGTGTTGTGCCTCGTGTGACACGAGTTACTGACATGATTATGTGTTAAGTCATGGAATCCTTATGTAGATTTTTGGTTTCGTAATATGTGTTTATTCGACTCTCATATTTACTGGAATTCATTTTCATTGTTATTGTTGTCGTTCGTAGTTTATTGTCGCGGGTTGTCGTTCGGCGGAGTCGGCGGGTTTGTAGACGGTTCGAGTCTCCTCACTTCGGTCGATTTTCCACGTTTGTGATTACTTGAGGCAAGTACCTTGTCCATACATCTCTTGTTTTGTGGATATGATGATTGGTGATTATCTTGGTATGTTTGTTTGGTTGTTTGAGATGAACTTTCAAAAGATTCGGTTTAGCATCATCAAAGGCTCACTTTCATAATGTATGTGTTTTGTGAATGGTGTGGTTTATGAATGGATAAGTGAACCCTATGAATACACTTGGTATTGTTGTTGTGCTTTGATAATATATATACATATATTATCTCATTTCGGTGCGTTGTGATTTGACAATTGTGCCTTTGGGTGAATTGTTTGTATATCCTTGGTGTGATATGTTATTTGTGTGAATGTGTGGATATGGCCGAAGGTCTATGGTGACACATGGCATGTGACCATGTGGTCAGGATGAAACAAGTGATTGATCCGACCGTGAGAGCCTAAGACAATCTACGGTGACACATGGCTTGTGATCATGTGGTCAGGATGCAACAAGTGATTGTTCCAACCGTGTTATGATAAGACCCGTGGTGACATATGGCATGTGATCATATGGTCAAGAGACAACAAGTGATTGATCTAACCGTGAGATGACGTGGCATGTGTTCACGGTGTTATGTATATGATTATGAATGTGTTTTGCTCACCTCGGGAGGGTCCGGTGAGGCCTCGAGGGAATCCAATGATATAGCTCTGGATTCACGAGATGGTGTTGTATTCGTGTGGCCAAGATTTGCATATCTTGGGTGACTATGTTGGGTTGATTTTATGTTCGTCGAGGACACGTGACGTGGGTTTTGACCTTATGAATTGTTGTTGGTTTTCTATTTGTGAAAACAAAACCTTTGGGCTGTGACCCCTATTGATTTTTGAAACAGATGGATTCGATAATCCTAAATTGATTTCTATTAAAATTCTCGATGGCATTTTAAACCATTTTATAAATTGTTTCCCTTGATTTGTGATCTTTCGATTTTGGAAAGTCATACACAATTCTTGCCTAGGGAAGTACTTTTTGGTTATGTTTGAATCTTAGAGGAATCTTGGTTATTGTTATTCTTGGAATATGATTTGTGTGACTCGTATTTGCACTTTGTACTTGTACTAGCAAAATAGTAGAATTTTGCTAACAACGAGTAATCGGGGGGTGGTTGTCTGTTTTGCATTCAGGTTTTGGGGAGCATAACATAGGGTTGGCATGAAGGATGATGAAAGATGATCGACACTAATCACATGAGGACCCGTACGATGTCGTATGGGTAGTTGTACTTTATTTCTGCTCCAGTATTTGTTTCCCGTTGTACAGCGGTGTGTTGTATTCAAACCCTGCTTGGGCATGTATTGAGATTGAGTTGTATGTATTAATTGAAAGACCAAATCGGTCTACTGAGTCATTTTAGCCTTAAAGGCGATGTTTAGATGTTTAATTATTTTTACCAGCCTTGTAGATCCTTGAGGAAAGGGTCTACGGCGTGTAATATCCCCGAGTGGATTTGGGGTATTACAAAAATGGTATCGGAGCTTAGGTTGTGGAAACCTAGGCTGTCGGGTCGAGTTGTGTCTGTCAAGTTTTGTCTCGTCGGATTTTGTCTGACTGAGTCGTGTCGCGACGCGTCATCTGAGTTTGTTGGTCGTGATTAGTATCATGGGGCGATCATCATCTTCGTGCGACCTGTGGATGTAAGTCTCCCTTCTTTGTGTTGTGCCTCGTGTGACACGAGTTACTGGTATGATTATGTGTTAAGTGATGGAATCCTTATGTAGATTTTTGGTTTCGTGATATGTGTTTATTCGACTCTCATATTTACTGGAATTCATTTTCATTGTTATTGTTGTCGTTCGTAGTTTATTGTCGCGGGTTGTCGTTAGGCGGAGTCGGAGGGTTCGTAGATGGTTCGAGTCTCCTCACTTCGGTCGATTCTCCACGTTTGTGATTATTTGAGGCAAGTACCTTGTCCATACATCTCTTGTTTTGTGGATATGATGATTGGTGATTATCTTGGTATGTTTGTTTGGTTGTTTGAGATGAACTTTCAAAAGATTCGGTTTAGCCTCATCAAAGGCTCACTTTCATAATGCGTGTGGTTTGTGAATGGTGTGGTTTGTGAATGGATAAGTGAACCCTATGAATACACTTGGTGTTGTGGTTGTGCTTTGATAATATATATACATATATTATCTCATTTGGGTACGTTGTGATTTGACAATGGTGTCGTGATTTGTGTTTGTTGCCTTTGGGTGAATTGTTTGGATATCCTTGGTGTGATATGTTATTTGTGTGAGTGTGTGGATATGGTCGAAGGACTACGGTGATACATGGCATGCGACCATGTGGTCAGTATGCAACAAGTGATTGATCCGATCGTGAGAGCCTAAGACAGTCTACGGTGACACATAGCTTGTGATCATGTGGTCCGGATGCAACAAGTGATTGATCCAACCGTGTTATGATAAGACCTGCGGTGACATATGGCATGTGATCATATGGTCAGGAGATAAAAAGTGATTGATCTAACCGTGAGATGACGTGGCATATGTTCACGGTGTTATGTATATGATTGTGAATATGTTTTGCTCACCTTGGGAGGGTCCGATGAGGCCTCAAGGGAATCCAATGGTATTCATGTGGATTCACGAGTTGGTGTTGTATTCATGTGACCAAGATTTGTGTATCTTGGGTGATTATTTTGTGTTGATTTTATGTCCGTCGAGGACACGTGACGTGGGTTTTGACCCTGCGAATTGTTGCTCGTTTTCTATTTGTGAATACAAAACCTTTTAGTTGTGACCCTTGTTGATTTTGGAAAGAGAATGATTCGATAATCCTAATTTTTTTTTCTATTATAACTCTCGATGGCGTTTCCCTTGATTTGTGATCTTTCGATTTTGGAAAGTCTTGCTCAACTCTTGTCTCGGAAGTACTTTTTGGTTATGTTTGAATCTTGGAGGATTCATGGTTATTGTTATTCTTGGAATATGATTTGTATGACTCATATTTGCACTTTGTACTTGCACTAGCAAAATAGTGGAATTTTGCTAACCCCCGAGTAATCGGGGGTTGGTAGTCTGTTTTGCATTCAGGTTTTGGGGAGCATAACACAGGGTTGTCATGAAGGATGATGAAAGATGATCGACACTAATCACATGAGGACCCGTACGATGTCGTATGGGTAGTTGTACTTAATTTCCGCTGCAGTATTTGTTTCCCATTATAAGGGGGTGTGTTGTATTCGACCCCTGCGTGGGCATGTATTGAAATTGAGTTGTATGTATTAATTGAAAGACCAAATCGGTCTACTGAGTCATTTTAGCCTTAAAGGCGATGTTTAGATGTTTAATTATTTTTACCAGCCTGGTAGATCCTTGAGGAAAGGGTCTACGGCGTGTAATATCCCTGAGTGGATTGGGAGTGTTACATAAATGGTATCGGAGCTTAGGTTGTGGAAACCTAGGCTGTCGGGTCGATTTTTGTCTATCGAGTTTTTTCTCGTCGGATTTTGTCTGACTGAGTCGTGGAGCGACGCGTCATCTGAGTTTGTTTGTCGTGATTAGTATCGTGGGTCGATCACCATCTTCGTACGACCTGTGGATGTAAGTCTCCCTTCTTTGTGTTGTGCCTCGTGTGACACGAGTTACTGGTATGATTATGTGTTAAGTGATGGAATCCTTATGTAGAATTTTGGTTTCGTGATTTGTGTTTATCCGACTCTCATATTTACTAAAATTCATTTTCATTGTTATTGTTGTCGTTCGTAGTTTATTGTCGCGGGTTGTTGTTCGGCGGAGTTGGTGGGTTCCTAGACGGTTCGAGTCTCCTCACTTCGGTCGATTCTCCGCGTTTGTGATTATTTGAGGCAAGTACCTTTTCCATGCATCTCTTGTTTTGTGGATATGATGATTGGTGATTATCTTGGTATGTTTGTTTGATTGTTTGACATGAACTTTCAAAAGATTCCGTTTAGCCTCGTCAAAGGCTCACTTTCAAAATGGGTGTGCTTTGTGAATGGTGTGGTTTGTGAATGGATAAGTGAACCCTATGAATACATTTGGTGTTGTTGTTGTGCTTTGATAATATATATACATATATAATCTCATTTTGGTGCGTTGTGATTTGACAATGGTGTCGTGCTTTGTGTTTGTTGCCTTTAGGTGAATTGTTTGGATATCCTTGGTGTGATATATTATTTGTGGTGAATGTGTGGATATGGTCGAAGTTCTACGGTGACACATGGCATGTGACCATGTGGTCAGGATGCAACAAGTGATTGATCTGACCGTGAGAGCCTAAGACAATCTATGGTGACACATGGCTTGTGATCATGTGGTCAGGATGCAACAAGTGATTGATCCAACTGTGTTAAGATAAGACCTGCGGTGACATATGGCATGTGATCATATGGTCAGGAGACAACAAGTGATTGATCTAATTGTGAGATGACGTGGCATGTGATCACGGTGTTATGTATATGATTGTGAATGTATTTTGCTCACACCGGGAGGGTCCGGTGAGGCCTCGAGGGAATCCAATGGTATATCCCTGTATTCACGAGTTGGTGTTGTATTCGTGTGACCAAGATTTGCGTATCGTGGGTGATTATGTTGTGTTGAATTTATGTCCGTCGAGGACACGTGACGTGGGTTTTGACCCTGTGAATTGTTGTTGGTTTTCTATTTGTGAAAACAAAACCTTTGGGCTGTGACCACTGTTGATTTAGGAAAGAGAATGATTCGGTAATCCTAAATTTTTTTCTATTAAAACTTTCGATGGCATTTTAAACCATTTTATAAATTGTTTCCCTTGATTTGTGATCTTTCAATTTTGAAAAGTCTTACTCAATTCTTGCCTCGGGAAATACTTTATGGTTATGTTTGAATCTTGGAGGATTCCTGGTTATTGTTATTCTTGGAATATGATTTGTATGACTCGTATTTGCACTTTGCACTTGCACTAGCAAAATAGTGTAATTTTGCTAACCCCCGAGTAATCGGGGGGTGGTTGTCTGTTTTGCATTCTGGTTTTGGGGAGCATAACACAGGGTTGGCATGAAGGATGATGAAAGATGATCGATACTAATCACATGAGGACTCGTATGATGTCATATGGGTAGTTGTACTTTATTTTCGCTGTAGTATTTGTTTATCATTATACGGGGGTGTGTTGTACTTTATTTTCGTTGTAGTATTTGGCTACAGTAAAGAAGATGTAAGTACTTAGGGAATGTAAAATACATTCCAACATGTTTTAGACTTATACTTTTAAACTGTTGTGAGATAAGTCTTTCTTTATTCATGAAGTATTCATGTTTTCAAAGGAGTATTTAATGCTTATAGGGCAGCATTTAATGCAGCCGAAAAGACTATGGACTGAAGAGCATTTAATGCTGATAAAAAAAAGGTCTGGAGCATTATATGCGTATATCTTTAATTCAAACATTCTGCAACCGCCAATCCGATATGTCCACATCTCACCAATTGGCCAATGTGTGACGCCCAGATTTTCACACATGTATTTATTTTCTAATTTATAGAAAGCGCATGAAAATTTTAATGTCCAACAATTTATTTACGAATTTTATTTAGTTTATTAAATAAGGTCAAATTTCCTTATTTGCATATCATGTTAAAATATTTTAGTTCACACTTCAGGCTCAAGTCCAAGCTCTCGTGTTATTATAGTTAAATAATGTCTATTTTAAAAATAGTCCAAAATTATTTAATGGCCCAACTAATAATGATTTAAATATATTTTATTTTAAGTCCAATTTAATGAGTTGGACCAAGTCTTTTTTCCTAGCTAACTAAAATTCTACCCTAAACCTAATTTTAATCTCCAGTATAAACACTCTATTTTTTACTCCTCATAATACACATTACAATTCTTTTTTTCTCCTCGTTGAGAATCGGCTACCTAACTCTGCCTGTGGGTGTCTTCTTGACATCCATTGCCGGTCCCAAGCCCTAATAAAAGAGGAGGGTTGCGGTAGGTTAGTGGCAGCCAGCGTAAAACTCGTCACATTCCATGGACATGAATCAAACTTTGAAAATCGTTGGGGCGTCTCCTCAGAAGCAACGCACTGCATTTCATAGGCCCGGGTGTAGTGATAAGTATGCGAGGGTTGCTAGGTCGTCGCCCAGAAGTGGCGCGCCACCTTTACATCTAAGGGTGGTGTCAAATGAGCAAGGATGCGCTATACTTCATAGGCCCGGGTGTAGTGGAAAATATGCAAGGGTTGCTAGGTCGTCGCTCGGAAGCGGCGCACCACCTCGAAGTATGGGTGTGGTGTCTAATGTGCAAGAATCCTTGCAGCGTGGATGGGGACAGACAGAGAAGTTAGTTCTTGCGGCTAGTAAGGGTAGTAAGATGCGGTTTGGAACTTGGAACGTTGGCTGTTTGACGGAGAGATCAGCAGAAGTGGGGGAGGTTATGAAAAGGAGGAGAATTCACATAATGTGTCTACAAGAGACTAAGTGGGTTGGAGAGAAGGCGATAGTGTTATCTCCTTGGGGTTATAAGATTTGGTACTCTCGAAAGGATGGAAGTAGAAATGGAGTGTGTATCGTCATTGATAAAGAATTCATTGATGATGTGGTGGAAGTGTCAAGAAAGAGCGATAGAATAATGAGTATTAAGCTTGTGATAGGGGATGAGTTTCTAACTATCATAAGTTCTTATGCACCACAAGTAGGATTGGATGCATCGATCAAACAAGAATTTTGGGAAGATTTGGAAGAGGTTGTCGAACGAATTCCTATGGGTGAGAAATTGATCATTGGTGGTGACCTCAATGGGCATGTCGGTGTTGGCAGATATGGCTTTGAGAGCATTCATGGTGTCTTTGGTTTTGGGGACAGGAATGAAGCAAGAAATGCTATATTGAATATCGCATTAGCTCATGACTTGGGTATTATGAACGCTTGGTTCGAGAAAAGGGACTCTCATTTGGTGACATATAGAAACGGAGGTAATGCAAGTCAGATTGATTTCTTTTTAGTAAGGAATGTTTGGAGGAAAAGTTTTACTAATTACAAGGTGATACCCGGTGAGAGTGCTGCAACGTAGCATAGGGTTGTGGTGCTTGACTTTCGAGGTAAGATGCACTTAAGAAAGAGAAGACCACAAGATAACCCTCGAATTAAGTGGTGGAAGCTCCAAGGGGAGAGTCGACATACTTTTGTGGCTAATATTGCTGATAGTGGTATTTGGTCTGATTGCACGGAGATGGATATAGATTTGATGTGGAACTTATTGGAGCATAACATAAAGGAAGTTGCAAAAGAAGTCCTAGGAGAATCTAAAGGAAACAGACCATCAAGTAAGGACACATCTTGGTGGAATGATGAAGTTAAGCAAACGATAAAGACCAAACGTGAATGTTATAAGGTACTGGGTAAATGCTCGAGCGATGAGAATTATGAGAAGTACAAGAGAGCTCGAACAGAAGCTAAAAAGGCAGTGCGAAATGCCCGATCAAAGGTAAATCAAGAATTATATGCAAGATTAGGTACTAAATAAGGGGAAAAAGATATCTATAAACTTGCTCGAATGAGAGAGAAGAAGACACGAGATATTGAAAAAGTTAAATGTGTAAAAGATACTAACAAAAAAGTTTTGGTTCAAGATAAAAGAGAGATGGAGGTCATACTTTGATACCCTATTCAATGACCATCAAGAACAAGATATTGGGAATTTAAACATCCCCTCAAGTATGGTTAAACGAGAGTTTAAGAGAAGAATTCAAAAGGGTGAAGTGACAATTGCATTGAAGAAGATGGGGTCAAAGAAAGCACAAGGACCAGATGGTAAACCTATTGAAGTTTGGAGGTGTTTGGGGGAGAGAGGGATCGAATGGGTAACTATGCTTTTCAATAAGATTTGGAGAAGCAATAAGATGCCATCAGCATGGAGGAAAAGTATTCTCGTCCCTTTGTATAAGAACAAAGGTGATGTTCAAGATTGTTCTAATTATCGTGGAATTAAACTAATGATTCATACCATGAAGTTGTGTGAACGAGTGATTGAACAAAGGATCAGGAAATGTGTGAAGATAACAGAAAATCAGTTTGGATTTATGCCTAGAAGATCGACCATGGGAGCAATTTATCTTATCCGGCAGTTGATGGAACATTATCGAGATAAAAAGAAAGATCTGCATATGGTTTTTATTGATTTATAGAAGGCATATGATAAAGTACCAAGATAAGTATTTTGGTGGGCCGTAGCAAAGAAGGGTGTATCGCGGAAATATATTGACATTATAAAGGACATGTATGAGGGAGCTAGTACAAGTATACGTACTAATGATGGGAGGATAGAAGAATTCCCTATTACGATTGGGGTGCATCAAGGATCTACTCTTAGTCCTTTTCTCTTTGCCATAGTCATGGACGAATTGACAAGAGAAATTCAAAATGACGTTCCGTGGTGTATGATGTTTGCAGATGATATTATGTTGATTGATGAAACGAAGGTTGGAGTGCAACAGAAATTGGAACTTTGGAGGGATACTTTGGAAGCTCGAGGCTTTAGGCTGAGCAGAAGTAAGACTGAATATATGTAGTGTAGGTTTAGCGAAAACAGTGATAGAGAGTCGGGGATGATCACATTTGATGAGAAAGTTGTTTATGGATCCACTTTCTTTCGGTATCTTGGATCTATTATCCAAACGAATGGAGTGCTAGATGGCGATGTGGCTCACGGAATAAAGGCAGGGTGGTTGAAGTGGAAGAGTGCCACAGGGGTTTTATGTGATCCTGACATGCCTCATAGAATAAAAGGTAAATTTTACCGCACAGAAATTAGGCATGGGCTGTTATATGGCACCGAGTGTTGGGCTGTAAAATAGTGTCATGTTCAAAAGATGAATGTGGCGGATATGCGTATGCTATGATGGATGTGTGGTCATACAAAAAAGGATCGGCTCATAAATGAGGTGATTAGAGAGAAGGTAAGAGTTGCGTCTATAGAAGACAAGATGATGGAGAATCGATTACGATGGTTTGGTCATGTGAGAAGAAGACCTGTTGATGCCCCAGTGAGGAGGCTAGAAAATTGCGGAACAAGTAATGTTATGAAAGGTATAGGAAGACCCAAGAAAACTTGGATAAAGATGATTAAAAACGATATGCAGTTTCTTGGAATTGGAGAAAGTATGGCGATGGAGATGCAAATGTGGCAGGAAAGAATACAGATGGTGGATGGAATCTGATTTATTTTTTTTAATCTGTATTTTCATTCCTATTTTCTTTTATTCCATGTTATATTTTAATTTATTTTTTCAGGATTTTTCATTTTTTTTTCCTTTTTTTTTAACATTCATTCTCTTTTTCATTTGCTTTTTTCTCTACTTTTTTCCCTCTTATTTCCTTTTATGTTATTTATGTAACGATTATTGATGGTTTCAAACTTTGATTCATGTTAGACGACCCCAAATCATTTTGGGACTAAGGCTTATATGTTGTAGATGTTGTTGTTGGGAATCGGCCACCTAAAACCATCTCGTGCAAATGTCCGAGACTTCATCTCCTACAAGTCTTCTTCTCTTCCAACAAGAAGGTAATCAAATTCCTTTTCATTTGCTTAGACGTCATCCTTATATTTTTTAACTGCTGGATAATCCTATCTATATGTTAGCCCTTTAAATACAAAATCAAAACCCATCACCATTAGTTCTGCAGACTCAAAAAAAAAAATCAAAACAACCCAAAAGCCTCTTCTCTGCAAAAAAGATTATATATATATATATATATATATATATATATATATATATATATATCAGCCGACCACAAGCAAAAAGAAGATTGAGTCTACAAATGCAAACCTTCAAACTCGCCGAAGCACAATTCACAGCCTCTTTTCTGTTGCTAACCCATCACCGATCACTTCATTCTCTTACAGGCCGTGACGGCCCTTTGATTGTATGGGTGGGTGCGTCGTTGATGATGTTTTTGAATGTTTGTTGGTGTTTGTGTGCGTGCTTTCCGATGTGGGTGTGTGTATGGGTTAATTTCTGACCGGTTTCAGAGTGAGAGAGGGAGAGACAAATAGGTTGATGCGAGAGAGAGGATATGTCGAAATTAGTCTCTATGACATCTCATGGGAAAAAATGGGTTTATTTTTATATTGCAAGTTTTAGTTAAACTCGATTTCAGCTTCTTCAAGTTAACTTCCAATGTTCTAAAATCACTCATTTTTCTTTACCATCATGTTGACCCTATTCGGCGATGCTAACCTTATGTGGACCAGCATGGCCAATGCTATTAGGAGAGTGGGCGAGAAGGTGGTAGGGGTTTCTTCGGGCAGGTCTAGTGGACCTAGGGAGGCTTGGTGGTGGAATGAGGAGGTCCAAAACAAGGTTAAGGCAAAACAAGCGCTATTTAAGGAGCTTTTGTCGGTTAGTGCTGGGGAGGATAGAATCTTGAAGATTGTAGGGTACAAGGTGGAGAAAAGAGAGGCTAAGAAGGCAGTGGATAAGGCTAAATGTGAGGCTTACGAGGAGATGTACAAGCGCCTAGACACCAAAGAAGGAGCGAATGCTATTTTTAAACTAGCGAAAGCTAGGGAAAGAGGGCGGCGCGACCTGGGTCCCGTTAAGTTTATTAAGGATGATTTGGGTCAAGTGTTAGTGAACGATGTGGCTATTAAGGAGCGGTGGAATATTTATTTTTTCGAACTTTTCAATGAGGCTAGAGGTAGTGACTCGGTGGTGCAAGGAGTTAGTCTATCTTCTGCTCGTTCGTTTAGTTCCTATGAGAGCATCAGCAAGGAGGAAGTAAAGGGTGCCCTAATGAAAATGGATAGAGCTAAGGCTGTAGGCCCGGATCAGACCCCTATTGAGGTGTGGCTTTGTCTGGGGGAAGTCGGAGTTCAGTGGCTAGCAGAGCTGTTCAACATCCTCCTTAGAGGCTCTAAGATGCCGACAGAGTGGAGGCATAGTATTGTCGTGCCTTTTTTCAAGAACAAAGGCGATGTTCAGAGTTGTAGTAACTATAGGGGTATTAAACTCCTCAGTCATACTATGAAACTTTGGGAAAGAGTGGTGGAATGCAGGGTTAGAAGAGAAGTTGAGATCTCAGAGAACCAATTTGGCTTCATCCGGGGAGGTCCACGACTGAGGCCATTCATCTCGTCAGACGCCTTATGGAGAAGTTTAGAGAGCGGCGTAAGGACCTCCATATGGTGTTCATAGATCTAGTGAAAGCTTATGATAGCATTCCGCGCGATGTTATTTGGAGTAGCCTAGTAGAGAGGAGGGTGTCGTTGCCGTTCGTTAGGGCGATCCAAGACATGTACTCCCAAGCTAGGACGTGCGTTAGGACCCCAGTTGGTGACACCCAGTATTTTCTGGTTGAGATAGGGCTACACCAGGGGTCGGCGCTAAGCCCTCTTCTTTTCGCTCTAATCCTTGACGTCATTTCGCGAGGGATTCAAGATGGCATCCCGTGGTGCATGCTTTTTGCTGACGACATTGTGTTAGTGGCAGAGTCGAGGAGGGAGATGAACTCAAAGTTGGAGCTTTGGAGGGCTAAGTTAGAATCCTAGGGCTTGCGTGTGAGCCGGTCTAAGACCGAGTATCTCTGGTGTAACTTCAGTGGTCAGGCCAACGAGGAAGATGTTGAGGTAATGATTGCGGATCAGATCGTACCCCATACAGATAAGTTCAAGTATTTTGGTTCGATCATTAACAAGGAAGGTGAGTGTGAAGATGATGTCACGCATCGCATCAAGGTGGGGTGGCTAAGGTGGAGAGTAGCGACAGGGGTCCTGTGCGACAAGAAAGTCCCTCTAAAGTTGAAGGGTAAATTCTATAGAGCAGCAATCCGACCTGCAATGTTGTATGGCTCCGAATGTTGGGCGATGAAGAAGTCGCTTGAGAGCAAATTGGAAGTGGCTGAAATGAGAATGTTACGTTGGTCGTGTGGTCGCACAATGTTAGATAGAATTGCGAACGGGGTTTTCAGGAACGCACTGGAAGTGGCGCCCATTTCAAACAAAGTTAGGAAGGGAGATTGAGATGGTTTGGCCACGTCCAGGAGGCGTGCATCCGTCTGCTAGGAGGGTCGAGAGTTTAATGGTTGTCGGGGAGAGGAGGAGTGGCAGACCGAGGAGGACGTGGGAGGAGCAACTGAGATTAGATTTGAAGGCCTTAAACCTTTCCGAGACCATGACTGTTGATAGGTGTGCTTGGAGGCGCCAGATCAGAGTTGTGGATTCTTTTGTAGGGAGCGGTGCTCTAGTTAAGAGCCTCAGGGTTGGGTTGTCTCGGTTAGCTTTGACCTAGAGCATTACATATTTACTTTTATTGTATATTTTATCCTATTATCTTTGCGTGTGGTGTATTTTTGACAGGGAGCTGTGCGCAGAGCCAACCTCTCTTTTGTTAGAGCAGCGTTTATCGGGAGTGAAGTAGCCAAATTCCGCTTAGGTAAGTCCCATGTGGATCAAGCCATGGGCTCAGGTATGGTCTCGAGCTTTTTCGAATCATATGTTTTCCTTTGTATTTATCACACAAGATTCTGCTGTGCACTAAGGTGGGGGTCTTCATGGAAATAGCCTCCCTACCGTAATAAGTAGGGGCATGGTCTACGTACATCTTACCCTCCCTAGACCCTGCTCTGAGCGGGATATACTGGGTATGTTTGGTTTGGTTTGGTTTTTATTTAATCAATTGGACAAATCTTTTTAAGATATAAATCCAGCCCAGCGGATTAAATCAATAATCTTAAAGCTTTAAATTACAATTAAATAATTTATATTAAATTAGACACAATATTATTATTAAATTTTAATTATTATTTTAGAAGACAAGGACTTGGAGCCTAAGACTTGAACTGCATTCGCATCTCAAACTTTCAAGAATCATCACCATATTTTGAGGTGGGGACTTTACGCTTGTTTTATTTAATGCATGATGTTACTTGTATATATGCTTGTTTCTTGCCAAATATTTATATGCACAAAGTTTGCATATTATTTACGTTGTATTCTCCAATGAGTAGTAGGCATAATATGCTCAATGTGTGCATGTTTATTACGTTATGGCCTCCAATGAGTAGTAGGCAGTATGCACAAAGTTAGCATATTAATGGCCCTCTGGCAACCACCAGGTTCAGGCGTGTCTTATCTACTTGACAACATGTATGTTATTAAATTTAACAAAGCGTTCCCTCCTCACTGAGTGAGTTGAAAGCTCACACCTTTCAGGTTGTGGAGTCTGACGTGGCAGACAAAGGCTTGGTGTGATAATAATATTTATCTGCTTTTTTATTTATTTCGTCCATTTAAAATTTTAACTTAAGCTTCAAATGGTTGGATATTAGGGATGTTTTGAAATGTTGGGAATTTATATATATAGTTACTTGAGAAATGGTCGACTTTGTTTCAATTTCTGCTGCGATTATTCAATTATTTTCCTTAAAGATATTTAATCTCCCTTGAAATTATTTAAAATGACTTTTTGGAAAGTAGTAGCTGTAACACCCCAAACTAGGCGGATATTACAGTGCCGTGGACCCCCGACTGGGACCCACCAGGCGAATGAAAAAGGATGAATTACACAGGGTAAATGTAGTACCGAACCACATTATAACATCAATTACTCCGAGTAGGAGTTTCATACAACACACCCAGGATGATAGAATACATGTGTATCTTATGTGACGATAAAATACACGACACTGAATGAAATGAGTATTCGAACGGAATGTCTCGCAATGAATAAATAAAGAAAACATGAATGATCAATAAATGATCAAAGGATCGGGGCCCCCTTCTAGTATCACCGGGACTCTCCGCCGTCAACGTGCTCTCCCCGCGCCTTTGCCTTGCCATGACTCGAAAACAATATCCCCAAACGGGCCGCTTATACGAACAACAATCCTCAAGAGTTGAAATTACACAATCAGAATTAATCAAGTTATGAATTATTTTAATTATGAATTACGCCAAGAGGAGTATCATAGTACGCCCGTAATGTTCTCGTGCAAGTGTACAAGACGAATGACGACACACCCCTCCTTGTACCTAATTAGTCTCACGGAGGTAAGCGTTACCGTGTGCACGGTCCGATGTATCGGTGAACCCAATACATGACCATCGTGTGCCCGACTAAAAATTCCACACACCACACCCGGCCACGCAATATGAACCCTAAGGTCACATGAACGAGAATGACCATGATGAATATTAATGAATAATAATTAGATAAGGCCAAGATGACTCACCGATATGAAAGTAATAGTGACGTGATTGATAACCCAATGAAATGATTTGGAACCGTCGTTCCTCGTGAATGAAATGATTATTCGACAATTACAAGTCTCAACATGATTAATACAATGATGAGTGAGTTATGATTATGAATGATCAACAACAAAAGGAATGAATATCCTTTTAACCGAGTAAGAATCAACTTACACAACAACGATGAAGAACGTCCGTCCACGAACAACGTCCTAACCAAGATAATCGGTCGCCGAACAACCTTAATTCAATACAATTACCAACAATCCGATCAATAACGAATTAAACACGAATATAACGAACTCAAGACGTCGATACGATTAAACCAAGTTCATAGGGGCATTATATCGAACACTTTGAGTCCAACTTCGATATTCAAAGTGTTCTTGAATAAATCTCTCAATAATCCAATGAATCCTTATACAAACTCATAATCATAAACATATCCCTTCATATAACATGATTATAACGTCCAAAACATTATATCTCGACACAAAATCGAAATCCAAGGTGTTGAAGAAATTACCTCTTGAAGATCCAACCACTTCGATCCGATGAACACGAGTTATAACGAGTATCCTAGCTTCCCAAAGGAATGAAGATGATGAAGATTACACACTCAAGTGATTGATGATGATGAAATCACTCTCTCAACACTCTCTCTCGGATGAAGAAGGAAAAAATGAAAAAGTGAGGTGAAATGACCCGGCCAAGTCATTAAGTACTGCCGGAAGTTACGGCCGTAACTCGGCCGTCTTACGGCCGTAACTTTCCAAGTCAACGGCCTTACGGCCGTAATCGCCAACTCAGACGGCCGTAACTCGGCTTCGTCCGAAAGCTCGCCGGCTGCACTTACGGCCAGAATCGATCCCGAGTTACGGCGTAACCCGCCTTCGCCAAAACATCCGTCGACACCCTTACGGCCAGAACCGCACACCTTACGGCCGTAACTCGATGATACGGCCGTATCCGCCAATCTTACGGGCGTAAGCCCTCTCGCCGAAAACGGCCAGCACCTTGCCGCCACAGACGCCATAACCGGCCAACTCAGACGGCCGCATTCGACTCGACTTACGGCCGTATGCCGCAACCCTTACGTCCGTAAGTCACCCTTGGTCGACAACACCCAAAACTTACGAACACCACTTACGGCCGTATCTCACCTTCCTTACGGCCGTAAATCACCTCGCCAAAGATGTCTCTTGACTGGCTGACGCAGACGGCCAGAATCGACCAGCCTTACGCCGTACCTACTCAACTTACTACTGCATTCTCAAGACCTTACGGCCGTAAGCCCCTTTCGTCCAAAAGGCCTGAAAAACACGAACCCTTGTTACGGCCGTAACCCAAGGTCCTTACGGCCGTAACTCGATGCTGGCCAAGTTGAAAATTCTGAGAACTCCGATTCCTCGCTACGACTGATGAATGATCCGACATAACATACAAATATGAAAATGAACAAGTCTAAAACAAGCCACAGATGATGCTCCCAGTATACGACTACCAATCACGATGGAAATAATAATAATACTCCTGTCGATCAGTAAACGGAGATGACATGCCGATCGGTAACTGACATACGATTACAACATGCCAACAGTGAACACAAATGAATGAAACAAGAATGATGAGTGATTATTAACGAGTGAGAATCACTGAGTGACAATTACAGACTGATAATTACTGAATGAAAATGAATGAATTACAACCGGGTATTACATACCCCCCCCCTTAAAAGGAGTTTCGTCCCCGAAACTAAGGGTCAAACAACTCGGGATAACTCTCCCGCATACTATCCTCGGTTTCCCAAGTAGCCTCTTCGACTCCGTGTCTAGACCACTGAATTTTAACCAAAGGAATCGTCTTATTCCTCAACTGTTTGATTCGTCGCTCTAGAACTCGAATAGGACGTTCCTCATATGAATGATCGTCGGCGATCTCGATTTCGTCGAACTGGAGTATGTGACTCGGGTCGGCAACATACTTCCGCAACTGAGAGACATGAAACACATTATGAATTCGGCTCAACGCCGGAGGTAAAGCCAATCGATAAGCTAACTCGCCCACTCGATCCAAAATCTCAAACGGTCCAATGAATCTCGCTCAACTTTCCCTCTTCCCAAAACGGAAAATACCTCGACTGGGATACCTTGACCAAAACGTGGTCACCCGTTTGAACTCTAGTGGTCGACGACGATTATCTCGCATAGATTTCGTCGACTCCGAAATCAACATACGACTCCTGATTAAAGCTACCTTCTCCCGGGCGGCTATAAGCATATCGGGTTCGGTGCCGATTGATTCTGATAAGTCATCCCAACACAAAGGAGACCGACAACGACGACCGTACAAGGCCTCGTAAGGTGCCATCTTAATGGAAGCATGCCAGCTATTATTATACGTGAACTCGATCAATGGTAGTTGGGCTTCCCAATCGTCTTTCCAATCGAGGACGCATGCCCTCAACATGTCCTCTAATGTCTGAATAGTCCTCTCTGATTGTCCGTCGGACTGAGGATGAAAAGCGGTACTGAGATTGAGCTGAGTTCCCATAGCACGATGAACTGATTTCCAAAAATGAGACACAAATCGTCCGTCACGATCGGAAACGATACTCTTAGGAGTACCGTGAAGTCTGACTATCTCTTTGATGAACAGTTGAGCAAGTCTCTCGGGACCCCACGTCTCCTTGATCTCAAGGAAATGAGCTGATTTAGTTAAGCGGTCCACGATCACCCAGATCGTATTCATGCCACGACGACTCGTCGGCAAACTCGTGATGAAATCCATAGAAATGTCTTCCCACTTCCACTCGGGAATAGGAAGAGGTTTCAGCATACCCGCCGGTCGCTGATGTTCAATCTTAACTTGTTGATATGTTAAGCATCTCGAAACGAATTCTGCGACTTCTCGCTTCATATTATCGCACCAAGAATTCGCTTTCAAGTCCTTGTACATCTTCTGGACCCCGGATGAACAATAAGGGGTAGCATGAGCTTCTCTCAAAATCGAGTTTTTCAACTCGTCATTCACGGCACGCACAACCGATTCTTAAATCTCAAAAGTCCATCCTCGTGGACCACGAATCCAGGGGCTTTCCCCGAGCCACATCCTCACGGATGCGCAACAATGAAGGGTCCGAACTCCGATTCTCCCCGATTACCTCTTCGAGTGACGATGAAATCTCTAACATACAAAGTCCGTCTCGAACTTGCTGAAGCCGCACTCGATCTCGGGTCTAAGGAATTCTGCCAAGTTCCTTCGAATCGTTAGACGAGCAAGCATCTGCTCCCGAACGGACTTGCGACTCAAGGCGTCGGCGACAACGTTCGCCTTGCCCGGTGGTAAAGGATCTCGATATCGTAATCTTTGATTAATTCTAACCACTGTCTGCCGCATATTTAACTCCTTCGAGTAAATATATACTTTAAACTCTTATGATCGGTGAATATCCGATGTAACGCCATAAAGATAATGACGCCATATTTTCAAAGCGAACACCACTACCGCTAGCTCCGTGTCGTGGGTCGGATAATTAACCTCGTAAGGTCTCAATTGCCGTGAAGCATAAGCAATAACCTTCCGTTCGCATGAGCACACATCCGAGACCCCGCCCGACGCATCACTATAAACCACAAATCCCTCCGTCCCTCGCGGCAAGGAAAGTACAGTCTTTGTCATTAACCGGCTCTTGAGTTCCTCAAAACTCACGACACGCGTCGGACCACGTGTATTTCTTATCCTTTCGCAAAAGGTTCACAAAGGTTGAGCAATTTTGGAAAATCCTTCCACAAATCGCCGATAATAACCCGCTAATCCGAGGAAACTCCGATTTCCTTAACATTCTTCTGGTAACCAATCTCGAATAGCCTCCGTCTTCGAGGGTCGACACGAACTCCATCCGATGAAATTACATGTCCGAGAAAAGTCACTGACATCCGTAACTCGCACTTGGAAAACTTTCCAAAAGTTGCTCTGCCTCAACACGCCGAGAACCTGATGAAGATGGGCCTCGTGATCCTCTCGGCTACGAGAATAAATCAAAATATCGTCGATGAAGACAACAACAAACCGATCCAAAAGTCGATGAAAACCGGATTCATCAATTCCATGAATGCCGCAGTGCATTAGTTAGCCCGAACGGCATAACTACGAACTCATAATGACCATAGCGTGTTCGAACGCCGTCCTCGCGATATCCGACTCTCGAATCCACTGGTGATATCCAGATCTTAAGTCGATCTTGGAAAATACGAAGCTCCTCAAGTTGATCTAAAAGATCATCAATACGGGTAAGGGATATTTATTCTTGATTGTCACTGCTCAACTCCCGATAATCGATACACAAACGAAATGACCCATCCTTCTTCTTGACAAACAACACGGTGCTCCCACGAGACGCACTCGGTCGGATATAACCCTTCTCGAACAATTCCTCAAGTTGGTTCTTTAATTCCCGCATTTCGGTGGGGCCATCCAGACGGTGCCTTCGATATCGGGACGTACGTGCTCCAACTCAATCGTGAATTCCACATCCCTCTGTGGAGGCAAACCAGGTAACTCGTCTGGAAAAACGTCGGCATACTCCCTCACTACCGGAATATCCGTCAACAATACTGATGGCTTCTCGGTTTTGGTCATATAGCACCAATAACCAACACATCCCTGACTGAGTAATCGCACTGCTTTCATCAAATTAATGACCTTGCCCGAACAGCCGGGATTACCTCCCTGAAACACACATTCCACCCCATCGTCTGAAATGATAGTGATCATACGCTTACGGACACTAATGATGGCATCATGACGATCCATCCAATCAATACCCAAGATGACGTCGTCCCTCGGCAAATCTACTACGATTAGGTTCACCGCCATACACGACCATGAAACGAATCGACAATCGAATCTCACGACACGATAATTCGTCTACCATCGTAGGCCGATGACATAAGGCTCACAACTAGTAGCACTACCTGCATTTAGTCTACTCAAACATGACTCGGAAATGAATGAATGCGATGCACCGGTATCAAAAAGGGTACACACAGGTTGAGATAGGATATCGAGTGTACCCGAGATCATTCGGGCCTCGGGATCATCGCCTTCTTCATCTCATAAATCCGGGCTTGCTAGTCCCGGCACCGACGCTCCGTCTGGCTATAGGCTCCACCTTTAGTCGCTCCCGCTGCTTTAAACGACGCTGATTGAGCGGCCTGACTCTGAACGGCTGACTGCTTAGGTGCCTGAGATGACGTCTGAGTAGGTTTGGAGTCCCTACGGCAAAAACGGGCCTTATGCCCAGCAATCCCACAATTATGACACATGATAGTCTGTCGAGGACACTTGGTACTGAGGTGACCAAGCTCCCCACGCTAAAACAGGTGATGGCCGAACTGGCCGCTCGAGACTGAGATTCCGCGGGTCTAGACGACACAGGAGGTCGCTCCGAAAAAGCAGAGCCCGCACGGGGTTTCTTGAAAGTTGTCTGACCGCCTTCAGACTGGTTACGGTTCTTCGATTTCTTGCTAGCAGACGAAGGTTGCTGCTTAGCAATCTCTTTAGCAGTAAGCTCATAGGTGAGAGCTTTCTCAATGAATTCAGCCAACGTGGTGCAATTATGATTGAGCAACTGTAGTCTCATACGGGGTTTCAGCCTCTTGCTGAAATACTTGATCTTGTCCGCTTCTGAGTGAATGATAGATGAGGCGAACGGAAGAAGTTCCTGAAATTTTTCGGCAATGGCGAGAACATCATCATCCATCGAAAGGTCGGGAGTGAGTAACTCCGACAACTTGGCCTCCCTGAGTGGGGCCGGATAGTACCTCTCCATCATGAGGGTCTTGAACTGCTCCCAAGTACAAGATCCTTCGGTGGGCTTCAACGACAACCACCAAGAATGTGCGCTCTTACCTGTAGTAAGCCGCAACAAACTTTGTGTCCCTCGGGACACTCTACCATAGCAAACAGCCTTCTTGAAATGCTCGAGCCAATGAATGATATCTCGGCCGCACGAGCCCTCAAAAGTAGGTGGCCTCTGGCGAGAGATATCGCCGATGATATTACTCACATTCCTCTCTTGCCTCTGAGGTGGCGGTGGAGGAGCCTGCTGATTTTGATTGACGGAGTTATGCATCGTCTCCATCAACTGAGCCATCTGCGTCATTTGGGCCATCATGCCCTGCATAAAGGCGAGTGGGTCAACCCGGACACCCTCTGACTGAGCCGTGTCCCGGGTACGACTCGCCGATAGTGAATGATCGCGTCCAGGTGAATGAGTGGCAGCGTCACTACTCGATGAGTTAGCATTATTCCTGGCATTTGCGCGTGTATTCGCACGAGTTCTCGGGATTCGGCCCGCTCCACGGCCTCGTCCTCCTCGTCCTTCCGCGACTCTTTCCATACTGAAGTAGGAAAGTCACATGATGATTATATTTCCCGCATGAATAACACGTTATGATTATGATATGAGGTGATGAAAATGAACATACACGCTTAAATACAGCGATTACATGAATGCTTAATTGTCGTGACGTGATTATCTGATGAAGTTACTGAAATGATTATCTTGAATGAGTTAACGAGGTTAATGATTTGATCTTCCTGATCAACAACTGAATAATGAAATGATTTGACTGATTAATGAGTTAACCTGACCGTCCCGGTCAACATGACAATGATGATTGAGGATTGTTAACTGATGAATTATGAATGAATGATTAATGCCAGAAATTATACCATGGCATTAGAAATCTTACAGTTCTTGGTCTGATTGGCTCGGCATTTGCACAGGTCACACGTGACGCGAAAGTCCAATGATACTAGTCCGATGACGATGATTTCAAATGAGACATGACTTGGAGGGTAGTATTCAAAACCACGCTCCGATACCAACTCTGTAACACCCCAAACTAGGCGGATATTACAGTGCCGTGGACCCCCGACTGGGACCCACCAGGCGAATGAAAAAGGATGAATTACACAGGGTAAATGTAGTACCGAACCACATTATAACATCAATTACTCCGAGTAGGAGTTTCATACAACACACCCAGGATGATAGAATACATGTGTATCTTATGTGACGATAAAATACACGACACTGAATGAAATGAGTATTCGAACGGAATGTCTGCAGCGGAATAAATAAAGAAAACATGAATGACTGAATAAATGATCGAAAGGACTGGGCCCCCTTCTAGTATCACTGACTCTCCGCCGTCAACGTGCTCTCCCTGCACCTTTGCCTTGCCATGACCTGAAAAACAATATCCCCAAACGGGGTCGATTATACGAACAACAATCCTCAAGAGTTGAAATTACACAATCAGAATTAATCAAGTTATGAATTATTTTAATTATGAATTACGCTGAAGAGGAGTATCATAGTACGCCCGTAATGTTCTGTGCAAGTGTACAAGACGAATGACCGGACACACCCGTCCTTGTACCTAATTAGTCTCACGGAGGTAAGCGTTACCGTGTGCACGGTCCGATGTATCGGTGAACCCAATACATGACCATCGTGTGCCCGACTAAAAATTTCACACAGCCACACCCGGCCACGCAATATGAACCCGGAAGGTCACATGAACGAGAATGACCATGATGAATATTAATGAATAATAATTAGATAAGGCCAAGATGACTCACCGATATGAAAGTAATAGTGACGTGATTGATAACCCAATGAAATGATTTGGAACCGTCGTTCCTCGTGAATGAAATGATTATTCGACAATTACAAGTCTCAACATGATTAATACAATGATGAGTGAGTTATGATTATGAATGATCAACAACAAAAGGAATGAATATCCTTTTAACCGAGTAAGAATCAACTTACACAACAACGATGAAGAACGTCCGTCCACGAACAACGTCCTAACCAAGATACTGGTCGCTCGAACAACCTTAATTCAATACAATTACCAACAATCCGATCAATAACGAATTAAACACGAATATAACAAACTCAAGACGTCGATACGATTAAACCAAGTTCATAGGGGCATTATATCGAACACTTTGAGTCCAACTTCGATATTCAAAGTGTTCTTGAATAAATCTCTCAATAATCCAATGAATCCTTATACAAACTCATAATCATAAACATATCCCTTCATATAACATGATTATAACGTCCAAAACATTATATCTCGACACAAAATCGAAATCCAAGGTGTTGAAGAAATTACCTCTTGAAGATCCAACCACTTCGATCCGATGAACACGAGTTATAACGAGTATCCTAGCTTCCCAAAGGAATGAAGATGATGAAGATTACACACTCAAGTGATTGATGATGATGAAATCACTCTCTCAACACTCTCTCTCGGATGAAGAAGGAAAAAATGAAAAAGTGACGTGAAATGACCCGGCCAAGTCATTGCACGCCGGTTACGGCCGTAACTCGGCCCTCTTACGGCCGTAACTTTCCAAGTCAACGGCCTTACGGCCGTAATCGCCAACTCAGATGCGGCCGTAACTCGGCTTCGTCCGAAAGCCTGCCGACAGACTTACGGCCGTAACCGATCCTGAGTTACGGGCGTAACCCGCCTTCGTCAAAACATCCGTCGACACCCTTACGGCCGTAACCGCACACCTTACGGCCGTAACTCGGATGATACGGCCGTATCCGGCCAATCTTACGGGCGTAAGCCCTCTTCGTTAAAACGCCAGCACTTGCCCGCCGCATACGGCCAGAATCGCCAACTCGTACGGCCGTACTGCGACTCGACTTACGGCCGTATGCCGCAACCCTTACGGCCGTAAGTCACCCTTGGTCGACAACACCCAAAACTTACGAACACCACTTACGGCCGTATCTCACCTTCCTTACGGCCGTAAATCACCCTCGGCCAAAGATGTCTCGGTAGCCTGCTGGACGCGTACGGCCGTAACCGACCAGCCTTACGGCCGTACCTACTCAACTTACGGCCGTACCTCAAGACCTTACGGCCGTAAGCCCCTTTCGTCCAAAAGGCCTGAAAAACACGAACCCTTGTTACGGCCGTAACCCAAGGTCCTTACGGCCGTAACTCGATGCTGGCCAAGTTGAAAATTCTGAGAACTCCGATTCCTCGCTACGACTGATGAATGATCCGACATAACATACAAATATGAAAATGAACAAGTCTAAAACAAGCCACAGATGATGCTCCCAGTATACGACTACCAATCACGATGGAAATAATAATAATACTCCCGTCGATCAGTAAACGGAGATGACATGCCGATCGGTAACTGACATACGATTACAACATGCCAACAGTGAACACAAATGAATGAAACAAGAATGATGAGTGATTATTAACGAGTGAGAATCACTGAGTGACAATTACAGACTGATAATTACTGAATGAAAATGAATGAATTACAACCGGGTATTACAGTAGCTACATAAGTGGTATCATTGGATAAAATTGTAATATCCAGGGGTAATTTTTTTGTTTTTACTGTGGCATTGTATGTATTTGTTTGGAATTATATGAGTATTGTTGTATTAGACAGATACAATGTAAATTGTATTGGGATTTTTCGGAGTCGAAATATTTATGTTGTCGTCGGTATTGTTTTACTGATTGGATGTTGCTTGGTCGGTTTTGATTTTGGCTAAGTATACTAGCCATATCATACACTATATACGTAGCTAATGTACGCTACGGACCAAGGGTTATGTACGTTAAACCATGTTGGTTATGTACGTAACACAGAGTATCAGATCGCATCTGAATTTCGGCGTGTGGGGCTGAGCATGGCTGGACCATTTTTGTTTGATTGGTATAGCTAGGTCAATGCCCATTACATACGCAATGCATGGCATCTAACGTAGGTTATGTCGAGGTTGTTACGTATGTCGGTTTGGACAACGTACGTAAGGATGTTTCATTTTTGAGGCAGTAGCTTCTGGCAGGGCGTAGTGTACGCTACGAGGTGATGATCGCGTACGTAAGGTTGTATAACGTACATTAATCTTGGAGGATAGCGGCCGTAATGGAGAGTCCAAATTATAAACACATGTTTTGTCTTTTATTTCTACACGATCCTATTCCAGCCCCTTCCAACTTGCTTTGGAGCTTCATAACTTGAATTGAAGCTTGGGAGCTTGAAGATTGAGGTGGTTTCTTGAAGGGTTTGAGGTTTTTTTTGATTTTCAAGAGTTATTAATCTTGTGTTAATCTCGAGCTTATGATGATGTTGTTGATGATTACTTCGTGTATTGACGGATTGTTGGAGGATAACATGATTCTTGATTAGTTTTAATTATATATGTTGAGGACATGATGATTATGAGTTGAGGAGAAGTGTATTCTTGACATTTTAAGAATACTTGGAGATTATAATCAGGTCTAGGAAGAGTTATGTTAATATTGTTAGATGATTAACATAGCTTTGAGATGATTATTGATGTTGGTTGTGCTCTTGGGAGATTTTAACCATTTTAGTGTAGGATTAGGATGAGTTATGAGATAATTATAATAAACATGAAATGGTTATATTAATCTTGTTGATTAATCCGAAATTCATGATGAATTTATGATTGATGGTTGTGCAGACATCATGTTTGTGGTGTGATGATGATCTTGGGGTAATTATGATGATATCAACATAATAGGATGACTCGTGTGATGTTGTTCTTGATAATCCTTGTTGAATTATTTTTCACAAATATTAAGAACATTATGATCATATTAATTGATCTTTGGGGTGATTGGAGGACGTTAGAATTAATAGTTGAGAACTATAATATTCGTCTATGTGGTTTGATCAATCCGTGATTCAATCGAAGTTATCTGTTGTGTTGTTTTCAACATCGATATTGTGTTATTGAACGAATTATATTTCATTCAAGGTTGTTCAAGTGCTTGTGATTGTTGAAGGACGTCGTTCATCATTCATGGGACGATTTCATCGCCTTCGGTTTGAGGCTAGTTTTAGACTTGTACTGGTCAATGAGATTAATGTTATCATGTATGTGTATGAATGTATTGTATCATTTCGAGACATAGTCTCTTCATGATTTGTTAATATCAGGGAATTGTTCGATCCAATACCCTTCGGCAATTATGCCAAATGTTATTATATTTTTGTCAATGGCCGGTTTAAGGCATTGAGACTCTTGTTGTTATTGTTGTTGTCAATAGCCGGTTCGCGGTATCAATGTATCGATTTTTATTGGTGATATTGATGTTTGATTAAGACATCAATATGAGTATTGCTATTGATATTGGTGTTTTGCTATTGATGTTGTATTGGCTGATTGAAGGTATTGGCGTATTCGATTATCATCTCCATTGTCGGTATCCTATTGAAGGTACTGAGGCATCCGTTGTGTCGTTGTTATCAATTGGTCGTTCCAAGAAAATCGAGGTATTGAATTGGGACTGTGTTGACTCAAAGTATTTTGATGATGATTATATTCAAAACCTTTAAACAAAATCTATCTCAATGAGCTATTTCATTGAAGGAAAAACTTGTTCCTAGCGCACGCTACAGGATGCATAGTAGCGCACGCTATCGAGGGTACTAAGCATCCAGGCAAGTCACATGGAGTCATGTTGGACCTACCTGATAGATAGCGCGCGCAAATCCTATATTATCAGCGCACGCTAAGTTTCCAAACTTAGCGCACGCTAACATCTCTATAGCGCATGCTATCGCATCCAACTTAAACAAGGCAGAGAGTTAGTGAGGTCTAGACAGAAAAAGTGGAATCATTTGCACACGCTACGGAAGTATAATTACGCATGTTATTCAGAAGTTCTAGCGCACATTACATGACAAAACTTGCGTACACTACAAGAAACATATTGGAAGTCCAGTAGTCTCTGGACTCAAATAAGGAAGCGCATACGTACGTTATACAAGCTAACATGCGTTATCTAGAAAACATGTAGCGCACGCTACAATACACTTGTTAGCGCACGCTAAGCGTTCGAATTCCTAGTGTTAGTCAACTTATCCGTTGGAACGCAGAGGTCGAAAAGGAGATCCGGAAAATCTAGAAAGCTAATATTAAATAATACTTGCACACGCTAAGTATAAGTGCTAGCGCACGCTAAGTACAATTTTATCCATTGGAAAAGAGACGTTGGGGAGACAAACCGACATGATTCAAAAGTCAAAAGCGAGGACTTGTTGACCAACATTAATGCACGCTATGAGAGACCGTCTAGCGTAGCTAGACATGTATTTTACCGTGGGTACAGTTTAATGACCGTTCAGATCAGTCAAGTCAAAGCCCGATAATGCACGCTATGAAGAATTATTAGACGCTAATAATACATTTTTCAACATATGAAGAAGGACTTGACACTATAAATACCCACATCACTTGGGTGTCTCAATACACAACTTCAAGCATTCAAGCAATTAAGAATTCAAAGCATTCTTGTGATCTGATTTCTATCTATTATTGCATTCTAAGTTGTGAGAAGAAAAGATACAAGAGTGATACACATTGTAATATTTATTATACTTTTTGTTCTTTTCATTTGGTTGTGAGTGTTGCATCACTCATACACGGGCGTAAGAGAAATGAATTAAGAGTCACTAATCCGGTGTTATTAGGATCTTTGATCCAGCATTGTTAGGATTATACTCCAACATTCGTAAGTGAGGATTATCTAGTTCCGATAGAACACTAGATACAAAAAGTTCATTTTGAGAGTGGTTTTGCTTGGACCAATTGAAGACAAGCGGTTGTAACAGTTGTTGTGCTCGGACCGATAGAAGACGAGACAAGTGCGTGTGGTTGTTCTTTAGCCAATAGAAAAAGAAGTCGTAGAGAGGACGTAGGCAAGTTGCCGAACCTCTATATATCTTTGAGTCTTTTACTTTCAGCACATTTTATCTTTATTCGCGAGAAAGTTCGATATTCCGCATTACCACTATTCAACCCCCCTTCTAGTGGTGAATTTATCTCTTCAGTTGGTACCGGAGCAGGTCTATTTTTAAGGGTTTAACCACCTAAGGGAAAAAGATCCTCAAATGGCTCTTCTTGGCCAAATCGAAGGAAATGCTCTCAACCGTCCTCCTTTCTTTGACGGTTCCAATTTCATGACATGGAAAAAGAAAATGGCTATATTCGTTCAAGCCTATGATATTGAAATTTGGAAAGTCATTGCCCTTGGTCCGAAACTCGCCAAGAAAGTAGATGGATCGTTGAAAAAGTTCTACGAGTTCAACGACGAGGACTGGAGGAACACGCACATCAATTCACGTGCTACTCAACTTCTATATTGCGCCCTTAATCCCGAAGAACTCAATAGGATATCCTCCTACGAAAGTGCAAAGGAAATTTGGGATATCCTCGAAGTAACTCATGAAGGAACCACCCAAGTCAAGGATACTAAAATCAACATGCTTCTTTATGACTACGAACACTTCTCCATGATGGACGAGGAAACGATCACAAGTGTGTTGGATCAGTTCTCGGCTATAACCAATGGACTTGCATCTTCCGGAAAACCTATATCTAGTAGCGACAAAGCTAAGAAAATTCTTCGCTCATTGCCACTTGAAAGGGATGCCATGGTTACCGCGATCATGGAGTCCAAAGATCTCAACAAACTCGAGTTTAGTTACCTCATCGGGTCACTCATCTACTATGAGATCGTTCTCAAGTCTAGAGGTACTAAACCAAAGCCTCGTGAAAAAGTAGTCGCATTCAATGTTGATAGAGATGTTGAGGAAGATGTTCCCGATGATGAAGATGACGAGGAACTTGCTCTCTATGCCAAAAATTTTAGAAGGTATAAAAATCTAATTCAAAGAAGGTGAAGTTTCCTTGGTCGGGATGGTAAGGCGGAACAAAAGAAGAATGTCTATGTTCCTATAAAAAAGTTCGACAATAATTGTTGGAAATGCGGTCAAGCCGGTCACTATGCCACGGAATGCCGAGGATCCTCTTAAAAGCCTCAAGTCAAAAGATTCAAAAATAATGAGGTTCTAATCGCTTCTTGGAGTGATGACGAGGAGGAGATTGAAAAATCTCTCGACGCAAATCTCGCATTCGTGGCACTCGACTCGGAAAGCAATATCGTGGTAAGTTCCAAACTCAATGATAATGAATATGATACATTCGATTTTTGTGATTCACATGAAGTTCATCATGACGATGAGTTATTAAGTGTGTTTGAATCTTTGAACATAGAATACGACGAGATGGTTAAATTAAATATGTCTTTAAAAAGGAAAATAAAATATTTAGAACTCGACAAATCCTCTCTTCAAAACAAAGGCAAAACTATTGAACTCGACCATACTTTATGCCTTGAAAAAGAAAATGTTTTGAAAATTGAGTTGACGAAAACTCAAAAGGAGTTAAAATATATTTTGAATAAATTTACTCTCGAAAACGAGAAATTTGAAAAGCTTTTATCCATACAAAAATCCCCATTGCTAAAACACGGTCTTGGTTTCGACCCATTTAAAAGGAAACAATCCCTTATCAATCTTGACAAAATAAAGAAAACCGAAACCGAGAATTCAAAAACTCCTTTCAAACAACGAGTTCATGATAACGTTCGTTCAAAGTTGAGAACCATTAAAGTTAAACAAATATGGGTTCCAAAAAGGACAATTGTTCCAAATGCTACAAGTATCGTTATCTTTGGAGGACCCAAAAGGGCTTGGGTACTGAAACAACCGAGAAACACTATTTTTGTAGGTACCGGCACCAAAGAAAAGCAAGTGGTACATTGATAGTGGATGCTCAAGGCACATGTGCGGCTCCGAGGATTTGTTTGAAGACCTCGAATATCAAGAACAAGGACATATGACCTTTGGCGATAATCAAAAAGGAAATATTAAGGGCATCGGAAAAGTCGGTAAGGAACCTTCTCCCTCTATCAATAAAGTATTATTTGTTGAAGGTTTTCATCACAATTTACTTAGCGTTTCTCAACTATGCGATGAAAGTTTTGAAATTCTCTTTGAA
This sequence comes from Orobanche coerulescens, assembly GCA_033398695.1. Lineage (NCBI taxonomy): Eukaryota > Viridiplantae > Streptophyta > Magnoliopsida > Lamiales > Orobanchaceae > Orobanche > Orobanche coerulescens. The sequence goes on from CM065801.1 coordinate 72,168,557, forward strand.
CAAACACATTGCACGGCATTTAGAAATAATAAAATTGCATTCATCGGTTTGACATGTGGAAACATTTATATTGTTGACCTTAATGATAAAAGTTCATTTAATGAAAAGTGCCTTATTACACTAGATGATAATGCATATTTATGGCATCATAAATTAGGCCATACATCTCTACCCATCATTTCTATTTTATCGAGACACGATCTTGTTCGTGGTTTACCCAAACTCAAATTTAATCGGAAGCATTTGTGTGAATCTTGCATAAAAGGGAAACATACTCGAGAGTCTTTCAACCAAAATTCGAGGTTTCCACTAGTCGCATTCTTGAACTTATGCATATGGATTTGATTGGATCATCTAGATATGTTAGTCTAAATGGTAAACTTTACACTTTGGTTATTGTGGATGATTATTCGCGTTTTACTTGGGTTAGATTCCTTGCTCATAAAGATGATACATTTTCCGAGTTTTCCAAATGGTGTCGTTTAGTGCAAAATGAGAAAAATATTTCTATAATTTCTATTTGTACCGATCACGGAGGTGAATTTGATTGCACTCCATTTGATCTCTTGTGTGACAAATATGGTATTAATCACAATTTTTCGACTCCTAGAACGCCTCAACAAAATGGGGTTGTTGAAAGGAAAAATCGATCTTTGGAGGAAATGTCAAGGACTATGCTTAACGAATATTCTCTTCCACAATATTTTTGGGCCGAAGCAATTTTTACGGCATGCTATGTGATTAACCGAGTTCATGTTCGTAGAACTCACCTTAAAACTCCGTATGAATTATAGAAAGGTAAAAATCCAAATATATCTTACTTTCATCCTTTTGGTTGCAATGTGTTCATTTTAAATAATGGTAAGGATAACTTGGGGAAATTTGATGCTAAATCCGACTCCAGAATATTTCTTGGGTATGCTACAAATAGCAAAGCATATCGTGTTTATAACATTAGAACAAATAAAGTTGAAGAATCCATTCATGTTAAATTCAACTATATGATCTCACCCCCGAGAAAGGTAGAATATTTTGATGATGTAGGTATTTTTCCGGATTCTCATCCCTCAAACGAAATAGATAAAATTTCAGAAATCCAAAAGAAGACAATCGAGAGATTACCGAAAGATTGGAGGCACATCAAAGACCATCCAAAAGATCTCGTGATGGAAATATTGAAGATGGTGTTCTGTAATACCCGAGATTTTGATGTGTATTTGAACCTTGTGATATGGTATTTATTGCATTTTAATGTGAGTATTATTCTCTGTATTTCATGATCCGGTGTTGTTGAGTGCACGATTGCATGAATGTGTTCTAAAGTGGTGATTTTTGTACATGTAGCGCACGCTATCGACTTAGCGTAGCGTACGCTAAGTTGGTTTCGTAGCGCACGCTATGTATGAACCTTAGCGCATGCTATACGTAGTCAACATGATTAAGACAGGGTGGTAGGTGAGATCAGCCGCGGATCTTGGTCGGATCATGTCGGGATGAACCTGGACGGCTTTCGGGAAAAGCCGAGTCAACGCGGTAGCGCACGCTACGGATATGAGGATAGCGCGCACTAAATGCTAAGTACAGTGAAGTCAGTAAGCTTCGTATGGCCGTTAGCGCACGCTATGGATATGGACTAGCGCGCGCTAATAACCATTTTCTATATATAGGACAACATCCTTTTTCATTTTTTTCAGACTTTTCACTTCCCAAATCCGAATTCTTAGACTTAGAGAGTTACATCTTCCATCCTCAACCTCTCATATCATCATCCTAGCACGAGTTGGAAGATTGTAGATCATTGGAGATTGGTGTTCAAGCCTTCGACATTGGATTTCTTCAAGTTCCTCCTTGTTCTTCACTACTTTGAGGTAGGTGATTCTTCACTGATATTAAAGTAATAATCTGAAGGACGTTTTGATCATGATTTGGGATTATCTAGTCAGTTAAATTCATACGTAGTCGAACATCATGTTGTTAGAAGGATATTTTCGATGTTTCGGTACTTCTTCACCGTATAGACCATTGAACCTTTTAGTGTTTGAACTCCTAGCATACTCATGCGGCTTCAAAACCGAGTATGACCAGTTTATGGATATTATCAAGTTCTTATGTTTTTACATAATGGAATTATACGTTTTGGACATAAAATGGATGGAACTTAGAATATTTTCTTGAAGATCAAGATGAATTATGGTGTTGTGATGATTATAAGTATCCTTGTATCTCGAAGTCGTTTAATCCGTAAAGATCTTTCACAAACCGTATGAGCATGATATGCATGGAGATGACATGTATTAACACTGAAGATTTCTTTTCATCACTATAAGATCAAGTCTACTGCCCAGTAGTAAACTACCATGCACGGTTAGCGCACGCTAAGATATGTATATTAACGTGTGCTTTCGGGAATGAGTAACGTACGCTATGTTTGGTACGTAACGTACGTTATGTCATCAGGCTAGTCAGTCGGCTGATCAGAGAGGACTGTCAGTACATAGTTAGCGTACGCTAGACTTCATCATTTATGTACGCTAACGGGCAGGCTTAGCGCACGTTACGTAGAGTACGTAGCGCACGCTAAGTGGTTCAGGCAGATTACATTTTTAGAGCTTTCGGCCGTAGACCGGATTGTTAGACATTCGTACGACATGAGATGAATTCTATATTATTTCTTTTGTTAAGGTTCGATCTTGCTACGTTGATCGAAGGAGACGGACCTCGAGTGTGTTGAGATCATTGAAGTGATTTGTTCTTGCCATCTTTGAGGCAAGTATCGTAATTTGTTAATATTGGTATTTGAGCATACATGTGGTTTATTCATGTTGTTGAACATGGGATTTATTTCGTTGAATTGTCATGATATTCATTATCTAGTGTTTGTATGTTCATGTTGATGGACAAAGAGATTTTGCATATATGTATGCATTAGTTGTGTTTGTGTATGTTGTATGATCTATGCTGAGGGCGCTGGATCGGATGTCCACCTCGTGTTGGTCCGACGGGATCATCTTGGGATCTAGGCTGAGGGCGCTGGATCATTGGATGGGTTTTTCCACCTCGTGTTGGTCCGACGGGATCATCTTGGGATCTATGCTGAGGGCGCTGGATCATTGGACTACCCATACTGTGTTAATAGTATCTTGTGGATTCGCATTGTCGGATTCTGGTAGCGGAAGTCCGTGTGGAGTATCTTGTTATGTATTGTTGATGCATATTCGATTGGTTTAATACGATACTTGTACTAGTATTGTTTTGCTAACCCCTTCGAGGGTGGACATTTTTTTTGATGTTCAGGTAGCCGAGGATCGGGGAAACAGCCACAGTACCGACGTGACGACGAAGGGGCTCAGTGATGTTTGTTTTTGTGATTTGTCTTCTTGGTTCATTTTCAGTACTCGAGTACGCATGTCTTATTAATATCATTTCGATATTGTTGTATTAATTAACTCAATTGATTAGTTGGAACCAGTTTTGTAATTTGAATTTCTGTGGTATTGTTGGATTATATTCACATTTCTTTTAATTAGCCTTGTAAATCCTTACTTAAAGGGTTTACGGCGCTATAATTATTCCGAATATCTCGGGGTGTTACAGAATATGGTATCAGAGCTAAGATTCATGGATATCTTGGTAGTCGGGTTTTAGTTGGGTCTGTTTACGTTATTTGATTTACGGGTCGTTCGTAACATCACTGTTCAGCCAAAGTCGTCATGTGGACCGTGGTTGTAAGTCTCCTAATCTCTTATAATACCGTTTTACTTGATTTCTGTTTTGTGAGTATTGATGGGCTTTATTTTGAAAATTTTATCCTAGATATTGAGAAATTTTGTTTACAGTATGTTGAGAGGAGGACGTGGACGCGGACGCGGTCGTGGACGCGGATGTGATAACTTGAGACAGGAGGATTCCGCAACTACTCCAGAATTATCGGCTAGTCGAACCGATTCCCATTCTGGAGGACAGGAGGGATCAGCGAATGACAACACGAATCCTAACATGCCGAGAGTGCTTCACCAGGTGGTGGCTCAGATAAACCAGTTCGCTCAGGTAGTTGACCGCATGCAGACGGCGATGGGACAGCAACACCACGAGGATAACCGGGGAGACAGATGGCTTGCTGAGGTGGTCAAATTGCACCCACCAAAATTTGACGGATCTGCCGAGGCACTTACTTGGCATCATTGGCTAAAGGAATTGGAGAAGATATTCGCGGGTATTAACTATCCCGAGGACCGGAAAGTTCCTATTGCCCAGTATTTTCTGACTGGGGAGGATTTTGACTGGTGGAAGGCTATTTGACCTGAGAATCATAATGCTGACTGGACGGAATTCAAACAAATGATGGAAGCACAATATTGTCCTCGTCCAGTTAGAGAGGCAAAAATCCGAGAGTTTTTCTCACCACAGAATTTGGAAGAGGCGGCGGTGGAGAAATCGATGGAGGCAAAGAAGCAGAAAGTTACCGGCAACTTCTCGGAAAACAAGAGTGGTGGGCCACGCAAGGTCCAGTCTTCATTTTATTCATCTAGGAAACCTCCACATCCTTCGAGAGGTGGAAAGAAATTCCGAACAACATCAGCAGTTTCGGACGCGTCGAAGAAATGCTATAATTGCGGTCGGGCAGGGCATATTCGACGTGATTGCCCCGCATCTTCTGTGACTTGTTTCGATTGTGGTCAAAAAGGGCACCATGCGGATTTCTGTGGAGTTACGACTAGATCATTTGGTGCTCGCACTCCAGCGCCAGTTCCGAAGGAGATAAGTGTGAACCAGACGCAGCAGAGTGGATTTCAGCAGCAGAATGTTGGGAAGAGAGAGACATCCAGTGCTGGGTCCGTTCCTCTGCGCCTGTACCAGATGAGGAAATCTGACGATCAGAACACTGGTGTTGCATCAGGTACGATTCAGATTCTTTTGCAACCAGCTAGTGTCTTATTCGATTCCGGAGCTACACATTCTTTCATATCATTGAACTGTGTTAATCGTTTGAAAATCTCGTGTTTATTTGATTGTGAACCGTATGTTGTGGGTTTTCCGAGCGGAGAGAGAATTGTGGGAACCCTAGAAACTAGAGATTTTCCAGTGTCTATAGGAGGGAGAGATTGGCCATCGAATCTTATTGTAGTTGACATCCATGGTGACGATTTAATTCTCCGAGATGATTGGCTCAACCGTTATGGAGCTATTCTAAATTACCGAAAGAGAGTCATTTCTATCATTGCTGATGATGGATCTGAACACTTATTCAGAGGATGGAGACCGGGAAGCTCGGGAAAATTGATCAAAGCGATGAAAGCAAAGAAATTATCAAGGTGGTTGTCACGGATTTTGGTGCTATGCCATGAAGAAAGAAGAAGGAGTAGAGCTCTCATCTATTCCAGTTGTGAATGAATTCTCAGATGTATTCCCTGACGAACTACCTGGGTTACCTCCGCAGAGAGAAGTGGAGTTCACTATCGAATTAGAGCCTGGAGCCGCTCCTATTTCCAGAGCACCATACCGCATGGCGCCAACCGATATGTATGAACTAAAGAAGCAACTGGAGGAATTATTGCAGAAAGGGTTACATTCAACCTAGCGTTTCTCCTTGGGGAGTACCCGTTCTCTTTGTCCGGAAGAAAGATGGATCCCTCCGATTATGTATTGATTACAAGGAGCTAAACAAGGTGACGATCAAGAACAAGTATCTTATACCTCGGATCAATGACTTGTTTGATCAACTGCAAGCGGAAAGGGTATTCTCGAAGATTGACTTGCGGTCAGGATATCATCAGTTGAGAATTAAGGAATTGGATATACCGAAATCTGCTTTCAGATCCCGGTACGGGCACTATGAATTCGTGGTGATGCCATTCGGACTTACCAATGCTCCTGCGGTATTTATGCAATTGATGAATCAGGTATTCTTAGAATACCTAGATAAGTTTGTGGTCATTTTTATTGACGACATCTTGATCTATTCGAAAGACACAGAGGAGCATGTCGAGCATTTGCGTGTGGTATTGAGCACCTTGAGGAATGAACAGCTTTATGCGAAGCTTTCCAAATGCGAGTTCTGGCTTAGGGAAGTAACCTTCCTTGGGCATGTGATATCAGCTGACGGAGTTCAGTTGGACCCAAAGAAAGTCGAAGCAATCTTGGAATGGGAAGCTCCTAAAAACGTGAAGGAAGTCCGAAGCTTCTTACGACTTGCTGGATATTATCGCCGTTTTGTAGAGGGATTTTCCAAAATTGCTCGTCCACTCACTCAGCTGTTACAGAAAACTGAAAAGTTCACGTGGGATGAGAAATGCCAGGCTGGTTTTGATGAACTTAAGAAGAGACTAACGACAGCACCTATATTAGCATTACCAGATGGAACTGATGGATTCATGGTATACAGCGATGCTTCGAATCAGGGTCTGGGATGTGTGTTGATGCAAAAGGATAAGGTGATTGCCTATGCTTCTCGGGAGTTGAAACCGTACGAAGTCAATTACCCGACTCATGATCTAGAGTTAGCAGCTGTGGTTTTTGCCTTGAAAATTTGGCGACATTATTTATACGACACTCATTTTCAGATCTCTACAGATCATAAAAGCCTCAAGTACATTTTCAGTCAGAAAGAATTAAACATGAGGCAGAGAAGGTGGCTATAATTGATCAAGGATTACGATTTGGAAATTCTCTATCATCCGGGTAAAGCAAACGTAGTAGCCGATGCATTGAGCCGTAAACCTGTTTCTCTTCGAGTGCTGGAAGCACTTACGTACCAAACTAGCATTCAACGAGAACTGATCCGCGAAGGGATTGAAGTATGGGCACCAGGAATCCAAGGGCAACTATATGTGATGGAACTGACTTCGTCACTAGTCGAGGAAATCAAATCTAAGCAGTTGAACGATTCTCTGATCCTTCGGTTATGTGATGAAGTAAAGAAAGGAAAGGCCCCAGGATTCGTGATACAAGGTGATGGAGTTCTGAGATTTCAGAGTCGACTTTGCGTTCCCGATGATGATGATTCGATATGAATAATTATGAAGGAAGCTCACAGCGCGCCCTATTCTATTCACCCGGGCAGCAGTAAGATGTATAAGGATCTAAAACAAAACTTCTGGTGGGGAAATATGAAGAAGGACGTAGCAGAGTACGTTTCGAAGTGTTTGACTTATCAGCAGGTTAAGATTGAACATCAGCGACCTGCCGGAATGTTAAAGCCGCTTCCGATCCCTTAGTGGAAGTGGGAGGATATCTCGATGGATTTCATCACCAATATGCCAAGGACCAAGATAGGAATGAACATGATTTGGGTTATAGTTTATTGACTAACCAAGTCGGCTCATTTCCTAGGAATTAAAGACACATGGGGACCCGAGAGATTGGCTCGAGTATTTATTGCAGAGATAGTCAGATTGCATGGGACACCGAAGACCATTATTTCAGATCGAGATGGTCGCTTCGTGTCACACTTCTGGAGGGCGGTTCACAGGGCTTTGGGGACCGAGCTAAACTTTAGCACGGCTTATCATCCTCAAACGGACGGTCAGTCCAAAAGGACTATATAAACAGTAGAAGACATGCTGAGAGCTTGTGCTTTGGATTGGTCAACTGATTGGGAAGTTCACTTGCCGTTGATTGAATTCACCTACAACAATAGTTGGCATACTTCTACTAAGATGGGACCATTTGAAGCTTTGTACGGGAGAAGATGCCGATCACCCCTGTGCTGGGATGATTCTCCGGTGTTGTTGAGCGCACGATTGCATGAATATGTTCTAAAGTGGTGATTTTTGTACATGTAGCGCACGCTATCGACTTAGCATAGCGTACGCTAAGTTGGGTTCGTAGCGCACGCTATGTATGAACCTTAGCGCACGCTATACGTAGTCAACATGATTAAGACAGGGTGGTAGGTGAGATAAGCCGCGGATCTTGGTCGGATCATGTAGGGATGAACCTGGACGGCTTTCGGGAAAAGCCGAGTCAACGCGGTAGCGCACGCTACGGATATGAGGATAGCGCATGCTAAATGCTGAGTACAGTGAAGTCAGTAAGCTTCGTATGGCCATTAGCGCACGCTATGGATATGGACTAGCGCGCGCTAATAACCATTTTCTATATATAGGACATCATCCTTTTTCATTTTTTTCAGACTTTTCACTTCCCAAATCCGAATTCTTAGACTTAGAGAGTTACGTCTTGCATCCTCAACCTCTCATATCATCATCCTAGCACGAGTTGGAAGATTGTAGATCATTGGAGATTGGTGTTCAAGCCTTCGGCGTTGGATTCCTTCAAGTTCCTCCTTGTTCTTCACTACTTTGAGGTAGGTGATTCTTCACCAATATTAAAGTAATATTCTGAAGGACGTTTTGATCATGATTTGGAATTATCTAGTCAGTTAAATTCATACGTAGTCGAACATCATGTTGTTAGAAGGATATTTTCAATGTTTCGGTACTTCTTCATCGTATAGACCATTGAACCTTTTAGTGTTTGAACTCCTAGAATACTCATGAGGCTTCAAAACCGAGTATGACCAGTATATGGAGATTATCAAGTTCTTATGTTTTTACATAATGGAATTATACGTTTTGGACATAAAATGGATGGAACTTAGAATACTTTCTTGAAGATCAAGATGAATTATGGTGTTGTGATGATTATACGTATCTTTGTATCTCGAAGTCATTTAATCCGTAAAGATCTTTCACAAACCATATGAGCATTATATGCATGGAGATGACATGTATTAACACTGAAGATTTCTTGAGTTCCAGCACTATAAGATCAAGTCTACTGCCCAGTAGTAAACTGCCATGCACGGTTAGCGCACGCTAAGATATGTATATTAACGTGCGCTATCGGGAATGAGTAACGTACGCTACGTTTGGTACGTAACGTGCGTTATGTCATCAGGCTAGTCAGTCGGCTGATCAGAGAGGACTGTCAGTACATAGTAGACTTCGTCGTTTACATACGCTAACGGGCAGTCTTAGCGCACGTTACGTAGAGTACATAGTGCACGCTAAGTGGTTCAGGCAGATTACATTTTTAGAGCTTTCGGCCGTAGACCGGATTGTTAGACATTCGTACGACATGAGATGAATTCTATATTATTTCTTTTGTTAAGGTTCGAGCTTGCTACGTTGATCGAAGGAGACGGCCTTCGAGTGTGTTGAGATCATTGAAGTGATTTGTTCTTGCCATCTTTGAGGCAAGTATCGTAATTTGTTAATATTGGTATTTGAGCATACGTGTGGTTTATTCATGTTGTTGAACATGGGATTTATTTCGTTGAATTGTCATGATATTCATTATCTAGTGTTTGTATGTTCATGTTGATGGACATAGCGATTTTGCATATATGTATGCATGAGTTGTGTTTGTGTATGTTGTACGATCTATGCTGAGGGCGCTGGATCGGATGTCCACCTCGTGTTGGTCCGACCGGATCATCTTAGGATCTAGGCTGAGGGCGCTGGATCATTGGACGGGTTTTTCCACCTCGTGTTGGTCTGACGGGATCATCTTGGGATATATGCTGAGGGCGCTGGATCATTGGAATACCCATACTGTGTTAATGGAATCTTGTGGATTCGCATTGTCGGATTCCGGTAGCGGAAGTCCGTGTGGTGTATCTTGTTATGTATTGTTGATGCATATTCGATTTGTTTAATATGATACTTGTACTAGCATCGTTTTGCTAACCCCTTCGGGGGTGGACATTTGTTTTGATGTTCAGGTAGCTGAGGATCGGGGAAACAGCCACAGTACCGACGTGACGACGAAGGGGCTCGGTGATGTTTGTTTTTGTGATTAGTCTTCTTCGTTCATTTTCAGCACTCGATTACGCATGTCTTATTAATATCATTTCGATATGGTTGTATTAATTAACTCAATGGATTAGTTGGAACCGGTTTTGTAATTTGAATTTCTGTGGTATTGTTGGATTATATTCACATTTCTTTTAATTAGCCTTGTAAATCCTTACTTAAAGGGTTTACGGCGCTGTAATTATTCCGAATATCTCGGGGTGTTACAAACTCGAGGGAGAACCACCGAATATTTTGCTCATTGTGCTTTCGTATCCGAAATTGTTCCCAAAAATATATCCGAGGCTCTTGATGATGAAAGTTGGATGATGGCAATGCAAAAGGAGCTTGTTTAATTCAAGCACAATAACGTATGGAATTTAGTTCCCGCTCCAATAGATAAATCAATTATCGGGACTAAATGGGTGCAAAATCAAGTGTGACGAAGATGGCTATCCCATAAGAAATAAATCTCGTTTGGTCGCACAAGGATATATTCAAGAAGAGGGTCTTGACTTTGAAGAAAGTTTTTCACCCGTGGCTCGACTCGAATTCATCCGTTTGCTATGTGCATTTGCGGCTCACAAAAAAATCAAGCTATTCCAAATGGATGTGAAAAGTGCATTCTTGAATGGCTATATTCAAGAAGAAGTATATGTCAAGTAACCTCCCGGTTTTGAAAATCACCAATTCCCGGATCACATCTACAAGCTCAACAAGGCGCTCTACGGTTTGAAACAAGCACCCCGAGCATGGTATGATCATTTAAGTCAATTCTTAATTGCAAATGATTATAAAAAAGGTAAAGTCGATAATACCTTGTTTGTAAAAATATCGGATAATGATATACTTGTTTGCCAAATCTACGTTGATGACATTGTTTTTGGGGCTACTAACGAATCATTGTGCCAAGATTTTTCTAATCTTATGAAGGGAGAGTTCGAGGTGAGTATGATGGGAGAATTAACATTCTTCCTCGGGCTTCAAATTAAGCAATGCGCAGATGGAATTTTTATCCATCAAATGAAGACACGATCTCCTCAAGAAATTCAAAATGGAGAGTAGCAAAGTGATTTCAACGTCAATGTCTTCATCATTGAAATTAGAAAAAGATGAAAATGGCAAACCCATGGATCAAAAATTATATTGAGGTATGATCGGATCTTTGCTATATTTAACTACTTCTCGGCCAGACATAATATTTGCTACATGCTTATGTGCTAGATTCAAGGCTAATAATAAGGAATCCCATTTAATTGTTTGTAAACGTATCTTTCATTACTTGAATGGGACCATCGGTTTAGGTCTATGGTATCCTTCTTGCTTGGATTTTAATCTGAGTGCATACAGTGACACCGATTTCGGCGGATGTAAGATTGATAAAAAGAGTACTAGTGGTACGTGTCACTTCATTGGCTCATGTTTAATATCTTGGGGAAGTAAATAGCAAACCAGTGTAGCTTTGTCTACAACTAAGGCCGAATATGTTGCTGCAGGGAGTGCCTGTGCTCAGGTATTATGGATTAAAAATCAACTCCGCGACTACGGCATTTATTTTGAAAATACCCCTATTTTATGTGATAATACTAGTGCAATTAATTTGAGTAAATATCCCATGTTGCATAGTAGAACTAATCATATAGATATTAGACATCACTTTTTATGTGATCATGTGCAAAAGAAAGGCATCTGCTTAATTTTTGTCGGGACGAAAGATCAACTTGCTGATATATTTACGAAACCTCTTCCAGAGGAATCCTTTAATACTATTCGTTTGCAACTTGGTATGGGACATCTTGACAATTTTTTAAATTAGGTATCTACTCGAGAAATCAATTTCTTAGAAATGTTTCACTTGCTAGCGCGCGCTAGCTTTATCCCTTTAACGCACGCTAATTTCCCATTCCTAAACGAATTTTTCTTCGATAGCGTACGCTAACCCATATTTCTTGCGTACGCTAACAAAAATCCTTCCTATTCCTATATATGCTACTGGACAGTCCAGAAAGCAACTTATAAATTCATAGCGCACGCTACACCTATATTACTTGCGTACGCTAATTAAAACCTTTCATTTTCCTATATAAACCCTGAGTAGTTCAGAAAGTCAACTACTCTTTCATAACGCACGCAATCGCCAGATCCCCTTTCTGAGAAAGAACCCTAGCTAAAATCTGTTTCCTATACTTCTGATTTCTTCCTTCAAATCTTTTAATTCCTACTCAAATTCATGTCGACCAAAGGAAGAAAAGCTATGGAAAAGGCATACAAAAGCACAAAACGTACCCGCGAACCAGATTTTGATGCTTCTCGTTTCGTGTGTCATACCGCTTTCAAGGTATTTTCGGAAATCCTCCCTCAAGAACACTTGACGGATTGCTATTACTTCAATTTCCATAGTCTGGAACGAGTAAACATTGCTATTTCGGAATTCTTCTCTTCAATTGGTATATCTCATTTTATTGAGTGTAAAGAACCCGTTTTTCCTGAATTGGTTCGTGAATTCTACGCGAATCTACATGTTGCTGAGATTGAAGGATCTTCATCCTTAGTTTTGGGAAGTTTGGTTGGAGGTACTGTGGTGATAGTCTCCTCGGAGATTTTGAATCAATTGTTTGGTTTATCGTCGGATGGTTTTGCGTGTTCGGGGAAATCTATTACTGGAGAATCTGGTGTGACTGAGCTTGAAGTCAGTGAATTCTTAAGCTCGAAAGCCGTCATTGATATCACCGATGAGGTCTTCGAGAACAATGAATTCGACATTAATATTAGGCTCCTAATAGTCGCGCTCACCAAGTGTATCATGCCTAAGGTCAACACAAAGCACAAGTTGGTTGGAATCGACAAGCATGTGGTATACCGAGTGCTGAATGACGATATGATTGATTTCGTTGGATGAAAGTCAAAGGCGACCTCTTTCGGTCCAAAAATTATGCCTCGAGGTCCCACAAGGCTGGAATGCCATACGGCTCCATCCTCACGGTGATTTTCAAATTTCATAAGGTGGACTTAATGAAAGACAAGGCCGTTCCAGTGTCCATCGGCCATGAGATTTCTGACTACTCGCTCAAGGCCATGCATTATGTGCGTACCATCAACCGGGGCTGGATTCTCTTTCCGTACCTTAATGAAGATGATCAAGTGGAGAAAGGGACTAGAATGCCAACACCGGACGAATGGATTACTAGACGAGGGCCGCACACCATTCGAGAAATGCAAACAGGAGTCTTTGTGAGGAAGCCTACTTCTAAAGCAAACGTCCGATGAGAGAGTCACTTACCGAGGAAGAGGAGAGCGATCTCATTTCCCGGATGCGTAGCATCAAAACTTCACAGCTAGAAATCCGTGAAGATGTTCGTTCTCTCCGTTCGAAAGTTCAAGGAGTCCGTTCGGAAGTTCAAGGAGTTCGTGGGCTGATTGAAGACTTTATTCATTTCACTCATCCGTCTTTCCCGCTACCACCTTCCTCATCCGATCAAGCACCCTAGTTTTTAGGATCTTGATTCTCGATGTAGCGAACTTTATTTCATATGCTTCTGATGTCATAATGCTTTGGTTATTTGTGTGTAATGTTTGGATTATGTTGGTTAATGAAATGCGCATTCCCTTCGATGTTCTTCATATTTATTGGTTTACATGTACTTTGGTTCACTCAAGTCTTAATTATGTGTTCTGTTTTGACCCATGTCATTTGATTGGTATTTTGTTGTATACGCAACATTTCAGGGGGAGTCCTTTTTGTTAATGTCAAAAAGGGGGAGAAACACTCCAAAACCGAACATACTAACATATCGAACAAATTACTTTGATTCAACGTTTTTTAAATAGTTTTGCAGGTAAATATTAAATGTTTTGACATCATCAAAAAGGGGGAGATTGTTGACTCAAAGTATTTTGATGATGATTATATTCAAAGCCTTTAAACAAAATCTATCTCAACGAGCTGTTTCATTGAAGGAAAAACTTGTTCCTAGCGCACGCTACAGGATGCATAGTAGTGCATGCTATCTAGGGTACTAAGCAGCCAGGCAAGTCACGTGCAGTCAAGTTGGACCTACCTCATGGATAGTGCACGCAAAGCCTATATTATCAGCGCACGCTAAGTTGCCAAACTTAGCGCCTGCTAACATCTCTCTAGCGCATGCTATCGCGCCGCACTTAAACAAGGCAGAGAGTCAGTGAGGCCTGGACAGAAAAAGGGGAATCATTTGCGCACGCTACAGAAGTATAATTATGCACGTTATTCAGAAGTTCTAGCGCACGTTACATGACAAAACGTGCGCACGCTACCGGAAATATATTGGAAGTCCAATAGTCTCTGGACTCAAATAAGGAAGCGCTTACGTATGTTATACAAGCTAACGTACGTTATCTGGAAAACATGTAGCGCACGCTACAATACACTTGTTAGCGTACGCTAAGCGTTCGAATTCCTACCGTTAGTCAACTTATCCATTGGAACGCAGAAGTCAAAAAGGAGATCCGGAAAATCTGGAAAGCTAATATTAAATAATACTAGCGCTAGACATGTATTTTACCGTTGGTACAGTTTAATGACCATTCAAATCAGGCAAGTCAAAGCCCGATAACGCACGCTATGAAGAATTATTAGCGCATGCTAATAATACAATTTTCAGCATATGAAGAAGGACTTGACACTATAAATACCCATATCACTTGGGTGTCTCAATACACAACTTCAAAGATTCAAGCATTCAAGCAATTAAGCATTCAAAGCATTCTTGAGCTCAGATTTCTATCTATTATTGCATTCTAAGTTGTGAGAATAAAAGATACAAGAATGATACATATTGTAATATTTATTTATCTTTGAGTCTTTTACTTTCCGCACATTTTATCTTTATTCGCGAGAAAGTTCGATATTCTGCATTACCACTATTCAACCCCCCTTCTAGTGGTGAATTTATCACTTTAGACTGTCTAGGATGGTTCCCATCCATTGTGTCATTGTTATCGATTGATCGTTCCAAGGCAATCGAGGTAATGAATTAGGATTGTCGATGATGTTTCCCATCCGTGGTATTATCGATTGACCGTTCTAAGGCAATCTAGGTATTTGAATTGGGATCCCCGAGGAAGGTACCCATATGTTAGTTATTTTTGTCGTGTTGTCTGACTCAAGGCAGCGCACCATCATTCTTGTGAATTTGGTAAATTTGCGATCATTGTCGTTTGTGAGTATTTGTGTTTTGGAGGCTAGTCTCGGATAGTGCTCGGTGGTTAAGCTTGGGGCTTGAACCTTCACGATTGGTTTCCAAACACCAACAGTTCAGTAGGTCACGGCCATTGGATGACCTAATTGTGATACAACTTCGGCTGTGTGGCTTCGTCCACCTTATTGTGATATAGATTCGGGTGTGTGGCTTTGTCCACCTCATTGTGATACAGCTGCGACTGTGTGGCTTCGTCCACCTCATTATGATACAGCTTTGGTTGTGTGGCTTCGTCACCTCATTGTGATACAGCTTTGACTGTGTCGCTTCGTCCACCTCATTTTGATACAGCTTCGGGCTGTTTGGCTTCGGCCATCTCATTATTATATTGCAGCTTCGACTGAGGGGCATTCACGCTATTGTGATGATTTGCAGCTTTGGCATGTTAGTATAATGCTCTAAGTCTATTGTTTAATAATAATGTGGAGACATTTATTATTATACAATATTGATTATATTATTGAATTAATATTCTGCTTATGATCATCAAGTATGTGACTTGATAGTAAAGCTTGTTAAAGCATTAAAGAATATTTATTCTAGATATCCCTAGTAATATGATTACTAGTATGATAATGATACGATGGCTATGTTTTACTGGTCATGAACATGAGATGTTATATCACATCATAGATACATGTAGAGACATCGTATTGGATATGACCTAACAAAGAAAATTATATATGGATTTAGTCATTATAATTCCTCTGATTGTTATATATTATTTAAGTACTTATTAGCTAAAGACATCACAGTTTCCTACATAATGAGTATCGTATTTTAACACAATACCAACGTCTTATGTAACAAGGGACCATATAGTTTGTGATTGGATACGGTACGATTTATGCTTAGGGAAGTAGTTTGTCCAGAGGGGACTTGTCCCTCATATAAAACGGAGAAGATAACCATGGGCCCTTGATAAGTTAAATTGTTTATATGCATGGCCATGCTCAAATTGATCAATAATGAGTTATTGATAAATATTTGAGTTGGACAATTGTAACTTGAGATCAAGAATATTAATTAAGCTATATAAGGTCGACTTATCTATGCCGTATGCTTAATTAAGATATCGTGCGACGAGAGGATTAAATATTATACAGTAACGGGATTTCGTTCGTGCCGTCGAATTAATTCTTCTAATGCAGGTAGTCATAATGTCTAGCTAGAGGCCGTTTATGATTTATGAGTCGTAAAATTGTTTTTATACTCATTTCCGTATTAATTAGAACCTACAGGGTCACACACTTAAACGAGCAGAGCAGCTATTTTATTCCGGTTGATTATGGTTGGTAAAGGGGTTGGTGAATCCTGATCCATGTAGAGGGCTATATAATAGTGTCTTGTGATAGCCCTCGCACTTGATCAAGCACAAGAGAAGATATAATTTGTGTAGAGAGAATCAAAAATCTAATTTTGATATTTCTCTCACTAAAAGTCTTGAAGATAATATTCAAGAGTTGAATAATCAAAAGGATCAAGAATATATATTCATATCTTTGAGGATTGATTCTTTGATCAAGAAAAGTATTTAGAATACTCATCTAATCTTCATCTTATCTTGTGAGTTTGATCTTTAATAACATATTGAATAAGATTCATAGTTGTTATTTTAGATCAAAGTTCAAGAACATTTGAATAAAATTCTTGGTGTTCTTGTTCTTGCCATAATAAAAAGCATATCTATATTCAAATTGATTTAAGTAAAATCTTTATTGCATCGTATCTAGAAATCCGTTAGACACTCGGAACTTGTTCGTTGCGTGGATACCGTAGAGGATGCTCGCTTCTTGCAACGTCTCTAGAAGGCTCGATCGAAAACATGCTACAAGAGGTAATAATCTTGTTCTTCGTACTTTGATAATATAATTGGATCCTCGGAGGGTTTTACATATTATATTTATACTTCCGCTGCACTATTTTCATATATGATGAGATCATAAATCTTATTAGTTCAATATAAACCCAACAGTGGTATCGGAGCGACTAGTATATTTTCATTGTTTAGATTTATCATATATTTTGATATATGATGTTCATATATGTGATGTATGATGTTTATATATATGATATTTAAATTTTATATATGTATATTTATATATATGGTGATATATATAATTTTAATAGATTTGTGTTTCGATCTCTATATATATATATATATGATGCCTATCTTAATATGTATAGGGTGCGCGTTCTATGCAGTACCAATATTAGATGCAGTACTTTACAGTACTAATTTATGCATGAGTTTTGTACTAATTATGCATGAAATATATGCATTTCGTGCATCAAAATTTCAATGCATTAAAATATGCAATATATTTGATGCATATAATTAGTACAAAACTCATGCATAAATTAGTACTGTAAAATACTGCATCTACTATTGGTACTGCATAGAACGCGCCACTAAATATCGATGCATTAAAATATTAGATTATATGGATCAAATATATTGCATATTTTAATGCATTGAAATTTTGATGCACGAAATGCATTTATTTCATGCATAATTAGTACAAAACTCATGAATAAATTAGTACTGTAAAGTACTGCATCTAATATTGGTACTGCATAGAACGCGCCCCTATATATATATATATATATTGATTTATATGTTTGATCTTGACATATATGGTTCTTTGATATATGGAGATTCATGTGATGATTTGGTTCTACTAATAATCCAAGAATCAAAGAACATATGATTGGATCAATATATAATTTTATGTTATATTATGATTTTTAAGAGGTGCATATGAACATAAATTTGTTTATGTAAAGATTATGCTTCTTTAAAATTTTCATATGAACATAATTATATTTTGATTCCAAGGTTGTATAAATATGGATTTGATATACTTGATTTATACATTTATATTGCTCAAAAGGTATTAGTTGTTATATACATAATATGTATACATGAAGTATATATAAGATGTATACTCATAAACTCAACAAAATATACCTGATGCTGAAACAAAGGGCTGCCATGCGGTCTGAAGATGCAGATCGCGACCCAAGCCCTGTGTGCTGGTGCGGTCTGGACCAAGGGATCGCGATCCAGGCTGTTCGAATCGCGATCCCGGCCACTTCTGGGGTCGTTTCAGCCTCGTTTTCTTCGTGTATTCCTGGAAATTTATTTCCCGTTTTACCCGATTTGATGTTTTGGCCCTCGGAATTTTATAACTTGTCGAATATCGATATTTGGCATATTTTATATATTATATACAATTTATTGATAGTCAATATTTAGTACATTTTATATATTATATGTGCTTATGAATGCTTAAACGGTTAATGCATCGTGGGTGGTATATCCGTACTAGATCAATTAGATTGATGATTCAATTATTGTTGTAATATTAATAATAAGACTTGTATGTCGTGCCATCCTATTATCTGGTTGTAATTTCTCTTCTCATCTTACTCCCCTCGAATGTAACCCGTGGTTTCTATTACAAAATATAAATATATAGTTTAGAATAGTTCTAGCTATAAAAGGAAGATGAAGGAGATGAGCAACTTACAAGGAATTCAAGAAGAAAGGCGTTATCGAAGATTACAGAGAACAACCTATTGATATTAACAAATATCATAATGGGATCTATGGCTATTGATAAGTGTCATTTTTGTACACTTATCCATGGTTTGTATCGATAAAATTCACCCATAATTGAGCTAGTCTACTCGTTTTTTTTGCTTTTAATTTATTAGTTTTAATAATTTTATTTTTATCGGATGATGATCGGATTAAATAACTGAATTACTCAAGAAACAACATGTTTAATAAATATTCTATTTATTGAATTTTGATATATTCATGTTGTAGGGCTTTCAGACGAATTCGGCGGTCTTTCGGATTCAAAATCGAGTTATATATCAAAAGTTATCATCCGAAGAAGATCTGGGCAAAAACGCAAAGTCCGAGGAATTCTCGCTAAAAACGTAACTATCAAAGCTTCAAATGAGCAAATTTACGAAGCCACGTTACGGCCGTAACATTCGGGGGTTACGGTCGTAAGTCACCTAGTTACGGCCGTAACTCCCGAATGTTACGGCCGTAACTCTTGATTGCTATGATTTGTCTAATTTTTATACTTTTGTGTATTATTGAGGGATGGCTGGCATTGATCCGATATAATGTAATAATGCTGTAGTTTTGGAGCTATTAGATGACTTTAGGTGTATAAATAGACCCCTTAGATCCTTCATCATTCACCATTCATCTTATAATTTTCCATTTTCTTGTAAACTTTTCTTTTTGTGTGAAGAACACACTTGTGTTCTTGAGTGATCTTTGTTAGTGTGGTACAACATATGTTGTTCAGAGAGTTTATTGTTTCTATCTCCTTTATCTACTAAGTGAGTTAGGATCAATTCTTTCTCTTGATTCAACTAAACATGACCACCAAAGCTTGTAATATGTGTAATAAACCCTTTATGGGCTAAGTTTCTTAAGTTGGGATTATAAACAAGGTTAGTCATGTTATTTATGTTTGTATAAAGATATATTATGAATTACTTATTATTGTGTGTGATTTTCATTGTTTTAACAATCTTTATTTATTTGGCCAATTAATGAAGATATTTATGATCTTCATATGTTTCAAAGAAAATATGTTTGATTAGATCAAATGATCTTCACTCTAAGTTGTTCTAGGGGATAGAAATATACCCCTAGTCCTTAGATGATTCATTGAGTTATTTTCACAAATCCTAATGCTATGTATTGAAGCCAATCAACATAGAAATATAGTGGATTGATTCAATATGTAAGGGCGTTTATAGTTCGAAGAGAAACCGTCTTTTTAAGGAAAATCGAATCTACACAACATAATAAGTAAATTCATCTTATGATCTCCAATACATCTTTTATAACTAATGACGAACTAAGTTTGTAATCCCAACTATTTCATTTTATCATTAATCAATCTATTAATATTGCAATCTTTTTATTTCCTTATAATATTAGAACTATTATTGCAATTTCTTTGCAATTATTAAACCAAACTTTTAATTGTGTGTTTCACTCATCTTAAGTATCTATAAAAATAGACTAATAGTGTATAATTCAAATTATAACATAACTTCCTTGTGGGATCGATAAACCGGACTCAAAAAGTCCACTTTACTACTTGATACGATATCGTGCACTTGCGATAGTTACACAAAAAGCGTGTCAAGTTTTGGCGCCGTTCGGGAAGTATAAGTTATATTTGAAATCTTACATTATAAACTATTTTTGTAGGTACAAATTTCTCGACGTTGTAACTTAGTACTAAATTGTGTTTGTCCGGTCAAGTGGCGGATAACGGTACTCCGTGACTATTAAAGTCGGATTTTTCAGTTTCCCACAACAACTGATATTTGTATATATTTTTTATTTTTTTAATTATTTTCATTGTCTTTTTATTTTTGTTTTTTTTATCATGGATGAAACATTGTTTAAAATTGAAAAAAGATTTCCCTTTCTAAGCAAAAATGCAATTTTAAAAATTTACAAGACAAGGCTTGAAAGGATGAGGTTGCTTACTAATAAAAGCATACCTTTTGACATAAGATTCATTATCGAAGCCAAAGTAAGAATAGAAGGTGAATTCACAGAAACACCAACTAGATTTTTACCAGGGCTTGGAAAAAGTTCATATGCAAAGAAACGACGAGCAAAGATTCTAGCCGTTTGCTATAAATGTGCTAGATGGAACTGTAATGCAAAATGTCGATCTTTAGGAATTCCATCTACAAACAGAGAAGATAAAATTCAGTTCATTAATGATGGTCTGAATAAGGAGAATTTAGATAATATCGAAATTTCTCTTGACACGCATCCTAGTGGACTTGTGTATTACTAATTCAATGTTTGTGGAATAAATTCAAACGAATATGAACAACGTCTTGGGAATCGACGTTAAAAGACCACGCTTGCCAATTTGTAAGAAAATTGGATGGGAAGCTTCTCCCACTCATAGAAGGCGTTTAGGCCGTTTCGAACGTAAAATCGAGGAAGATGTGAGCCACAATCACAACTACCGTACATACGCGTAAGTATCTTTTATTTTTGTCGTGTGGTGAGATTTTCGAATAAAAATGTGATACGCGATAAAAGCTTTCATTATTCTATTAAGTAGTTGAAGCACAATCAAACGCAATCACAAACTTGTTAAACAATTTTTACCTTCTTTTTCTTCTATAAATAAACTTTCTACTGGTTTCTTTCATTCATCCCTCAAACTCGCACTTTTCTCTGTTTCTATCTAAAATTTTTTTTTTCTCTTTTCAAAAATGGAGTCATCATCTTCAACAAAAAAATTTTACACAGTCTGCATTTTTGGTGGATCTAGTTCTGGAAAAGAGGCATGCTTCACTGAAGCAGCCCACAACTTGGGTCGTACCTTAGAGAAAAATGCATTCATGTAGTTTACGGAGGAGGAAGTCTAGGATTAATGGGGCGAGCCGTCACCTATATGGAAGGAGTAAGAGTGTTGGGAGTAATCCCAAAACCTCTTTGAAAGTAAAATCACCGGGTCAACTATTGGAGATGAGTTTAGATCTCGTGAATATGCAAGATCGCATAACTCACATGATAAATAATTCGCGCCTTTATCGCCCTTCCCGGTGGTTTTGGCACACTTGAGGAACTTTTTCATGTGGTTACAGAGCTGACTAAATGTTCATCAAAACCAATAGGAATGCTTAATGTCAATGGTTTCTTTGATGGTTTCTTGTCTTTCATCGACTACTCTGTGAAAAGGGATTTATTTCCGAGCGTGCAAAACGAATCATAGTCGTTGCAACAACACCAAGAACTAATCGAAAAACTCAATGAATTTGTTCCTCAACCGGATCCACTCTAGCTAAAATTGTGCAGGTAGAAGATTTTACCGTGAGAAAACGGAAAGTAGATTCATTCCTCTCCCTTTGATAACCCATGTCGGACCCCTTGTATTTTTACTTTTTGTCGTGTGTAATAATCGTGCTAAATGATGGCAGCTTAAGGAGTTTCTTTTTGATCTCTTGACGCGCATCTATTCACGATTTATGTATTTTTATTTCATTACTATAATGTTTATTTCGTGTTTTGCTTTTATAAAAACTTTGATGGCGTAAGGCGACTCTTCGGACTTTCTTGATGCGCATCTAAAAATTATGTTATACTTACGAGTATATTTTATTTTCTTTTGTGTGTGCCTCGTATATTTATTCTCTTGCATTCTAAAAGGCGTTAGGCTCGGACATCAACTTTCTTAACAGGAGTATTCTCGCTTTTCTGCATTGATTTTTATTTTATTTTTAAACTGAGGACAGTTTTATTTTCAAGTTTGGGGGTGGTTTGTTTTAGTATTTGTGTTTGTTTAATAATTTTGGTGTGTTTTGATTGATTTGGTTATTTGCCTTAATTTTTTTTTTTATATATTTATATATATATTTATAGTATTTTGATTTTTGAGATTTTTAGATATGGCCATAACACCATAAATTAGCTTTATACAAACTTCTAAAATCGTTTTAACCGGTAAAAAAAATTGTATATTCCAAATTTTTTTTTTTTGAGCCTTAATCTCTCTTTCCAAGCCTTGTAATTATCATATAAAATCGAGTCATTCGTTACCTTGAGAAAAGAAGAATCAATTGGTTAATGAAAAATAAAACTGAAATTTACTTAATTTGTGGAGTTTTTGATTTTTCATGCTTAACTAAAAAATGATTTTCTGCAAAAATTCTATTCCCTAAAAAAAAAAGGAGTCATTGGTGAAAAGAGCTACACGTTAGCAAATAACGGTGTGAAAGCTATCACCTAAAAAAAATAAATGACGAAAAGGAGAAGTGTTGAGCAAAGAATACCGCCTAATTTTGGAAGTCTTAAATTTTGCGAAAAATAAAGGACTAACCATTGTTGGTGCGTAGTCGCCGTCTCGAAAAATTGGTGAAAAGAGCTACACGTTAGCAAATAACGGTGTGAAAGCTATCACCTTTTTACGAAAAAAATGAGATAGAAATTGTGTTAGTGAAAAGAGCTACACGTTAGCAAATAACGGTGTGAAAGCTATCACTAAAAAGGGATGTAGTTTATGAGCGATTTGAATTAATTAGCATGAATTTCAATACACTCAATTTTGTAAAAATCACAATATTTGATGACGCCAATGAAATTCTTCTTCATATTGAGTCGAAAAATAAACGAGTGATCGAGAGCAACCATTAAAGGGAGTCGTGTGTATCACGAGTGGGAAAGAAATAATCAACCTTTTGGGGAAAACCTTACATTTTGGAATTACAAAATAAAAACCGTGTTTTAACTTCAAAAATATTAGTAGATTTATTTTGAATCTTGATTCATTTCTATCTACCGTATAAAGTCAAGTTGTTGTTTATTAATGGCATTTTGATCTCCTTTTCTCTTTTTATATTTTAATTTATGTGTGTATTAATTTTCTTATTTTTATTTTTATTTTTATTTTTATTTTTGGAGTGTGAATAATAAAGAGTCTTGCTCGGGACTAGCAAGAATTCAAGTTTGGGGGTGTGATAAGTGTCATTTTTGTACACTTATCCATGGTTTGTATCGATAAAATTCACCCATAATTGAGCTAGTCTACTCGTTTTTTGCTTTTAATTTATTAGTTTTAATAATTTTATTTTTATCGGATGATGATCGGATTAAATAACTGAATTACTCAAGAAACAACATGTTTAATAAATATTCTATTTATTGAATTTTGATATATTCATGTTGTAGGGCTTTCCGAGACGAATTCGGCAGTCTTTCCGGATTCAAAATCAGAGTTATATATCAAAAGTTATCATCCGAAGAAGATCTGGGGCAAAAACGCAAAGTCCGAGGAATTCGGGCTAAAAACGTAACTATCAAAGCTTCAAATGAGCAAATTTACGAAGCCACGTTACGGCCGTAACATTCGGGGGTTACGGTCGTAAGTCACCTAGTTACGGCCGTAACTCTGAATGTTACTACCGTAACTCTTGACAGATTGCTATGATTTGTCTAATTTTTATACTTTTGTGTATTATTGAGGGATGGCTGGCATTGATACGATATAATGTAATAATGCTGTAGTTTTGGAGCTATTAGATGACTTTAGGTGTATAAATAGACCCCTTAGATCCTTCATCATTCACCATTCATCTTATAATTTTCCATTTTCTTGTAAACTTTTCTTTTTGTGTGAAGAACACACTTGTGTTCTTGAGTGATCTTTGTTAGTGTGGTACAACATATGTTGTTCAGAGAGTTTATTGTTTCTATCTCCTTTATCTACTAAGGGAGTTAGGATCAATTCTTTCTCTTGATTCAACTAAATATGACCACCAAAGCTTGTAATATGTGTAATAAACCCTTTATGGGCTAAGTTTCTTAAGTTGGGATTATAAACAAGGTTAGTCATGTTATTTATGTTTGTATAAAGATATATTATGAATTACTTATTATTGTGTGTGATTTTCATTGTTTTAACAATCTTTATTTATTTGGCCAATTAATGAAGATATTTATGATCTTCATATGTTTCGAAAGAAAATATGTTTGATTAGATCAAATGATCTTCACTCTAAGTTGTTCTAGGGGATAGAAATATACCCCTAGTCCTTAGATGATTCATTGAGTTATTTTCACAAATCCTAATGCTATGTATTGAAGCCAATCAACATAGAAATATAGTGGATTGATTCAATATGTAAGGGCGTTTATAGTTCGAAGAGAAACCGTCTTTTTAAGGAAAATCGAATCTACACAACATAATAAGTAAATTCATCTTATGATCTCCAATACATCTTTTATAACTAATGACGAACTAAGTTTGTAATCCCAACTATTTCATTTTATCATTAATCAATCTATTAATATTGCAATCTTTTTATTTCCTTATAATATTAGAACTATTATTGCAATTTCTTTGCAATTATTAAACCAAACTTTTTAATTGTGTGTTTCACTCATCTTAAGTATCTATAAAAATAGACTAATAGTGTATAATTCAAATTATAACATAACTTCCTTGTGGGATCGATAAACCGGACTCAAAAAGTCCACTTTACTACTTGATACGATATCGTGCACTTGCGATAGTTACACAAAAAGCGTGTCAGCTATACCACAACACACCAAATTATTCATGTGAATGTATGAGATGCATCATATTTTAGCATATGATTGTATGAGATGCATCATATTTTTTTTATTTTGCTTAATAATCGTTATATCCAAATAAATCAAACTCATTAAAACTTTTAAATGTATGAGATACATGGTAATAATTTTGAGATAATCAATTTTGATAAAATAGTTTTACTAAAATCAATTAATATGAAACATAAGTCTCAAGAGCCAATCATTTCAAAACACTCGTCAAACTTTCAATCATTTCTAATATGGATCTGCCAAAGAAGGGTGTATGGATTTTATGTTAAGGAGGTGAGATGAATAAACAAGCTTATACATATGTTTTAAAAGGTTAAGACTTATATAGGTTATTCAAAACGGTTTTGGACCTATGGCTTATTTGGGATTAATACGATTAAAATGATATAAGATGTTATCCCAAATGATAATCTAAAGCATTTTTTAACTACAGGGTGTAACACCCCAATAAGGCGGCTATTACAGTACCGTGGACCCCACACTGGGACCCACCAGGCGATATCCAAAATACAGATTAATTACACAATACATGTGATACCGAACCACAAAACATAGTACTTACTCCGATTTGGAGTTTACAACAGTATGGCCTACGACCTTATTATACACAGGATCCAAAACATAAGTATAATCCATATGAAGATGGAATATACCTTAAATAACAATACATTTGTTCATACTTAAAATAAAGCGGAAAGATAACATTACACGGTACGAACATGACCGGACTCAAAAGACTTGGGGCCCCCGAACTAGTATCCTTCGAACCTTTCATCATCACCCTGATCTTCCTGTGCCTTGCCCTTTCCTCGACCTAAAATACAACACAAGTATTTCGCCCAACACAGGGTCAGATATACATGATGAGTGATTCTCAAGATATTATACAATTCACATATATAAGATTTCAAGGATAACAACCCGACTAACGAACATACCCCTCGGGCGTATGAACGCTTAGTCACAAAACATCGAACACATCCAAATATAAGAATGGACAATGAACGACTAAGATAGTACGACTCAAGAGGGACATCAAAATACGCCTGATCCGAATATGTGTCAGTGCATATGTCCACCCCGTATACGGAATCCAGGATATACGTGGGATAATGTACCTAATTAGCCTCAACGAACTATGTCTCGTGTGCACAGCCTTTCACGGAAAATATTCACGTATGACTATATATGTGCCCGGCTAAAAATCCTACACAATATCCAATCGGAACGTAGATATGACTCCGGATATGCCACGATGCAACATGACAACGAATTCAATAATTCACAAATCCGATTAAAGATCGAGGACTCACCGAAATGACAATAAGATCAACGATATCAAGGGTTCGAAAGTGACGAACTTGGGAGTACAATCCCACAATGAAAACGGGACATCGTTAAGAACAACCTCAAATCACAAGACACAAGTTTATAAGTGTTTCATATACACAAAATGCATAACCATCATAAGAATCCAAACATCATTATAACCAAGCAAGATAACTTGCCTCAATACGGAGGTGAGAATAGTCCTTCCTTCTCAACGAACGAACGACCCTCGATTCAAAATCAGTTACTTGGACAATAAACCTTGAATAAAGTATATTTTACTCAATGATACGTTCATATGATCATCTATACCAAATTCTAATGAAACAACACCCTAATTCCCATTTGAGTAGTTCAACTTTAAGATATTGAAGTGTTACTCCAAGAACCTTATTCAATACCATTCTCTTATTACGATTGATTACAAGATATTACCAAATGTTTGTTGGATTAAGAATCGTTCCATAATGTGTTAAACAATAATCTCCTATCCTTTAAACTTATCAAGAACATCTGAAAGTAAAATCTGCACTTCAAACAATTACTTATGT
Organism: Orobanche coerulescens; assembly: GCA_033398695.1. NCBI lineage: Eukaryota > Viridiplantae > Streptophyta > Magnoliopsida > Lamiales > Orobanchaceae > Orobanche > Orobanche coerulescens. Next base: position 72,195,624 of record CM065801.1, read on the forward strand.
TGAGTTAACTAGTTACAAATCCATATTATGATCATGAAGACTACCTCAAGTTTAACACCATCCTTATAATCTTTTAATTAACTTGGAGATTCGAATATTATTCCTCTGAATTCACTTAGCTTAGGTTCAAGAAGGTCTTTTCATTCTTTTAATGATCAACAAGGGTTTCTTAAAACATTTTATGGTAATTATTCCAACAAGTTATTTACATTACAATGAAACAAGGACTATTATTATTCCAATGGTGTTATTAGTCTAGCAAGGAGAGTGTGGATTCACTAAACATGATCATCATTATTCAAAACACCAAGAACTTATCATTACAAATCCCCTAATCATCATATTCATCATTAAGTTTGTTGGAAGTTTAACTATAAACATGTTTAGCTTGATTAATTCATCACTAGGTGAAATATACTCAATCACTATCATTATAATTACGAGATTATAGGGTTAAATCGTATAACATACCTTCAGAAATGGAGAACAATACACCAAAACACAAGAACACAATCTAAGCTTCAAGAATGACTCCAACTTCCAATCAACAATCTCCAAAAATCAAGATGAAAGCTCAAGCACAGGCTGGAAGGAGGTAAATTTGATCTAGGGATGCAGGGGGATGATTATAAGGGTGAAAAATCAGAGTTTGGTCATGCAAAAATGAAAGACACAAGCTGTCTTTTTATAACAGCACAGTTCGTTACGTACGTTATCACAAGAGGATAACGTACGTTAACAGCTTTACGTACGCTACGCAAAAAGTGTTACGTACGTAAGCTAAGTCCAGAGGCTGCTGGACTGAAATACGAACAACATTACGTACATTACCGCTTGAAGCATTACGTACGTAATGTAGGTCAACTAGGTTGCCTCCAAAAGATCAGATATTCGAATCCCGTCCGGCCCCACACGCCGAAAGTTGAGATCAGATACGATTACACTGGTTACGTACGTAACAGGTGCCTCTTTACGTACGTAAAGGCCTTAAAATAACGTACGTTATGCCTAAGGATTAGCGTACGTTAGGCTCAAGTTTAATAGCTCAAAAATGTACTTATCTATACAACGTTGAGAATTCAATCATAGTGCGAGTGATCGTTATTATTATTATGTCTATTTATGTTATAATCCAACATCAATAAACATTACACAAATGCAACAAGACTACAACAATATTGAATTATCCGAATAATGCAATAGTAAGTAGGAATTTTCGTCGGATATTACATCCTCCCCCCCTTAAAAGGGGTTTCGTCCTCGAAACTAAGGGGGAAATAATTCAGGATACCTCTCTCGAATGCTGCTCTCCATCTCCCACGTGGCCTCCTAGACCCCATGTCGTGACCACTGAATCTTCAGTAGGGGAATCGTCTTATTACGCAATTATTTGATCCTCCTCTCAAGTATCCGTACGGGGCGCTCCTCATACGAATGATCCTCCGCTAAATCGATCTCATCGAACTGAAGTACATGACTCGGATCAGCAACGTATTTCCTTAACTGGGAGACATGGAACACGTTATGAATCCGGCTCAGGGCTGGTGGTAAAGCCAGGCGATAGGCTAAATCGCCTACTCGATCCAAAACCTCAAAGGGCCCGATATACCTCGGGCTCAGCTTGCCTCTCTTCCCAAAATGAAAAACTCCTCGAGTAGGGGACACCTTCATTAGTACATGGTCGCCGACCTCGAACTCAAGCGGTCGCCGGCGGTTGTCTGCGTAGGACTTCTGTTGGCTTTGAGCCGCCAACAAACGACTCCTAATCAGAGCGATCTTCTCACGGGCTGCCAACAACATATCGGGTTCCGTACCCAAGGTTTCAGATGGATCGTCCCAACACAGAGGGGATCTACAACGACGTCCATACAACGCTTCATAAGGTGCTATCTGGATCGAAGTGTTCCAGCTGTTATTATAAGTGAATTCCACCAAAGGTAGTTGGGCCTCCCAATCATCCTTCCAATAGAGAACGCACGCTCTCAGCATATCCTCTAAAGTTTGGATAGTTCTCTCAGTCTGACCATCCGTCTGTGGGTGAAATGTTGTCCTGAAGTTCAATTGCGTACCCATCGCATGATGAACTGCTTTCCAAAAATGTGACACGAATCGCCCGTCTCGATCTGATACAATACTCTTAGGGGTACCATGTAACCTTACAATCTCCTTGATAAATAGCTGGGCCAATCTCTCGGGTCCCCAAGTATCTTTAATCTCCACAAGGTGGGCTGATTTGGTCAAACAATCCACAATCACCCAAATCGTATTCATCCCTCGACGACTCGTCGGCAGGCTAGTGATAAAATCCATCGATATGTCCTCCCATTTCCACTCGGGGATCGGAAGCGGTTTCAGCATTCCTGCGGGTCGCTGGTGCTCAATCTTAACTTGTTGACAGGTTAAACACCTCGAAACGAATTCCGCAACTTCACGTTTCATACTTCCCCACCAATAATATTGTTTCAAATCCTTATACATTTTGCTAGACCCCGGGTGGATAGAGTACGGGGTAGCATGAGCTTCTCTCAGGATAAAATTCCTTAACTCATCATCTGCGGGTACAGAATCTCGGTTCCTAAAGCGTATCAATCCATCCTCGTGTATCACAAAGCTAGGAGCTTTCCCTTGAGTTATTTCATCGCGAACTCGAGATAAGAATGGGTCCGTAACTTGCTTCGATCTAATTATATCCTCAAGGGACGATGAAATCTCAAGTGTACAGAGTTGTCCTTGAATACGCTGTAACCAGACTTCAATTTCCGGCCTCACCAATTCTAACTGCAATTCCCTCTGAGTTGTTAGGCGGGCAAGCATCTGCTCCTGTACTGTTTTACGACTCAAAGCGTCAGCAACTACATTTGCTTTGCCCGGATGATAAAGGATCTCGATATCATAGTCTTTGATGAGTTCTAGCCACCTTCTCTGCCTCATGTTTAACTCCTTCTGAGTAAAAATGTATTTCAGGCTCTTGTGATCAGTAAAAATCTGACAGGTAACTCCATACATATAATGACGCCAGATTTTTAAAGCAAACACCATGGCTGCGAGTTTTAAATCATGGGTGGGGTAGTTGACCTCGTAAGGTCATAGCTGTCTCGATGCATAGGAGATCACCTTCCCGTTTTGCATTAGTACACACCCAAGGCCCTGTTTAGATGCGTCACTATACACTACAAACCCTTTCGTTCCTTTCGGTAGGACTAAAACAGGTGCCGAAATCAAGCGACTCTTGAGTTCATCAAAACTCCGCTGACATGCCTCTGACCATAAATACTTCTTATCCTTTCTCATCAAATTAGTCATTGGTTGGGCAATTTTGGAAAAACCTTCCACGAACCGTCGGTAATAACCTGCTAGTCCCAGGAAGCTGCGTACTTCCTTAACATTCTTTGGTGGTAACCAGTCTCGGATGGCTTCTGTCTTCTGTGGGTCCACTCGCACCCCATCATCTCATATCACATGTCCGAGAAAGATAACTTCATTCATCCAGAACTCACATTTAGAAAATTTTCCATAAAGCTGCTCCCGCCTTAACGCCTCGAGAACCAGATGGAGATGACGCTCGTGCTCTTCATGGTCACGAGAATAGATCAGAATGTCGTCAATAAAAATGACTACAAAGCGATCCAGATAATTAATAAAGACTCGGTTCATCAGCTCCATGAATATTGCCGGTGCATTTGTCAGTCCAAAAGGCATCACTTCGAACTCATAATGCCCATAGCGAGTATGAAAACGGTCTTCGAAATATCAGGCTCACGAATCCTCAACTGATGGTAACCAGACCTCAAGTCGATCTTAGAAAACACAGCAGCCCCCTGAAGCTGATCCAATAAATCGTCAATACACGGCAATGGATATTTGTTCTTAATGGTTACCCTGTTCAGCTCACGATAATCAATACACAGACATAGGGATCCGTCCTTCTTCTGTACAAATAGTATTGCTGCTTCCCAAGGGGACGCGATAGGTCTAATGTAGCCCTTCTCAGTCAAATCCTCAAGTTGGCTCTTCAGCTCCTGCATCTCAGTCGGAGCCATACGATATGGTGCTTTTGAAAGCGGGGACGTACTAGGCTCTAACTCAATATTGAACTCTACATCACGATGTGGAGGTAAGCCTGGCAACTCATCTAGGAATACGTCTGGGTAGTCTCGGACTACCGGAATATCGATCAATTCAACTGGTCGATCCGTTGTCTTGGTCATGTAACACCAATAGCCAATACATCCTTGATTAAGCAGTTTCACTGTTTTCATAGTGCTGATGATTCTCCCGGAATGGCTGGGATTGTCACCCTGGAAGGTACACTCAACACCATCGTCAGATGTGACGGTCACTGTTCGCTTGCGGACACTAATTATGGCATCATGACGGTCCATCCAATCGATACCCAAGATCACATCATCTTTAGGTAAATCGACCACAATTAAATTTGACAACCACTCACGGTCGTTCATACGAATCGAGCAGTCTTGAACTTCATGATTCCCAACGATTCTTCTACCATCAGGTAGTCCAATTATATAAGGTTCACAATTGATAACATGCTCTAATTGTAAACGACTCAAACAGAAAACAGATAAAAAGGAGTGTAAAGCACCGGTATCAAAAAGAACACAGACAGGCTGAGATTGGATCTTGAGAGTACCTGCAATCATGCTGGCTTCGGGATCTTTAGCCTTCTTCATCTCATAGACTCTGGGTTTTGCAGCCCCAGCACCAGATGTTCCAGCTTGATTTCCACGTCCCATCCCCTTGTTTGCCCCGGTAGTCTGATAAGAAGCGGATGGAGGTACACGGTCCTGAATCGATGATCAGACCGAGCATGAGATGTCATGAGTACGTCCCGGTCCACTCCTGCAATAACGAGCACGATGTCCGTTCTTCCCACAAGTATGGCATGACACGGCTGGCCTTGGGCATTTCGAATTGATGTGCCCCTGGTCCCCACGGTTATAGCACACAACAGATAGGCTGACCGCTCGAGGTTGCGATCCGATTTGCTTCGTCTCCGTAGGTTGTCGTTCAGAAGGATTTGGCACTGGTTGGGGTTTCTTGAATGTTCCCCGGTTGCTGTCTGTCTGATTCTGGTTCCTGAATTTCTTGTTGTTAGACTGCGGTTGCTTCTTGGAAATTTCTTTCACGGTCAATTCGTACTCCAGAGCTTTCTCAATGAACTCCGGTAAGGTTGCACAATGATGGTTCAACAGCTGCATTCTCATTCGGGGTTTAAGCCTTTTGAGAAAGTATTTGATCTTATCAGCTTCTGTTTGGACAATCGTCGCGGCAAAAGGGAGAAGTGCCTGGAATTTCTCGGCGATAGATAGTACGTCATCATCTTCGGACGGTTCCGGATTCAGCAATTCTGATAGTTTGGCCTCGCGGAGAGGACCTGGATAGTAACGATCTAGCATGAGATTTTTAAATTCTTCCCAAGTACATACGCCATCATCTGGCCTCACCGAAAGCCACCAAGTGTGGGCGCCCTTGCCCAAGTAGTAAGTCACATGAGACGCGATTCTCTACTGGACAGTCTACCATATCGAACAATTTCTCGAAGTGTTCGATCCAATGCACGATATCAGCCGGTTCAGAGGAACCTTCAAAAATTGGGGGTCGCTGGCGAGAGATGTCGCTAATGATCCGACTCACCGGTCCGCCATGTAAAAGGGGTGGCCCCTGATGCTGGTCGGTAGCAACTCTCTGTATAGTTTCCATTAACTGACCCATTTGGGTCATCTGAGCCATTATGCCCTGCATCACAGTGTAAGGATCGACACGAGCATCCTCGCGTCCATTGTGGTGCGATTGGTCCCTAGAAGGCGAACCACTGCCTGCGGAACTATGCTCTGCATTCGCACGTCTGTTGGCTCGTGGTATCGGGATTCGGCCCCTTCCTCGGCCTCGTCCCCCTCTTCCACGGCCTCTCAAATTTATTTCCATACTGAAAGAATCAATTAGTAAAGATAATCATAAGTACAGTTCATGATACCAATCAGAATTCATGCTAAGTTAATGGCAGTAAGAAATTACATATTCAAGAAAACAGTTCGTAATGAGTTATCGGTACTACGAGGGTCACACAGAATATCATATCGACGTTTGAGTTGAACAATTTTAACCATATAATCAATCCAGAATTTTATTCGTATCATCAATCAGATAATTCCTGCCACAAAGCCTTAATATGCCAGGATCAACAAAGAGATTCATTCATATATCAACATCATGTCAGTAATTTAATCAAGGTTCATAAAGTACGTACCACATTCGGCTCGTAGGATTAGGCGCTCGTACGGGTCACACGTGACACGAAGGTCTCTTGATACTAGTTCAATTCACAAAGACTCAAAAGAAAGAAGACGACCTCAAGGAGCTCTGATACCATCTTCTGTAACACCCCAATAAGGAGGCTATTACAGTGCCGTGGAGCCCACACTGGGACCCACCAGGCGATATCCAAAATAGAGATTAATTACACAATACATGTGATACCGAACCACAAAACATAGTACTTACTCCGATTTGGAGTTTACAACAGTATGGCCTACGACCTTATTATACACAGGATCCAAAACATAAGTATAATCCATATGAAGATGGAATATACCTTAAATAACAATACATTTGTTCATACTTAAAATAAAGCGGAAAGATAACATTACACGGTACGAACATGACCGGACTCAAAAGACTTGGGCCCCCCGAACTAGTATCCTTCGAACCCTTCGTCATCACCCTGATCTTCCCGTGCCTTGCCCTTTCCTCGACCTAAAATACAACCCAAGTATTTCGCCCAACACAGGGTCAGATATACATGATAAGTGATTCTCAAGATATTATACAATTCACATATATAATATTTCAAGGATAACAACCCGCCTAACGAACATACCCATCGGGCGTATGAATGCTTAGTCACAAAACATCGAACACATCCAAATATAAGAATGGACTATGAACGACTAAGATAGTACGGCTCAAGAGGGACATCACAGTACGCCTGATCCGAATATGTGTCAGTGCACATGTCCACCCCGTATACGAAATCCAGGATATACGTGGGACAATGTACCTAATTAGCCTCAAAGAACTACGTCTCGTGTGCACAGCCTTTCACGGAAAATATTCACGCATGACTATATATGTGCCCGGCTAAAAATCCTACACAATATCCAATTGGAACGTAGATATGACTCCGGATATGTCACGATGCAACATGACAACGAATTCAATAATTCACAAATCCGATTAAAGATCGAGGACTCACCCAAATTACAATAAGATCAACGATATCAAGGGTTCGAAAGTGACGAACTTGGGAGTACAATCCCACGATGAAAACGGGACATCGTTAAGAACAACCTCAAATCACAAGACACAAGTTTATAAGTGTTTCATATTCACGAAATGCATAACCATCATAAGAATCCACACATCATTATAACCAAGCAAGATAACTTGCCTCAATACGGAGGTGAGAATAGTCCTTCCTTCTCAACGAACGAACGGCCCTCGATTTAAAATCGGTTACTTGTACAATCAACCTTGAATGAAGCATATTTTACTCAATGATACGTTCATATGATCATATATACCAACTTCTAACGAAACACCCTAATTCCCATTTGAGTAGTTCAACTTTAAGATATTGAAGTGTTACTCCAAGAACCTTATTCAATACCATTCTCTTCTTACGATTGATTACAAGATATTACCAAATGTTTGTTGGATTAAGAATCGTTCCATATTGTGTTAAACAATAATCTCCTATCCTTTAAACTTATCAAGAACATCTGAAAGTAAAATCTGCACTTCAAACAATTACTTATGTTGAGTTAACTAGTTACAAATCCATATTATGATCATGAAGACTACCTCAAGTTTAACACCATCCTTATAATCTTTTAATTAACTTGGAGATTCGAATATTATTCCTCTGAATTCACTTAGCTTAGGTTCAAGAAGGTCTTTTCATTCTTTTAATGATCAACAAGGGTTTCTTAAAACATTTTATGGTAATTATTCCAACAAGTTATTTACATTACAATGAAACAAGGACTATTATTATTCCAATGGTGTTATTAGTCTAGCAAGGAGTGTATGGATTCACTAAACATGATCATCATTATTCAAAACACCAAGAACTTATCATTACAAATCCCCTAATCATCATATTAATCATTAAGTTTGTTGGAAGTTTAACGATAAACATGTTTAGCTTGATTAATTCATCACTAGGTGAAATATACTTAATCACTATCATTATAATTATGAGATTATAGGGTTAAATCGTATAACATACCTTCAGAAATGGAGAACAATACACTAAAACACAAGAACACAATCTAAGCTTCAAGAATGACTCCAACTTCCAATCAACAAGCTCCAAAAATCAAGATGTAATGCTCAAGCACAGGTTGGAAGGAGGTAAATTTGATCTAGGGATGCAGGGGGGTGATTATAAGGGTGAAAAATCAGAGTTTGGTCGTGCAAAAATGAAAGACACAAGCTGTATTTTTATAACAGCACAGTTCATTACGTACGTTATCACAAGAGGATAACGTACGTTAACAGCTTTACGTACGCTACGCAAAAAGTGTTACGGACGTAAGCTAAGTCCAGAGGCTGCTGGACTGAAATACGAATATCATTATGTACGTTACCGCTTGAAGCATTACGTACGTAATGTAGGTCAACTAGGTTGCCTCCAAAGGATCAGATATTCGAATCCCGTCCGGCCCCACACGCCGAAAGTTGAGATCAGATACGATTACACTGGTTACGTACGTAACAGGTGCCTCTTTACGTACGTAAAGGCCATAAAATAACGTACGTTATGCCTAAGGATTAGCGTACGTTAGGCTCAGGTTTAATAGCTCAAAAATGTACTTATCTATACAACGTTGAGAATTCAATCATAGTGCGAGTGATCGTTATTATTATGTCTATTTATGTTATAATCCAACATCAATAAACATTACACAAATGCAACAAGACTACAATAGTATTAAATTATCCGAATAATACAATAATAAGTAGGAATTTTCGTCGGATATTACACAGGGGACATGCTGTTGGCCACTAAGTATACAGAGTACAGCTTGGAAAAGTATTGGTACAACAAGCTGTATGTTTTTCAAATAAGAGTGTGTAGCGGAAGTCTGTTAAAGTAAATAGCTGTAAATACAGCAAATAGGCTGTAAAGTGTTAGCATATTCAACATTTTTCCAACAGGACTGAAGACCGTTAAAACGGAATCTACTTTACTCACTAAAGTCAAGACATCATTTGAAAAGAAGTATTTAAATACTAACTGGATAAAGTATTTAAATACCAGCCGACAAAGATCTTCAGACAAGGAGCAAAATCCGGATATTGTATTTTGCAAGTCAATCAACACATTGGAACGGACTCTTTGCTCAACGGATCTATTCACAACGGATCTATCTCAAAGGCTATATATACCCCGAAGTTTGAAGATCAGATACGAACTAAAAACTGAACGAACTGAGATATGCTGAGATACACACGTAAACATCACAGAACAGTATATCAAGAGCAAACATATTTCTTCAATCATACTGCCATTTTTTAGAGAAGAAATATACAAGTGCTCAACCTTAAACAACACATCATCAGCTCAAGCTCAAGAAATCAAGATGTTGTTCAAACCCGTGTTCTTACTTTGAAGAAAACCATCAACCCTATGTGGACTGAAGAAAGCCTTGCTTTTCCTGAAACCGTGTGTGACGGATTTGCATTATAGATGAAGCTTTGCAACTGTGTGTGAAGAAGGAAGTCAAGTGAAAGATTTAAACAATCTGTTTGAATGGTTGAAAGCGACAGTCTTTGGATCAATCTGTGTGAACGATACAAGGATAGGTTTTATTATAGTCATGTAGTTGTGTACGTAGTGATTATAATAAATATTTTTACTCTTGTGTGGAGGACCAGTGGACGTAGAGGGGTTTACCTCGAACCACTTTAAATACTGTGTTATTTACCTTCTGCATTTATTGTTTTCATTACTGTGATTTAATTAAGTATACACCAAAAACCCTGTTCGCACCAATCTAACAAGAGAGAAGCCTATTTTCTGTATTTACAGCAACTTACTTTAACAGACTTCCGCTACGCACTCTTATTTGAAAAACGTACAGCTTGTTGTACCAATATTTTTCCAAGCTGTATTCTGTATACTTAGTGTCCAACAAGTGGTATCGGAGCGGTTGATTCTAAAAAGAATCAGTCGAATTTTTAACCGAATCAGATCCTAAAATCACTTATTTTTGAAAAGTCTTTATCTTTCCTATTTTCTCATATGGTATTGCTATGATAAATAAGTTTCCTATGTTCTCGATTAATGAATTTGATGATTGGAGAATTAGGATGGAAGCTCATCTTGTAGCCATGCACGAAGAAATGATTTTGTTTATTCAGGATGGCCCCATAAAGATCATGAAGGTAAATCTTGCCGCAAGGATTGAAGGCGAAGCTCATGCCGAGATGCTTGAGAAAGAGCGCGAGCAGTGGACAACTGACGAGCGCAAGCGTGCCAACCTCGACAATGTAGCTAAGAATGCGCTATATGTCACTCTCAATAAAGGCACGTTCTCAAACGTAAAGAGTTGTAAGACATCAAAGGAAATCTGGGATAAACTCAAGATGATTTGTGAGGGGACTGAGCTCTCAAAACAAAACAAGATTTCAAAACTAACTCAGCAATTTGAATCTTTTGAAATGAAACCAACTGAAACTCTTGAGGAACACGACCTCAGATTCACTGGCATTGTCTGTGAACTTGAAGCGTTGGGCGAAGTTTATACCCAAAAGGAGAAGAACTTAAAAATTTTCAGATCTCACCCTGCCCGATGGGACATAAAAACCACAGCTATGCGTGTGTCATGTAATCTCAATGACATATCTACTTTTGACCTCTTATCTGACCTAAAAGCTTTCGAGTATGACATTAACAAGAGAGAGAAGGCCGAAGAGTCACCCGCTAGGACTATAGCATTAGCTGCTGTATCCAACAGGAGACGCAGCATGCCCAGCACATCCAAATCTGCCTAAAAAAAATGCTGACAGTGACGACGATATCCTGTCACAAGATGAAATGGCTCTACTCATGCAAAAATTCTAGAAATTGATCAAACAGTCTGGAAAGGCTGCATACAGGCCCAAGCCTTTTCATAAGGTAAGTTCTGAAAATTCCCCATCCGGTGATTCTAATTTATGTTATAATTGTAGGAAACCGGGACATTATGTGAATAAGTGCCCGCATCCTAAAGTCCAAAAGTTGCCGGAAGCCGAGAAATAAGAAAAGGACGAAAGAAGGCGTGCTTGGAAGAACAAGCTCAAGGTCCTGATCAGCGAATCAGAAGCCTCGCCCGCTCAAACCAAGACCGAGGAATGTCTTCAGGCTGTCACTAACAGTGACTCGTCCAATGATGAAATATAAAGCATACATGTGCTTTATGGCTAAAGATATTGAAGATGATGAAGATAGAGATGATGAGGTAAGGTCAACATCAAATATTCCCATTAATGCATCTCACACTTTCGAAAATATGATGAATGAATTTAAAAACATTCAAAAGGCCCATGAGACATTAAAACGAGAAAATATACAACTTGAAATTTCTAACTTAAAGCTGAAAGATGAAAATGACTTGCTAAGAAATAATTACGAAAATATGTCCATCGATTGCGAAAACATCAAGATCATAGTTGAAAAACTCATGGAGAGCAATCATCAACTTGCTCACGATCTAAATGAGATCAAGTATCATAGTGATAGCAAGACAAGTGATTTCGTTCTGCTCGAAGAGAAATTAAAAACTCTCGAGAAACGAGAAGGAGAACTTGAGAACATCTTGAAATCTTTCGAGAAATCATCTAAAAGGATGGAAGAAATTTTAAGGACTGGGCAACATGCTCACGATAAGAGTGGATTAGGATACAACTCATTCTCCAATAAAGGAAAAACGAGTACTGTGTTCGTCAGGGGTGGTGGAACCCATTCCTGTACCTGAGGAGACCCCAAGTCCTGTCAAGGCACCTGTTGCACTGCGTATAGCAAAGGCTGCATTCTGCCACCAAAGTCATATCACAGACAGCGGAATCCTCAGCCACCCTGACCTGTAAGGCGTTACCTACAGCATGCTCCCCGAGCATATCAAAAGCACCAATAGCCATTCAAAAAGAAGGTTGTACCCAAATATCAAAGGCCCGCATAGCAGTACTTCCAACAGTACAGCGCGCCTAGATACTGGATACAAGAGCCTCGTTATCCATCGCAAAAGCAGGTCGCTGCCCAATATCAGCAACAGCTTTGGGAATCCAACTGGACACCCAGGAGGCAAGCTATAAGGCCAAAGAAAATGGCTCCACCTCCAAGACAGCACTCATACTGGATTATAATAATAACCCTAATTTTACATGCATAATAATTATCAAGGTTACAGCGACTACGTGCCTGCCCCACGTAGACATCGCAAGAACGGACCTAAAGTAACCTACAACAAGCTAATTGCTGTCAGGCAAATCTGGGTACCTAACACTAACATCCATGGACCCAACATATAAAGGGGACCTAAATCTACTTAATTTCTTTGCGACATCAAAGAGAAGGACATCCGATACTTCGACAGTGGATGTTCTCAGCACATGACAAGAGATAGAAGAAAGTTGTCAGATTATGTATAAGGTCGAGGTCCAAAAGTGCGCTTCGGTGATAGATCAATAGGAAGAACAAGCGGGAAGGCAACCCTGCTTTTAGGAAAATTCAGAGTCACCGATGTTTATTATGTTGAAGGCTTACAGTATAATCTACTTAGTATTAGCCAGTTCTGTGACAAACAGTTCTCGGTGAAATTCTATATAGATCACTATAGAGTCAAGAACATTCTGACCAAAGAAGTTGTGCTCATAATCAGGTAATATGTATATTGTTGACTGGATGCCTACGAGCTCCACAATTCCTTGTTTTGTTGCCAAGGGCACTGCACATCTAACCATGGAAAAATAATGTGTAAAGACCGGCTGAAATCATATTGTCTGCTAACTGTCAGCCAACTCCCGAAGAAATGAAGAACTAGAGGAAGAACAAGCTGTTGAGATATTTTGTACGTCTCATCAGGGAGTCTGCCATGTTCAACAAGTGCAAGACCCTAACGGAAGCCGCCGAAGAGTTTGCAAGGATACTTGAGCAAGGCCGGCTCCCTTTGCAACTACAAATGAATTCTAAGCATAGAAAAGGCGAAAAGGTCACCCACCCCGAAGACTGGATTCTTGCCTTCGACCAATCATCCGAAGGAAGAGCGATATATCAAAATCGAGGCAATGACTCCTTATCGAACTGGTGGAGAGGAATATATAAATAGTCCCCAATAAGCGGTGAGGATATCTTGGGACCCAAATGTCTCAAGCTCTTCCATGGTCAGGCCATCAGATGGAAACCTTTACAGATTCTGTAATAGATCCCGGTCAATGCAGATCTGAACTCCACGGATGGTGGCAAAAATGTCAAAAACTTCTCCTCCTCTTTTCAGAGAGAAGAAATGAACAGAGGCGTCGAGATAAAATTCTTCAACGGTTTTCTTATCGTATAGCTCAGCAGTTTGGCTTCTAAGGTGATAGAGGCCTTGCTGACGGATTATTGAAATGATGATTTCCATGGCATCAACGTCCTCATTTCCGACACGAACACGTCCTAGCACGACGGATCTGGCGAAGATTCACCCGTCGATGATGGTGGTGCCTCTCTTCTTAAGGGATTGAGATGATGTCTATGAAAATTCCATTATGATTACTGAAGAAAATGTGAGTGAGATGGCAAAGAAAAGGGAGCATGTAACAGTCCTTTTATAGTGGGCGGGGAAGATTAGAGCTTACAAACAGCGAACAGTCAAATTTAAGGGATGGGAACCGTCGTTTTAAATATACGGACAGGATGAATCGGGCGTAACTAGTACATATTATCCATCCAATTTTTAAATGATAACCGGTCCCACTTCTGACACTTTGTCTTCCCTTATTGCCCGAAATGGCGGTTTGAAATATTTAGTTAATTAAAAAAATCACGGCGTTTGAGATAATACAGTCAAGTTGTCGTGTAAAGCATTAAATGTAATGACGTTTGATTTTTAAAATAGGGCGTGTGGACTTAAAACTATTTTAAAATAAGTATTAATATAATGTTAATATAATATTAATTGATGTCCCATAGTATGTACTGTATCCGCAAAAATACAGTGTTCCCCCTTAAAAGGTACATACGGGATTCAATTCTTACAACAATTTTTAGATTAATACTGTATTCATGAGTCATACTGGATTCCCCCTTAATTAATGCACACGTCAGTTGTAGAAAGATGTCTTGTCTTCTAAGTTCATCCGACTTCTCATCGAATGCTCTAAGTTGATTCTTCCCGTTGTTCAAAACATAACACCTACATCCGAATATGTGAAAGTAGGAAACTAATAGAGTTTTGTTGTTCCATACATCATATGCTGTTTTGTTGTGATGTTTGTTCATGATAAAGTGGTTTTGTGTATAGCATGTTGTATTTGTTGCTTCACCCCAGAAACGCTGCGGCAACTTGCTTGCGGCAATCATGGTCCTTCTTGCTTCCTTGGGCGTCCTGTTCTTTCGCTCGGCAACACCATTTTGTTGAGGTGGGCGGGCAGCTGAGTATTCGTTCTGTAACCCATTGTCCGAACAGTATTGATCTATGAAGCGGTTAGTGAACTCAGTACCTCTGTCGGAACGAATGGACACGATACTCAACCTTTTCTCATTTTGAAGTTTTCTCAGGTGCTTGGGCAGCTTTGATGTGGTTTCCTTCTTCTTGCTCAGGAAGATTGTCTAAGTGTACCTGGAATAATCATCAACAATAACGAGACAATATTTCTTACCTCCAAAACTTACCGGGTCTACAGGACCGTAGAGATCCATGTGTAGCATTTCTAGAACTCTGTGAGTAGACAGGTAGGATTTGCTTTTCAGGGTGGTCTTGATTTGCTTGCCTTTATGACAGGGTCTACAGACGCTGTCTTTTTGGAATGACACATCAGGAAAACCTCTAACCATTCCCCATCTAGCGAGCTTATTAATCATCTTGAAGTTGACGTGCAACATCCTCTTGTGCCATATCCATGATCCTGACCGAAGGCCTTGGAGGCATGAACAATACAAGAAATAACATGGATGCCTAGTTGTATTTTGTTTTTGTAATTTTCAATTCAAATCATGTAATCTTCTATGTTATCATTAAAACTCATATTTGATCTTGAAATATTACAACTCGTAATCTACTATTATGTTACTATTTGATTACGAAATCAATTTATTTGCTGCAAACAAACAAGTAAAAACTTGTTATGTATAAAAGCTGTAAGAACTTGTCTGTGAACAGTTCATAGGTTAAGTTGTATTCAACACTAGACTACACTGTAAGATTATGCCTACGCGCCAATCAAAAGTTTAAGTTGTAATACACTTCCCTGTTAGATGCTATCATTTTATAACTTTCCTGTGAGAAGTCACATTTTTCTAAGCGTTGAAGACCAGAACATTCGACAGAAGATCAAGAAGAAAGTCTCTCCAATCAAAGATGTTTAAGAGGTTTTCTCATCGAGGTTTTGGCATCATCAAGAGGTTTTGGCATTACCAAAAAGGGGGAAATTTTTGGGAAAACAATCTTGTACTTTGTTTTGATAAGTGCCAACATACAGCAAGAAGTTCACGAGTCGATGACACCAAGTATGGAAGCTGTCCAGAAATATTCATACAGCACCTTCTATACAACAGCACTAAGAGAGCCTACAACATTTGAACCTACAGCTATAGCATTAAAGATGCAACATGTTGGATACAGCAAACAGGCCATAAAGTGTTAGGATATTCAGCACTTTTCCAACAGGACTGAAGACCGTTGAAACGGAATCTACTTTACTCATTAAAGTCAAGCCACCGTTTGAAAGAAGTATTTAAATACTAACTGGATAAAGTATTTAAATACCATCCGACAAAGATCTTTAGACAAGGAGCAAAATCCGGATCTTGTATTTTACATGTTAATCAACACGTTGGAACGGACACTTTGCTCAATGGATCTATTCACAGCAGATCTATCCCAAAGGCTATATATACCCCGAAGTATGAAGATCAGATACAAACTGAAAACTGAACGAACTAAGATATACTGAGATACACACGTGAACATCACAGAATAGTATATCAAGAGCAAACATATTTCTTCAAGCATACTGCCATTCTTGAGAGAAGAAATATACAAGTGCTAAACCTTGAACAACACATCATCAGATCAAGCTCAAGAAATCAAGTTGTTGTTCAAACATGTGTTATTACATTTGAAGAAAACCATCTGCCCTATGTGGACTGAAGAAAGCCTTGCTTTTCCTGAAACTGTGTGTGACGGATCTGCATTGTAGACGAAGCTTTGGAACTCTGTGTGAAGAAGCAAGTCAAGTGAAAGCTTTAACCAATTTGTGTGAACGGTTGAAAGCGACACTCTTTGTATCAATCTGTATGAACGATACAAGGATAGGTTTGATTATAGTCACGTAGTTGTGTACGTAGTGATTATAATAAATGTTTTTACTCCTGTTTGGAGGACCAGTGGACGTAGAGGGGTTTACCTCGAACCACTTTAAATACTGTGTTATTTACCTTCTGATTTATTATTTTCATTACTGTGATTTACTTAAGTATACACCAAAAACCTTGTTCGCACCAAGCTAACAGGAGACAAGCCTATTTGCTGTATTTACAGCAACTTACTTTAATAGACTTCTGCTACGCACTCTTATTTGAAAAACGTATAGCATGTTGTACTAATACTTTTCCAAGCTGTATTCTGTATACTTAGTGGCCAGCACATGCCAAAGCTATGTTTGTGGTTATTTAATCGTTAGATTATAATTCATATATCTGTATGTGAGATACATAATATTTGAGACTAACATGTTGACATAAGATGTCATCTCTATTGATAAAAACTAAACTTCTTTTATTTGCGAGGGCCATGCCATAGCTGTGCTTGCATTTACTTGATCGTTAGATTTTAAAATCAATATATCTCACGAATAACTTTGCATATTAATATTGTAGAATCAATAGCGTCAATCAATACAAACTTGTTGCGATCAATTCTTGACAAAGAAAAACTTTCTGGCACTAATTACCTTGATTGGTCAAGGGACTTGAGAATTGTTCTCAAAGCTGAAAAGAAGCAGTACATTCTAGAAAATCCAATTCCTGTTGAACCCGAATCAACCGCCACCAAAGCTCAAAAAGATGCTTATACTAAGCATATGAATGATTCTTTGGATGTGACATGCCTTATGCTAGCAACCATGAACTCGGAGTTACAGATATAGTTCGAGGACATGGAAGCTTATGAAATGATGGGTGAGCTTAAGGAAATGTTCCAAGAGAAAGCCCGTCAGGAGAGGTTTGCCACTACGAAGGCATTGAATGGTTGTAAAATGTCTTCAAGTACTTCTGTGAGTGCTCATGTCCTTAAGATGAAGGGCTACATTGAGCATCTTGAAAGGCTAGGAGCTCCTATCAGTCAGGAACTCGCTACAGATATGATCTTAGCATCACTGCCTTCAGAGTACACTATAAGAATAAACATCAAAGACTTCGGAAAATATCTGAAGTAAAAACGTTATAATTACCGAAGTCTATGTTCGTGTAGTAAAAGGTATACTTTAGACTTCGCTTTTTATGCGAAGTTTAATATCCTAATAACCGAAGTCTATCTCGGTTTTTTTTCTAATTATGATCCAAATATGGGGGGTAAGTGAAGTAAAAGAATGCCTTTAACTTCGGTTATTTTATAATTGGCGCAGTAAATAAAGAACTTTTTACTTCAATTATTGTATAATATATATTAGTATTTTCTGAAGTAATATATATTAATATTTCACATTTCAATTTAAAATTCATTGCCAAAATCTACATTTAACTATAACTAACATCAACCACAAGAGCTCAATAATATAAGAACCAACAATTTCATATCGTCCTATTTTAAAAAAAAATAACATGCATTCCAACCAATTCAAAACCAAATACGTATCATAACAAAGACAGAATGTGTAATAAGATTCTATCTATTTCATCATGAACACCACAAATAGGACAAAAAGGATTAAAAAAGATCATATACTTCGAAACGACAGTCTCTCTTCAGCACATCATTGATTAAAACGATCATACTTCTTGTTCATGAAATCATCTTCTCATCAACTTTCTTCTTCAAATCTTCAACATCGGCACGTGAAGCAAATAAATCCACATAATCACTTTGTTGATGGTTTAACAAATCTTCTTCCCCAATCAAGAAATTAGAAGCTTTTGCCTGAAATGTGTCGTAACACACATTAAACAGTCAAAAATAATTTAGCCAATCTTGACGAAATGAATAGTAATTATGAATGGTGTTGTTGAAACGAGGTATGTATATGACATTAGGAGTTAATGCAACAAGAAATTTTACATTGACCTAGAATTACTGGATCGGAAAACCGGAAGTTAAGGACAACTGGATGGAATATTAATTGATAGCTGATGCAGTTTTGCAAACAAAACCAAACTACAAGCAAAACATCACATGACGAGTTTACGAAGAATCAGCTCCAGACTACATATGATTCCCAAAGAAAAACAGAAACCAAATCAAAGGAATTCCATCAAAAGATTCGAGTAAATCAACTTCAATCCTGAGATTTAGATCTTCCAAAGCAACGTTTCTAAACAACGGAACAGAGCAATATATCGTGTATTATACACTCTGTTGGCCACTTAAGTATACTGGATACAGTTTGGAAAATCGTTTAAACAACAAACTGTATGGAATCTAAATCTGAGTGCGTAGCGGAAGTCTTGGATACAGTTAGTTGCCGTGGATACAGCAACGACGTATTTGGTGTATACTTAATATATCACAGTTATTTCAAACAGTAAAAGCAGAAGGTAAATAGCACAGTAATTTAAGTGGTTCGAGGTAAACCCCTCTACGTCCACTGGTCCTCCACACAGGAGTAAAAAATTTATTATATAATTACTGCGTACACAACTACGTAATTATAAACAAACCTATCCTTGTATCGTTCACACAGATTGATACAAGGAATGTCACTTTCAACCGTTCACACAGATTGGTTAAAGCTTCCTTCTTGACTAGCTTCTTCACACAACGCCCAAAGCTTCGTCCTTATTCGTCCCACACAGTGTCGAATAACTTGTTGAGTTCACACAGAGCTCGGTTTTTACACGAGGTAAAAGGTAGGTAACTGTGTAAGAACAGCCTTTGAATATCAAGTTCTTGAGTGATGATAGTCGTTTCTTGATGTTGAGCACTGTATATCTCTTTCGTTCTAACTTGCAGTATGCTTAGAAGATATGTTTGCTCAGATGATATCTTTGATAGCTTTGAGAGTTAGGTTACTTCAGTTGGTGTGTTGTCACTGATCTTCAATGTTTTCAAGGATATATATAGCCTCTGAAGAAAGTATCCGTTGAGATGTCCGTTTGAATAAGATTTCCTTCAACGGGAATATGACATGATCCGGATTTCGCGGGATTCTGAAGATCTGAAGACTGACAGTATTTAAATACTTTATCCTTGAGTATTTAAATACTTCTTTGTTCAACGGAACTTGACTTGTGCTCTTTCTTGTCCTTTTGTGAACTGTATGGAGGATGAATGTATTTAGGGCATCGAGACAGTTTCCATACTTGATCTTTTACAAGTCTTCTTGCTGTACTGACGAGCTTCACTGATGCTGATTCGAGGCAGGTCTTCGATATAGGATAAAGCCTTGAAGCCTCGATACAGTTTTCCTTTACTGTATTTGGCATATATGTCAAAACCTTCTCAATAACAAATAACAATCGATACAGGGATCGGGTATCCCGGCTGATTCGATACAGGGTGTTTGTTTTTCCCAACACACTCCCATGAACCATTCTCCACTATACCTTTGATGTTTCAACTTAAATAATTTTCGCTGATCCCCATATACATCCTCTCAATGTTCTGAATTCAATGGCTCAAATTGTTGTTAGGTCTGGAAAGACACAGCAATTCAATGCCGGAGGCTGCTTTTTCTGTGGATCAGCGAATCATTGGATGAATATGTTTCCCCGTAGCTCTTAACCTTTGTAAAACTCCATCTCCTGCAACAGCTAAAGCAGAAGTTGATGAAAATGAATCCAGCTCCTCCTCCACCCCTGTCCTACTTAAAATACGTACTAGTTTGGGTGAGCTAGTGGACAAGTTTAGCGATTGCAAGCCGAAGAAGGAATTTGACTAGGTGTATTGTTGTCTGTTTATATGAAATGAACTCATCTATGTTGTTTCAGTTCAAGTATAATGATGTAGTATGTATTTTGTCAGCTTAACAAGGTTCAGTTTATACCCAAGAATGCCACTAACCGGACACATTCCTAAAACCAAAAGAAAAAAACCATACTTCAAGCTGCTTCATGTCCCCTTTGGCCTGGAATGTTTGTTTTTTGTAGTGTCGCCTCTCCCAGGTTGTCACCAGACCTGTTCGTGGGTGTCTACATGGGTGCCTCATAGCTGCATCATCTGGCATGACACCATAAATAGTCTTGTAATTCTTTTCTGCAGTAGCAAGAGCAACAACTGTTGCTTCATGTTGATATTGTTAGAATACAGGGCACATACCATGGAGTTCAAAAACTTTAGGCGGAATCATATTAATAAAAACAAAGACCTACTTTTTTATTCTAAGCAGATCTTATTGCACAGAATGATTGAAATAACACTTGAAGGTTTGAGGACAGACTTGTTGTAATACCCGAGATTTCTGTTATGTAATTGGAACTTGTGATATTGTAATGATTGTACTTTTGTCTGAGTACTATTCTCTATATTTCATAATCCGATGTTGTCGAGCGTATAATTTCGTATATGTGATATAGAGATTGAAATTCTGTGCATGTAGCGCACGCTACAGGCTGCGTGTAGCGTACGCTAACAGGGATTCATAGCGCACGCTACAGGGGATCATTAGCGCACGCTATGCGTGGTCAAATTGATTGAGACGTGCGGTAGGTGAGATCTGGCCGGGGGACCCCTGTCGGATCGTGTCGGGATGAACCTGGACGGCTTTCGGGAAAAGCCAAGTCAACGCCTTAGCGCACGCTATAGGCATATGCGTAGCGCACGCTAAGTGCTGACTTCAGTTAAGTCAGACAGCCATTAGCGCACGCTTCTGGCGAGGACTAGCGCGCTATGACCACTTATTATAAATAGGACAGCATCCTATTCGTGATTTCAGTTCTTTCTCCTCCCATAACCCGAACTCTTACACTTAGAACATAACTCCCTTCGTCCTAAACACTTCGTATCAACCTCCTAGTTCGAGATTGAAGATCGTATATCATTGGAGATTGGTGTTCAAGCCTTCGGTGTTGGATTGCTTCATTTTCCTCCGTGTTCTTCGCTACTTTGAGGTATGTGATTCTTCACCGATGTTAGTAATGTTCCTAAGGAAGTTTGAATCATGTTTGGATAGCAAGTATTTCGTTATAATCGGTCATCACATGTTAAAAGAATACTTTTGACGTATCGGCACTATATATCGTATGAACCTTTGAACCATCTTATTATAAGGACTCCTAAGCATGTTCAAATCGATTTATGGTCGATGTCGGATATTACCCAGTTGCTACGTTGTACACGTTGGAATCATGTGTTTTGGAACGTAAGACGATCGGAACTTAGATTATCTCTTGAAGATCGTAGATGGATTATGATATTGAGATGACTATCCGTATATT
The DNA here is from genome assembly GCA_033398695.1 of Orobanche coerulescens. Classification (NCBI taxonomy): domain Eukaryota; kingdom Viridiplantae; phylum Streptophyta; class Magnoliopsida; order Lamiales; family Orobanchaceae; genus Orobanche; species Orobanche coerulescens. The sequence continues at coordinate 72,217,477 of CM065801.1, forward strand.
TGTATTTCATAATCATAAAACTTCCACAAACCTTATTAGCATGATATGCCCGAGGATAACTTGTATTATCACGGTAGAATTCATGAGTTCTTCACCATTCAACCCAGTTTTCGGTTTGCAGTATTCTGCCATGCAAGATTAGCGCACGCTAACATGTGTGAGTTAACGTGCGCTATCGGGGTTCGATTATCGCACGAAACGCGTGCGTGGCGCGTTATGAGACCAGCCGAGTCGATCGCGATCCGTGGCTAGCGCACGCTAGTCTTATACGATAGCGTATGCTAACAGTCCGGCTTAGCGCACGTTACGTAGAGTACGTAGCGCGCGCTAAGCAATCCAGACAGATTGTTTATTTTGAGCTTTTCGGCCGTAGGCCGAATTGTTAGACCATTGTTCGACTTGAGATGATTTGTATATCATTCCTTTTGTTAAGGTTCGAGCTTGATACGTTGATCGAAGGAGGCGACCTTCGAGTGGGTTGAGATCATTGAAGTATATCGTTCTTGCCATCTTCGAGGCAAGTATCGTGATATGTTAATATTGGTATTTTTGGAGCATGCGTATGATTATTCATGATGTTGAACATGATATTTACTTCGTTGATTTGCCATGATATTCGTTATATAGTGTTTATATGTTCATGTTGATGAACATAATGATTTGGCATATGTGTATGCATGAGTTGTGTTTGTATACGTTGTACGATCTATGCTGAGGGCGCTGGATCGGATGTCCACCTCGTGTTGGTCCGACGGATCATCTTGGGATCTAGCCGAGGGCGCTGGATCATTGGACGGGTTATTTCCACCTCGTGTTGGTCCGACGGGATCATCTTGGGATCTATCCGAGGGCGCTGGATCATTGGAATACCCATGTTTGTGTAATGGAATCTTGTAGATTCGCATTGTCGGATTCCGGTAGCGGAAGTCCGTGTGGTGTATCTTGTTATGTATTGTTGATGCATATTCGAATTGTTTAACATGATAGTTGTACTAGCATCGTTTTGCTAACCCCTTCGGGGGTGGACATTTGTTTTGATGTTCAGGTAGCCGAGGAGTAGAGAAAGCGACCACGATCTGACGTGACGACGAAGGGGTTCAGTGATGTTTAGTGTTATTGGAGATTTGTTTTCTTGGTTTGGTTTCTGTATTCGAGTACGCGTGTCTTATTGATATTAATTCGATATGGTTGTATTAATTACTCGTTAAACCAGTTGTACGTTTTCACAAACTTGAATTTCCGCAGTATTGATGTCTTAGATTTACTTTCCTTTTTAATTAGCCTTGTAAATCCTTACTTAAAGGGTTTGCGGCGCTGTAATTATTCCGAATATCTCGGGGTGTTACAGAATATGGTATCGGAGCTAAGATTCATGGATATCTTGGCAGTCGGGTTTTAGTTGGGTCTGTTTACGTTATTTGATTTACGGGTCGTTTGTAACATCACTGTTCAGCCGAAGTCGTCATGTGGACCGTGGTTGTAAGTCTCTTAATCTCTTATACAACCATTTTACTTAATTACTGTTTTGTGAGTATTGGCGGACTTTATTTCGAAAAATTTTGTTCTGGATATTGAGAAATTGCGTTTACAGTATGTTGAGAGGAGGACGTGGACGCGGACGCGGTCGTGGACGCGGACGTGGTAACATGAGACATGAGGATTCCGCAACTACCCCCGAAATATCGGCTAGTCGAACCGATTCCCATTCTGGAGGGCAGCAAGGATCAGCGAATGATGACGCAAATCCTAACATGCCGGGAGTGCTTCAACAGGTGGTGGCGCAGATAAACCAGTTCGCTCAGGTCGTTGATCGCATGCAGACGGCGATGGGACAGCAGCACCACGAGGATAACCGGGGAGACAGATGGCTTGCTGAGGTGGTTAAATTGCACCCGCCAAAATTTGACGGATCTGCTGAGGCACTTACTTGGGATCACTGGCTCAAGGAGTTGGAGAAGATATTCGCGGGTCTTAACTGTCCCGAGGACCGGAAGGTTCCCATTGCCCAGTATTTTCTGACTGGGGAGGCCTTTGATTGGTGGGAGGCTATTCGACCCGAGGATCATAATGCGGATTGGACGGAATTCAAACTAATGATGGAAGCACAGTATTGTCCTCGTCCAGTTAGAGAGGCAAAGATCCGAGAGTTTTTCTCACCACAGAGTTCGGAGGCATCTGTGACAGATGTAATTAAAACTTTTAATCATCAGCTGACGTGTGTGCGACACTTGGTCAGAACGGAGGCAGAAAAGATTTTTCATTTTGATATGCGGATGAAGTCGGAGATTCAGCAGTACATGTCCGGATTCGAGTGTACTACGTTGCGACAGTATCAAGACAAAGCGCTGGCCTACGACATGAAAGAGGCGGCGGTGGAGAAATCAGTAGAGGCAAAGAAGCAGAAGGTGACCGGCAGCTTTGCAGAAAACAAGAGTGGTGGGGCCCGCAAGGGCCAGTCTTCCTTTTATTCGGCTAGGAAACCTCCACATCCTTCTAAAGGCGGAAAGAAGTTCCGGACAACATCAGCAGTTTCGGACGCATCAAGGAAATGCTACAATTGTGGTCGAGCAGGGCATATTCGACGTGATTGCCCCGCATCTTCTGTGACTTGTTACGATTGTGGGCAAGAAGGGCACCGTGCGGCCTTCTGTGGAGCCGCTACTAGATCTTTTGGTACTCGCACTCCAGCGCCAGTTCCGAAGGAAACAAGTGTGAACCAGACGCAGCAGAGTGGATTTCAGCAGCAGAACGTTGGGAAGAGAGAGACATCCAGTGCTGGGTCCGTTCCTCCGCGCCTGTATGAAATGAGGAGATCTGACGATCAGAACACTGCTGTTGCATCAGGTACGATTCAGATCCTTTTGCAACCAGTTAGTGTTTTATTCGATTCCGGAGCTACACATTCTTTTGTATCATTGAACTGTGTAAATCGTTTAAAAATCTCGTGCTTAATTGATTGTGAACCGTATGTTGTGGGATTGCCGAGTGGAGAGAGAATTGTGGGAACCCTAGAGGCTAGAGATTTTCCAGTATCTATAGGAGGGAGAGATTGGCCGTCGAATCTCATTGTTGTTGACATCTACGGTGACGATTTAATTCTCGGAGACGATTGGCTCAACCGTTATGGAGCTATCCTGAATTACCGAGAGAGAGTCATTTCTATCATTGCTGATGACGGGTCTGAACACTTATTCCGAGGATGGAGATCGGGAAGCTCGGGAAAATTGATCAAAGCAATGAAAGCCGTAAAATTGTCAAACAAGGATGTCATGGACTTTGGTGTTATGCCATGAGGAAAGAGGAAGGAGTAGAGCTCTCGTCTATTTCAGTTGTGAATGAGTTCTCAGATGTATTTCCTGACGAGCTACCAGGGTTACCTCCGCAAAGAGAAGTGGAATTCACCATCGAATTAGAGCCTGGAGCAGCCCCTATTTCCAGGGCACCATACCGCATGGCACCAACCGAGATGTATGAACTCAAGAAGCAATCGGAGGAATTGTTACTGGTAAGGGCTATATTCAACCTAGCGTTTCTCCTTGGGGAGCGCCTGTTCTCTTTGTCCTAAGAAAGACGGATCCCTCCGACCGTATTGATTACAGGTGGAGCTTAACAAAATAACGATCAAGAATAAGTATCCTATACCTCGGATCGACGACTTGTTTGATCAACCGCAAGGGGCAAGGGTATTCTCGAAGATTGACTTGCGATCGTGATACCATCGCTGAGAATTAAGGATCGGATATACCAAATCGCTTTCGGATCCCTGACGCATTATGAATTTGTAGTGATGCCATTTGGACTTACCAATGCTCTGCGGTATTCATGCAATTGATGAATCGGGTATTCTTGGAGTACTTGGATAAATTTGTGGTCGTTTTCATTGACGACATCTTGATATATTCGAGGACGATAGGAACATGCCGAACATTTACGTGTGGTTTTGAGCATCTTGAGAAAGGAACATTTGTATGCAAAGCTTTCTAAATGCGACTCGCTTAAGGAAGTAACCTTCCTTGGTCATGTGATATCATCCGACGGAGTTCGGGTGGACCGAAGAAAGTCAAGCAATCTTGGAGTGGGAAGCTCCTAAAACGTGAAAGAAGTCCGAAGCTTCTTAGGACTTGCCGGATATTATCGCCGCTTTGTAGGGGTTTTCCAAAATTGCTCGTCCGCTCACTCAAGTACAAAAAACTCAAAAGTTCACGTGGAATGAGAAATGCCAGGCTGGTTTTGACGAACTTAAGAGGAGACTGACGACAGCACCTATATTAGCACTGCCAGAGGGAACTGATGGATTCATGGTATACAGCGACGCTTCAAATCAGGGTTTGGGTTGTGTGTTGATGCAGAAGGATAAAGTGATTGCTTATGCTTCTCGGCAATTGAAACCGTACGAAGTTAATTATCCGACTCATGATCTGGAGCTAGCAGCTGTGGTCTTTGCCTTGAAAATTTGGCGACATTATTTGTACGGCACTCATTGTCAGATCTTTACAGATCATAAGAGCCTCAAATACATTTTCAGTCAGACAGAGAAGGTGGCTGGAATTGATCAAGGATTACGACTTGGAGGTTCTCTATCATCCGGGGAAAGCAAATGTAGTAGCCGATGCTTTGAGCCGAAAACCCGTTTCTCTTCGAGTGTTGGAAGCACTTACATCCCAAACCAGTATTCAACGGGAACTGATCCGCGAGGGGATTGAAGTATGGGCACCAGGAATCCAAGGACAACTTTATGTGATGGAACTGACTTCATCACTAGTCGAGGGGATCAAGTCTAAGCAGTTGGACGATTCTCTGATCCTTCGATTATGTGATGAAGTAAAGAAAGGAAAAGCCCCAGGATTCGTGATACAAGATGATGGAGTTCTGAGATTTCAGAGTCGACTTTGCGTTCCCGAGGATGATGATTTGAGGCGGACAATTTTGAAGGAAGCTCATAGCACGCCCTATTCTATTCACCCAGGCAGCAGTAAGATGTATAAGGATTTAAAACAAAATTTCTGGTGGGGGAATATGAAGAAGGACGTAGCAGAGTACGTTTCGAAGTGCTTGACTTGTCAGCAAGTTAAGATCGAACATCAGCGACCTGCCGGAATGTTAAGGCCGCTTCCGATCCCTGAATGGAAGTGGGAGGACATCTCGATGGATTTCATCACCAGTATGCCAAGGACTAGAACGGGAATGAACATGATTTGGGTTATAGTTGATCGACTAACCAAGTCGGCTCATTTCCTAGGGATCAAAGATACATGGGGACCCGAAAGATTGGCGCGAGTATTTATTGCGGAGATAGTCAGATTGCATGGGACGCCGAAGACCATTATCTCGGATCGAGATGGTCGTTTCGTGTCGCACTTCTGGAAAGCAGTTCACAAGGCTTTGGGGACTGAGCTCAACTTTAGCACAACTTATCATCCCCAAATGACGGCCATCCAAAGAACTATTCAAATCGTAGAAGACATGCTTAGAGCCCGTGCTTTGGATTGGTCAACCGATTGGGAAGTTCATTTGCCATTAGTTGAATTCACCTACAATAATAGTTGGCATGCTTCAATTAAGATGGCACCATTTGAAGCTTTGTACGGAGAAGATGCCAATCACCCCGAGTTGGGATGATTCTTGATTTGATCGGACGGAACCGAATTGATTATTCACTCAAGAGAAGATAGCTTTGATTCGAGAGAGACTGCTGATCGCCCGCAGTCGATGTAAGTCTTATGCCGATGTACGTCGTCGCCCTCTAGAGTTCGACCTGGGACCACGTACTATTGAAGGTGTCTCCTACACGAGGGATTTTCCGTTTTGGGAGAAGAGGCAAGCTTAGTCCGAGATATATCGGACCATTTGAGATCCTAGAGAGAGTTGGGGATTTAGCATACAGGTTGGCCTTACCGCCATCGCTGAGTCATGTTCACAATGTGTTTCACGTATCCCAACTGAGGAAGTATGTACCGGACCCCAGTCACGTCATTGATTTCGACGAGATCGAGATAGCTAATGATGGCACCTTCGAAGAGAGACCAATCAAGATACTTGAGAGCCGGATCAAACAATTGAGGAATAAACCAATACATTTGGTTAAAGTACAATGGTCACGACATGGAGTCGAAGAGGCCACATGGGAAACGGAGGACGGTATGAAGGCTAAATATCCGGAGTTGTTTTCATCCTAAGTTTCGGGACGAAACTTCTTTTTAGGGAGGAAGGATGTAATACCCGAGATTTCTGTTATGTAATTGGAACTTGTGATATTGTAATGATTGTACTTTTGTCTGAGTACTATTCTCCGTATTTCATAATCCGATGTTGTCGAGCGTATAATTTCGTATATGTGATATAGAGATTGAAATTCTGTGCATGTAGCGCACGCTACAGGCTGCGTGTAGCGTACGCTAACAGGGATTCATAGCGCACGCCTGAGGTATCATTAGCGCACGCTATGCGTGGTCAAATTGATTGAGACGTGCGGTAGGTGAGATCTGGCCGGGGGACCCCTGTCGGATCGTGTCGGGATGAACCTGGACGGCTTTCGGGAAAAGCCAAGTCAACGCCTTAGCGCACGCTATAGGCATATGCGTAGCGCACGCTAAGTGCTGACTTCAGTTAAGTCAGACACCCATTAGCGCACGCTACGAGCAGGGACTAGCGCGCGCTAACAGCCACTTATTATAAATAGGACAGCATCCTATTCGTGATTTCAGTTCTTTCTCCTCCCATAACCCGAACTCTTACACTTAGAACATAACTCCCTTCGTCCTAAACACTTCGTATCAACCTCCTAGTTCGAGATTGAAGATCGTATATCATTGGAGATTGGTGTTCAAGCCTTCGGTGTTGGATTGCTTCATTTTCCTCCGTGTTCTTCGCTACTTTGAGGTAAGTGATTCTTCACCGATGTTAGTAATGTTCCTAAGGAAGTTTGAATCATGTTTGGATAGCAAGTATTTCGTTATAATCGGTCATCACATGTTAGAAGAATACTTTTGACGTATCGGCACTATATATCGTATGAACCTTTGAACCATCTTATTATAAGGACTCCTAAGCATGTTCAAATCGATTTATGGTCAGTAATCGGATATTACCCAGTTGCTACGTTGTACACGTTGGAATCATGTGTTTTGGAACGTAAGACGATCGGAACTTAGATTATCTCTTGAAGATCGTAGATGGATTATGATATTGAGATGACTATCCGTATATTTGTATTTCATAATCATAAAACTTCCACAAACCTTATTAGCATGATATGCCCGAGGATAACTTGTATTATCACGGTAGAATTCATGAGTTCTTCACCATTCAACCCAGCTTTGCCTATGATTCTGCCATGCAAGATTAGCGCACGCTAACATGTGTGAGTTAACGTGCGCTATCGGGGTTCAGTTAACGCACGAAACGTACCTAGCGTACATTATGAGACCAGTCGAGTCAGACTGCCAGTCCGTGGCTAGCGCACGCTAGTCTTATACGATAGCGTACGCTAACAGTCCGGCTTAGCGCACGTTACGTAGAGTACGTAGCGCGCGCTAAGCAATCCAGACAGATTGTTTATTTTGAGCTTTTCGGCCGTAGGCCGAATTGTTAGGCCATTGTTCGACATGAGATGATTTGTATATCATTCCTTTTGTTAAGGTTCGAGCTTGCTACGTTGATCGAAGGAGGCGACCTTCGAGTGGGTTGAGATCATTGAAGTATATCGTTCTTGCCATCTTCGAGGCAAGTATCGTGATATGTTAATATTGGTATTTTTGGAGCATGCGTATGATTATTCATGATGTTTAACATGATATTTACTTCGTTGATTTGCCATGGTATTCGTTATATAGTGTTTATATGTTCATGTTTATGAACATAATGATTTGGCATATGTGTATGCATGAGTTGTGTTTGTATACGTTGTACGATCTATGCTGAGGGCGCTGGATCGGATGTCCACCTCGTGTTGGTCCGACGGGATCATCTTGGGATCTAGGCTGAGGGCGCTGGATCATTGGACGGGTTATTTCCACCTCATGTTGGTCCGATGGGATCATCTTGGGATCTATGCTGAGGGCGTTGGATCATTGGAATACCCATGCTGTGTAATGGAATCTTGTAGATTCGCATTGTCGGATTCCGGTAGCGGAAGTCCGTGTGGTGTATCTTGTTATGTATTGTTGATGCATATTCGAATTGTTTAACATGATACTTGTACTAGCATCGTTTTGCTAACCCCTTCGGGGGTGGACATTTGTTTTGATGTTCAGGTAGCCGAGGAGTAGAGAAACAGCCACAGTACCGACGTGACGACGAAGGGGTTCAGTGATGTTTAGTGTTATTGGAGATTTGTTTTCTTGGTTTGGTTTCTGTATTCGAGTACGCGTGTCTTATTGATATTAATTCGATATGGTTGTATTAATTACTCGTTAAACCAGTTGTACGTTTTCACAAACTTGAATTTCCGCAGTATTGATGTCTTAGATTTACTTTCCTTTTTAATTAGCCTTGTAAATCCTTACTTAAAGGGTTTACGGCGCTGTAATTATTCCGAATATCTCGGGGTGTTACACTTGTTGACGTCAAGAGCTGGCCTGGTGCAAATCAAAAAAATCTTTTATTCTAAACCAATATTTTGTATATATTATTAACACCAAATGATTAACTCAAGTACATTAGAACAAATTATTTTTCGATGATAGTACAAACTACGTTGATGTCACGACGATGTTGAATAAAATTTAGGTTCGACCTTATGTACATTAGAACAAATTATTAGGTGAATGGTCAATCACCAAATTGTCCTACATGTTTATACTTGCTTAGGTGAGGCAACTTTCTTATATCACCAAGTTATTCTTTACCACTCCATTTGTTTTTCGATTTCGATTAAACGAAGCAGAATCGAAACTAGAAGCTGTCATTTCCAAACACTTAAAATATGATTCTATCTTAGCTAAGAAAGCAACAAATCACTTGCTTCTTTCACAATGGTTGAATACTCCTCAATTGTGTCTCATACTAAAAGTCTCGCGATCAGAAAACAAAAACATACACTACCGCACCAAGAAATACAAAGAGACGCTATGTTCTAACCTTTCCAGAACCAGCAGATAGCCACATTCACTGCATATCAGTAAAAGACTTCAAATGGCCTCAAAAATTGATTGCACGTAGGAGAAACCAAAAACGTTACCAGCACTCAAAGCAAAACTAATCTGATTATGCATTTGTAATAGTTTCAATTCGAGGAAAGAGATTAACCTGAAAAATAAATCTTTTGAGCTAAGCAAGTGCATTGGCTTCAAGAACCCAAATTTAACACCGTTTTAAAAAAGCAGTAATTGCCAACAACAGAGGAATGTACAATCGAACAACACAAAATAATCGAACAAACATGAACCATATGGATGCACCAAGTGCAGTAACTACCATAGAACAACACAGGTGAAATTCTATATACATACAGGGGATCTATCTACTAAAGTAGCATAACCAAGAATCGATAAGTCACTTTTCATCACAATGGCATAAGTTAATGCATCAATTCACAAACACCACACCTTCATATCCCAGAAGGAAAAACTTAGAAAATACTTAAACCCTAAGAAAACTAAAGAAAACCACAATCCTTAAACTTAGAAAATAATTAAACCCGAACTCAGGCCCGATTTACCACTTCATCCGAGTTTGTCCATATCGTACAACCCGAGAAGGATTCTTGAGTGTGTGTGAATTTTGTGATACAACCCGATAAGGATTCTAGGAGGCCCGATTTACCTCTTCATCCGAGTTTGTCCAAATCATACATCCGAGTTTGTCCAAATCTGTGTTCGTGTGTGTGAATTTTGTTAGTGCGTGTGTGTTAATTTTGTGAGTTGCGGCCGAGAAGGATTCTTGAGGAAGAGAAGAAGAGTGAAGAGGGGTGGTGCGCCCAGTAATAGGGGTTTTATACCCACCTTTTTAGGTTAATTCAATCTAGCCCTCAAGTTTCAGAACTTATGATTATTAACCCCAGTCATTGAACCTCAAAATATTAATTCCCGGTCTCAAGACATACACTTCGCTATTATAAATTTTTTTGGTAAAAAACAAAATTTCACACTTTTTACTTCAGTAATTATCAAATTAGCGAAGTCTTTGTAACTTAAAATTTCTAACTAGCTCCTGTTTTTTTGTTTGGTACCATTTACTGAAGTCTATGTGGTTTTTTTACTTCAGCAAATTGAAAAGCGAAATTGTTGTTTGTATTTACTTTGCTAATATACATTACCGAAGTGAGACGTACCGAAGTCTTTGATGTTTATTCTACTAGTGGTACGATCAGTTTGTAGTAAACTTGAACATGCACAGCATGGAGAAAACTATTACTGAGTTGCATGGGATGCTAAAACAAACTGAGACAAACGTTAAGATAGCTGTTCCTAATGTTTTATTGGTTCAAAAGAAATGGAATAAAAAGAAAGGGAATAAGATGGCCCCGAAAGATAAATGTAATGGTAAAATGAAAATGTTGCCTAAATCTAAACCTAAAACTTTCAAGAGGTCATCAAAACAAACCAAAGAAGGTACTTGCTACCACTGCAATGAAACTGGTCATTGGAAAAGGAATTGCAAGGCCTACCTCGAAGAAATGAAGAAACGGAAGAGCAGTGAGACTGCTGCTTTAGGTATTCTTATTATAGAAGACAATTTATCTACTTATTCATCATGGGTATTAGATACCGGTAGTGAAGCTCACATTTGTATGAATTTGCAGGGACTGCCAAGGAGTAGACAGCTGGCAAAAGGTGAAATAGACCTACGTGTTGGAAATAAAGCAAGAGTTAATGTTATTGCCATAGGGACTTATGATATAAAACTACCAAGTGGACTGCTGGAATATTCTATTCCAAATATTCATCAATAGAGTTTTGATGATTAAATTTCTAAATAAAGCAAAACAACAAAGAAGTGAAGCAAAGCAACGAAGGAGTCGAAGATGCAAAAAGTTGATCAAACTGCATGGATAACGCACGCTATCTGCCAAGAATAGCGTACGCAATCGAACAGAGATAACATACGTAACATACTCAGCATAATGTACGTAATAAGGACTTACCTGCAGATCAGACGACTTACCTGATGATGATAGCGCACGCTGCAGGTGATGATTAACGCACGCTATCGAATGCAGCTAACTTACATAACATAAAGATGTTAACCTACGTAATAGAGTTTGAATATGAATTCAAACAGATGAACGTTGGAAAGAATCTGGTCAAAGTCAGAGAATCAAACGGATACTTGAACAAATGAAGGCAACGGATATATGAGTTAACGCACGCTAAGATGCGTGGTTAACGTACGCTACATAAGGAAGTTAACGTACGTAATACAGAAGTCATAACATATGTAATGGAAAAAACAAAGCTACTTGGATGAAACTAGAAGGCGATAACGTACGCTACATGAAACCTATAATGTACGTAACAATACATAACTCACGCTATGAGGAAAGGCTAGCGCAAGCTACTTAGTTAAAAGTGACTAACGGCTAGTTGGATGAAAAAGGCTATAAATACCAAACCACTTGGTATCAAACCACAAAAAAAACAACCTTGATCAAATCATTCATACTTGAGATATCATTGTATTCATTATAGTTGTTGTATTTGAGCTTATATTGTTTAGTGATTGAGTGTTATACACGAAATCATACAAGAGAGGAAAAAGAAAAGGATACGATTAGATTCGGTGTTACTAGGATCAAGGATCCGGCATTGTTAGAATCGCAATCGATATCTAAGTGAGGTCTATCTAGTACCCATAGAAAGCTAGATTTGTTGATTCCTTATCCAATAGAAAAGGGAAACAGTTTAACTTGGACCGACATAAAGACAAGTGATTGAACAGTTTACTCAGACCGATAGAAGACGAGCTTGTAACGGTTATCCCTTGACCGATAGAAGAGAGGTGCAGAGGTTTATCTTTAGCCTAAGGAAAAAGATACCGAGATAGGATGTAGGCACGTTTGGCCGAACCTCTATAATTCCTGTGTTGATTTATTTTCTGCAATCTTATTTAAATCGCTTCCGCAATGCGTGAGAGTTTTATAACTCTATCTCCAAACAGCGATACCGACTAATCTTGCACCAACAATTGGTATCAGAGAGGTACCTCCTAGAAGCGGCTTAACATCCAAGGAGAAGATCCAAATGGCATTTCAACTTGCCCCGGTCGAAGGTGTTGCGCTAAACCGACCTCCATTCTTCGATGTATCGAACTTCATGACTTGGAAGAAGAAAATGTCTATTTTCATCTGAGCTTACGATATCAAATTATGGAAAGTCATATGTCTTGGTCCCAAAATTCCAACAAACTCGAACGGAACTCTGAAAACTTTTGAAGAGTATGATGATGCAGATTGGAAAAACGACCACTATAATTGCAAAGCCACGCAATTATTATATTGTGCATTAAATCCGGAAGAACACAACCGGATATCCTCATGTGATAGTGCAAAAAAATATGGAAAATGCTTGAAGTCACACAGGAAGGAATGTCTCAAGTCAAGGAGACGAAGATCAACATGCTTCTTCACGATTACGAGCTACTCCAAATGAAAGAAGAAGAATCCATCACAATTATGCTCGATCGATTTTCGGTCATCACAAATGGATTGGCATGTTATGGGAAGCCCCTTTCGAGTAGTGAGAAAGTAAAGAAGATCCTACGATCACTACCTAGAGAATGGGACGGAACGGTGACGACAATAATGGAATCAAAAGATTTAAACAATCTTGATTTTAGTGCTCTCTTTGGTTCACTTATAAACTATGAGATTGTCCTAAAATCTCGGAATGCCAAGCCGAAGCCGAAGGAAAGAAAAATAGCCATGAAGGCTAAGATGTCGAAAAATAAAGAAGAAATCCTGGTGGACGAAAGCGACGAAGAATCGGCATATTATGCCAAGAATATTAATAAGTTCCAAAACTTATTAAACCTGAGAAAGAAAGACATCTCGGGCGGAATGAAGAAATTCGACAACAACTGTCGAGTTTGTGATAAACCAGGCCACTTCGCGAAGAATTGCCGAGCAAATCCTAAAAGTGAAGTTTTAATTGCCACGTGGAGTGACGAAGACGTGGATGAGGATTTTATCAATCAAAATAATCTCACACTCATGGCAAAAAGTTCATTCGACGACAGCAATGTCGAAAGTCAAGTAAGTACACCCTCTCACGATGAATTATTTGAAGCATTCGAATTATTGCATACAGATTTTCAAAATGCTTTATCCGAAATTAAATCCCTTCAATCTAAAAATAAACTATTAGAAAATTAAATTTCCAAAATTCTTGAAAAGGGAAAAATTATCGAGATCGATCATTCAAAATACATTGAAAATGAAAATATTTTAAAGCATGATCTCTTGAAAGTTCAAACCGAGCTTAAAAATTTAACGAAGAAATCTTCGTGTGGAAACAAAAAATTTGAACAAATGGTCTCGGTTCAAAAATTTACCTTGAACAAACATGGGTTAGGATTCAAAACGTATTTGAAAAACGAATCCGTCAATTTCAAAATACCCCACTGCGAAAAATGTTTAAAAATTGGGCAACATTTTATGAGTTGCAAAAGCCCACGACGAACATTAAAAACCAAATCGATTTGGATTCCCAAAGGAACTTATATTCCAAATATCGTCTCTGCCTCGAAAGAAAAATTAACTATAGGTTGGATACCCAAAAATAAATTTTAATCAATAAATATTTTACTCAGGGGGGGTTTATATTTTTAAAGGGGAGATTTTTATCAGGTGGGGTTTACCCTTGTATGCATTTATCATCGATTTAATTATCATCATTTACATGTTATTTACACTTTTTGCTGATAACAAAAAGGGGGAGAAGAAGAAGAATGGGATAATAGAAAACAGTTGACGGGGAGAAAAGAAAAGCAATATCCCGAAAAAGGAGAAGTCGAAAAGGACAGAAAATAAAGGATGGGAGAAATAACGAAACGATCAAAGCCGAAAAATGTGTATATATATATATTTTATTTTGCAGGTTTAATCCCATTCAAGATGTTGTTTTGTAATTATCAAAAAGGGGGTGATTGTTGGAATATACTATTCCATATATTCATCAATAGAGTTTTGATGATTAAATTGCTAAACAAAGCAAAACAACAAAGAAGTGAAGCAAAGCAACGAAGGAGTTGAAGACGCAAAAAGTTGATCAAACTGCATGGATAACGCACGCTATCTGACAAGAATAGTGTACGCAATCGAACGGAGATAAGGTACGTAACATACTCAGCATAACGTACATAATAAGGACTTACCTGCAGACCAGATGACTTACCTGATGAAGATAGCGCACGCTACAGCCGATGATTAACGCACGCTATCGAAGGCAGCTAACGTAGGTAACACAAAGGTGTTAACGTACGTAATGGAGTTTGAATATGAATTCAAACAGATGAATGTTGGAAAGAATCTGGTCAAAGTCATAGAATCAAACGGATACTTTGACAAATGAAGGCAACGGATATATGAGTTACCGCACGCTAAGATGCATGGTTCACGTACGCTATACAAGGAAGTTAATGTACGTAATACAGAAGTCGTAACGTACGTAATGGAAGAAACAAAGCTATTGGACTGAAACTGGAAGGCAATAACGTATGCTACATGAAACCTATAATGTACGTAACAAGACATAACGGACGCTATGAGGAAAGGCTAGCGCATGCTACTTAGTCAAAAGTGACTAATGGCTAGTTGGATGAAAAACGCTATAAATACCAAACCACTTGGTATCAAACCACAAAAAAAAACCTTGAGCCAATCATTCATACTTGAGATATCATTTTATTCATTCTGGTTGTTGTATTTGAGCTTATATTGTTTAGTGATTGAGTGTTATACACGAAATCATACAATAGAGGAAAAAGAAAAGGATACCATTGGGTTCGGTGTTATTAAGATCAAGGATCCGGCATTGTTAGAATCGCAATCGATATCTAAGTGAGGTCTATCTAGTACCCATAGAAAGCTAGATTGGTTGATTCCTTATCCAATAGAAAAGGGAAATGATTTAACTTGGACCGACATAAAGACAAGTGATTGAACAGTTTACTCGGACCGATAGAAGACGAGCTTGTAACGGTTATCCCTCGACCGATAGAAGAGAGGTGCAGAGGTTTATCTTTAGCCTAAGGAAAAAGATACCGAGAGAAGACGTATGCACATTTGGCCGAACCTCTATAAATCCTGTGTCGATTTGTTTTCTGCAATCTTATTTCAATCGCTTCCGCAACGCGAAAGAGTTTTATAACTCTATCTCCAAACAGTGATACCGACCAATCTTGCGCCAACATGGACTTGTATTGGAACTTAATAATTGTTACTGCGTTCCTGCTATGGGTAGAAACATTATATCAGTTTCTTGCCTTGATTTGGAAGGTTATTGTAATATCTGCAATTTCGATTTCCGGTAATCTTCTTTTTCTGGCGAGAGTCCATTTTGACTACTTGCTTGTGACCGTTTCGTCATTCTGAGAATGATTAATTCTACACTTTTTGACATTTGAGTTCGTTTCGGTATCATTTTGTTGAGTTCCGTCTTCTTAGGCGACTTTTTTGCGCCTGAGTTCGATTCATGCGAACCTCGTTCGAATCTGTTGTTTCGTATTTCCCGTAAGTCCGTTTAGCGTTGTTAGTCGTGTTGTGAACTTTTATTGGTGTTTGATAAAGTATCATGTTGGGTGATTCCGTAATATCCTAAAGTTTTGGGTTTCCATTGCGTTCATTCTCTTTTCGGATCATTTGATGTTACCGGCGTGTTTAGACCAACCGTGTTTGACGTGAAGTCACCATACGAGGGTTCGTGATAGTACTTTCAGGCCTTTAAATGGTTGGGATTATGCATCGATCGATTATATCATGTTCAATTTTGGGCTCGAACAGGGTGTGCCGCGGCACAGGGGACTGTGCGCCGCGGCACGGCCTTAGCAGGATTGTTGCCTGGGCCGGCTATACTGTGTGCCGCAGCACACAACAGTACGGGCTGCAACTACTACCTCATTTCAACCGCGGGCTGCGGCACACTCTGCCCGGGCAGCGCACACGGGTCAGTCAGGCTATATTTCAACGGGATTTTGGAAGAGGGTTTCATTTATTCTCTTCTCTTCTTCTTCCTCTCATTTTGGGTGATTTAGGGGTGATTTTTGGGCGATTTATCTCAGTGATATCATCCTCCTCAAGTTCTTGGTGCGTATTAACAACATCAATTCATGTTCTTCGTCATTAATCCGAGGTATTTTCTTGATTCTCTGGAGTTGACCTTTTTGGGAGTTTTGTTCTTGATTTCGTTTTCCATCCGATTTGATGAATCGATTGGTGTTAGATGTTGTTGTTAAACATATCCTATGGATTGTATATCCATATTCCGGGTTGGAATTTCATTTTCATGTTTTGCTCGGTCGATTCATGTTCTTGGCCATTTTGGGGGAAACCCTTGAACTTTTGTCATTGTTCCTTCAATTTAGCGGCTCTGGGTCGTGCTATGGAATTCATTTTCATTTTTATTGTTGTCGTTCGTAGCTTATTGTCGCGGGTTGTCGTTCGGTGAAGTCAGCAGGTTTGTAGGCGGTTCGAGTCTCCTCACTTCGGTCGATTCTCCGCGTTTGTGATTATTTGAGGCAAGTACCTTGTCCATACATCTCTTGTTTTGTGGATATGATGATTGGTGATTATCTTGGTATGTTTGTTTGATTGTTTGAGATGAACATTCAAAAGATTCGGTTTAGCCTCGTCAAAGGCTCACTTTCAAAATGCGTGTGTTTTGTGAATGGTGTGGTTTGTGAATGGATCAGTGAACCCTATGAATACACTTAGTGCTGTTGTTGTGCTTTGATAATATATATACATATATTATCTCATTTCGGTGCGTTGTGATTTGACAATGGTGTCGTGCTTTGTGTTTGTTGCCTTTGGGTGAATTGTTTGGATATCCTTGGTGTGATATGTTATTTGTGTGAATGTGTGGATATGGTCGAAGGTATACGGTGACACATGGCATGTGACCATGTGGTCAGGATGCAACAAGTGAATCCGACCGTGAGAGCCTAAGACGATCTACGGTGACACATGGCTTGTGATCATGTGGTCAGGATGCAACAAGTGATTGATCCAACCGTGAGATGATAAGACCTGCGGTGACATATGGCATGTGATCATATGGTCAGGAAACAACAAGTGATTGATCCAACCATGAGATGACGTAGCATGTGTTCACGGTGTTATGTATATGATTGTGAATGTTTTTTGCTCACATCGGGAGGGTCCGGCAAGGCCTCGAAGGAATCCAATGGTATAGCCCTGGATTCACGAGTTGGTGTTGTATTCGTGTGACCAAGATTTGCATATCTTGGGTAATTATGTTGTATTGATTTTATGTCCGTCGAGGACACGTGATGTGGGTTTTGACCTTGTGAATTGTTGTTGGTTTTCTATTTGTGAAAACAAAACCTTTGGGCTGTGACCCCTACTGATTTTGGAAAGAGAAGGATTCGATAATCCTAAATTGTTTTCTATTAAAACTCTCGGTGGCATTTTAAACTATTTTATAAATTGTTTCCCTTGATTTGTGATCTTTCGATTTTGGAAAGTCTTACTCAACTCTTGCCTCGGAAAGTACTTTTTGTTTATATTTGAATCTTGGAGGATTCCTGGTTATTGTTATTCTTGGAATGTGATTTGTATGACTCGTATTTGCACTTTGTACTTGCACTAGCAAAATAATGGAATTTTCCTAACCCCCGAGTAATCGGGGGGTGGTTATCTGTTTTGCCTTCCGGTTTTGGGGAGCATAACATAGGGTTGGCATGAAGGATGATGAAAGATGATCGACACTAATCACATGAGGACCCGTACGATGTCGTATGGGTAGTTGTACTTTATTTCCGCTGCAGTATTTTGAAGAGATAAATTCACCACTAGAAGTGGGGTTGAATAGTGGTAATGCGGAATATCGAACTTTCTCGCGAATAAAAGAAAATAGTGCGGAAAGTAAAAGACTCAAAGATTTATAGAGGTTCGGAAACTTGCCTACGTCCTCTCTCCGACTTCTTTTTCTATTGGCTCAAGAACAACCACACACTTGACTCGTCTTCGATCGGTCCGAGTACAACAACCGTTACAACCGCTTGTCTTCTATTGGTCCAAGCACAACCACTCTCAAAATAAACTTTGTTTATCTAGTGTTCTATCGGAACTAGATAATCCTCACTTTACGAATATTGGAGTGTAATCCTAATAATGCCGAATCAAAGATCCTAATAACACCGGATTAGTGACTCTAAATTCATTTCTCTAAAGCTCTCGTATGAGTGATGTAACACTCACAACCAAATGAAAGAATACAAAGTATAATAAATATTACAAGGTGTTTCACTCTTTGTATCTTTCTCTTCACAACTTAGAATGTAGTAATAGATAGAGATTTGAGCTCAAGAATGCTTTGATTGCTTGTATGCTTGAATGCTTGAAGTTGTGTATGAGATACCCAAATGATATGGGTATTTACAGGTGACAGTCCTTCTTCGAATTCTGATATTTGTATTACTACCGTGCGCTAATAATACCTCCATAGCGTGCACAATGGATCTCTGAATTGGCCGATCTGAATGGTCACAAAACTATTCCAATGGTAAAATTATATGTCTAGTGTGCGCTAGTCATATATTCGTAGCATGCTCTAACGGTTGGTCAACAGGTCTTCAATCTTCACTTTAGGTTATGTCGGTTTGTCTCCCCAACGATTCTTTCTCAACGGATATATTTATACTTAGCGTGCGCTACCAATTGTACATAGCGTGCGCTAGTATATTTTAATATTAACTTTCCTGATTTCTCGGATCTACTTTTGGCTCCTGCGGTCCAACGGATAATTTGTCCAACGGTAGAAATTTGAATGATTTAGCGTGCGCTGATTATTGCTGAATAGCGTGCGCTATATACTTTCCTCAGTAACGTACGTTACCTTGTGTAGCGTACGTAAGTGCTTCCTTATTTTAGTCCAGTGGCTACTGGACTACCAGACATGATTTCCGGTAGCGTGTGAAAGACTTGAAAAGTAACGTGCGCTAAGACCTCATAGTAGCGTACGTAAATGAACGTCTGTAGCGTACGCAAATCCTTTTCCTTTTTCTGTCCAGACCTTACTGTCTCTCTGCCTTAAGTGCGATAACGTGCGTTACATAAAGATGATAGCGTGCGCTAAGACTAACAGTTTAGCGTGCGTTGATATTGTGACCTTTGCGTGCGCTATCCATCAGGTGACTCCACTAGGCTGCTGATAACTTGCCTGACTGCAGGTTACTTGAACCCTCGATAGCGCGCGCTACCTTTGTGACTGTAGCGTGCGCTATGAACATAATTTTGCGTCAATGTAGCATCTCGATGAGGTACATTTTGTTAAATGTTTTGAATACGATCATCATGAAAATACTTTGAGTCAACAATCTCCCCCTTTTTGATGATGTCAACATTTAATTTATACCTGTAAAAACATTTTTTAAAAAATTTCGAATCAAGGTAACTTGTTCGATATGTTAGTACGTTCCGGTTTTTGGAGTATTTCTCCCCCTTTTTAACATAAACAAAAAGGACTCCCCCTGTGTCGTTGCGTATAAAACATAATACCATCCAAATGCCATGAATCAAAATGAAAACACATAATTAACAAATGCCAAACTAAATGAAAGCCAAAGGAAGAGAAATGGATATTTGATCGAAAGATAGTTCAAGCATTACACATAGATCTTCAAAGCATGAGACATCAAAAACATTTGAAATAAAAGTTGCTACAACGAGTATCAACGTCCTAAAACTAGGGTGCGTGCTTGGATGAAGACGGTGGAAGCGGGAACGACAGATGAGTGAAGCGAATGAAATCTTCAAGCAGCCCGCGTACTCCTTGAACCTCGGAACGAAGAGAACGAACGTCTTCAGGGATCTCCATTTGAGAAGTCTCGATGCTGCGCATCCATGAAACGAGGTCACTGTCCTCTTCCTCGGTAAGAGTCTCTCGCATCGGACGCCTTCCTTTAGAAGTGGGTTTCCTCACGAATTCCCCGGTTTGCATTTCCCGAAGGGTGTGTGGTCCTCTTCGAGTGATTCTGTCCTTCCGGTGTAGGCATACGTGTCCCTTTCTCCACTTGGTCGTCTTCGCGAAGATATGGGAATAGAATCCAGCCTCGGTTGATCGTCCGGACATAGTGCATGGCCTTTAGCGAGTAATCCGAGATCTCATGGCCGAGAGAAACGGGGACGGATTTGTCCTTCGATAAGTCACATGATGAAATCTGAAGATCGCCGTGAGGATGGAACCATACGGCATTCCCGCCTTGCGGGAACGAGACGCATAATTCTTTGACCGAAAAAGGTCGCCCTTCACTTTCATCCAACTTGTGACGATAGCGGCAAAATCAACTTTATCATCATTAAGCACTCGGTATACAACGAGTTTGTCGACTCCGACTAACTTATGTTGCGTGTTTACCTTGGGCATTATACACTTTGTGAGAGCAACTAAAAGGAGACGGATGTTAATCCCAAAATCATTATTCTCGAAGAATTCGTCGGTGATGTCTATTACGGCTTTTGAACTCAGGAATTCCTTCACATCAATCTATCTTACTCCAGTTTCCTCAGCAATCGATTTTCCAGTACACGAAAACCCATCGGATGGTAGACCAAAAAGTTGAGTTAAAATTTCCGAGGAAACATTCACTATCGTTCCTCCAACCAAACTCCCTAAGACTAGGGATGATGAACCTTCACTTTCAGCAACATGAAGGTTTGCGTAAAATTCGCGGACAAGCTCGGGAAATATGGGATCCTTACATTCAACGAATCGGGCAATTCCAATGGATGAGAAAAAATCCGAGATTACAACATTTACCCGTTCTAGGCTTGGAAAATTAAAGAAGTAGCAGTCCGTAATATGCTCCTGGGGGAGAATTTCAAAAAATACCTTCGACGTGGTATATGACACGAAGCGGGTCGCATCATATTCTGGGTCGCGAGGACGTTTTGAGTTTTTGTAAGTTTTCTCCATAGCTTTGCGGCCCTTGCTCGACATAAATTCGGAAGTAATTGGAAGAATTGAAGAAGAAATCTGAATTGGATGGATCGGATTTTTCGGCTAGGGTTCTTGGTGAAAAGGGGATCTGTGTGTTTGCGTACGTTATGAGAGGATGAGAGTGTTTCTGAGCTGAACAGAGTTTATATAGTGAACTGAGTCGTTTTAATTAGCGTACGCTAGGATTGTAAGATTAGCGTACGTTAGGAGTATATGGGTAGCTCAATGGACTGTCCAGTACCAGATTCGGAATATGAAGAGTTTTAATTAGCACATGCAATAGATAAAAGGTTAGCGTACGCTATCGAAGATGAAACTTAGCGCATATTTTAAAAAATGAAGCTAGCGCGCGCTAGCGAATGGAACATTTCAAGGATATTGATTTGTCAAGTAGAAAACTAATTTCAAAAATTGTCTAGATGTCTCATACCAAGTTGCAAATGACTATTATTAAATGATTCCTCGGGAAGAGGTTTTGTAAAAATATCAGCAAGTTGGTCCTTCGTCCCGACAAAAATTAACCATATATCTTTCTTTTGCACATGATCGCGTAAAAAGTGATGTCTAATATCTATATGCTTAGTTCTAATATGCAGTACGGGATTTTTACTCAGATTAATAGCATTAGTATTATCACATAATATAGGGGTATTTTCAAAATAAATGCCGTAGTCGCGGAGTTGATTTTTGATCCATAGTACATGAGCACAGGCACTCCCTGCAGCAACATAATCGACCTCAGCTGTAGACAACGCTACACTGGTTTGCTTTTTAGTTTCCCAAGATATTAAGCATGAACCGATGAAATGACATGTGCCACTAGTACTCTTTTAATCAATTTTGCATCCGCCGAAATCGGCGTCACTATATGCAATCAAATTAAAGTCCAAGCAAGAAGGATACCATAGACCTAGTCCGATGGTCCCTTTCAAGTAACGAAAAATTTGTTTACAAGCAATTAAATGTGATTCATTGGGATTAGCTTGGACTCGAGCACATAAGCATGTAACAAATATTATGTCTGGCCTAGAAGCAGTCAAATATAACAAAGATCCGATCATACCTCGATATAATTTTTTATCTACGGATTTGCCATTTTCAAATTTTTCAATATTTAATGAAGAGGACATTGACGTTGAAATCACCTTGCTACTTTACATTTTGAATTTCTTTAGGAGATTGTTTGAGTACTTTGTTTGATGAATAAAAATTCCATCTTCGCATTGCTTGATTTGAGTCCGAGGAAGAATGTTAATTCTCCCATCATACTCATCTTGAACCCTCCTTTCATAAGATTAGAGAAATCTTGGCACAATGATTCGTTAGTAGATCCAAATACAATGTCATCAACATAGATTTGGCAAACAAGTATATCATTATTCAATATTTTCACAAACAAGGTATTATCGACTTTACCTCTTTTATAATCATTTGCAATTAAAAATTGACTTAGACGATCATACCATGTTCGGGGTGCTTGTTTCAACCCGTAGAGTGCCTTGTTGAGCTTGTAGTGATCCGGATATTGATGATCTTCAAAACCAGGAGGTTGCTTGACATAGACTTCTTCTTGAATGTAGCCATTCAAGAATGCACTTTTCACATCCATTTGAAATAGTTTGATCTTTTTGTGAGCGGCAAATGCACATAACAAACGGATAGCTTCGAGTCGAGTCAGGGGATCAAAACTTTCTTCGTAATCAAGGCCTTCCTCTTGATTATACCCTTGAGCGACCAAACGAGATTTATTTTGAATTGGGTAACCGTCTTCGTCACTCTTGATTTTGTGCACCCATTTAGTTCCGATAATTGTTTTATCTTTAGGAGCGGGAACTAAATTCCATATATTATTGTGCATGAATTGTACAAGCTCCTATTGCATTGCCATCACCCAACTTTCATCATCAAGGGTCTCGGATATATTCTTGGGAACTATTTCGGATACGAAAGCACAATGAGCCATGTAATCGATGGTTCTCCTTCGGGTTTGAACACCATCTTCAATGTTTCCAATCACAAGATCTTTTGGATGGTCTTTGATGTGCCTCTAATCTTTCGGTAGACTCTCGATTGTCTTCTTTTGAATTTCCGAAATTTTCTCCATTTCGTTTGAGGGATGAGAATCCGGGAAAATACCTGCATCATCAAAATATTCTACCTTTCTCGGGGGTGAGATCATATCGTTGAATTTAACATGAATGGATTCTTCAACTTTATTTGTTCTAATGTTATAAACACGATATGCTTTGCTATTTATAGCATAACCAAGACATATACCGGAATCGGATTTAGCATCAAATTTCCCCAAGTTATCCTTACCATTATTTAGGATAAACACATTGCAACCAAAAGGATGGAAATACGATATATTTGGCTTTTTGCCCTTCCATAATTCATACGGAGTTTTAAGGTTAGTTCTACGAACATGGACAAGGTTAATCACATAACATGCCGTAAAAATTGCTTCGGCCAAAAAGTATTGTGGAATAGAGTATTCATTAAGCATAGTCCTTGACATTTCCTCCAAAGATCGATTTTTCCTTTCAACAAACCCATTTTGTTGAGGTCTAAATTATGATTAATACCATATTTGTCACATAAAAGCTCAAGCGGGGTGCAATCAAATTCACCTCTGTGATCGGTGCGGATTGAAATTATAGAAAGATTTTTCTCATTTTGCACCAAACGACACCATTTGGAAAACTCGAAAAATGTGTCATCTTTATGAGCGATAAACCTAACCCAAGTAAAACGGGAATAATCATCAACAATGACCAAAGTATAAAGCTTACCATTTTGACTAACATATCTAGATGGTCCAATTAAATCCATATGCACAAGTTCAAGAATACGGCTAGTGGAAACCTCGAATTTTGGTTTGAAAGATTCTCGAGTGTGTTTCCCTTTTATGCATGATTCACACAAATGCTTTCGATCAAATTTGAGTTTGGGTAAACCACGGACAAGATCGTGTCTCGATAAAATAGAAATAATGGGTAGAGATGTATGCCCCAATTTACGATGCCATAAATATGCATTATCATCCAAAGTAACGAGACACTTTTCATTGAATGAACTTTTATCATTAAGATCGACAATATAAATGTTTCCACATCTCAAACCGATGAATGCAATTTTATTATTTTTAAATGCCGTGCAATGAGTTTGCTCGAAGAGAATTTTAAAACCTTCATCACAAAGTTGAGAAACGCTAAGTAAGTTGTGATGCAAACCTTCAACAAATAATACTTTGTTGATAGAGGTAGAAGGTTCCTTACCGACTTTTCCGATGCCTTTAATTTTTCAATTTTGATTGTCCCCAAAGGTCACATGTCCTTGTTCTTGATATTCGAGGTCTTCAAATAAGTCCTCGGAGCCGCACATGTGCCTTGAGCATCCACTATCAATGTACCACTTGCTTTTCCTTGGTGCCGGTACCTATAAAAATAGTGTTTCTTGGTTGTTTCGGTACCCAAAGCCCTTTTGGGTCCTCCAAACTTAATGATACTTATGGCATTAGGAACAATTGTCCCTTTTGGAACCCATATTTGTTTAACTTTGATGGTTCTTAACTTTGAATGAACATTATCATGAACTCGTTGTTTGAAAAAAGTTTTTGAATTCTCGGTTTCGGTTTTCTTTATTTTGTCAAGGTTGATAAGGGATTGTTCCCTTTTTAATGGGTTGAAACCAAGGCCGTGTTTTAATAATGGAGATTTTTGAATCGATAAGAGCTTTTCGAATTTCTCGTTTATGAGATTAAATTTGTTCAAAATATATTTTAGCTCCTTTTGAGTTTTCGTCAACTCAATTTTCAAAATGTTTTGCCCTTTTCAAGGCATAAGGTATGGTCGAGCTCAATAGTTTTGCCCTTGTTTTGAAGAGAGGATTTTTTGAGTTCTAAAGATTTTATTTTCCTCTTTAAGGACATATTTAATTTAACCATATCGTCGTATTCTGTGTTTAAAGATTCAACGCACTTAATAGCTCATTGTCATGATGGTCTTCTTGTGAATCGCAAAAATCGAAATTATCATATTCATCATCATTGAGTTTAGAGCTTACCTCGATATTACTTTCGGAGTCGATTGCCATAAATGCAAGATTAGCATCGAGAGATCTTTCAATCTCCTCCTCGTCGTCACTCCAAGACGCGATTAGAACCTCCTTCTTTTTGAATCTTTCGACTTGAGGCTTTGAAGAGGATCCTCGAAAATCCTTGGCATAGTGACCGGCTTGACCGCATTTCCGACAATTATTGTCGAACTTCTTTATAGGAACATAGCTATTCTTCTTTTGTTCCGCCTTACCATCTCGAACAAGGAAATTTCGCCTTCTTTGAATTAGATTTTTATACCTTCTAAAGTTCTTGGTGTAGAGAGCAAGTTCCTCGTCATCTTCATCCTCAGGAACATCTTCCTCAACATCGCTATCAACATTGAATGCGACTACCTTTTCACGAGGCTTTGGTTTGGTACCTCTAGACTTGAGAACGATCTCATAATTGATGAGTGACCCGATGAGAGCACTAAACTCGAGCTTGTTGAGATCTTTGGACTCCATGATTGCGGTAACCGTGGCATCCCATTCGTGTGGCAACGAGCGAAGAATTTTCTTAGCTTTGTCGCTACTAGATATAGGCTTTCCAAATGATGCAAGTCCATTAGTTATAGCCGAGAACTGATCCAACATATTGGTGATCGTTTCCTCGTCCTTCATGGAGAAGAGTTCGTAGTCATAAAGAAGCATGTTGATTTTAGTCTCCTTAACTTGGGTGGTTCCTTCATGAGTTACTTTGAGGATTTCCAAAATTTCCTTTGCACTTTCATAGGAAGATATCCTATTGAGTTCTTTGGGATTAAGGGCCCAATAGAGAAGTTGAGTATCACGTGAATTGATGTGCGTGTTCCTCCAGTCCTCATCGTTGAATTCGTCCAACTTTTTCAACGATCCATCTTCTTTCTTGGCAAGTTTCGGACCAAGTGCAATGACTTTCCAAATTTCAATATCATAGGCTTGAACGAATATAGCCATTTTGTTTTTCCATGTCATGAAATTGGAACCGTCGAAGAAGGAAGGACGGTTGAGAGCATTTCCTTCGATTTGGCCAAGAAGTTCCATTTGCGGATCTTTTTCCCTTAGGTGGTTAAACCTTTAAAAAGAGATCATCTCTGATACCAACTGAAGAGATAAATTCACCACTAGAAGGGGGGTTGAATAGTGGTAATGCGGAATATCGAACTTTCTCGCGAATAACAGAAAATAGTGCGGAAAGTAAAAGACTCAAAGATTTATAGAGGTTCGGCAACTTGCCTACGTCCTCTCTCCGACTTCTTTTTCTATTGGCTCAAGAACAACCACACACTTGACTCGTCTTCGATCGATCCGAGTACAACAACCGTTACAACTGCTTGTCTTCTATTGGTCCAAGCACAACCACTCTCAAAATAAACATTGTTTATCTAGTGTTCTATCAGAACTAGATAATCCTCACTTTACGAATATTGGAGTGTAATCTTAATAATGCCGGATCAAAGATCCTAATAACATCAGATTAGTGACTCTAAATTCATTTCTCTAAAGCAATCGTATGAGTGATGCAACACTCACAACCAAATGAAAGAATACAAAGTATAATAAATATTACAAGGTGTTTCACTCTTTGTATCTTTCTCTTCACAACTTAGAATGTAGTAATAGATAGAGATTTGAGCTCAAGAATGCTTTGATTGCTTGTATGCTTGAATGCTTGAAGTTGTGTATGAGATACCCAAATGATATGGGTATTTATAGGTGACAGTCCTTCTTCGAATTCTGATATTTGTATTATTAGCGTGCGCTAATAATACCTCCATAGCGGGCGCAATCGATCTCTGACTTGGCCGATCTGAACGGTCACAAAACTGTTCCAACGGTAAAATTATATGTCTAGCGTGCGCTAGTCATATATTCGTAGCGTGCGCTAACGCTTGGTCAACGGGTCTTCCATCTTGACTTTAGGTTATCTTGGTTTGTCTCCCCAACGACTATTTCCCAACGGATATATTTATACATAGCGTGCGCTACCGATTGTACATAGCGTGCGCTAGTATATTTTAATATTAACTTTCCAGATTTCTCGGATCTACTTTTGACTCCTGCGGTCCAACGGATAATTTTTCCAACGGTAGAAATTTGAATGATTTAGCGTGCGCTAATTATTGCTGAATAGCGTGCGCTATATACTTTCCTCAGTAACGTACGTTACCTTGTGTAGAGTACGTAAGTGCTTCCTTATTTTGAGTCCAGTGGCTACTCGACTACCAGACATGATTTCCGGTAGCATGCGCAAAACTTGAAATGTAACGTGCGCTAAGACCTCATAGTAGCATACGTAAATGAACGTCCGTAGCGTGCGCAAATCCTTTTCCTTTTTCTGTCCAGACCTTACTGTCTCTCTGCCTTAATTGCGATAGCGTGTGTTACATAAAGATGATAGCGTGCGCTAAGACTAACAGTTTAGCGTGCGCTGATATTGTGACCTTTGCGTGCGCTATCCATCAGGTGACTCCACTAGGCTGCAGATAACTTGCCTGACTGCAGGTGACTTGAACCCTCGATAGTGTGCGCTACCTTTGAGACTGTAGCGTGCGCTATGAACATAATTTTCCTTCAATGTAGCATCTCGATGAGATACATTTTGTTAAATGTTTTGAATACGATCATCATCAAAATACTTTGAGTCAACATATTTGTTTCCCGTTGTACGGGGGTGTGTTGTATTCAACCCCTGCGTGGGCATGTATTGAGATTGAGTTGTATGTAATAATTGAAAGACCAAATCGGTCTACTGAGTCATTTTAGCCTACCATCCTGGTAGATCCTTGAGGAAAGGGTCTACGGCGTGTAATATCCATGAATGGATTGGGGGTGTTAGATAAATGGTATCGGAGCTTAGGTTGTTGAAACCGAGGCTGTCAGGTCGAGTTGTGTTTGTCGAGTTTTGTCTCGTCGGATTTTGTCTGACTGAGTCGTGTCATGACGCGTCATCTGAGTTTGTTGGTCGTGATTAGTATCATGGGGCGATCATCATCTTTGTACGACCTGTGGATGTAAGTCTCCCTTCTTTGTGTTGTGCCTCGTGTGACACGAGTTACTGGTATGATTATGTGTTAAGTGATGGAATCCTTATGTAGATTTTTGGTTTCGTGATATGTGTTTATTTGACTCTCATATTTTGTTTATATGAGGAGTGTTGTCGCTGTTTATGTCTTTTCGACTGTTGCTTTTGTTCGTTGCTAATAATTTTCAAAATGATTTGCTCGTTTTGAAAGTATTTTTGGAAGCACTTGTGCTTAATACGTAATGGTGGTGTAATTGTGTGTGCTTTGATCACCTCGGGAGGGTCCGTCGAGACCTCGAGGGAATGTATGACTTCACTCTGGATTCACGAGTTTGATTCGCTAGCCAGCTCGGGAGGGTCCTTAGAGGCCTCGAGTGGGATCAGTGGCTTCAGCTCGGTCCTAGGCGATGCGTGTGCGTGATTTATTTTATGATATGGCCAATTCGGGAGGGTCCTTAGAGGCCTCGAGTGGGACCAGTGGCTTCACCCCGATGGTAGAAAAATTGATTGTTGGCTGTTTGTTTCCTGGGAAGAGACATGTCTTGTGTTGTTTTGAACGACTTGACACGCGTGATATGAGGTGTGTAACCGAATGTTGATACGCATGAGTTTTTGGGCATTCTAGCCTAATAGATTTTTTTTGAAAACCTTGAGTATTTTAGAAAATGATTTTCAAGACGTACTTTCAAAATGGATTACATTTTCGAGGCGCCTACTAGTGCAACTATAGGTTTCAAAATTCATCTATTTTGAGGACCAAAATATTTTAAGATATTTTCAGTAAGTTGGAAACGCATTTGCTTAGACCCGAAGGTCATATATTTTTGAAAGTTTTTAACTTAAAGAAAAGTGTCCTCATTTTAATCCAACGCAAGGTGGTTTTTCAAAGTCTCGATAACGATGTTTCATGTTTGTATTACTTTTTGAAATATGATATTTAAGATCAACTGATGTTCCCAAATTGTTTTCAGAAAAGTGGTTTTCATTTTTAAAACCTATCGTTCCTGTGTGCGGTCCGGTAATTCATGTGATTAGTATCATTTTCCTTCCATCATCCTTCGCGCCTATCCTGTGTTTTGCTCCCAAACCTGCATGTACCTGGATGCAAAAACAGACATCCACCCCCGAATACTCGGGGGTTAGCAAAACTCCACTGTTTTGCTAGTATAGGTATAAAGTGCAAATACGAGCCATACAAAACACATTCCGAGAATACAACAAAAGTCTTCCCGAGATATTTGATAATTAAAATAGTTTAAGTCTTGAAAGTAGAAACCAAAACAAGAAAGCACTTTGAAAACATTTTCAAATCTCGAGAGTTTTCGAAAACATTTGCGATAGTAAAGTTCTTAATTCTCCAAAAGCCACTTAGGGTCACCGCCCCAATATTCATTTTCCAAAAATGCAAATCCGATTAACAAAACACGGGGTTCACAACCCAATTCATTCCAGTCACAAAACACAGGGTCCACGACCCAACCATTTCGATCATCAATACAGGGTCCACGACCCGTTCATTCACTTCAATTCACTTCCAACGACACATTACACACAACACATTATTTTTATGCCATTTTAGCCAAACACCAAGACTCGATATATAATGTCTCTCGACTCCGAGCAACAAGCATTATGATACTCCGGACATATCATAATTAATCAACAGTACAAACACTCTGGCAATTCTCGCGACCCGGTCCAGCCTCCGGTCCCGCCGTAAGGCCACCAAGTCCCTGTGTGCCTCGTCGAGCAATCCCCAGGTGAGAACGCCCACTCGAAGTAACTCTCGCGACCCGGTCCAGCCGCTAAGCCACCAGGTCCCCGTGTGACCCCGTCGAGTCAATCCCCGAGTGAGAGTACCCGAGAAAAACTTTACAACTTTCATCAATTCACATTTCCAAAACTGAAATCCTCAAGAGTCAATCACAATATATATAGTCGAGGTATTTTGCTAAAATGGCCATATTATCCAACACATACTCACGACTCAAAATTAATCCTGTCCAAAAAGAAACACACTTATCTCAACAACACCGAACGACACAACCAATATCACACAACTCATATATCCACCGATAACCACATGAATCCACGCACCATTTATAACAAAAGGATTTAACTACAAATTACCGACGACATATTCACACCTAATGACATCATCCGAAGATAGAGAGTTCCTATACTCAACACTAACACATATAGTCAAATGAGCACATTAAGTCTCGAACACAAGATTCGTCCTTTAAGAAAACCATAATTGTAAATATACCGATTCTTTAGAAAAATGGTTGTAAACAATTCGTTTAGCACGTGTCGTCAATTTTCAATCATCATATTCACAAAACACGTAATGTATGGGCAAGATACTTGCCTCAGTAGTTGATACCGGACACTCCGACGAACGTGGCTTAACCGAAAAACCTCGATTGCCCACAATTCTCCGGCGGAAACGACGGTAACACCACCGATCGGAAAACGGCGAACGGAAGGGTTCCGGCTCGAGTTATTCGCAAGGAGCCTGACCCTAACATAATACCGTCAAAAATCAACGATCTTACGAGGAAGAATAATCGTAGAACGCCCAAAATCCCCCTCTAAGGATTTTCACCGGACACCTTCAAGGCACCGATTAGGAACTCAACAAAACGAAGAATCCTCGGTAATCCAACCATGTAAAAACAAGAAATTCGATATAAAACAACTTAATAATCATCAATCCCTCACTATTCTAAGTTATAACGAATCAAACGGACGAAATCAACAAAATCCCCAATTTTTCCCAAAACTAGGATTTTAGAAAAACTAACCTTGATTCGCTGGATTGAAGGATGTTATGGAGTGATTAATCGATGTTATCAGCTCCCAAACTTCGTGGATTAGTTGTATAACAACATTCCTTCGTCACCTATAAGACTCCAGCGGCATACACGAAAGGAAGGAAATGAAAAATGCGTGCAAACAGGACTACTCGGTCACATTTATACTGGTGCAGCCTAGCGTGCGCTAGACTGCCGAGCTAGCGTGCGCTAGTGGGCGGTCATGGTCGAGAATGTTCGGCCGGGCCCGCCATTATGCACTGAACACGTGCGCTGTCGTCCCGGGCCACAATCCAGAGACTTCCTGGCTCGGCCAGGTAGCGTCTGTGACACCGGCCGTAGCGTGCGCTACTGCCGTCAGAAGCGTCGCTACTGCCGGCGATGGCGTGTGCTACCTGCCGATCTTCCCAGTCCAGAACCTTTCTGCCCCTACTGCCTCGGCCGACTAGCGCGCGCAGCCAACCGGTCGTAGCGTGCGCTGCCTCCC
Source organism: Orobanche coerulescens (assembly GCA_033398695.1). Lineage (NCBI taxonomy): Eukaryota > Viridiplantae > Streptophyta > Magnoliopsida > Lamiales > Orobanchaceae > Orobanche > Orobanche coerulescens. The sequence continues at coordinate 72,248,998 of CM065801.1, forward strand.
GGCCGTAGCGTGCTGTCACGCCCCACTTTAAGGCAACAGGTATCGAACAGCATCCGGCCGAAGCCTGCCAGACGGGCGCGCAGCAGGCTCGCGCACGTGCATGGACCGGGCCAAGCTCACAGAGGACTACCCCCCTATAATAGGCTTAGACGGAAAAAGCCTTGTGACAATAGTAGACATTGAAAAGCCGAGGAACCCACTCTTAAGAAAGAAGACCCTAGAAACTTCAAGATGGAGACCAATCAATTCCAGAAGGTCAAAGAGGGTTCCAGAAGGTCAGAAATCGGGTCGGATTGCTTCGGGACGAATCGGGCCTTGGCCGGGCCGGGTCGGGACACTTCGGGCCGGGTCGGGCCGGACGTTTCAGAGGGGGGCTGGAGACTCCAAGAAGACTACTTAGAATTACCTAGAATTGTATAGATCATTTTAGATGATGGCATTCTTGTAAATACTTGGAATAGTTATGTTTTGTTGGTAATTTGTTAGCCTAGGAGGATTAGTATAAATACCCCCCCTTGGGGCTCATTTGTAACTCACACTTGAGAAATCTGATTTGCTACAGTGCAATAAGAGAAAACCTTCCCCAAGTATTTCCTTACTTTCTTCCTAGCAGTCTTATTGATTAGAAGGCTTACTACTTAGGCTTGAGACAACCTAAGAGTGCCGCACGGTGAGGACTTAGCGAGGCGCAAGTATAACCCCGTGACAGTTGGTATCAGAGCCAGGTTGAGACAACCAAGGCGGATTTTTCGAAGATTGCTAGCTGATCGTTCAAGGAGTAAAATGGCACAATCATCCGACGTTACCCAACCCAACACTCTGGCCGAGAAGACCAAGAAGGGCAGAGACAAGTCTGTCGACCGGATTGCTGCCATGGACAGCCGAGTGACTCAACTAGAGGAGGTCTACGATGAGGTTGCGAAGAGGGTGGATGACTTAGAAGAAGCTGGTGAGGAGCTGCACAACCAGGTTCTTTCTACTATCAATGCTTGTGATGGGGACATGAAGCAAGAGTTGGCCGATTTTCGGGCCATGATCTTGGCCATGCAAGAGGGCATGGAAGTTCTCAAGACGGAGATGGCAATAGTGAAGAGGGCGATTGCCAATGGAGAACATGTGGGTGCGACACCCGCACGAATTGACATCCCAAGGCCTGGGAAGTTCAACGGATCAAGAAACGCCAGGAGATTGACAATTTCTTGTGGAACCTGGAGTAGTACTTTGGTGCCTCAAACATTCGAGATGATGACACCAAGTTACGGATGGCGCCCTTGTACTTAGCCGACACAGCCGTACTGTGGTGGCGAACCAAGCAGGCCGACATTGAGAGTGGTGCGTGCAGGATGGCTTCCTAGGAAGACTTCAAGGCCGAATTGAAGAGGCAATTCTATCCCGAGAATGTGGAGTTCGAGGCTCGGGGTAGGCCAAAGAGACTTGGCCACACTTGTACCATCAAAGACTATGTCAAGGAGTTCCAAGAAATTGTACTGGAGATACCATGCTTGACGGCGACCGACAAGCTGTTTGCATTTATGGACGGACTCAAGCCTTTCGCAAGGCAAGAGTTGGAAAGGTGAAATGTCCAGGACGTGGCAACTGCCATTGCTGTGGCCAAGGGCTTAAGGGAGTTGAAAACCAGTGATAAGCCAAGGACTTTCCGCACAGATAAAGGCAAAGGTGGGGGAGACCGCCCATCAAGGTTCAGGCCAAACAAATACTCGGGCAAGCAACCAGTGGACGAGAACGATAAGCCGAGAGGTTGTCACATTTGTCATAGTACCTCTCACATGAAGTACGATTGCCCATTTCGGAGGAAGAAGGTCGCAGCCATTCAAGAGACCACGGAGACCGAGGATGCGGATGGTGCGCACATGGGCTCATTGAGTTTGCTCAATGCTGTCAAAGCCGTTGTGGAGCCGGCAAAGGGACCCAGAAAGGGGTCTATGTTCATGGATGCCTTGATCGGAGGCACACACATCAAAGCCTTAGTGGATACAGGAGCTACGCACAACTTCATGCGGGACGGCGTAGCCAAAGCATTACGACTTACCGTCACTCCAACTAATGGATCGATCAAGACAGTGAACACCCATGCTAAACCGGTGACCGGCGAAGCACGAGGAGTGAAAGCAAAGATAGGTGACTGGCAGGGAATGATCACCTTCCCTGTAGTGACCATGGATGACTACGATTTGGTTCTTGGGTTACAATGGTTCGATCAGGTACGGGCTTGCATTCTTCCCTTTTCTGATTCCTTAGTCATTTTGGACTCCGATAGGACACAGGCCATTCCGGCCAGGAGGGAAGCAAAGGGGACAGGCACCCTTTCAGACATGCAACTTAGTCGAGGACTTTGAAAGCAGGAAGAGACCTTTGCTGCATTTTACGTTCCTGATGATGGGAACGATGTTGAAAGCAAGGATGTACCAAAGGAGGTTCAAGCCGTTTTGGAGGAGTTCCAGGACGTGATGCCCGCGGAACTACCTAATAAGTTGCCGCCCAGACGGAATGTGGACCAAAAAATTGAACTTATTTCCAATGCGAAGCCACCTTCGAGGACACCCTATAGGATGTCACCACCGGAACTTAAGGAGCTGCAGAAGCAATTGAAAGAGTTGTTGGATTCCAAGATGATCCAACCATCCAAATCTCCTTATGGATCCCCCGTTTTGTTCCAGAAGAAGCATGATGGATCCTTACGTATGTGCGTGGACTATAGGGCACTCAACAAGCTGACGGTTCGCAACAAGTATCCCATTCCACTCATTGGAGAGTTGTTCGACCAACTGGGAGGTGCCAAATACTTTTCAAAGATCGACCTAAGATCCGGATATTGGTAGGTCCGGACAGCCAAAGGAGACGAACCCAAGACCGCCATGGCAACCAGGTATGGTTTGTTTGATTTCCTTGTAATGCCGTTCGGGCTTACAAACGCCCCAGCGACCTTTTGCACATTGATGAACAAGGTATTTCAACCATACATAGACAAGTTTGTTGTCGTTTATTTGGATGATATTGTCATTTACTCATCATCGATGGAGGAGCATGTAGAACACTTGCGACAGGTGTTCCAGGCTTTGCGGGACAATGAACTTTATGCAAAGTTGGAGAAGTGCTCATTCGCCCAACAGGAAGTGACTTTTCTGGGGCACCGTATCAAGGATGGCCGCATAATGATGGACGAGGCCAAAGTGAAAGCCGTTCGAGATTGGGAGCCTCCGACCAGCGTAACCCAACTCCGATCATTTCTGGGACTCGTGAACTACTACCGGAAGTTCATCGAGGGATACTCTCGGATAGCAGCACCATTAACGGACTTATTGAAGAAGGACCACAAATAGGAGTGGACGGATAAGTGCCGAGAGGCCTTTGAGCGACTCAAAGGCAAAGTGACGGAGCAGCCAGTTCTTGCCTTGCCAGACCATGCCAAGGCATATGAGGTTCAGACCGATGCATCTGATTATGCCATCGGAGGAGCTTTGATGCATCTAGGGCATCCCGTTGCCTACGAGAGCAGAAAATTGAATGACACCGAGAGACGGTACTCGATACATGAGAAGGAAATGACCGCCGTGGTACATTGCCTTAGAGCCTGGAGGCATTATTTACTTGGGAGCAAGTTTGTGGTACGAACAGACAACGTAGCCACAAGTTATTTTCAAACTCAGAAGAAGCTCACGCCAAAACAAGCAAGATGGCAGGAATTCCTAGCTGAGTTTGATTATACCCTGGAGTACAAGCCTGGAGTACTTAATCGAGTAGCCGATGCATTAAGTCGGAAGGCCGAGCATGCAGCCTTGACCAAGGCCGAGGGAAGCATCAAGGACCGCATACGCGAGGGACTGAGGCAGGACCCTTTCGCAGAAAACATCATGCAACTTGCCAGGAGCGGCAAGACAAGACGGTTCTGGGAACGAGACGAGCTACTCTTCACCAAAGGCAATCGTTTGTACGTGCCCAAATGGGGAAACTTACGGAGGGACATCATGAAGGAATGCCACGATACACTATGGGCTGGACACCCAGGTATGCACCGTACAATGGCTTTAATTGACAATTCCTACTTTTGGCCCAGGATGCGTGAGGACGTTGAGGCATACGTCCGGACATGTCTTGTATGTCAACAAGACAAGGTGGAGCAACAACAACCTGGTGGACTACTTCGACCATTACCCATACCGGAACACCCTTTTGAAAGCGTTTCAATGGACTTTATTGTGGCTTTACCTAAATCAGATGGGTATGGGTCGATCATAGTTGTGGTGGATAGGTTCTCAAAATACGCAACCTTTATTCCAGTACCGGCGGACGTAACGGCTCTGGAGACGGCCAAGTTGTTCTTAAAGCATGTGGTAAAACATTGGGGCATTCCAAGGACAATCATGAGTGACCGAGACCCACGTTTCACAGGGAAGTTTTGGTCTGGACTTTTCAAGCTATTGGGCTCGAATTTAGCATTCTCAACAAGTTTCCACCCACAGACGGACGGGCAGACAGAACGAGTTAATGCACTGATTGAGTGCTACTTGCGGCACTATGTGAGTGCCAATTAGCGGGACTGGGCCAAACTCTTAGACACGGGCCCAATTCTCATACAATTTGCAGAAGAGTGAATCAACCGGACGCAGCCCATTCGAGCTCGCTACAGGGAGACAACCGGCGACAACGAACAACATTGCCACCGGATACACGGGACAGAGTCCCGCAGCATATACCTTTGCTAAGTCATTACAGGAGGAATCGGACTTGGCTCGAGCATCATTGGACAAGGCAGCCAAGAAGATGAAGAAATGGGCCGATCTCAAGCGGCAGAGTGAGTTCAATGAAGGCGACTTAGTTATGGTGAAACTTCTCCCGCAGCAATTTAAAGCATTTCGGGCTGTGCATAAGGGACTTATCCGAAGATACCAGGGACCCTACAAGATCGAGCGGCGTGTTGGGACAGTTTCATATCGAGTGGAACTACCGCCGAAGATAAAGATACACCCGGTATTTCATGTTAGCCAACTGAAGCCTTACCATCAGGTCATGGAGGATCCGGGCCGAGCTTAGCCACATCGAGCACTCACTGCCGTGATTACTTCATTCGACAAGGAAGTAGCCGAGATCATTTCACATCGGGACGTTCGACGAAGGGGCGTGGCCCCATACACCGAGTACTTTATGCATTGGAAGGGACTCCCAGACGCTGAAAATAGCTGGGAACATGAGGATCACCTATGGCAATTCCGGCAGAAGATTGAAGAATATCGGGACAGCATCGTGCCGAGGACGGTCACGACTTTGGTGGGGGAGAATGTCACGCCCCACCTTAAGGCAGCAGGTATCGAACAGCATCCGGACGAAGCCTGCCGGACGGGCGCGCAACAAGATCGCGCGCGTGCATGGACCGGGCTAAGCTCACAGAGGACTACCCCCCCTATAATAGGCTTAGACGGAAAAAGCCTTGTGACAGCAGTAGACATTGAAAAGCCGAGGAACCCACTCTTCAGAAAGAAGACCCTAGAAACTTCAAGATGAAGACCAATCAATTCCAGAAGGTCAAAGAGGGTTCCAGAAGGTCAAAAATCGGGTCGGATTGCTTCGGTCCGAATCGGGCCTTGGCCGGGCTGGGTCGGGACACTTCGGGCCGGGTCGGGTCGGACGTTCCAGAGGGGGGCTGGAGACTCCAAGAAGACTACTTAGAATTACCTAGAATTGTATAGATCATTCTAGATAATGACATTCTTGTAAATACTTGGAATTGTTATGTTTTGTTGGTAATTTGTTAGCCTAGGAGGATTAGTATAAATACCCCCCCTTGGGGCTCATTTGTAACTCACACTTGAGAAATCTGATTTGCTATAGTGCAATAAGAGAAAACCTTCCCCAAGTATTTCCTTACTTTCCTTCCTAGCAGTCTTATTGATTAGAAGGCTTACTACTTAGGCTTGAGACAACCTAAGAGTGCCGCACGGTGAGGACTTAGCGAGGCACAAGTATAACCCCGTGACAGTGCGCTACCTTCCGGCCATAGTGTGCGCTACGCCGGTTCCTGCCGCACCCGCCCGGCCAGTGCCTGCACCCGTCCGGCCAGCGTCCCTAACCGTCCGGCCAGCGTCCCCAACCGTCCGGCCAGTGCCCAACCACCATGATTCGACGACTCGATTTTCCGAAATCGCACGGAACGAACACGACAAAATACTCGGGGAAAACATCATTGGTCCGAAATGAAAACAATGGATAACAAATCATCACCTACGGTCTTAAACGCCAAAATCAGTTGTCGAGAAAATAATACTGGAACTCGACAATCGGGAAATATCCGAAAAATCCAAAATAACCGGAACGGAAATCGTAGGTATTATATTCTACCACCCTAAAAATAAGTTTCGTCCCGAAACTTAAAACAAAAGCAAGGCGACTCTCGACAACACACCAGAACTCCATGCAGTATAAAGCCACTACGATCCGATTCAATACGCAAGAATGCTTACGAAAAGCAACGAGCATGAATCGTTGCGGTTGATAAAATCGAGCAATACAAAAATCAAGTCACGATTCCAACGCTGAAAGGTATGAAATTCCAGTAACTCACAGATTTGGAAGATCAAATATGAAGAAAATTTCCCAACACTTATGGAAATCGCAAAATGGCCCAGATGTACAATAATCACGATTTCGAGGTCAAACGATAATGATTGGACAACGACGAACGAATAGCAATGATCGAACAACAACGATAACCTTTGAAGTTCATACCTCAAATCAAGACATCAATAACTTGTAGGAAGCACGAGGTGTTAGTTTCGAATACGGTTCACAAGAAATCGATCCGAACTTGGAAAGATCACAACGATATGCACATCAATTTGGAACAATATCAGAACTCGCTCGAATGACAAATGAGAGAAACAACACAAGGTCAGAAGCATTAACGAACACAATCGCCTCAATACGGTCGAACGAAACAGAAACGAGAAGAAGAAGAAAAAAATGCGGGCATTACATCATATCACCTTTAAAAGAGGTTTCGTCCCCGAAACCTAAACAACGAAATGAAGTGTTTGAATATCAACCTTCCAGGCCATATCCTCTTGGTCCCGCATCTAGTCTCCATAACCAACTGTATCGCGGTCACGGTCGCGTCCGCTGTCCCTCGGCATACTAAGCGGATTCTCACTCAATACGATTGCACCACTTCGCAAAAACAAATATGCTAAAGTACCAACTTAGCATCACATGTCACATAAGGTAACCAATAACAACTCGGAAAGAAAATCCACGAGGTATCCCTTTAAAGAAATTTTTTTCAAAATCATTGGATTTGTATGTTATTCAAAATAAACTTTAAAAGTACTTTTGGTACCTCGGGTTATTTCATCAAAACTTGTAATCAACATACTCTAACCGTCTCATTGGAAATCATTTGCCAAAATAATATTTCCTTGTAACCGGCGTTATCAAAATCGTCATGCCTTTACTCATCACCATCACCGTTAACAACCAACAAGTTAACCATGCAAGATCATCAAACCATTCCTACATACTCTAACATTTCCAAATCCGAGTTTGAACTTTACATCGAGTAAGATTTTTCATCTTTCACTATATTTTTGAAAAAGAAATCGTATTGGTTTTTGAAAAAAATTTATTTTATGATGTGAAAGATTTTTGAAAATCATGTACTCGAATTATTCGAAAATACAGTAGTACGTTAAAGTCATTTCTGAAAATTCTCCCAACACTACACAAGAATCAATGACGGTAACATTTTTCAAAATGTTCAAGGTGTTTTAAAACAACTCTTTCAATACCGTCGAGGTTTTATTTGAGAATCCTAGGCCGGCTCGCAAATTTCAAACAATTTCCAAAGTTCATACAAAGCCGCCGGCTTAATCGCAACGTCAAATTAGTTTCAAAAATTGATTTTCGCAACTTGAACAAACTTATGAAAGTTTTAGGAAAACATTTCGAACACACACACACAACAGACATAATTTATCAACTCACCGAACAAAATCAATTATCACTTAGCGCGAATGAATGGTCACAACACTCGTCCACATAAAACGGTTGTCATCACTAGACAACGCACATAGAATACAGCCACAGACGACTGACTGTAGAAAGTTAGACCTAACGGCTAAAATTCGGTTTCACATCCTCTGTCCCAGCTAACTAACGCACGCTACAACAATTATTTAGCGTGCGCTACTCATGCCACATTAGCGCGCGCTAGCCTTGTACTTAGCGTGCGCTAACAACTCAAATTCAGCACGTGATTACGAACATATATACGACATTACTAAAATCAATGGTCACAAATAAACAACAACACGTTCGAGTCTCAAAGCCATTGATTCGACACTTCATGAGAAACCATCAAAAGACAATTGTTATTCAAAAACCGAAATCTCACCTCTTATTAAAGAGAGCTATCTCAATGCACACAAATCGAACGACCCAGCATTCACATCATAGTTTTAATTTAAAACTGGCAACACTGCCCGAACAACAAGAACATCATCACGTATTTGTCGACTAACAGTCATTAAACCGATAAATTGAAAACGAGAGTCACATCTTGTCTACATTTTGTAGACTTCGCTTGAGTTCAAAAATCGTGTTTTGAAAACTTACAATACAAGATGAAAATAAAATATCGGTAGTTTGAATTCTTAAAAAAAAATCGGCCTTGAGGTCATAATACGAAAATCAAACTTTTTCCTCCCTTTGGAGGATGTTTTAAAACAAAAATATATGGGTCTCCCCAAAAACATGTAAAGTCTTAAAATATCACATTGGTGAATTTTTCTTTGCGTAAGCACACCAAGGCTATTATTCTTGTAAAAACGACTTATATCAGGATGTGTGTATATATACATATACGTTGGCACCACTTTTATCCTAGCATCATACGAAGATCAAACAACATAGGCCACATAATCACAAATCACCTTTAAACTCCACGTCATAACACAAAATCATACAAGCTCGTATATCGCAAGGCACAATATAGTAGGGAGACTTACATCCACAGGTCGCACGAAGATGATGGTTGCACCTCGATACTAATCACGGCCGACATCACAGACGAAGCGTCGCGACACGACTTAGACAGACACTATCTGACAGAACAAGACACGACAATACCCGACTGGACCCGACAGCCTAGGTTTCCGCAACCTAAGCTCTGATACCATAAATGTAACACCCCCAGAATCAAACCGGGAATATTACACGCCGCAGACCCTCTCCGTGAGGATCCACCAGGCTAGACATCAAAACCACACAATAAATTACATACCGACATGATAAAATACCAAATCCGTAGACCAACTTGGTCTTTCGTCACTAACATACAAGTCAAAAATACACATTTCTATCTCGACTCATACCCATGCAAGGGTAAAATACGCTCATAAATAAAATGTACGACAGCGGAAAAGACCATACACATACTCGACTAACTGCACCCAAAACTGGCCTTCATGTGATTAGTATCATTTGCCTTCCATCATCCTTCGCGCCGATCCTGTGTTTTGCTCCCAAACCTGCATGTACCTGGATGCAAAAACAGACATCCACCCCCGAATACTCGGGGGTTAGCAAAACTCCACTATTTTGCTAGTACAAGTATAAAGTGAAAATACGAGCCATACAAAACACATTCCGAGAATACAACAAAAGTATTCCCGAGATATTTGATAATTAAAATAGTTCAAGTCTTGAAAGTAGAAACCAAAACAAGAAAGCACTTTGAAAACATTTTCAAATCTCGGGAGTTTTCGAAAACATCTGCGATAGTAAAGTTCTTAATTCTCCAAAAGCCACTTAGGGTCACCGCCCCAATATTCATTTTCCAAAAACACAAATCCGATTAACAAAACACGGGGTTCACAACCCAATTCATTCCAGTCACAAAACATAGGGTCCACGACCCAACCATTTCGATCATCAATATAGGGTCCACGACCCGTTCATTCACTTCAATTCATTTCCAACGACACATTACACACAACACATTATTTTTATACCATTTTAGCCAAACACCAAGACTCGATATATAATGTCTCTCGACTCCGAGCAACAAGCATTGTAATACTCCGTACATATCACAATTAATCAACAGTACAAACACTCTGGAAATTCTCGCGACCCGGTCCAGCCTCCGGTCCCGCCGTAAGGCCACCAAGTCCCTGTGTGCCCCGTCGAGCAATCCCCAGGTGAGAACGCCCACTCGAAGTAACTCTCGCGAACCGGTCCAGCCGCTAAACCACCAGGTCCCCGTGTGACCCTGTCGAGTCAATCCCCGAGTGAGAGTACCCGAGAAAAACTTTACAACTTTCATCAATTCACATTTCCAAAACCGAAATCCTCAAGAGTCAATCACAATATATATAGTCGAGGTATTTTGCTAAAATGGCCATATTATCCAACACATACTCACGACTCAAAATTAATACTGTCCACAAAGAAACACACTTATCTCAACAACACCGAACGACACAACCAATATCACACAACTCATATATCGACCGATAACCACATGAATCCACGCACCATTTATAACAAAAGGATTTAACTACAAATTACCGATGACATATTCACACCTAATGACATCATCCGAAGATAGAGAGTTCCTATACTCAACACTAACACATATAGTCAAATGAGCACATTAAGTCTCGAACACAAGATTCGTCCTTTAAGAAAACCATAATTGTAAATATACCGATTCTTTAGAAAAATGGTTGTAAACAATTCGTTTAGCACGTGTCGTCAATTTTCAATCATCATATTCACAAAACACGTAATGTATGGGCAAGATACTTGCCTCAGTAGTTGATACCGGACACTCCGACGAACGTGGCTTAACCGGAAAACCTCGATTGCCCACAATTCTCCGGCGGAAACGACAGTAACACCACCGATCGGAAAACGGCGGACGGAAGGGTTCCGACTCGAGTTCTTCACAAGGAGCCTGACCCTAACATAATACCGTCAAAAATCAACAATCTTACGAGGAAGAATAATCGTAGAACGCCCAAAATCCCCCTCTAAGGATTTTCACCGGACACCTTCACGGCACCGATTAGGAACTCAACAAAACGAAGAATCCTTGGTAATCCAACCATGGAAAAACAAGGAATTCGATATAAAACAACTTAATAATCATCAATCCCTCACTATTCTAAGTTATAACGAATCAAACGGACGAAATCAACAAAATCCCCAATTTTTCCCAAAACTAGGATTTTAGAAAAACTAACCTTGATTCGCTGGATTAAAGGATGTTATGGAGTGATTAATCGATGTTATCAGCTCCCAAACTTCGTGTATTAGTTGTATAACAACATGCCTTCGTCACCTACAAGACTCCAGCGGCGTACACGAAAGGAAGGAAATGAAAAATGAGTGCAAACAGGACTGCTCGGTCACATTTATACTGGTGCAGCCTAGCGTGCGCTAGACTGCCGAGCTAGCGTGCGCTAGCGGGCGGTCATGGTCGAGAATGTTTGGCCGGTCCCGCCATCATGCGCTGAACACGTGCGCTGTCAGCCCGGGCCACAATCCAGAGACTTCCTGGCTCGGCCAGGTAGCGTGCGCAGCCTTCCGGCCGTAGCGTGCGCTACCTGCCGACCGTAGCATGCGCAGTGTCCGACAGTAGCGTGCGCTACCTGCCGATCTTCCCAGTCCAGAACCTTTCTGCCCCTACTGCCTCGGCCGACTAGCGCGCGCAGCCAACCGGTCATAGCGTGCGCTGCCTCCCGGCCGTAGCGTGCGCTACCTTCCAGCCATAGCGTGCGCTACGCCGGTTCCTGCCACACCTGCCCGGCCAGTGCCTGCACTCGTCCGGCCAGTGCTTGCAGCCGTCCGGCCAGCGTCCCCAACCGTCCGGCCAGTGCCCAACCACCATGATTCGACGACTTGATTTTCCGAAATCGCACGGAACGAACACGACAAAATACTCGGGGACAACATCATTGGTCCGAAATGAAAACAACAGATAACAAATCATCACCTACGGTCTTAAACGCCAAAATCAGTTGTCGAGAAAATAATACCGAAACTCGACAACCGGGAAATATCCGAAAAATCCAAAATAACCGGAACGAAAATCGTAGGTATTACAGTTGTGACCTTGTTTTAGATCAATCTGTTTATCGTTGTGACTTATCCAAGTTCAGTTTGATTCTTGTGAACCTTGTTCGAAATTAACGACTTTCAGATCTACAAGTTATGTTAATGTCTCGATTTGAAGTGTGAACTTCGGAGTCGTTGTTCAACTGTAGTCATTCGATCATTGTTGTCGATCGTTGTTTTTCAAACGTTGTTGTTCGATCGTTATGTTTGATCATTGTTGTTCGATCATTATTGTTTAATCGTGGTTGTCCGATTGTTGTTGCCTGATATCGTACCACGAAGAATTGTCATTCACCATTAGTCAGTTGTTTCAAGTGTGGACAGGTGGGTCACCGAGCCGTGCATTGCGAGACGGTAGCTGAGATAATTGACTTGATTGTATTATCTGTTTGATGACGCTTGTCACTTCTTGGTTTTATTATGTCTACCTGTGGCGTTGTGTTGGTCGTCGTGGAGCGTGTTTTCATGCCGTATGTTTCTTTGCGTTGCTTGTAATGTCTCACCGTTGGGCGCCAGTTTTCGGTTCTTGTGTATCTCGTTGAGTGTTTCCTGGCGGGATATTGCTTCTCCCTACTTGTTTTAAGTTTCGGGACAAAACTTCTTTTAAGGAGGATAATATGTAATATCCGCAATTTCGATTTCCGGTAATTTCTTTTTTTGGCGAGAGTCTATTATGACGACTCGCTTGTGATCTTTTCATCATTCTGGGAATGATTAATTCTACACTTTTTGACATCCGAGTTCGTTTCGGTGTCGTTGTGTTGAGTTCCATGTTCTTAGGCGACTTTTTCACGCTTGAGTTCGATTCATGCGAACATCGTTCGAATCTATTGTTTCGTCTTTCCCGTAAGTCCGTTTAACGTTGTTAGACGTGTTGTGAAATTTTATTGGTGTTTGATCAAGTATCGTGTTGGGTTATTCCGTAATATCCCAAAGTTTTGGGTTTCCATTGCGTTCATTCTCTTTTCGGACCATTTGATGTAACCGTCGTCTTTAGACCGACCGTGTTTGACGTGAAGTCACCATACGAGGGTTCGTGATAGTCCTTCCAGGACTTTAAATGGTTGGGATTATGTGTCGATCGATTATATCATGTTGGGGGGTCGTTTTTCATCAATTTTGGGCTCGAACAGGGTGTGTCGCGGCACAGGGGAGTGTGCGCCGCGGCACGGCCTTAGCAGGATTGTTGCTTAGGCCGACTGTAATGTGTGCTACGGCACACAACAGTACGGGCTGCGGCCCCAGTTAAAAAACTGCTACCTCATTTTAGCCGCGGGCCGCGGCACACTCAGCCCGGGCCGCGGCACGCGGGTCAGTCAGGCTATATTTCAGCGGGATTTTGGAAGAGGGATTCATTTCTTCTCCTCTCTTCTTCTTCCTCTCGTTTTGGGAGATTTAGGGGCGATATTTGGGCGATTTATCTCAGTGATATCATCCTCCTCAAGTTCTTGGTGCGGATTAACAACATCAATTCGTGTTCTTCGTCATTAATCCAAGGTATTTTCTTGATTCTCTGGAGACCTTTTTGGGAGTTTTGTTCTTGATTTTATTTTTCATCCGATTTGAAGAATTGATTGGTGTTAGATATTGTTGTTAAACATATCCTATGGATTGTATATCCATATTCCGGGTTGGAATTTCATTTTCATGTTTTGGTCAGTCGATTCATGTTCTTGGACATTTTGGGGGAAACCCTTGAACTTTTGTCGTTGTTCCTTCAATTTAGCGGCTTTGGGTCGTGCTATGGAATTCATTTTCATTGTTATTATTGTCGTTCGTAGTTTATTGTCGCGGGTTGTCATTTGGCGGAGTCGGCGGGTTCGTAGACGGTTCGAGTCTCCTCACTTTGGTCGATTCTCTGCGTTTGTGATTATTTGAGTCAAGTACCTTGTCCATACATCTCTTGTTTTGTGGATATGATAATTGGTGATTGTCTTGGTATGTTTGTTTGATTGTTTGAGATGAACTTTCAAAGGATTCAGTTTAGCCTCGTCAAAGGCTCACTTTCAAAATGCCTGTGTTTTGTGAATGGTGTGGTTTGTGAATGGATAAGTGAACCCTATGAATACAATTGGTGTTGTTGTTGTGCTTTGATAATATATATATATATATATATTATCTCATTTCGGTGCGTTGTGATTTGACAATGGTGTCGTGCTTTGTGTTTGTTGCCTTTGGGTGAATTGTTTGGATATCCTTGGTGTGATATGTTATTTGTGTGAATGTGTGGATATGGTCGAAGGTCTAAGGTGACACATGGCATGTGACCATGTGGTCAGGATGCAACAAGTGAATCCGACCTTGAGAGCCTAAGACGATCTACGGTGACACATGGCTTGTGATCATGTGGTGAGGATGCAACAAGTGATTGATCCAACCGTGAGATGATAAGACCTGCGGTGACATATGGCATGTGATCATATGGTCAGGAAACAACAAGTGATTGATCCAACCGTGAGATGACGTATCATGTGTTCACGGTGTTATGTATATGATTGTGAATGTTTTTTGCTCACCTATGGAGGGTCCGGCAAGGCCTCGAGGGAATCCAATGGTATAGCCCTGTATTCACGAGTTGGTGTTATATTTGTGTGACCAAGATTTCCGTATCTTGGGTGATTCTGTTGTGTTGATTTTATGTCCGTCGAGGACACGTGACGTGGGTTTTGACCCTGTGATTTGTTGTTGGTTTTCTATTTGTGAAAACAAAACCTTTGGGTTGTGACCCCTGTTGATTTTGGAAAGAGAAGGATTCGATAATCCTAAATTGTTTTCTATTAAAACTCTCGATGGCATTTTAAACCATTTTATAAATTGTTTCCCTTGAATTGTGATCGTTCGATTTTGGAAAGTCTTACTCAACTCTTGCCTCGGGAAGTACTTTTTGGTTATGTTTGAATCTTGGAGGATTCCTCATTATTGTTATTCTCGGAATATGATTTGTATGACACGTATTTGCACTTTGTACTTGCACTAGCAAAATAGTGGAATTTTGCTAACCCCCGAGTAATCGGGGGGTGGATGTATGTTTTGCATTCAGGTTTTGGGGAGAATAACACAGGGTTGGCATGGAGGATGATGGAAGATGATCGATACTAATCACATGAGGACCCGTGCAATGTCGTATGGGTAGTTGTACTTTATTTCCGCTGCAGTATTTGTTTCCCATTGTACGGGGTTGCGTTGTATTGAGATTGAGCTATATGTATTAATTGAAAGACCAAATCGGTCTACTAAGTCATTTTAGCCTTAAAGGCGATGTTTAGATGTTTAATTATTTTTACCAGCCTGGTAGATCCTTGAGGAAATGGTCTGCGGCGTGTAATATCCCTGAATGGATTGGGGTGTTACAGTTATGACTTACTATTAAGAATAGTGTAATGTCCATATTTAATAAAGGTATTTTTTTATGGAGATGCCTTGATGAGTGGGAGATTATATCTCATAAATCTTGAATTATTGGGCTTAATACATACTGATGTAGTTGGACCAATAAATAGAAATACTAGAGGAGGTTTCCAATACTTCATAACGTTCACGGATGACTTTAGCAGATTCAGATATATCTACTTAATGAGTCATAAGTCTGAGTCGTTTACGAAATTCAAGCAATTTCAATATGAAGTACAAAATCAGTAAGGCAAAACTATTAAAGCATTACGATCAAATCGTGGTGAATATTTGAGCCATGAATTTGACGATCATCTCAAAAATTGTGGAATTGTTTCACAACTAACGCCACCTCGAACACCTCAATGGAATAATGTGTCGGAACGGAGAAATCGAACCTTGTTAGACATAGTTAGATCAATGATGGGTCAAGCTGATCTTCCAATTTCTTTTTGGGGTTACGCCTTAGAGACTGTTGCGTTCATTTTAAATCGAGTACCATCTAAATCAGTTCAAAGCACACCATATGAGATATGGACAAGGAAACAACATGTTTTGTCTTTCCTTAAGATTTGGGGTTGTGAACCTTATGTGAAGCGGCTTATCACTGATAAATTATCACCCAAATTGGATAAATGTTTTTTTTGTGGGATATCCTAAGGAAATTAAAGGATATTACTTTTACATCCCATCGGAGAACAAAGTGTTTGTTGCTCGATCTGGAGTATTCCTTGAGAAGGAATTTATCTCCAAGAAATAGTGGGAGTAAAATAACTCTTCATGAGATGAGAGAGTCACAAATAGATACTGAATCTTTAGATAAAACTGATTTAAACTCACATAGAGATGTTGAGACCACTTCTTCAATACCAGCTCCGCGTAGGTCTATACGTAATCATCGTGAACCTGAGAGATATAGATTTCTCATCACAAATGACAACAATGTGGAAATCATGGATCTAGAGAGCCCACAACCTACAATGAAGCAACTACTAGCATTGAATGCGAAAGTTGGCTTGAAGGGGTGAAATCCGAAATGCAATCCATGTATTATAATCAAGTATGGACTTTGATTGATCTTACTGAAGGTTCCAAAGCAATTGGTTGCAAATGGATCTTTACAAAGAAAAAGGACATGGATGACATTGTACAAACATACAAATCACAACTCGTGGTGAAAGGATACAAACAGACTCATGGTATTGACTATGATGAAACCTTTTCACTAGTCGTAATGATGAAATCAATTAGAATTATACTTTCCATAGCAACATATTATGACTATGAGATATGGCAAATGGATGTCAAAACCGCTTTTCTTAATGGGAAGTTAGATGAGGATGTGTATATGATACAGCCCGAAGGTTTTGTCGATCCTAATAATCCTAATAAAGTATGTAAGCTTCTAAGAGCCATTTATGGTTTGAAGCAGGCATCTCGGAGTTGGAATCTTCGTTTTGATAAAAAAAAATCAAAGAGTTTGGTTTCATTAGATATCAAGACGGACCTTGTGTATACAAGAAGATTAATGGGAGCACAATTATTTTTTTAGTACTCTATGTGGATGATATCCTACTCATTGGAAATGACATCCCTACTTTGCAAAGTGTTAAGCTTGGTCTAAGTAAATGTTTTACAATGAAGGGCTTAGGGGAAGCTGCCTATATACTTGGTATAAGGATTTATAGAGATAGAACTAAAAGGCTTCTTGCCCTAAGTCAAAGTACATATGTTAACAAGGCACTGAAACGGTTCAGTATGCTTAATAGTAAGAAAGGGTTCCTACCTATGTCACATGGCATAAAGCTCAGTAAAACTCAAAGTCCTTGTTCGAAGGAAGAGAGCGATAGAATGAGCTTGATACATTATGCTTCGGCTATAGGATCTATCATGTATGCCATGATACGTACTAGACCGGATGTATCATTTGCATTGAGTGCAACCAGCAGATACCAATCTGACCCTAGCGAGGCTCATTAGAGCATAGTCAAAATCATACTTAAGTACTTCAGAAGGACTAAAGATATGTTCTTGATATATGGTGGTCAAGATAGTGACTTGGTCCTCAATGGCTATGTCGATGCCAGTTTTGAGATAGACCAAGATGATTCAAAATCGCAGTCTGGATATATATTTTGCTTGAATGGTGGTGTTGTTAGCTGGAAGAGTTCCAAACAACCAACCACAGTTGATTCTGTAACAGAAGCTGAGTACATAGCCGCTTTGGAAATAGCTAAAGAAGCTGTTTGGATGAGGAAGTTCATTGGTGAACTGGATGTGGTTCCTAGCATTGTTGATCCAGTAAATTTGCACTGTGATAACAATAGATCTATTGCACAAGCTAAAGAACTAAGATCACAACAAGCATCCAAACACGTACTTAAAAGTTTCACCTCATTCGGGAGATTGTCACTCGTGGCGATGTGAAGATATGCAAAGTTCACACGGATAATAACACAGCGGATCCTTTAACCAAGCCACTTTCTCAGTCGAAGAATGTTGGTCATATAAAGGCTATGGGTCTTCAATTTATGTCTGTATAGGACTATGAGCAAGTGGGAGATTGTTAGTATAATACTCTAAGTCTACTATGTAATAATAATGTGGAGACATTTATTATTATATAATATTGATTATATTATTGAATTAATATCCTGCTTACGATCATCAAGTATGTGATTTGATAGTAAAGCTCGTTAAAGTATTAAAGAATATTTATTCTAGATATCCCTAGTAATATGATTACTAGTATGATAATGATACGATGGCTATGTTTTACTGGTCATGAACATGAGATGTTATATTACGTCATAGATACATATAGAGACATCGTATTGGATATGACCTAGCAAAAAGAATTATATATGGATTTAGTCATTATAATTCCTCTAATTGTTATATATTATTTAAGTCTTTATTACCTAAAGACATTACAGTTTCCTACATGATGAGTATCGTATTTAAACACAATACCAACGTCTTCTATAATAAGGGACCATACAGTTTGTGATTAGATACGGTAGGATTTATGCAGAGGGAATTAGTTTGTCCAGAGGGGACTTATCCCTCCTATAAAACGGAGAAGATATCCATGGGTCCTTGATAAGTTAAATTGTTTAAATACATGGCCATGCTCAAATTGATCAATAAAGAGTTATTGATAAATATTTTAATTGGACAATTGTAACTTGAGATCAAGAATATTAATTAAGCTATATAAGGTCGACTTATCCATGACTTATGCTTAATTAGGATATCGTGTGACGAGAGGATTAAATATTATACAGTAACGGGGTTTTGTTCGTGCCCTCGAATTAATTCTTTTAATGTGGGTAGTCATAATGTGTAGCTAGTGGCCGCTTATGATTTATGAATCTTAAAATTGTTTTTATACTCATTGTCATATTAATTAGAACCTACAGGGTCACACACTTAAACGAGTAGAGCACTATTTTGTTCCGGTTGATTATGGTTGGTAAAGGGGTTGGTGAATCGTTAGCCATGTAGAGGGCTATATAATAGTGTCTTGTGATAGCCCTCACACTTGACCAAACACAATAGAAGACATAATTTGTGTAGAGGAAATCAAAAATTTGATTTTGATATTTCTCTTACTAAAAGTCTTGAAGATAATATTCAAGAGTTGAATAATCAAAAGGATCAAGAATATATCTTCATATCTTTGAAGATTGATTCTTTGATCAAGAAAAGTATTTAGAATACTCATCTAATCTTCATCTTATCTTGTGAGTTTCATCTTTAATAATATATTGAATAAGATTCAAAGTTGTTATTTTAGATCAAAGTTCAAGAACATTTGAATAAAATTCTTGGTGTTCTTGTTCTTACCATAATCAAGAACATACCTATATTCAAATTGATTTAAGTGAAATCTTTATTGAATTGGAGCTAGTAATCCGTTAGACGCTCGGGACTTGTTCGTTGTGTGGATACCGTTGAGGACGCTTGCTTCTTGCAACGTCTCAAGAAGGCTCGATCGAAAACATGCTATAAGAGGTAACAATCTTGTTCTTCGTACTTTGATAATATACTTGGATCCTCGGAGGGTTTTACATATTATGTTTATACTTTTGCTGCACCATTTTGATATATAATGAGATCATAAATCTTATTAGTTCAATATAAACCCAACACGGGTAAGGGGTTTTCATGCCATTATGATGTTTTGCAGCTTCAGCTGAGGGCATTTAGGCTATGTGCGATGTATAAGTGTTTCCGTTGGAGCCTTCGGGCATTGTTGTTTGTATCTATTTCAACTATAGATTGGTTTACCTTCGGGGAATTCGTTGTATGTGTTCTATATTGATTACTTGTCGTTGGGTACTTGTATTCTGACCTGTTGAGCAGGTATTGATTGTATGATGTGGGCATAGTGTTTCACGAATGCTCAGTTTTTACCATTGTTTGTGAGCATCTCGTATCATTGTTGTACCATTTGTTTTCCCTTTGGATGCATATTATGTTGTACATGTATTTGATATTCATTATCTGGATGACTGACCCTATGGGGGCGGAACATGTTTTCATGTTTTAGGTACTTGCGAGGAGGGAGTTAAGACAGAGGGGCATGACGATGGCAAATAGGCATTCGATCGATACTCGTCCCGAGTTGTTCGGGGTTCATGTTGGTCGGTCAGTTATTGGAGTATTCTCCAGCTTTTTAGTTGTTATTATTTTGTATTATCCGAGCATGGCTCGTGGATGTTGGTGTACTTTTATTTTGGACATGTATGCCCATCCTGTCATTGAAATTCCATATCGTAATATTGTGTCGGAAATCATAGTAGGGACTGTGATTCCCCTTTCGGTCAGTTTGATGTATTTTAGTCATGTTCGCCTGGTGGATTTCCTGGTGTGGGGTCCACGGCACTGTAATGACCCAATGGGATTTTGAGGATGTTACAGAAGATGGTATCAGAGAATGGGTTGTGAGATACCCTAACATGTGTGTTATGTGGCTCTACCGAGGAGGTGGTAGCAGGGCTGTCAGGTTATGACATTCTGGACAGTCGGTCTTTGTGAGTCGTGACAGTTGAACGATTGTATGACTCATTCTTTCATTGAGTCATTGTTAGTGGGAACTAGTATCGCAAGACCTCGAAGCACCGTATGACCTGTTTAAGAACTCTATTCTCTTTTATGTTCATACATTCATTATGTCATTGATTATATATGTTTTGTTGAAACCTGTATGTGACATTTTTGGTGCGATTGATTCATGATTATTTGTTTTCGATCGTGTGGGATCTGTATCGGCTATAATTAGCGCGATTGATATGATTGTTTATCTATTGAGTATGTGTGCTCATGTTTGGCTATTGACTTAGCATTCTGGATTGGTCGTTGAGGCATATTTGAGCTACGATCATCATTGAACATTATTCTTTCAGTATGGAAAGAGGAATCTGAGGACATGACAGAGGGGGTAAAGGCTAAAGAGCAGGCCGGAACCTAAAACCTCATGTTTATGCACGTGCGAATACCAAGATGGATCAGAGTTCGGCCGATAGTGTTACCTACGCAATAGATTCTCCTTTGGGAAGTCATACTTGAGAAACTAATCAGACTAAGAGTGGATACATCTATCCTTGCTTGTTTATGAGGGGCATGATGGCCCAGATGACTCAGAACACAGATAGTGGAGACCATGCAGGCCTCTATGGCTAGTGGTCCACCGCAGCAGGGACCCCAGGTGCCGTTTCATGGGTAGGATGGGGGTGTGAGTCAGATTCTTGGCGATATATCTCGACAGAGGCCGCCTACTTTTGAGGGTTCATCAGAAATAGCTGACATTGTTCATTGGCTTGAACATTTTGATAAATTCTTCGACATGGTTCAGTCCGGAAGAGATTAAGGTGGCAGTAGCGGCTGACTACTTGAGTAAGGGCCTTATTCTTAGTTTTTGTGAAACCCACCAATCGTGATTGTGTTTGGGACGAGTTCAAGACTCTCATGTTAGAGAGGTATTATCCGGCTGCACTTCGTGAAGCCAAGTTATCAGAGGTTTTGAACCCTAAATCCGTCAAGGACGAGGGTGTTGTTGTCATTGCTGAGAAGTATCATGGACTTCTTCATTTTGCTTCATCTATTATCCGTACTGAGGCGGATAAGATCAAGTATTTTAGAAAGAGGCTAAACACGCAATTGATAATTCAGTTGTCCAATCATAATTGTAACTCACTTGGTGAATTCATTGAGAAGGCTCTTGGAGCAGAGCTTTTGATCGAGGAGATTGCTCGGAAGAAACTTTCTGTTCTTTCTGGTAAGAAGACTAAGATGCCGACTTTTTCAGAGGAACATCAGGTTCCAAGGTCCAAGAGGTCGTCTTCTAGTCGCCTTCATGCTGGGAAAGCACCTTCCTCTCAAACGACGAGCTCGACTATTGTTTGCTTTAACTGTGATTCAGTGGGGCACGTTAGCACTCAGTATACAGTGCCAGCTTTTGTTTGTCGTTCATATGGGAGGCAGGTGTTAGGAGTATGCCATCGAATGCCACTCAGGGGATGTTAGAGTGAGGGCATTGTACTTGTTATTATGTAATTCATTATCTAAAGGCAATTGTATGTTTCTTTATTTACTGGTAATCACTGCATTCCTGACTCGTAAATATATATATATAGAAACTAGTCCATGTATTTGAGAGCAAAACATTCCACTCTTTATTGGATAAGGGGATCGGAACTGGAAAGGTGTATGGCTCAAATACTTAATCGTTCGCAACTCGATGAAACTTGACTAGGAGTTAAGTTTATGTGAAGACTTGTATGACGTGTTCTTTGACTTGGAGAGTGCCTATCGAACACTAATGGTTAGTGGGAGCACATATTATAAGTATGCTAATAAGATTATTATACTCGAACCGACTCACTCTCGATTCGTCACATGGATTTCACTCTGGGACAGTCAATGACGAAATCGAAAGGTTGTGATAGGTATTCGTGAACCTTCGACTTGAGGATTTAGTAGGGATGTGATTGTGACATTAAGATTTTCATTAGAGTAGTTCGACCCAGAAAATCGGAAGGTGGGGGTCAACCTCGACGTGTATCTTGACGGGCAAGTAGCAGGTTCTACTAAATACCTGTAATACCTGTGATTTCCTCTTTCGGTAATTTTCCGTTTTTGGCATTTTTCTGGTTTTCAGAACTCGCTTGCGAGCATTTTGACATTTTGATAATGTTTTGTTCTTCGTGTTTGGTCATCCGAGTTTGTTCTGGGGCTGTTTTACCCGAATCTATGTTTTGAGTGACTTTTTTTGCTATTTGGTTCATTTCGTGTGATGGTCGTTCGAAACTACGGTTTCGCGTTTACTATAAGTCCGTTTAGCATTGTTAGACATGTTGTGAACTTTTATTGGTGTTTGATCAAGTATCGTGTTGGATCATTCTGTATTATTCCAAAGTTTTGGGTTTCCATTCCGTTCATTCTCTTTTCGGATCATTTGAAGTTACCGTTGTGTTGGGATCGACTTTGTTTGATGTGAAGTCACCATACTAGGGTTTGTGATAGTTCATTCAGGCCTTTTAATGGTTGGGATTATGCGTCGATCGATTATATCATGTTTGGAGGTCGTTTTTCATCAATTTTGGGCACGAATAGTGTGCGCCGCGGCACATGGGAGTGTGCGCCGCGGCACACACCTCGCAGAAGTGATTGTGGCGTGGCTGTACCGCGGGCCGAGACCCCCTACTGGCCGTGTTGCGGCACTAAGATGGCAGATGCTCGCAATTTTCAACCACGGACCGCGGCACACTAAGTTCGGTCCGCGGCGCGCGAGTCAGATTAGCCCTTTTTCAGCGGATTTTTGGGAGAGGATTTCATTTCCTCTCCTCTATTCTCCTCCCCCACGATCTAGGCGATTTAGGGGCGATTTTTGGGCGATTTATCTCAGTGATATCATCCTCCTCAAGTTCATGGTGTGGATTAACAACATCAATTCGTGTTCTTCGTCTTTGGTTCGAGCTAATCATCTTGTAAACGCTTCCTTTATATTTCGTGAATCTTTAAGATTCGAGTTGTTCTTCGTGGATCGTGTTGTTGTATATCATCAATCGGTTGTATTGATTCTCTCCCTATGAATTGACTCGTGTCTCTTGTCGTATCCGGGTTCGAGTGATGTTCTTGATGTTCTTGGGGAAGTATTGAACACCAAGTGTTTGATCTTTTGTTTCTACGAATTCTTGTTGGGAATTTCACATATTTTTTATCATCCTTGCGATCGACTTCATAGTAATTATGTTGTTCTTGTGTTTGCACCCTAGTTGGAGGATTCGAGGGTTTCCGGTCGAGCTTCCCGTTGCTTCGCGTGCTTTGGACTTGAGGCGAGTATCTCATCTATATTGTTTATACTTTGAGAATGTGATGTGTCGTGAATTTAACGTGGACTTGTTAGTGACGGTATAATTAACTGTAACTTACTTTCAAATGATTATGTGATTTCTATGAAAATAAATTCGAACGTAACTTGAGTTTCGCGAAGAATGATAACAACCATTTCATGTTATTTTGTGTTCTAAATGGATACAAGAAATGAGTAGTTATCCGAGGAATTGTGGAATCGCATAAAGCTTGTAGTGTTCACCCGTTAGTCCTTTTCCTGAAGGATGGTGTGCTGTGAATGTTGTGTTTTTGTGGAAATTATGATGCGTTAACTTATTTGTTACGTGGTTGCGGTTGTGGTGAATATTATACCTTTGTTATTTTGTATCTTAGAGAGTTGAGATGTTATCCGGGTAGGGGTCCCGTCGAGGCCTCCGGAGACGCGTGCTTGCGAGTTCGGTCAGACGTTACGTTGTGACCATAAGGTTATCAATTCGGGTAGGTCTGGGGAGGGCTCCGAGAATCGGCACTTGTGAGTGTGATGTCATGATAACTTATGGGCGTGCTTGAATGATGTTATCCGGGTAGGGTCCATCGAGGCCTCTGGAGGCGCGTGCTTGCGAGTACGGCCAGACATTACGATTTGACCATAAGGTTTTCTAATCGGGTAAGTCTGGAGAGGGCTCCAAGAATCTTCACTTGCGAGTGCGATGTCAAGATAACTTATGGGTGTGTTTGAATTTGTTTTCGATGAGCTAATCCGGGTGGGACCCTTCGGGGCCATGGAGATGATTTGACTGCTGATTTGATATTTCTGAATTGTTTATGTTTGAATCTTGAATCCCAGTTAAATTGGTAAATATGGTTTTGCCCTTGAGGATTGGTTGAGAATTGAAGCAATTATATGGTTTTGAAAGAAACCCCTTTTGAAAGGAAGAATTATAAATCTTTCCCTGATTTTACACTGAGACCCCCGAAGTCTCTAAATAAACTCTTACAGTGATTTCTGGAGTAATTCACATGATTTGTTTTAAAGGAATTAATTTTCAAAAGACTTTAGACTCGGGGATCGTGTTAATATCTTGACGAAATGTTATTTTCATCACGGTCATATTCTTGACGTATAATTGTATAGCTTGGTTACTTGCTAGCGATTTCCATCGCTAACCCCTCGTTGGGGGATTATGTTATGTTTTTCAGGTATTTCGATTTGAGAGAGAGCAACCACAGGATCGGCATGGAGGATGATGTAAAGCAGCAATACTAGTCACAGTTGTAGTCGGTTGTCCGTCAGTGATCTGTCGGACCAAGTATTTACTTCTAGTTCTTTGTCATCCTTAAGAGGATGGACATGTTGTGTAAATTGTGACCGAGTTGTATTTTGGGTTTATCAGTGGTACTGCAATGTTGTATTTTAGGAGACCTAATCGGTCTATGGTTTTATGTTTTGGTCGAACCGACCACATGTGGGTTTGTTTTGTGGTTTCTTGCCTGGTAGATCCTTGCGGAAAGGATCGACGGCGTGTAATATCCCTAAGTGGATTGGAGGTGTTAGATAAATGGTATCGGAGCTTAGGTTTGCGAAAACCTAGGCAGTTGGGTCTAGTTGGGTCTTGCGAGTCGTGTCTTGTCGGAGTCGTGTCTTGTCATGTCACCCGGGTGAGCAATTGTGAACAAGCATGGTCATTGTGATCAATTGTGATTCGGTGTGATTAGTATCGTGGTGCAGCCATCATATCTGTGCGGCCTGTGGACGTAAGTCTCCTCTTTTATGCGGGGTATTGGTATTTCATGATATCCTGTGTGTGCGATGATTGTGGTTCGTAATTTTGTTTGTGCGGTCCTGTAAGGTGAAATCCGTGTTTGATACTTGTGTTATATTGTGTGTATATTGTAGGACATCGGTTGGTACAATCAAATGTGAAAACTGTAAATTTTGATGTGTTCCAGATAATGTATTGTCGATAGAGTTCATGAGGAACTCAGATGGGTAGTTTTGACGTATGTTTGAACTTGGTGTTCGCGAATTATATTTGGTTGGATTTATAATCTCGTTTGCCGATTGGGCAGGTAGTTTCAGGTTCGATTTCTTTTAAATAGTTGTAATTATGCCCGTTGCGTGTAGGTTTGAAAACGGTTTTCTTGATTGTATTTATGAGCCTGAGTATGTTTGTAAAGAACCGATTTTGAAAATATTTCGATGGTGCGGTTAATCAACAGTTTTGCATGATTTTGAAAATGGTTAAACTTTGACTAGTTAGTCTTGTATATTCAAATGACACCTTCAAACGGTATCTGAAGTAGGCATTTTAAAGTGTTTTGGACATTGTAAAATATTGCCGTCATTTTGGTTATGATCGAAAGGATTTTGGTAAATTTTGCTAAGATTCGAAAGTTTCGCTTCGAAATGGAACGGGATGTTAATGATTTCAAAAAAAAAAATCCTAGACTGAGTCCCATCCGCTTTATGGGGAACAACAAGTCTTCTAAAATATTTTTCACACTTTTTTTCAAAATTTTCAAAATAAGAAATCCTTGATCCGTTTCACGAAGAAGTGATAATGACAAACATTTTTGTCGTTTGAGAAGGAAATTCCATTTTTTTTAATAAGTACATTCGGAAATTATGTTTGAGAGATACACGTGTTGACTAATATCATTTCTCATGTTGATGATATTCGAATTTGGGTCATTAAACTACTTTTCATGACTCTTGTTAAAAGGTTTGAACTTTGATAAACTTCGGAAAATTTAGTGCTTTAACTCAAAAATTTTGACTTGAGATTTTCAAAAGATCAACCGAATTGGGATGTTCTTTGTTATTGGCAAATCGATGAGCTTGGTCAACTTTAGTGTGAAGTTTTATGACTATTTTATGAGAGTTTGGTTTTGTTTCAAAATCGGTGATAACAGTTGAGCATGGTTCGGAATTTGAATGATATTGTCGTGTATGCGGTGATAGATGCGCTTGATGCCTTGGGCATGTGCTGAATGTTTCGAGTGGGTTACTCATGTGCTTGATTCTAATGTTTGATGACTTGGTAACTGTTACTGTCGGAAATATTCATTTCTGAATCTATGAGAACTATGAGATATGAGTTAATGCGTGAACACTTTGTGGTAACTCTTGTTAGCAAGAATATTTCTGTGCTTCGCAGTGTGCCATGTATGGACCCTCTTTTGTGATTGATGTTATGTGTTGTTATTTCTCGTTTTAACGATCG
The DNA here is from genome assembly GCA_033398695.1 of Orobanche coerulescens. Taxonomy (NCBI): domain Eukaryota; kingdom Viridiplantae; phylum Streptophyta; class Magnoliopsida; order Lamiales; family Orobanchaceae; genus Orobanche; species Orobanche coerulescens. Next base: position 72,276,081 of record CM065801.1, read on the forward strand.
GTTGTTCAGTTTAGTATGTCGAAGGCCAAAGGTCGGGGCCGTGGCAATCAATCACACGATCAGGATCATGCTGCCAGTGACGGAGTTGGTATTGGTGTTGCTACTATACTTCAACAGGTGGCAGACCAGATGACTCATTTGACCCAGGCCGTTCAGCGTAACACTACCGTGACTGAGAGCGTCGAACCGACTCAGTGGCTAAGAGAAGTGGTACGTATGAATCCTCCCCGTTTTGTGGGCGTAGGCGATACTTTGGGCTAGGACGGTTGGCTTTTCCAATTGGAAAAGATTTTCAAGGCGGTTGGTTGTCCAGAGGAACAGAGGATTCCTATCGCTCAGTTCCTTCGCGATAGCGACGCTGCTAATTGGTGGGAGGCCATTGAGCCTCAGGATCATGCTGTTACTTGGGATGAGTTCAAGAAGTTGATGGAAACAGAGTTCTATCCGGGCCGATCTGAGAGCAGAGGGTCTGAGATTTTTATCTAGCCGAGTCGTAGGATGTACCCGTGTCACAGGCTATTATCGATTATAATCGATAGCTCGCTTACGTGAAGGGGAAGGTGAGGACCGAGGAAGACAAAATCTGTCATTTCGATATGCGGATGAAACTAGGGATTCGACAGTACATCTCGGGTTTCACTTGTGCTACTTTGAGAGAGTATCTGAATCGAGCCATAGCGTACGAGATGGCATCATTATCTACTAGGCCTTTGCATGAGCCGAAGAGGCAGAGGACGTTTGGAGATTTCTCGGATAGTGTGGGAGTCGGAACTTCTTCACGTCGAGCTTCGCGTAGTCCTTTGGTGAAACCTTTATTTTCTTCGTTCGGTGGAACCAAGAGTTCCAAGTCATCTTCTTTGACTCCTAGTCGGACTAGGAGGTGTTTCAATTGCAACGTTGTGGGTCATGTGCAAGCTAATTGTCCTTCGGAACCGATTACTTGTTATAACTGTGGACTCGAGGGCCACACAGTTCAGTATTGTGAAATATTCCATGAAGTTTCCCAGAATTGTGCTTCGGCATCGGTATCGGGATCGATTCATCGGGACCGTTGAGATTTTGTCGGTCGTGCTTTGTTGTTTGTGACTCCCCTTTCTTTTTTTTTAAGTTTTGGGACGAAACTTCATTTTAGGGGTGGTAGAATGTAATACCCGTGATTTCCTCTTTCGGTAATTTTCCATTTTTGGCATTTTTTGGTTTTCAGAACTCGTTTGCGAGCGTTTTGACATTTTGATAATTTTTGTTCTTCATGTTGGTCATCCGAGTTTGTTCCGGGGCTGTTTTATCCGAATCCGTGTTTTGAGGGACTTTTTCCGCTATTTGGTTCATTTCGTGTGATGGTGGTTCGAAACTACTGTTTTGTGTTTCTTATAAGTCTGTTTAGCGTTATTAGACGTGTTGTGAACTTTTATTGGTGTTTGATCAAGTATCATGTTGGATCATTCCGTATTATTCCAAAGTTCTGGGTTTCCATTGCGTTCATTCTCTTTTCGGATCATTTGATGTTACCGTCGTGTTGGGACCGACTTTGTTTGATGTGAAGTCACCATACTAGGGTTTGTGATAGTTCATTCAGGCCTTTTTTGTGATTATGCGTCGATCGATTATATCATGTTTGGAGGTCGTTTTTCATCAATTTTGGGCACGAATAGTGTGCGCCGCGGCACACACCTCGCAGAAGTGAGCCTGGCGCGGCTGTACCACGAGCCGCGGCCCCCTGCTGGCCATGCCGCGGCACTAAGCTGGCAGCTGCTAGCAATTTTCAGCCGTGGGCCGCGGCACAGTAAGTCCAGGCCACGGCACGCGAGTCAGATTAGCCCTTTTTCAGCGGATTTTTGGGAGAGTATTTCATTTCCTCTCCTCTCTTCTCTTCCCTCACGATCTAGGCGATTTAGGGGCGATTTTTGGGCGATTTATCTTAGTGATATCATCCTCCTCAAGTTCATGGTGTGGATTAACAACATCAATTCGTGTTCTTCGTCTTTGATTCGAGGTAATCATCTTGTAAACACTTCCTTTATATTTTGTGAATCTTCAAGATTCGAGTTGTTCTTCGTGAATCGTGTTGTTGTATATCATTCGGTTGTATTGATTCTCTCCCTATGATTTGATTCGTGTCACTAGTCGTATCCGGGTTCGAGTGATGTTCTTGATGTTCTTGGGAAGTATTAAACCCCAAGTGTTGCTTCCGGATTCGTATATTGCTTCCGTTGCGCCTTTGTTTTTGGCACTGTCGTCCTGTTGTGCGGCAATTTATACGCCTCGACGGCGATCGGCATAATGGTCGGAAGCCAACCAAAGAAGACAGAGGCTGGGCAAGCACCTAGTAGTCGACGTCCAAGGCGATCGCCTATTGGCATCTGGCGATCGCCTCTAATGTCTAACTAGGGACAACCCTCCCATGCCACATGTGAATCCGACACCCGTCAAATTCTGCGAAGACCGAATATCGGGTGAAGACCCACGTGCAAATCCACAAAAGGCGCCGCAAGAACAGGCCCTACTCCAGCCCATCAGCAGCTGTCAGTGATAAAGACGGCCTCACCTACCGACAGACCCGCTGAAAGGTCCTAGGTGGGACCTCCCAAGGCAGCGAGAGGAGGCATCTGTCGTCTCCTCATTGGTTCGCGCATCTGGCTGCCAGCAGCTGCGGACTTTAAGGAAACAGTCCCACATGCTGGGACGATCGCCCACCTTATTTAAATGCAGGAACGGCGAGCGCCCGCGGTGGACTGGGACGTCCCAGCAACCGTTTCTCCTATAAATAGGAGGCCTCCAGCATTGGCAAAAGGGACAATTACAATGTTAACACGCTTTCACACAACAAACAATACAGAGAACTGCTCATCTTTGTAACTAGAACTCACAGAGCTTCAACTCTGGTTCTTCTGGCAATCTTAAGCACTCAAGAGCTAAGATAACTAGGGTCTTTTACACTCATTGTAATTGTACTCTAACATTAATATTTGTACTCACAAGTATTCATATTAATAATATCTCGTGAGAGCATTCAAGCCCGAGACTAACAACCCTGGCAAATCTTGTGTTATTTACTTCCCCACGGAAGTGCTCTCGCATTTTGTTTGTTACTCGTCCATTCCAGCATATGATCTCCGGATAATATTTTGAGTAACAACAATTGGCGCTAGAGGAAGGGCGATCTACCTTCATTTTCTTCTCGACCATTTCGAAGAACACTCACTGTTCTCCGGAGCATATACTTGAAAAAACACTCACTGTTCTTCAAAGAAAAACTTTCAGAATCATGATGTCTGCCACTACCTCGAAAAGAGTCACCCTACGATCCGCCGAACACCTTATTCCAACCCAGACCGAGTCCCAACCTGCGGCGTAAGGCGACCGCGGTGACGTTAGACTCTCACTCCCGCCCCTGAGGGATGGCCCCAGCCTCTCACTCGATCAGTTGCAAACCGCAGAACAAATCGAGGAGGCCATGGCCATCCTAAGGGAGCGACGGAGAGCATGCGACTCGCCCACCATTACTCCATCAGCCATCCGTCGTGCGGGCAAGCGGAAGCTCAAGGGGCTATATGTCGAGAAATCTTCAGAAAGCCCCGAGCCATAGGAAAAGGCACTCGTAAGGCGGGACGATTCCGTCTTCAGCCGCCTAGGGAGTGATCCCTCATGGCGACCCGGGCATTCGGGCCCCAGCCGGGAGACATCGGAGTCTGATTCCATCACTAGGAGTTCGGCGTACCCAATGCCCAGAAGACAGGCCGGCCGTCTGGCTCCCACTCGCCAAAGAATTGAGCTCGGTGGCAGAGACCTCGTCACCTACCACGGGTCCAGAAGATCGGTACATGATCGCCTCGGCTCCCGCTCCGAGAGCCAAACTGCGAGCAGTCAGGCCACAGTGATGGCCGCAATGCAGCGCCATCTCGACGAAATGAAGGCGCTCATTGAAACTGGGGCAGGCGCCAAGAGATCGATTGCCGGACCAAGTGAGCCACTCGCGGTCCAGATCGAGCTTGCCTCCGTGCAACCAAAGATCGCTCCTCCTCAAACACCTATATATGAGGGGAGAACGGATCTTGAGACCCACTTGAGCAAGTTCCGGATATACATTACCGGATGCGGGGAATCGGACGCGACGAAGTGCCGAATGTTCCCCTTAACATTGGGCGATCTTGCCCATAGGTGGTACATCTCACTGCCACCGCGTTCAATCAACTTTTTTGAAAAACTGGCGAACGACTTCACGTCGTACTTTGCTGCTAAGGTCGCTCGGCCAGAAGACCCCCACTGCATGATGAAGATCAGGCAGGGGAAGGACGAGCCAGAAGAAGAGTATATCGACCGGGTGGATGAAATAGTCCTCACTGGCGAGGCCATTAGCGATGAGCTCGCCCTCTACTCGGTCCTAGGGGGATTCTATGGACATTCACCCATGTTCAGGCACCTCACGAAGGACATCCCCCCGACCTACGCGATCTTCCGCGTCAAGGCCGCCGACTTTCTTTCCAGGCAGAGGATGCTCACCCTTCACTTAGGTGAGGGATCTACCGGAGAAGGGAAGGCGCCATCTTCCATCCCAAAGAAGGCGGTCGCCAAACCCAGAAAGGCGGTCGCAAAGACACCCGGTGAGTTCAAGGCCTTCGAGGATGTGGAAGTTCACCTCCTCCGCAACCTCAATCTGTCTCCGGGCCATATTTTCAACGCCATCAAGGGGCGCGAGTGGCTTAGCAAGCCGAAAACGATGAGGGACAATGGTCATCTGGACTGCAGCAAATTTTGTGCCTACCACAAAAGTCCCGGCCACAACACCAGCCAGTGCCGCGACCTCCTCAGACAACTCTGGAGATTGTTCGAGGAAGGCAAGTTTTACAATGGTGACCAATCCAGGACCCCGGGCAGAAAGGGCCGGGGGGCGCGATCTCCGACAGAACGACCGAATCCCTCCCAATCCGGTTGCCAGGATCGAGTAAAACAAGCCGGAGTACTCAAACGAGTCAATCCCTCCGATAAACCCCAGCGGCCGGATCAATATGCTTCAGTCGGGAGGTGGTAACCTCGGAGGCCTTTCCACGGTTTCCACCACATCAAATAGAAAGTGGAAGGCCGAGCTAAGGGCGTTCGCCGGAGTTCATGTCGTGGTGCCCCCAGAGCCGACCATCTCCAGAGACGCGCTCATCACCTTCTCCAACAAGGATAGGGAGGGAGTGCAATGCCCCAAAGAGGATGCATTGGTAATCTCTGCATGTATCCTTGGAAAAATGGTCGATCGCGTGCTGATTGACAATGGGAGCTTCTGCAACATCATATTCAAATCTGCTCTGGACCAGCTCGGCAACTTGACCAAGTTCATGAAGCCATTTGATACCGTGCTTCAAGGGTTCGGCGACAACACGGTCCAAGCCTATGGAAGTATCAAGCTCTCTGTCGAGCTAATATGCTGTTACGATCCCAAGGTTAAGATCACTAGGAACCTCAATTTTGTAATCATAGATAGTACCATCATCTATAATAGGTTCCTAGGTCGCCTCTTCTTTCTTTTACTGTATCAAGTTCCCCACTACCGATGGGACGGTCGGTACTGTAAAAGGAGACCAGCTAATGGCAAAGAAATATTTGAATTACTCCTGCGTCGTAACTCCCCCTTTAAACGTTTCCCGTACTATTTATGACATTGAGACGATCGACATTCAACCAATGGAGATCGACGAGCCAAGCACCTCATACCAGCCCGACTCAGAGGACGGCGTCTCGCATCAATTGTCAGATGACATCGAGCCAAGGATCGATTTCGAGCCAAGCCTCGATATTGATCCAAGGATCGAGTCCGGAAGTCGTTCCAAATGAGAAGCTACCGTCCCCATTGAAGAGTTGGAAAGTATAACAATCGATCAGGCTCGCCCAGAGCGGGAAGTGCATATCGGCTCAAGTGTCGGTCCCGAGTTAAAAGACGATCCGATCAGTTTACTACGTAAGAACATCGGAGTCTTTGCCTGGTCGCATCAAGATATGGTCGGCATCAGTCCTGAACACGCTTGCCACTATCTAAAGATCGACCCGGCGAGGAAGCCTGTTCACCAAAAACGTAGGAAATTCCGTCCTGAGAAGTACGCTGCGCTCGACGCAGAAGTCAAAAAGCTACTCGACAACAAACTGATCGGAGTAGCTACCAACGAGCCACAGTGGGTAGCCAACGCGGTGCCCGTCTAAAAGGCGAGTAACTCCTGGAGGTTATGCATCGATTTCACAGACCTCAACGCGGCATGTCCGAAAGACCACTTTCCAATGCCTCATATTGACCACTTGGTCGATAGCACGACAGGCTGCGAAATGATGTCGTTTATGTATGCCTTCGTCGGGTACCATCAGATCCCAATGGCATAGAAAGACGTAAAACACACGTCATTCCACACGGAAAAGGACGTGTTACTTTTGGGTCTGAATGTCATTCGGTCTGGAAAATGCTGGGGCGACCTACCAATGACTAGTCAACGGGATGTTCGCCGATCAGATCGGCAAGACCATGGAGGTTTACATTGACAACATCGTGGTCAAGAGCCTCAAAAAGGAAGATCACCTCAAAGACCTTGCCGAGACGTTCGCCATCCTCGAGAAATTTAACATGAAACTAAACCCCAAGAAATGCAACTTCGGGGTAAGCTCCAGAAAGTTCCTCGAGCACGTCGTGAGCTAAAGGGGGATCGAAGCGAACCCCACCAAGATCCAGGCGATCCTCGACATGCAGGAGTCACGGAATGTCAAACAGGTGCAACATTTCACGGGCAAATGAGAAATTTGCATGGACGAAGGAAAGCCAAATGACGTTCGCCAAAATCAAGGAGTATCTGTCTAATCCCCAAATTTTGGCGAAACCAATCCCCTGCGAAAAGCTATTCCTCTACCTGGCAGCCTCAGAGGTCGCGCTGAGCGCTGTGTTAGTGCGAGCAGAGGGGCAAGCCCACTTGCCTATCTACTTCATTAGTCAAGCGCTCCATGATGCGAAAACACGTTACACGCCTATGGAGAAGCTCGCACTACTACAAAACTGGGCCTTTAAGAGCGGTTTTGGAGCCACATTAACAGCGGTTCTGGAACCGCTGTTAAAGGTGGTGCTGTTAATTTAACAGCGGTTTGGCGGAAACCACTGTTAATTTTGCAGTGTAAATTTAACAGCGGTTTTTACGGGAACTGCTGTTAAACTGGACATTTAACAGCGGTTCCAGTGAAAAACCGCTGTTAAATTAGTCATGAGTGTTCGCAAACTGAGGGCTTACTTCTTCGAACACCAAGTGGAGGTTCTGACGACTCTCCCTCTAAGGCAGGTTCTGCACCATCCAGACACCAACGGACGACTCCTCAAGTGGTCACTGGAGATCGCCCAATACGGTGTCACGTACGCTCCTCGCACAGCGATCTAAGGCCAGGCTCTGGCGGATTTCGTGGTGGAATTAACGTTTCACTTGATCAGGCCAGTCGGCCGTCCGCTGGAAATTACGTAGATGGCTCGCGACCGGCTTGCGGCGAGGCGAGGATTGTCCTCATCAGCCCCGACGGCCAAAGTGTTACAAATGTTGTGCGTTTCGGGTTCCGTACGACCAACAATGAAGCCGAGTACGAAGCCTTGGTAGGCGGGCTCGATCTAGCACTCGCCATGGTCGTTCGTCGCCTCCACATCTTCATGGACTCCCTCTTGGTCGTGAACCAAGTCAAGGGGGAATATGAGGCGCGCGGCGAACAGATGATCAAATATCAAGAATTGGTCGCCGAAATGTGCACAAAGTTTGAAGAAGTGCTGATCGAACAACCCGAGAGAGTACAACTCCTAGGCCGATGCCCTATCCAAACTCGCATCGTCAGATGGGGCGGCAGACTTCTCTAACATCCAAATCACGAAGTGTTGCGAATTTCGGTGAACGCAAGTGCACGTTATCGTAAGCAAGTAATAAAATGATAAGTAAGATATCGTTCCCTCGAGGACTGACTTACTAATTACCAATTTATGCGTATTCTAATTTTATTTGAACAATCGAAATAGGAGATGCAAGTAATAATAAAGAAAAACTAATAAAGGATTAAACTAAATAATAAAATCGGTTTTCGAAGAAAGATGATCAAATGAGAAATTAATCTAGGATTGTGAATCCACCTCGGTTTATCCGAATTATTCTTGATTTATATGAATTAAATGAATTCCCAATTTATTGAAGGCGAAGATTGCTATAATACTCTACTGCCTCTCCCGAGGTCAATAGAATTTTCTAAGGCGAATAAAACACTCTATTCCTAGGTGAATTAATTCGTCAATAGGCAAAAAGTATGAAATCTTCAGATAGGCCACATAATTCCTATGAGTATATTCCTATCTCACAAGTTAAAACGGTTCTCACCAATTTTTCCTACCAACTCTCCTCTCCCGATTCAAGTTGCGTAATCAAAACAAATCAATCATATGCCACATAATTGATAGTAATTAAAATAATTGGGAAAACTCAATAACAAAGGGAAATATATAATGCAAAATCAAAAGTTAATTCGTCAAAACCTCGGTTTCATCAAAATCCTAGAATAGGGTTCTATCCCGACATGCTAGAAAATAAGAATACACAAAGAATTGAAGAAAGCATAATAGAAATCAAACGCAGTCGAAGAACTCGGATTCCTCCGTTCTCTAGCTTCCGCTCTCTGCTCCTTGGTGTTTTTCTCCTTCTCTTCTTCGATTCTCTCTTTGATGACCTTAAATCCCTATTTATATAAATCATTCGTCTCCCAAAACGCGTCCGGGAATTAGGTTGAGAACAGCTCCAAAAACGGCCCAGAAACGCGGGAAAATCAGCATCACCGCCCCGTGGGCCGTGGCTCAGTAAGTGCATGCCGCGGCCCCTAATGCTCAGCGCCATATGCTTGGGCGCAGTTTTCTTCATGGGCCGCGGCTCAGTAAGTGCGTGCCGCGGCCCCCGGTATAGTGTGTACCGGGCATTGCTAGTCACCTTCATGTGCCGCGGCCCGGGCTTTGATGTGCCGCGGCCCCAGGCCAAAAATTATCGTTTTGGCCTGTTTTTCATGGTTCGAGCTTCGGACTCCAATTTCCTACAAAACATATAAAGATAGTGCATTAAAAGCTCATTTATGCAGATTTAGACTTAAAATAGATATAAAATAATGATAAATAAGCGCATAAAAATACGTCTAACAAATACACCCAAACTTGAGCCTTTGCTTGTCCTCAAGCAAAAAATTAATTTCAAATAAGAAGTATCGTGAAAGATCGTGCAAATCCATAGTGCTCAACTAAATCAATACTACCCTGAAAATATCAAAGAATAATACGAGTATCGTATTAGTGAGTCACACCAAGGACACTGATTCCACAAAGTAATCATTTTTAGTGCTAAGCAATCGTTCATGAAGAAAATCAAGCTCAAAGATTAACAAGCGTGAATTTAATCGACCGCCAATATGAATGGTTAGATTAAAAAAGCTAACTCGCCCAGTCCCACAGTCTAGTGGCAAAAATTCAAGAGTTTCATCGTCGAAAATAATCCTCGGACAGCATTCCCTTATGTTTGATCAATAAAATGATTCGAGTTAACAACTAGGTTTCGGATCTCGGGATGTTTCATCGGGATAACCCTAGGGTGGATTTCCATTCTCATGTATTGGGGAACCGTTTGACGTAAAAGACACTCATGGGGCACATGGATGCTTCTAGTTACTATGTTTCCCTCTACAGCGGAGAAAAAACTCGAATAGCTATTCCCGCACGTCCGATTCAAGGTTGCTGTTTTACGTGAGAGTAAACAACGGGTCACGTGAATACCCCCGGTTACTAGGCTTCCCATCATCGGCACATGCGATATCTCTAAACATTAGTCTACTCAGGGTTGTCGTTTTACGCGAGAGTAAATGACGGGTCACGTGAATACCCCCGGTTACTAGACTTCCCATCATAGAACAAGTAATATCTCGACTTTTTGGGAAAGACTGTCCGACTCTAAACTCAATTTGAGTGCCAACAAGACTCATGTTACTGGACGACTAGCTACGGGAAAAATGTAACCAAATGTATAGACGGCGATTTGAAAACACGTATGTCTCCTTTCTTATATGCTATGATTTCTACAACAACGAAAAAATTTCAGACCTAAATGAATACTCAGAGGAAACAAATATCGCTGACTGCAACTCGACCAAAAGTCAACCGTTTCTTCAAAAAGAAATCAGTATCATATCATCAGTTTTACACAAGGAAGCACGTAAAATTCACGAATGCAAATAAAATCAAGACAAGCAAGGCTAGCGTCAAAAATAACGAAAAGTAACAACGAATAAGTAAAAAGCAACTGAAAGTAACCCCCCCCCCCCCAAAACTTAGGACGTACATTGACCTCAATAGACACAGATAGTAATATGTAATAAGAGAAAAGGTCAAGTACTCCCCTAATGTCAACTCGGGAACTGGTGCCGGCCTCGTCCAGCGAGGAGAGTGGTGTAGATGGCCTAACTGGTGGGATGAAGGGCCTGTCCGGGTGTAGTATATTGCTCGTCCACGTAGAAAGGTAGTCCTGATGGTAAGCATCCCTCGCCGCCAAGCGCCTTTCCTCACGTCGATTGGCCCGGCGGGCCTGCTCGCTCATCTCCTCCCAGACAGCTGCGAGGAGGCTCTCTCTCTCTGTCCGCATCTCCTCTCTCAAAGCAGCTAGATGGCTTTCTGAAACTCTCCTCGTCTCCTCTCCCACAGCAGCTAGATGACTCTCTCTCTCTCTCTCCGCATCTCCTCTCTCAGGCTGTCGAACATCGCCTGAAGGTGCTCTCTCTCGGGCGGCGGGCTGGACTCCGCTCGCTCATGTCTCAGAAGAAGAGGCTCGGGGGACTGCTCATGTGCCTCGTCAAGAAGAAAGCCTCGTCCCCGAGCATGTGCCGGCGCTCCACCCCACTGGTCAAAGTGAGAAATAATGTGATGATCTATCGAACCCTGAGGTGCTAGCGTTGGCTCGTCATCAGACCAAGTCATGCCCGACTGGCGGCATAGAGCGCAAATGAGAGAGGGGTGCTTCAGCCCCGTCTTGGCCCCTCCTTGAATGCACTGAAGGATAGATCGGACCAGATGAGGGGCCACATCGAATCTGAGCCCGGTAGTGATAGCATATAGTAGTCGGGCATGAGAGAGTAAGACTGAGCGGATCTGCGAGGTAGGATCGACTCGTGCGCAGAGGAAGTATAACCAGGCTCGCCCGAGCCGACTGAGGTGCGAACTCTTAAAATAGAAGGCTGAAGAACCTGGGGCGCGCGTCTCCCAGACGGAATCGGGCTGTGTGAGTGCCTCAAGCAGAGCCTCCCTCGTGAGGCTACTCATAACCTGCATATACGCCGTCTCGTCCACCACTGGCAGCTCGTATAGTATCCGAATTGCGGTCACCGAAAAATCCACAGTATGGCCTCGGACGACGACCTGAGTCCGAGTATCTGATTGCCCAATAATCTGCCCCGCCTGAATATGTCGTAATAAAGCACTGGCGTAAAACTCCTGGACGATAGAGATCACGGCCAGCTCGGGAGGTGCAGTGAAACGAGCCCATCCCATCTCATCGATCATAGTCAAAAGCTCACCGTCCTGGGGGGCGGGAGTGAATCCCCGCTCTGGAATTAATGGTCGAGGCCGGATTTTTTCGTTGAATATTTTTTGAATGTTCGGATCGGAGAATTGATGAGATTCCAATTCGGCTTGGCTTCATGATGTCTCCCCTATTGTGGGGGATGATTGTGTCCTAGCCCTTGTACTAATCTTCCTTTTTCTAGCCATGGTGAGGTTCCTGAAAAAATAAAAACCGGAAATTACACAACCTTTAAGGAAAACTACACCTCTCTCGACTTAAGATACGCGAAACGTGAATATAGAGTCTTGCACCATCGTAAGAGGAAATTAAGGTTGAGCTTTCAAGTTTAAACATGATGTAAGGGTTGGGTACAGTGTAATCCGATAATCAGATTCGTTACATATAAATTGAAAACGTTTGGTTCAAAAATTTTCATTGACGCATTTTATCAAACACCTAGTATGCATCGGTTTAAATGAAGAATAAAAATGACAATGGCTTAATCCAATCCCCAACAATAACAACATCAATCGATAGTCATGACAAAACAACAAAGAGCATCAACAATTCATACATAATCAACAAATAACATCACCAATCAAACAATAATCACCATATTCCAACTCTACTTGATAGAACTTTTAAGAAAACTCACAATATATTCAACCATGAATGAGGAACATTACCTCACTTTAATTCTATATTGCAATTAAGAATCAGAGATGAGAGTTACCTTGCTTTGGATTGAAGAATGCAAGAAGAAAAAGAATTGAATGGGGATCGTCCAAGTGCTGCGCGAAGGAAGGGAAAGAAACTTACCTGGTGTCGGCCGATCGAGTATATGAAGGAGGTCTGGGCGTTCCAACTTCGCAACAGGGGCCGCGGAACAGATTAAGTGAGCCGTGGCCCAGAGTACAGCCTGCCCGGGCGTTCTAGTTATATCGCCTTGTGCCGCGGCTCAGCGTACGGGTGCCGCGGCTCGTCATGTAAGTGTGTCGCGGCTCATTTGGTCCGTGCCGCAGCACGGAGTACAGATTCCTGGGCATTTATGGGGTATTTGGAGTGCCGCGGCTCAGTATATGTGCCGCAGCTCAGAGGTCTAGTGTGCCGCGGCTCAGTAAGGTTGTGCCGCGGCACATGGTACAGGAAGGTTAGCCATTTTCCTTCGACTTGTGTGTGCTGCGGCTCGTTTCCATTGTGCTGCGGCCCATTGCTGAATTTTCCCCTAGGGTGATTTCTGCACAGAATTTTCAAAGGAAAACACTTAGAACGTGAGAGATAAGCATATCCAAGAAAAATGACGAAAAACATAGAATCTAAAATGCATGAAAACACTGAAAAAATAAAAATCTACAACTAATACTCGGGTTGCCTCCCGAGAAGCGCTAAGTTTATAGTCTTCAGCCGAACTTTTCTAAGATTCATCCAGTGGTGGATAAGACGACGCTCGTCTTCTGCGCGTCTATTGGATTACCCAAGTGGGCCTTCAAACGCTGCCCATTAACTTTAAATTTACAGTCATCTTTTTGTACTTCCACTGCTCCGTGTGGGAATACTTGAACTACTGTAAACGGTCCCGACCATCGTGAATGCAATTTCTCAGGGAATAACCTTAAGCGAGAATTAAACAACAACACCTCTTGACCCGGGATGAACTCTCAATGTGTGATGTGCTTATCATGCCAGATTTTTGTCCGCTCCTTATAAAGCTTCGCATTTTCGTACGCATCATGGCAAATTTCCTCCAGCTCGTTCAACTGCAAACAACGCTTTTCACCAGCAGATTGAAGATCAAAATTCAATTTCTTTATCGCCCAGTATGCGCGATGTTCCATCTCTACTGGCAAATGACAACTTTTCCCATAAACCAATTTGTAAGGAGACATCCCGATAGGTGTTTTATACGCAGTACGGTATGCCCAAAGTGCATCATCGAGTTTAAAGGACCAATCTTTTCTAGACGAGCTGACTGTTTTTTCTAAGATCCACTTTAGCTCTCGATTTGATATCTCAACTTGACCGCTCGTCTGGGGATGGTAGGCTGTAGCAACACGATGAGTGACTCCGTATTTTCTCAAGACCGCATCAAGGAATTTGTTGTCGAAGTGTGACCACCATCACTGATTATTGCGCATGGAGTCCCAAAACGCGTGAAAATATATTTTTTTATAAATCTGATCACGACATTAGACCCATTCATCGGTAATGCCACCGCTTCGACCCACTTTGAGACGTAGTCCACAGCCACTAGAATGTAGAGGTTCTTATTTGATAGAGGAAATGGACCCATGAAGTCGATCCCCCAAACGTCAAACAATTCAACCTCGAGTATTGTGTTCAACGGCATTTCATGTCGTTTTGAGATGTTTCCCGTCCATTGACATCGATCACACGCGGACAAAAAGGAGTGAGCATCCTTGAATATCGATGGCCAATAGAAACCCGATTGTAAGACCTTTGCTGCTGTTCTATTTCCGCCAAAATGCCCACCGTAGGGTGATGCATGACAATGATTCAACACGCCGCGAATTTCGTCATCCGGAACACATCTGCGAATGATTCGATCAGGGCATCTTTTAAACAGAAAAAGAACGTCCCAAAAGTAATACTTAGCGTCTGAAATCAGCTTCTTCTTTTGATGGCGCGAGAGGTCCTTTGGAATTATTTTGCTCGCCAAATAGTTCACTAGATCAGCGTACCAAGGAGCGTGTTGCGAACCCAACTTGTAGAGCTGCTCATCGGGAAAGGTTTCCATGATTTGTGCATGACTTTCTCCCTTCTCAAGGGGACTCTCTAACCGTGAAAGGTGATCGGCAATAACATTCTCGGTCCCCTTTTTGTCGCGGATTTCCAAATTGAATTCTTGGAGGAGAAGCACCCACCTTATCAACCTTGGATTGGCATCCTTCTTCTCCATAAGGTATTTGATCGCCGAATGGTCGGTCCACACTATCACTTTTGTCCCCAGTAAATACGCCCGGAATTTATCAAAAGCAAAGATCACCGCCAATAATTCTTTTTCAGTTGTGGCATAATTTCTTTGGGCGTCGTCAAGAGTTCGGCTTGCATAATACACGACGTGGAACACTTTCCCTCGTCTCTGTCCCAAAACCGCCCCAATGGCAAAATCACTAGCATCACACATCAACTCGAATGGGAGGTCCCAGTCTGGAGTGACTATTACCGGGGCGGTGCTTAAAGCTTTCTTCAATAGATCCAAACTTTCTGTACACGACTCGTCAAAATTAAATGAAAGATCCTTCATGACCAAATTGCACAACGGCTTCGTGATCTTCGAAAAATCCTTAATAAACCGGCGGTAAAAATCGGCGTGTCCCAAAAAGCTCCTTATCCCTTTTACCGAAGTAGGCGGAGGCATCTTCTCGATTGTTTCAATTTTTGCCCGGTCAACTTCAATTCAATGGGAGGATATTCGGTGGCCAAGTATAATGCCCTCCTGGACCATAAAATGGCACTTCTCCCAGTTCAAGACCAAATTTGTTTCTTCGCATCTTTTTAGGACTTTCTGCAAATTCTGCAAGCATATATCAAACGAATCACCGAAAACAGAAAAATTATCCATAAAAATTTCAATGCAATGCTCTACCATGTCAAAAAAAATAGCCATCATACACCGTTGAAAAGTGGCCGGCGCATTACATAAACCAAAAGGCATGCGCCTATAAGCGAAAATGCCGTAAGGACATGTAAACATCGTCTTTTCTTGGTCTTCTGGGGCTATATAAATCTGATTATACCCAGAATAACCATCAAGAAAGCAATAGAAATCGTTTCCGGCTAATCTATCTATCATTTGATCAATAAAAGGTAAAGGGAAATGGTCTTTTCTAGTGGCTTTATTTAATTTTCTATAATCTATGCACATACGCCACCCCGTGAGAATCGTAGTGGGAATTAATTCATTATTATCATTTTGAATAACCGTTATCCCACCCTTCTTTGACACAACTTGGACCGGACTTACCCACTTGCTATCAGAAATAGGAAAGATCATACCTGCACCGAGGAGTTTTAAAACCTCGACTTTTACCACCTCTTTCATATTTGGATTTAAACGGCGCTAATGTTCCATCGATGGTTTGTAGTCTTCCTCCATCAAAATTTTGTGCATGCAAATGGACGGGCTGATTCCCTTAATATCCGCAATAGACCATCCGAGAGCAGATTTGTACTCCCTCAAAACTCTTAATAATTTCTCCTCTTGATCCCCCGCTAAAGTGGCTGAAAGAATGACTGGCAAGGAATCGTCGGGTCCCAAGAATGCATATTTTAAGTGGCTCAGCAGCTGTTTGAGTTCTAGCTTTGGGGGTTTCTCGATTGATGGCACGGGTCGAGTTGGTGAACTTCCTAGCTCCTCACACGGTCGACGAGTGAAAAATGGCGGGGACGCATCCATGTGTCGTACATAGGCTACATGCTCTGAATTTAATTCAGAAGCAGACCCAACTAAAACAGACTCCAGTGGATCGGATGGATAATTCTCTCGAAAGGCTCTACTTACACACGAGTTAATGACGTCAACTTGGAAACAATTTTCAGCATCACTAGGATATTTTAAGGATCGAAAGATATTGAACGTTACTTGCTCCTCTTGAACTCGTAGAGTAAGCTTCCCTTTTTCCACATCGATCAAAGTTCGGCCGGTTGCCAAAAATGGTCTTCCCAAGATAATTGGGATGTCGTGGTCCTCCTCCATGTCGAGCACAATGAAATCGGCCGGAAAGATGAATTTATCGACCTTGACTAAGACGTCCTCTATTACTCCCCTCGGATATTTGATAGATCTATCGGCTAATTGCAAGGATACCGTCGTCGGCTTGGCTTCCCCAATATCCAGCTTCTTACAAATAGAAAGGGGCATAAGGTTTATGCTGGCTCCGAGATCACATAAGGCTCTTTCAAAGGACTAATTACCAATGGTGCATGGAATAGTAAAACTCCCCGGATCCCTCAGTTTAGGTGGGAGCTTCTTCTGTAGAATGGCACTACACTCCTCCGTCAAAGCTACTGTCTCATAGTCCTCGAGCTTTTTTTTTGTTTGATAAGATTTATTTCATGAACTTCACATAACTCGGCATTTGTTCTAAGGCGTCGGCAAATGGGATGTTGATCTGTAGTTTCTTGAAGACGTCAAGAAACTTGGAGAATTGCTTGTCCAATTTTTGCTTTTGCAGACGTTGTGGGAATGGAATTTGAGGAGTCGGATGAGTAGTCGACACTGCCTTTGGCTTGGGCGCCTCGTCCTTTTATTTCTCGCTGTGGTCGCTCTTGTCCTTGTTATTGGTAGGCTGCACTTTCAGCTCCTTTCCGCTTTGTAGCTCGATTGCTTGCACGTTTTCCTTGGGGTTCATTTCGGTGGCGCTGGGTAGTACACCTTGAGGTCGAGAGGACACTAGATTTGCGATCTGCCCCATTTGAACTTCCAAGTTTCGGATGGAGGCGGAATGATTTTGTAAAGTAGATTCAGTGCGGGTCATGAATTGGCTCGTATTAGCCGCCATTTGAGAAAGAGCATCTTCCAAGGATACCTTTGGTGGTTGAGGGGGCTGCTGTGGGGGTTGCATGAATTGAGCTTGCGGAGGTTTATTTAAAGCTTCCCCGTTCTTCCACGAGAAATTTGGGTGATTTCGCCACCCTTGATTGTATGTGTTGGAATACGGATTATTCTGCCGATTCCCGTTCCCCACAAACTGAGCTTGTTCCATCGGAGGTTGCTCGAAAGGATTTCTGACTTGGCATTCCGCACTAGGATGAGACCTGTTACACCAATTACATGACTCTGTGGTAACAGTGGTAGGAGCATGTGAAAAAGCTTGCAATTGCTGAGTCAGCGCTGCGACTTGGGCTGATAGTGTAGAGATCGGATCGTTGTCGGAAACTCCCATAACTCGCTTTGGGTTTACTCGTTCAGAAGGCCACTGATAAGCATTTGCAGCCATCGCCTCCAATAGAGAGTGGGCTTCGGCCATCATTTTTCCCATCAACGCTCCTCCAGCGGCTGCATCAACAAGAGTGCGTGTAGAAGCACTCAATCCGTTATAGAATGTCTGAATTTGTAGCCAATCCGGTAGACCATGGTGTGGGCATCTCCTTAAAAAATCCTTGTATCGCTCCCAAGCTTCATGAAGCGACTCCATATCAAATTGCCCGAAAGTAGTTATCTCGTTCTTTAGTCTCGCTGTCTTCGATGGTGGAAAGAACTTAGCCAGAAAGGCTTGTGCTAATTCCGCCCAAGTCGTGATAGAGCCCGGCGGTAATGAATTCAACCACAACTTGGCTTTGTCCCTCAGAGAGAAAGGGAAAAGCTGTAGACAAATAGCATCATCGGTAACACCGTTATTCTTGAAGGTGTCACATATCTCGAGAAATGAAGTGATGTGCGTGTTGGGGTCATCGTTCGCTAGTCCACAAAATTGGCTTGCTTGCATCATCTGAATAATAGCCGGCTTGATCTCGAAGTTGTTTGCTTGGATGGTTGGACGCCGAATCCCCGAAAAGTTTGCATTGATTTGTGGCGTTGCATAATCACGGAGTGCCAATGCCGGTTGAGCTTGTTGAATAGGGTTATCTACTCCGTGATTTTCTGTGTTATCGGCCATGGTCTCTTTTGCCGGTAGCTCACGCTTTTCCTTCTTGGTTTTCCGAAGAGTGCGCTCGAGTTCAGTATCCAAAGGCCTTCGTTACCGAATTTTCTCATGCACTAACCAGAAACTCCTGAAAGGAAAATAAAAAAAAATACATAAAAATAAAATAATGTTCAAATTAAGACTAGAAATACTGAAATCGATATTAGTAAAATAATCAGTCCCCGGCAACGGCGCCAAAAACTTATTGCGAATTTCGGTGATCGCAAGTGCACGTTATCGTAAGCAAGTAATAAAGTGATAAGTAAGATATCGTTCCCTCGAGGACTGACTTACTAATTACCAATTTATGCGCATTCTAATTTTATTTGAACAATCGAAATAGGAGATGCAAGTAATAATAAAGAAAAACTAATAAAGGATTAAACTAAATAATAAAATCGATTTTCGAAGAAAGATGATCAAATAAGGAATTAATCTAGGATTGTGAATCCACCTCGGTTTATCCGAATTATTCTTGATTTATATGAATTAAATGAATTCTCAACTTATTGAAGGCGAAGATTGCTAAAATACTCTAATGCCTCTCCCGAGGTCAATAGAATTTTCTAAGGCGAATAAAACACTCTATTCCTAGGTGAATTAATTCGTCAATAGGAAAAAAGTATGAAATCTTCAGATAGGCCAAGTAATTCCTATGAGTATATTCCTATCTCACAAGATAAAACGGTTCTCACCAATTTTTCCTACCAACTGTCCTCTCCCGATTCAAGTTGTGTAATCAAAACAAATCAATCATAGGCCACATAATTGATAGTAATTAAAACAATTGGGAAAACTCAATAAGAAAGGGAAATATATAATACAAAATCAAAAGTTATTTCGTCAAAACCTCGGTTTCATCAAAATCCTAGAATAGGGTTCTAGCCCGACATGCTAGAAAATAAGAATACACAAAGAATTGGAGAAAGCATAATAGAAATCAAACGCAGTCGAAGAACTCAGATTCCTCCATTCTCTAGCTTCCGCTCTCTGCTCCTTGGTGTTTTTTTCCTTCTCTTCTTCGATTCTCTCTTTGATGACCTTAAATCCCTATTTCTATAAATCATTCATCTCCGAAAACGCGTCCGGGAATTAGGTTGAGAACAGCTCCAAAAACGGCCCAAGAACGCGGCAAAATCAGCATCACCGCCCCGTGCGCCGCGGCTCAGTAAGTGCGTGCCGCGGCCCCTAATGCTCAGCGCCATATGCCTGGGCGCAATTTTCTTCATGGGCCGCGGCTTAGTAAGTGAGTGCCGCGGCCCCCGGTACAGTGTGTACTGGGCATTGCTAGTCACCTTCGTGTGCCGCGGCCCGGGCTTTGGTGTGCCGCGGCCCCAGGCCAAAAATTGTCGTTTTGGCCTGTTTTTCGTCGTTCGAGCTTCCGGACTCCAATTTCCTACAAAACATATAAAGATAGTGCATTAAAAGCTCATTTATGCAGATTTAGACTTAAAATGGATATAAAATAATGATAAATAAGCGCATAAAAATACGTCTAACACGAAGTCAGCGAAATTGTTGATCGACAAAAGCCTGGTCACCACAGTTGCCATCGTCGAAGAGAACTGGATGACTCGGTTCATTAAATACTTGAAGGATGGAACGGTCCCCGCAGATCGGGTCAAAGCTCGCCAGCTTCAGCTCCGAGCAACCAGATACACCCTATTGGACGACCGCTTTACAAGTGATCCTTCAGCCTTCCTCTCCTCAAATGCATTACGCCGGAGGAAGGCCGACTCGTTTTAATCGAAATCCATGACTGGATCTGTGGAAATCACGCTGTAGGGCGAGCTCTCATTCACAAGACGACCAGGCAAGGCTTTTTCTAGCCTACCCTACAAAAAGACGCGATCGCCTACGCCTGATCTTGTCACAAGTGTCAAGTAATGGGCCCGAACATCAAGATCTCCCCCGATCAACTCACTTCTATGTACAGTCCGTGGCCGTTCGCCCAATGGGGCATCAACCTCATCGGTCATTTGCTGACGGCGCCAGGGGGACGTAAATTTGCCATCGTGGGGGTCGATTATTTCACAAAATGGGCATAGGCCAAGCCACTCAATAAGATCGGCCAAGAAAAAGTGATCAAGTTCATTTGGAAGAACATCATATGCCGATTCGGTCTACCACAGGCTATCATCTCCGACAACGGAAAGCAGTTCGACGGTTTGGAAGTTATGCAATTCTGTGAGAAATGGGGAATTAAAAAGTTGTTCTCGGCCCCTTACCACCCTCAGACGAATGGGCAGGTAGAGGCTGTAAACAAGATTCTCAAACACACGATCAAAGCAAGACTCGAATCCAAACAAGGGCGATGGGCGAGCGAGCTCCCGGATGTTTTGTGGTCTTACCGAACGACGACCCGAAATTCAACCGATGAAACCCCATTCACCCTCGCCTTCAGAACAGAAGCAGTGATCCCTTCGGAGATCACCATCCTCCGCCACCGAACTGCACAACAAATGATGACGGACAATGATGTAGCTCGATGGATCGACTTGGATATGCTCGAGGAGCGACGACTGACCTCGGAAATGAAAAACGCAATCCACAAAAGGAAATCCGAAAAATTCTTAAATCCGAAAAATTCTTCAATTGGTCAAGTGGGCGACCTAGTCCTCAAAAAGGTCCAGACTCACACGGGAGTATTTGGCCCGAATTGGGAGGGGCCCTTCAGGATATCCAAATGGCTGACCAAAGGAGCCTACGAGCTCCAACACAGACGGCACTCCAGACCAATATCCCTGGAACGCCGTTCATTTGAAGAAATACTATCAATAAAAACTCTGTATTCAGTTACCTACTGTACAAAGAGCTTAATGAGATTTTCCGATCCCCTCTATATGATTCGCCTCGACAATACAAACAAATAAAAAAGAGGACGACTCGCTTGCCCTCCAAGAGGTCGTCATCTAACCTGATAGACCTATGCTAGAGATCGCCCCCCCCCCCAGCACAACGTATACCGTCGAGGATCGTCATCTAACATGGCGATCCGAGGTAGAAAAGTGCAGCCATGGTTCTGGAGGTCGATGGAATCGATAGCCCGACCATGCAAGGTTCCTTTGGGCAGAGATCGCCCGCCCTTTCATTTAAATATGAGGCGGGCGTAGCCGAAGGACCCTCCAAAATAGATCAGCGGACACGCTCGCCCGTCCTCGGATCCATCATCCAACATGGTGGACCTGGACAATGCGACGCGTCCTTTCCCCGTCACAACGTATGCCCTCTTAGGCAGAAAAGTGCTAACAAGCCACGGTAGCGAAGTCGATTTATCCGACGGCGCCCCGTGCAAGGACTCCTCCAAGCAGCGACCCTCCGCCCCATCGCTACATTACGAGGCAAAACGTAGTCTACGGAGGACCCTCACAATTAAGTGAGTCACGAGAAATTAACCATCAGACGGAATGTCGCTCGCGCACAAGACATAGTCATAGAGGTCGGTTCCATCGAGCCCCACGACTGTGCGAAGTCTTTCCAGGCCGGGACATTCGGCCTACATCGAGGAATCAACAAAATCGAAGATCACATGAACCAAACTAAAGATAGCTCACTAAACGAATTATTTTCGTTCCCTTAGTTTCACCAAGTAAACAAAAACAGGGGGCAGAGCGGATCCATACATGCGATCAGGAGGACGGAACCACATACGATCGGCGTTGTTCAAATACACATATGACGATCGGTTTCGTTTAGAAATTTACATGTAGGAATTTTAAGTATGCCAATACATTCGGAGCTATACATACAACGAACACTCCTCGAACACTTCTGTAAAGTCAATTGCGAAAGATTCAGACAGACGATAGTACAAGCAAGGAATCAGATGCAATTATGTAAACACTTGTGTGAAGTCAAATGCGAAAGATTCAGACAAGCAAGGAATCAGATGCAATTATGTATTTTATTTCATTCAAGTTATTTGTACATACGCCCGAAGGCAAAACACAATGAAACTGAAAAATTACAAGAGAAAACAAAATGAAAGCGGTCTGACTCAGGTCGCCCCCGTCTGGCCTTCGTCACCAGCTGCTGGATCGGCGTGTGCTTCCTTGACGGCTTCCGGATGAACGAGTTTGTCCGGAGATGGATACCAGGTCAGGTCGATTCCGAGGTTCGAGAGGTCAAGGATCGGCATAAAGAAGGCCGGCTGCAGGGGATGCTCAAGAACGTAGGCTTTGAAGTTATCGATCAGAGGGCCGACCTCGAGCCTTCCCTTCTTGGCAGCGCGGATGGCGTCAGCGTAAGCCATGTAATAGGCAAACTCGCCACGTTGAGGAAGGGATCGGCCCTGGTCACCTCCAACTTCTCCTTCAGCCCCGCGATGGTTTTGCCTGCATCCTAGAGCTCGACAACCTTGGCGGCCATCTCCCCCTTCGACGACTCCAACTCGCCGTTTAACCGATCCACCACCGCCTTCAGCCCGGTCGCCTCCTCCTGGGAGGCCGCATGCAACTGACGGGCCTCCGTCATCTGATCGTGCATCCGGTCGGTCGCTGCCCAGGCCCCGTTGAGTTCCTGCCTCATCCGGTCGAGATCATGTTTAGCCCATTTGGCCGTATCAGCGTACTCCTTCTCCATCGTCGCAATCCTGTCGACTAACTCAGCGTTCCGACTCCGAGCAGCCTCGAGGTCCGAACGGAGAGGGGAAGTAGAGGGCCACCCCTCATAATCCTTTACAGCTTGAGCGGCCATCGTCGCCGCTTGGAGGGTCAGGGCAAGAGTCGCCTGCATTGCATCTCCAGACCGCCGACACGCAATCGCATCCAGGTCAGTCGTCCAAGCCTTCGGTAGGGAGGAGATATCCCGAGAGACATAGTGAGGGACATCGCTAGGATCGCGGGGAGACCTGCTCGTGAGGAAGTCTAACACCATCAGTGAACAGTTCGGATCAGCAAGGCGGACCCTGCAACAAGAACAAAAGAGTTAGTATGCCCCCTACACAAATGGCTTAACTCAACAGATCAACCAAGCTTACCTTTCGACCATCTCAGGGTCGCGGCCGAAAAAAGGCTTGCCCCGCGGGGTCTAGGCATCAGCGGTCTCCATGGCCTGTAGGAAGGCCGATGAGGGCGTAGGCCTCTCCACCATTGGAACAGCAAAAATAAAAGGCGCAGCGACCGGCGGCACCACTGCGGATGCCTCAGCAGCAACATTTGTCAAGGGCTCCTCCGGCCTCCGCCTCTTGCGGTTACACTGAAGCTGCTCCTCTTCCCGAGTCTCCAGCTCGACGATCGGCACCATGAGAGGTCTCCCCTCGGGGATAGGACGGGTCGTCGCTGCAGGGGCACGGCCCGCCTTCTTCCCTTGGCGGAGACGATTCATAAGGCCAGAGTTCGACATAGCAATCTCTCTCGGCGGCTCGGAGTAGCGGGGGAAGTAGATCTCTATCAAAGAAGACATTCAACCAGGTTAGACATCTCTTTCAATCAAAGGCGATCGTCAAGAAGAAAGGAGATCGTAAAAATTTGTACCTGGGACCTTCAAGTGGCGGGGAAAGCGAAACAACCGAGCGCCCAACCAATGAGCTTCGTTGTCAATCACGCGAGCGTCGATGTAACCGTCCGGAAGACCACGTGTTCGCTCCCAGATGATCAAAAAGTCAAATGGAAGGTCGTCGGCCGCAGGAACAAGGGAGCCTGCAAAAAGAAAACCAAATTAGATCAGTTCAAGGTGTATCCGAACAAAGGGAGAGTTAAAACCCTTACTCAGATTCCTCTCCCGAAAGCCGATGGGGATATCCAACTCATCCTCGGGTTTATCGCTCGCCGCTGACTTCCACGCTCCGCCGACCCAACACCATTTTGTCAGGTCACCCTGGACCTTGTTAGACACCCCACGGACCACCGGGCCCATGCGATCCTGAATGTGGTAGCCACCAACTGAACCTTTCTGCGCCGTCAGCTAAAAGAGGTAGTTCATTTCCAGCGCAGAAGGAAGACGGAACAGTCGGTGACCGCCAAAAAGAGTCAAAGTGCTGACGATATGCAACCAGGCGTTCGGCGTCAGTTGGAGCGGCGCCACATTCTAGGCGGTCAACAGGTATGACACGGCGAACGGCAATGGGAACCGCAATCCGGACTGTTGTTGGGTGATTCTTTAGTCTAATACTCGCAAGCACACAATTCGTTCGATGTAAATATGCGGTGCAAGGTCGATTCCACAGGGAGGTCTATGATAGTGAAGTAAAATATTCCTATCGTTTTAAAACCAAATTAAATTAAATTCTAACCTAGTCCCAAATAATTTAATTTTTAAATGGTTATAATAATTGCATTAAATAATAGTAATTTTTAAGTAGATTTTAGATAAATTGATTTTAAATAATTTACCAGGGTTTAGAGTCCACCAATGCCTATTTATTATTTATTTTATAT
Source organism: Orobanche coerulescens (assembly GCA_033398695.1). Lineage (NCBI taxonomy): Eukaryota > Viridiplantae > Streptophyta > Magnoliopsida > Lamiales > Orobanchaceae > Orobanche > Orobanche coerulescens. The sequence goes on from CM065801.1 coordinate 72,300,672, forward strand.
TTTAATTCTAAGAAATTCAGGGAATAGATTCTGAAATCAATCTCACTATTTCCCTATAGATTTGACAATAAGTACAAAATTATAATTCAAATATAGATTTCCCTTCGCTTAAAAAATATAATTTCTAAGCATTATATGTATCCAATTTAATGGAAAACAAATAATCAAAGAAATTAACTAATATCAATAATCACAAAGCAAGGGGGAATTTATAACTATCAAAAATACGTGATATAGTTGATGAAATAATATTTCCCTATTGAAGCGGAAATCATAATCGTTAAAAATATTTATTTGGAATTATTATATAAATATTAATAATAATATAGACATGGTTTCATCATAACCCCAGTAAAAGAAAATTACTCAGTCATAATCACAACACAAATAAATAAATATTCCATAATATTATTACTCAAATATAATTTTATTACACAATATTTTTATTTCTCTCCCTTACAATAATATCTCTCTATTTTTTCTCCTATTTTTTTCTCCTCTCAAACACTACACATTCATCCCCTATTTATACTACTACAAAATTAATAAAATAATAATTTTTAACATTTTAAAATCCCACCCCCTAATCATACACGGCTGCTATGAGGTGCTGATGTCATAGATGACATCAGCACAGAGTTGAAATTCCAGTCCAATCAAGTATTGACACGTGGCACAATATGGTCTGTCTATTTAATTGTCCTTCGAACGGTCATAACTTCTTCATACGAACTCGGATTCGAATGAATTTTCTTTTTAAAACGATCATCTCGACGAGACGAATAAAGTGAGACCAGTCATGACTATATTTAAATTTATTAAGAATATCGCCCTTGAACCAATTGATCTGTCTTGTACCGGTTGGTTAACCTGCAGATATAATTTAATTCCAATTAACTATCCAAAAATGACATAAAATTACAGAAAATTCTAACAAAATTAAATAATATAAATATATGGTAAAACGAATAAATTATCACACAACACACAATTATATATATAAAATACTAATAAAAATATTACTCAAAATATACTAAACAAATTGCCCCACACTTATCTTTTGCACGTCCTCGGGCAAATCTTATACCCGAGTTATAATACTTATATGCTGAAAAAATCATGACAAAACCAATATCAAGAGAGAACAAGTGATCATGACCCAAGTGAGATCAGAGAAAAATAGGATGCCGCACCAAATTCTAACAACTTCATTGAGAATCGAATGCCAAAAGATTCAATACCCTCACGGTGGATATCACTCTTCACTCAAGTGTATATACGGGATATTCGAGAAGAGTTCACTCATATCAAAGCATAATGTGTCATTACCATATGCTTGGTCAAAAATCAAATCTCCACTACTTAAAAATAAACTCATGCATAAATCAAAAGGTCTTTTCTTTTGGTTGTAACGTGGCTTTGGGTAAGGGTAGGATAAAGGAAAAATTATGAGGTTTGCTAGACAAGATCAATTGTGAATTTAGATGCATAATAAATCCTACAAATAACAATCAACACCCCCCTTCTGTAATGAAAACTCTCAAACCATCATCCCCAAGTTATTCTGTACATGGTAATTGAATATTCATCTAGTAAGGTCATACTCTTGTGTAAGAAAAAGTATGCAATGGATCTTCTGGAAGGAATTATGTATCACTCAAGGGATAGTTCAAGTGCTATTTTATGTATATATAGTGATGATTTTCGCACTTCCGATTTTTTTTTCTTTCAGGCCGTTTTTTTTTTTGCCTTTATTTATATTATTTTCGGTTCAATACTCCAATGTACTTCATGTAACACCCCCAAATCCCATTGGGTCATTACAGTGCCGTGGACCCCACACCAGGTGATCCACCAGGCGAACACGACTAAAATACAACAACCTGTCCAAAATAGGAAATCACAGACCCTACTATGACGTCCGACATACTATTCCGATATGGAATTTCAACGACAAGGATGGGCCTACATGGCCAAAATAAAATACAACAACATACACGAGCCTTGCTCGGATAATACAAAACGACAACGACTGAACAAAATTGGAGTACTCCAACTGTCTGACCAACATGAACGCCAAAATATCTCGGACTAGTATCGCTCGAATGCCTCGTCGCCATCGTCATGCCCCTGTGTCTCAACTCTCTCCTCGCAAGTACCTAAAACATGAAAACATGTTCCGCCCCCACGGGGTCAGCCATCCAGAATAATGAATATCAAATACATGCACAACATGATATGCATCCAAAGGCAGAATAAACAGTACAACAATGGTAGTACGAGATGCTCACAAACCAAAGTAAGAATCGAGGATTCGTGGAATACTATGCCCACGGCATACGATCAATACCTGCTCAATAGGTTAGAACATACGTGCCCAACGGCGAATCATCAATATAGAACACAACAATACGTTATTCGAAGGTAAATCAATCCAACGCTGAAATAAATAAGGATCACAATGCCCGAAGGCTCCAACGGAAATACCGATACATCACAATGGCCTAAAAGCCCTCAGCCGAAGCTGCCAAAATATCACGATGGCCTAAAAGCCCTCAGCCGAAGCTGCCAAAATATCACGATGGCACGAAGCCCTCACCAAGCCAAAATATCACAACGGCTCCGAAGTGGCGACTGGCGTAAATCATCACAATCTGAGATCTCAAAGAAACAAACATGACTGTCGAACATACCCCTCAGGCGTATGAACGCTTAATCACAAAACATCGAACACATCCACGCCTTTAAATGGACTATGAACGAACAAAATTGTATGGCTCAATGATGGACATCACAGTACGCCCGATCCAGAAATGTGTCCGTGCACATGTCCACCCCGTATACGGAATCCAGAAATATACGTGGGACAATGTACCTAATTAGCCTCACGAACTACGTCTCGTGTGCACGGTCCAATGCGGAAACATCCACGCATGACCATCGTGTGCCTGGCTAAAAATCCTACACAATAACCAATCGGAACGCAGATATGATTCCGGATATGTCACGATACAACATGACAACGAAACTCAAAGGATAACACATCCAATATGGATCATACGACTCACCAAGTGAACGATGACACACGAATAATGAAAGATCGACACGACCAACGATATTCAAAACAACCATCCTGGGATCAAAATCCCTAAGGACCGATTAACACGAGCAACGATCACAACACAACGGTTCGGGAAATCCTCAACCTTCAAAGATCACAAAATTACCGAGTTCACAAGAATAATAATGTGCTGCCTTGAATCGGTCAACACGACAATAATAATTCAACGGATGGGAATTATCGTTGATAATCCCAATTCAATACTTCGATTACCGTAGAATGGCCAATCGATAACAATTATACAACGGATGGGAATTATCTTTTTGACAACGGGTGGAAATTATCTTTGATAATCCCAATTCAATATATCGATTACCGTTAGAGCGGACAATCGATAATAATTATACAACGGATGGGAATTATCTTTGATAATCCTAATTCAATATATATCGATAACCTTCAGAACGGTTAACCGATAACAATTGTACAACGGATGTCTCATCACCTTTAATCGGTTACCGATAACGAAGATGATAATCGAATACGTCAATGCCTTCAATCGGCCAAAACGACATCAATAGAAAAACACTGATATCAATAACGACGATTCACAAAAATATCTTGATGGAACATCAATCAATAATAACAATCGATATGTCGATGCCGCGAACCGGCTATCAACAACAATATCTCAAAGGAACATCAATCAACAATAACAATCGATATGTCGATACCGCGAACCGGCTATCGACAAATATATTACCAACAAGTATCGCAATGCCTTAAATCGGCCATTTACGAACAACAATAATATTTGGCATAATTTGCCGAAGGGTACCGTATCAAACAATCCCCTGATATCAACAAAATCATAAAGAGACCAAGTCTCGAAATGATACACACATTCATACACATACATGATAACATTAATCTCATTGACCAGTACAAGTATAAAACTTGTCTCAAACCGAAGGCGAGAAAGTCCTTCCACGATCAACGTCCTACCACGAATCAATCAACGCGTCCTCCGACAATCACAAGCACTCGAACAACCTTGAATGAAATACAATTCACTCGATAACACGATATCGACCGAAAACAACACAATAGATAATTCCGATTTCAACACGAACACATACTATACTCGTATTTATCCGAATACACACATATATATATATATAATATATACAGCACACACATATATATATATATATATATATTTTTATATCTATATCTCTATATATATATACACAAAACCCATACTGGACACATTATATATATATATATATATATATATATATATATATATATATATATATACAAACCAACCACACACACTCTACACATTATATATATATATATATATATATACACTCAACACACCCACACACACTGTGCACATGCACACACAAACTATCACAATTTATATATATATATACACAACACATATATATATATATTCTTATACAACACACACACACACCACTGCACATATATATATATATACATATTACACCACACACACAGCTCACGTTATATATATATATATATTTACACCACACTTCACAATTTATACAACACACACCACATACAGTATATACACCACACATAATATATATATATATATACATATATATATATATATAACTGAAGAAAAAAAAACTCACACACAAAAACTAACCAGCGGAAGAAGCCGATCGGCCAGGTCCGAAAAAACTCCCATGCCGGAAATCGGCCGCCGGAAAAATTGACCCACCGGACTTCGTCCAACTCCGGTCCATTTCCGTCCATGGCCGGTTTTCACCATCTCCGCCTGCAACTCTTCGCCGGAAGTATGTCAAACCTCCGTTCCGCCGTACGTTCCGGATAAAAACCACCTCCGGTCGCCGGAATCAATGGAGCTCCGTCCATGGCCGGAAACCATGAAGAACGCCGGACGCCCGAGCTCCGCCTCGCCGGAAGAAAAAAAATGCCGGAACAGGTCGATCGGATTTGCAGCCTTCCGGTTCGGAAATTCCGACCAGGCCGCCGCCGAGCTCCGGTCGTGAGCCGCCTGCCGTCGCCGAACTTCAGTCGTCGCCGGAGACGAAGAAGCCGCTGCCCGCCTACAGCTCCACCTCGCCGGAAGAAAGAAAAAAAAACGAGAGCGGAGAGAAGAGAGAAGATGGCAAGAGGGAGAGAGAGGTGAGATGAGTGAAGGATAACAAAATGATAATATATATATATATAGCATGAGGGAGAGAAAGGCAACTGGAAGAGAAAAAAAATGATAGAGGGAGGAGAGAGAGGGATAACCACGTGAGGGAGAATCAAATGAGGGAAAAAATGATATATATATATATATATATATATATATAAATGATACCCTAAAGATACCCTCGCCCCGAAAGTTGACCACGAGGAAGGTTCCCACCACCTACCACGCATTACGTACGTAACCTCAGGGCGTAACGTACGCAATCGCAACAAATTAGTGTACGTAATGCTACACAGGTAGCGTACGCTATGGCTATAAACTTAGCCAAAATTCCAAACTCGCCAAGCAACAACCAAACGACGAAACCAAACCGACGACCAGTATAAATATTTCGATCCCGAAATATTCTAATACAATATACATTGTATCGGTCCAAACAACACTTGTACAATTCCAAATGAATACGTACAACTCAACAGTAACACGAAAAAAAAAAAAATTACCCCCGGATATTACACTTCACACCCTTAATCTCCACAATACTCTTATGAACATCGGCCCCTATTTGTCACACATCTAGTTCACAATTAAATCTTTGACTAGAGGGTGCAAATGGATGAGTCATCAACAAGAATGGATAATGGCTAAAGTAATGTGCTTGATCAAAGAAATAGGCTCAGGCTCAATGGGGCTTTTAAGGATAAAATGTAATGGGTGGGAAAATATAAGCCAACAAGGGGTTAATCCTAATTGCCTTTATCATCTTAATGCAAGAGTTTATGAATGTAGTCTCGAAATGTATAAATGAGCAAGTTCTAGAATGAACACAATATGTTTGACCACACAACAAAAAATATAGAGCGTATATATAAGGATTGCTCTAAGGCTCAAAACTCACAAAAAGGGTGTTGTGTACTGAATCTCATACACCTTCATCTAAATCCATTATCAAAACCAGTGAAACATCCCAAAAATGATTTTTTCACTAACGTTTTCTCAAGAAAATGGTGCCGTGATTTTCAACATTTTTTTATTGCATATATATATATATATATATATAGATATATAGATATATAGATATAGATATACACCTTCCCCCACACTTAATGATAAACAATATCCTCATTGTGTAAAAAGAATAATGGAGTAAGGGTTTAAATAAGGCTTCCCTGTTTATGAAAGACGACGCTTCGCTCAAGCCTTTTTTTTGGACCTGCAAGAAATAAGTGTGGCAAAACAACAAAAGAAAATATATACCCGGAAGTATAACACAAACAACCTAGATGCGCTTCAAGAGAGTCCGAAGAGTCGCCTTACGCTGCCATCAATGCTTTTATTAAAAATAAACAAGAAAACTCCTTAAGCTGCCATCATTTTTACGATTTTTACACCCGCTAAAAAGTAAAAAAAAAACAAGAGGAATGAAGTGGGATATCAGAGGGAAAGGAATGTATCAATTTTGCGTTTCCGCATAGTGAAATCTTCCATCCAAACAATATTAGCTAGAGCTGGGTCAGGTTCAGGAACAAATGCAATAAGTTTTTTGATCAGCTCTTCTGGTGTTGTTGCAACAACTATGATTCGTTTAGCTCGCTCAGAAATAAAACCCTTTTCAGAAGAGTAGTTGATGAAAGATAATAAACCATCGAAGAAACCATTGACATTTAGCACACCTATTGGTTTCGTATGAACATTTAGCTGGGCTCTGGTAACTACATAAAAAAGTTCCTCAAGAGTGCCAAAACCACCGGGAAGGGTGATAAAGGCATCAGCATTATTTATCATGTGAGTTATGCGGTCTTGCATATTCACAGCTCTGAACTCATCTCCAATGGTTGCTCCGGTGATTTTACTTTCAGCCAGAGGTTTTGGAATGATTCCCAACACTTTTACTCCTTCCATATAGGCAGAAGCAGCAGCACTTCCCATTAATCCTAGACTTCCTCCTCCGTAAACTACATGAATGCATTTTTTTCCTAAGGTACGACCCAAGTTGTGGGCTGCTTCAGTAAAGCAAGCCTCTTTCCCATGACTAGCTCCACCAAAAATGCAGATGGAGTTAAATCTTATTGTGGAAGATGATGATTCCATTTTTTTGAAAAGAAAATTACTTAGAGAGATAATAAAAAGAATACAAGTTTGAGGGATGCATAAAAGAAACAACTGCAATGTTTATTTATAGATGCAAAATAAAGTAAAAAGATTTATCAAATGTGTGACCGCGTTAATTGCGCTTCAACTACTCAATAGAATAATGAATGCATTTATTGCGTATCACATTTTTTATTCAGAAAATCTAAAAAAACGACAAAAAGTAAAAAAAATAAAAAAAAAATAAAAAAAATAAAAAATATCTACAAAATCAGTTGTTGTGGGAAACTGAAAAATCCGACTTTACTAGCCACGGAGTACCGTTATCCGCCACTTGACCGGGCAAACATAATGGAGTATTAATCCACAATATCGGGGTCTTTAAGAAGAACCTCTTCTACCTCAAAAGATTTTAATTCCAAATATGATTTTAACCGTTGACCATTCACTTTAAAAATATTACCATTTTTTGGATTTTTAATTTCTACATCTCCATGAGGATAGACCGTATGAATAATAAATGGACCAGACCATCGTGAACGCAACTTGCCTGGAAATATTAACAAACGAGAGTTAAAAAGAAGGACTTTTTGACCAGGAGAAAAAGTTTTTCTCAAAATGTGTTTATCATGAAAAAATTTCATTTTATCCTTATATTTCCTTGCACAATCGTAAGCATCATTTCTGATTTCTTCCAATTCATTTAGTTGAAGTTTCCTATGAATTCCAGCCATGTCTAATGAAAAATTTAATCGTTTTATGGCCCAATAAGCTCTATGTTCCAATTCAACACGCAAATGACATGGTTTTCCAAAGACAAGCCTAAATGGAGACATTCCGATGGGAGTTTTAAAAGCAGTACGGTAAGCCCACAATGCATCATTCAATCGCAAAGACCAATCTTTCCTTGTAGGATTAACAGTTTTTTCAAGAATATGTTTGATTTTTCTGTTTGAAATTTCAACTTGTCCACTTGTTTGAGGGTGATAAGGAGTAGCAACTTTATGTGTAACACCATATTTTTTTAATAAATGATTCAAAAATTGGTTACAAAAATATTTTCCTCCATCACTTATAATTGCTCGTGGTGTTCCAAATTTGGAAAAAATATTTTCTTTCAAAAATTTTACCATGACTTTGTGGTCATTTGTTTTGCAAGCAATCGCTTCTACCCATTTTGAAACATAATCGACGGCCACAAGGATGTAAAGATTGCCAAAAGAAATTGGAAAAGGTCCCATAAAATCTATGCCCCAAACATCAAATATTTCAATAATTAAAATTGGGTTTAAAGGCATCATATTTGTTTTAGAAATTCGACCTAATCTTTGACATCTATCACATGTGCTGCAATATGAATGTGTATCTTTGAAAAGTGTTGGCCAATAAAAACCACATTGCAGAATTTTAGCAGTTGTTTTCTTTGAGCTAAAATGACCTCCACATGCATGATCATGACAAAAGGAAATGATATTTTGTTGTTCATGTTCTGGCACACATCTCCTAATGATTTGATCAGGACAATATTTGAACAAATATGGATCATCCCAGAAGAATTTTTTTACTTCGTTTAAAATTTTTGTTTTATCTTGGTTTTTCCAATGAGATGGCATGTTACCAGTGACAAGATAATTGACAATGTCTGCATACGAAGGTATTTGAGAAACAGACATGAGTTGTTCATCGGGGAATGTCTCATTAATGGGAGGTTCTTTATCAGTAAAATTCACGATTAGCCTAGACAAATGATCAGCAACAACATTTTCAGCACCTTTTTTATCTCGAATTTCTAAGTCAAACTCTTGTAACAATAGAATCCAACGGATCAAGCGAGGTTTAGCATCTTTCTTAGAAAGAAGATATTTTAATGCAGCATGATCGGAGTAAATTATGACTTTCGAACCAATCAAGTAAGGTCGAAATTGGTCCAAGGTAAAAACGACTGCAAGCAATTCTTTTTCAGTTGTAGAATAATTTAATTGGGCATCATTTAGAGTTCTACTTGCATAATATATTACAGTTGGCAATTTATTTTCTCTTTGACCCAATACTACACCGACGGCATAGTCGGATGCATCACACATTATTTCAAAAGGAAGATTCCAGTTTGGAGATTTGATAATAGGTGCAGAGCTCAACATAGATTTGAGTGTCTTAAAAGCTTTTAGACAATGATCATCAAATACAAAAGGTGTGTCTTTTGAAAGTAAATTACATAATGGCCTTGAGATTTTGCTAAAATCTTTGATGAATCGACGGTAAAACCCAGCGTGGCCTAAGAATGACCGAATTTCTTTAATCGTTCGTGGGGGTGGAAGACTGGATATTAAATCAACTTTAGATTTGTCCACCTCAATTCCTTTTTCAGAAATCACATGTCCTAAGACAATTCCTTTTTTAACCATAAAATGACATTTTTCCCAGTTTAGGATAAGATTCTTCTCCTTACACCTAACCAACACTTGGGTTAAGTGGTTTAAACATTCATCAAAGCTAGACCCGAATATAGAAAAATCATCCATAAAAATTTCCAAAAAACGCTCAACCATGTCAGAGAAAATGCTCATCATATACCGCTGAAAAGTAGCAGGTGCATTACACAGACCAAATGGCATTCGTCGGTAAGCAAAAGTGCTGAAAGGACAGGTAAAAGTGGTTTTTTCTTAATCTTCAGGAGCAATGAGAATTTGGTTATAGCTGGAATATCCATCAAGAAAACAATATTAAGCATGACTGGCTAATCTTTCTAGCATTTGATCAATAAAAGGAAGTGGAAAGTGATCTTTTCTTGTAACAGACTTCAATTTTCTGTAATCAATACAGACTCTCCATCCACTTTGAATTCTGGTTGGAACAAGTTCATTTTCTTCATTCGTGATTACAGTTATGCCAGATTTCTTTCGAACTATATGATGTAACACCCCCAAGTTATTCAGGGTATATTACAGCGCCGTGAGCCCCGCCGTGGGACCCACAAGGCTAAACATACGCGGAACTATAAACTTGACCGATAAGGTCTACACACAAAAGAAAGGAAGACGATACAAATGGTATTCAAAATCCTAACCAACGAAAACATATACATCACTTCACAAATCAATACCTCGGCAACACAGTAGGAACATCAAGGAAATCAAATACAATACTCGAGTATTTAAAAACCCATTCGATGCAACACCGAATGGAGGAATCCAAGAAAATAACCGAGACAAGATACGATATCACACTTGCCCATCATCTTCACGCCGACCGGTGCCGTCTGTCCGCTCTCCGAAACTGAAATACATGAAACGTATTTCCCCATAAAGGGTTAGCCGTCGAATAGCTAGTGCAAGTATAACAAGATGAAACATAATACTTCTCGACAATAAAGTAAATGTAATCCGTCAATTCATCAATATCCGTCAATTCATCAATATCCGTCAATTCATCAATTCAAGACTAGTATTAGGAATAACTAAAATCTCAAGGCGTACGTGAATGCCGTAAACGGTTCGTTCATATCATACGCCGTTACATGTAGGAATGCCGTCAAAAGGTTCGTTCATTACATGCCAACATTATTTCATATGAATGCCGTAGAAAGCGGTTCGTTCATATCAACCATGGAATCGCACGAGAGGCTACGAAACCCTCGAGAGGACCATAGGCCCGTCCGGAGTGGCTAGAAATAATCATACCATCAATATTTCATACTTTCAAAGTCGAAACGCACATTCATAAATATATACTTGCCTTAATAAAGCGTTAGAAGATCCCAAGAACACGGTTCGGCCAGGAAGCTTGAACCACGAATAAGACAAGCGGAAGGGTTTCACTCGAGTTCTTCACAAGAATTCGACCTAACAACATAAATTCAATAAATCATCGATCATACGGGAAGAATAATCGAAGAACGCCGAAAACCCCTCTATGACATTTCTAGGACACCTTCAAGGCGTCGGTCAAGAACTCGACCAAAACAACGAATCGATACGATCCAACCATGGGATAACAAGGAAATGATACAATACATCTAAATAATCATCAATCCATCACAATCCTAAGTTAAATCGGATTAAACGATTTAAATCGAACAAAATACCCAAAATCCCCAAAATTAGATTTGGAAAATCGACTGATTCGCTCGATCAAAGGATGTTATAGGATGGATGATTGATGATATGAGCTCCAAGACTCCATGGATATGTTGTTAAACAATATGGCTTCAAGCTTAGAACACGCCCAGCTGCGGAAGAGGAGAAGAAGAAGGTGAAAAATGGCAAGAAAAACGTCTGCAGGGCCTTTATAGGGGTTGGTATCTGCCGGACACGGCCGTGCCGATCGGCACGGTCGTGTCGCATACCGGCGACAGGACTCGGCCGTGTCTGCTTGACACGGCAGTCGCGGCGGAGGGCCTTCCGACGGTGACCCGTCCGAAGCTGACTTCGGCATGACTTCGGCCGTGCGGGCGACACGGTCGGGCGTCTTTGACGATTCTCGCTTATCCGGAAGGGTTCGCACGGGCCGTGTCGGACGACACGGTCGGGTCCTGAGGCGAGACTCCGGCATTTCCGGACGAGTACGGCACGGGCCGTGTCGGACGACACGGCCGGGTTCGGCCCCGTGATCGGCAATAACGAGGGTGAGCTAAAGCGACCATAACTCTCTCGTCAGGACTCCGATTGACTCACCGTTTGAACCATTGGAAAGCTAACTCGATGCTCTATAATATTGCAAAGATTTAGAATTTTTGGAGCTTCCAAGAATTTATGGTGATTTAACAAAGTCGAACTCATACGTGGAAAAGTCGCTAAAGAACACGGAATTCAATGAGCGATCCGAAGCGAACTCGGATGACAAAAAGTGTAGAATTAATCATTCTCGGGATGACGAAAGCGGTCCCAAGCAAGTCGTCAAAATAGACTTCCGCCAAAAATAGAAAATTTCCGGGAACAAAAATTACGGGTATTACATTCTACCCTCCTTAAAAGAAGTTTCGTCCGAAACTTAAAGCAGTAGGGAAGAAATATTTCGCAGAAAACTCAAAGAGATGCACAAGAATCAAACATACGCCCAAACGGCGAATCATCAATATAGAACACAACAATACATTACCCAGAAGGTAAACCAAACCAATGCCGAAAAGATACGAATTCACAATGCCCGAAGGCTCCAACGGAAATACCGATACATCACAATGGCTGAAAGCCGAGCACCCCAAAGTGTAAATCATCACAATCTGAGATCTCAAAGAAGCAAACTGGTATCGGACATACCCCTCGGCGTATGAACAACCCGATCGCAAATCGTCGGACATATCGATACAACATGGACTACGAGCGATCAATCAATAAAGCTCAAGAGGGACATCACGATCGCCGATCCGGAAATGTGTCCGTGCACATGTCCACCCGTATCGGAATCGAATATACGTGTGACAATGTACCTAATTAGCCTCAAGAACTACGTCTCGTGTGCACAGTCCAATGCGGAAATATCCATGCATGACCATCGGGTGCCTGGCTAAAAATCTTACACATAACCAATCGGCACGCAGACATGATTCCAGATATGCCACGATACAACATGACAACGAAACTCAAGGGATAAAACATCCAATACGGATCATACGACTCACCAAGTGAACGATGACACACGAATAATGAAAGATCGACACGACCAATGATATTCAAAACAACCATCCTGGGATCAGAATTCCCTAAGGACCGATTAACACGAACAACGATCACAACACAACAGTTCGGGAAAATCCTCAACCTTCAACGATTACAAAATTACCGAGTTCACAAGAATAATAGTGTGCTGCCTTGAATCGGTCAACACAACAATAATAATTCAACGGATGGGAATTATCGTTGATAATCCCAATTCAATACTTCGATTACCGTAGAATGGCCAATCGATAACAATTATACAACGGATGGGAATTATCTTTGATAATCCCATTTCAATACCTCGATTACCCTAGAACGGTCAATCGATAATCAATGATACGATAGAATAGATGTCCCGGTGTCTTAAACCGACCACCAAAACGGAGATGACAAAAGGATATATCAAATGTCCCCAATCGGTTAACGCAACATCATAGCAATAGATCCAATTCGATGACAAAGATTCAACGATGTCTCAGAACGACATTAATCGCGAATAATAATAATCGATACATCGATACCGCGAACCGGATATCGATAGCAACTTTACCAACAAGTATCGTAATGCCTTGAACCGGCCATTTACAAACAACAGTAACATTTGGCATAATTTGCCGACGGCGTCGTGTCAACCAAGCCCTTGACATCAATACAATCATAAAGAGGCCAAGTCCCAAAATGATACACACAATCGTACGCCTACACGATAACATTAGTCTCATGGATTAGTACGAGTATAAAACTTGTCTCGATATCAATACAACGTACTGTTACCAATTCAGTTGATTTCGTCTTACGAATTCCTTCAGTCACGACCAAGTTAATCTACGAACCCTTCAACCTTAATCGCAACACAACCGTCATAATTCACGATCAAACATCTTACCTTATTGTAAAACGAAGGATTGATAATCAACCGGTTCGATGACGACCAATTATCAATACCACCAAACCACGAACTCAATCGTTTTACCATATCTCGACTAATCACGATCGAACAATCCAACTCAGACACTTACAAATCCTGTCCACAATACGAGTCGAAATATGATGATCATATCAGCAACCAATTCGGACCAATAATAAGGGTCTAAATGTTCCAAACTCAATTCTTAAATACGAATTGACAAGGTTCCCTTCTCGTAAATCCATCGTTAAAATTTACTTATGACCGTCATCAATTCGAATCATCCGACTGGTTCAAAACAATAGATAATCATATTAAAAAGGTTATCAAACAATCCATTCATTCGATTTGAATATTTGCTCCATACGTATGGGCTTCCAAATTCAGAGATGAATAATAGTCTCATCAAACTCATAATCACATTCGTATTCCTATACGAATATTATTTCCAACACATAATTTAGCTCTAGATATGAATATTCCATATTCATTTTCAAAACATCAACACTTCTAAAAAAAAAAATTTCATCACCTCGTATAATTCAAGAGTTCTTCAAGAACATTAAATATCCGAAATCACGTTCAGAACAACATATCCGAGGTATATATCTCCATGTTACCATTTTCTTCATCATGTCATTCATACAATCTCAAGAATCGCAACAAAACCCTTATCACTATATGAAGAAGATCTCAATGATCATATCAACATCCGAATTCTCTTATTACAATTCCAATAAATCTCGTATAACATTATCACATGATACCATAATTGTAACACCCGCATCCTCCCAGGAATATTACGCCGTAAACCCTTCTCACAAGGATTTACGTGCTAAGCACAATTTTCCACGTTATTTCATAATTGTGAAAAAGATTGATGAAGGTAATATTTTTCAAATACTAAAAAATTATCATTTTCCAAATTCCGTCAAATGGATCAAGGTTAAAATGCCAAAAACTCGGTTTAGGGAATCGGTTTTACAAAATAAAATTTGATTGGCAAAATACCAAAAATCCATTTCAAAAATACTCACGCAATGGATAAAAGAACAGTCCAATTTATGCATTTTCATTGAAGTAAGACGAACATCAAAATACACGATTCCCAATGTACTCCCTCCCAAGTAGTAACCCAAAAAAAAAAAAAAATGAGCCACTATCAAAGGGATACGAGGATTACCTTGCATGGACGAACCACGAAGAAAGAATAATTTGAACTCCATTCCAAGAATCATTAAATCATCATAGTCATCATATGGCCTCAAGAACATCAAGATCTCTATGATTCCATAATCATAATCAACATATTCAAAGCATATCATTATCTTCCTTCAACATAAACCTCATAGAATATGGATAACACAAGAAATCACTTCAAGAATCAACAATAGTTCCATAACCAAGCTCTAATTCCATGATTCCAAGCTCACAATCATGTTAAAAGTGTTTAGAACACTCTTAAAAGTGAAGAGGGACGAGTTTTGGAGAGAAATATCTCAAAGGATCGTGAGAGAAATGAAAGGCAACACTTGATATATAAATTGCCTTTGTCATTGCGTGCGTAAGTGTCCTTTCTTAACGTGCGTAACAACTTTAACGTCGTAATCCAATATCCATAACGTCGTAACTAACTCCTTTGTCTCATTCTGCGATCCATTACGTCGTAACCCATACCATATAACGTCGTAATATGCGATTGACTTGCTACAAGATAATGATTGTGTTACGTCGTAACACGTCTGTATAACGTCGTAACACGTCGTTGACTCACCCGTCAACATCCTCCGCCGAAAGTTGCGAAAGCAGGTCCCACTGCCGCCGGGACTCGGTTACGTCCGATGCCTTCGTTACGTATGTAATACCTTAGCCTTAACGTGCGTAACCATGCCAATCTTACGTGCGTATTAATTCCATACTTAGCCAATTTCAACAATTCTGTCCAAAGTCATGACATACCAAATACGAGCATACGGCAAAATCAAAACATATACTCAATACAATAACATTATCAATCTTTCACAACTTACTCGAGCATAATTAACAATCCACGATATCCAATATATAAACGAAAAAAATATATCAGAAAAATCGGGTATTACACTCTACCCCCTTAAAAATAAGTTTCGTCCTCGAAACTTGCAATCACTCGCACAAACATTTCAACGGAAAATCCAAAATCACCAAGATAACCAAGAATTTTGAATAATCCGAACAACATACTTACAGTGCAGCGAAGACGAAGATCTCCGTGATACTAGCATGCGACTCTAAACAAAGTCTCAACATAATACCGTTACACACCAATATCGCAATTAGCAATTTAACAAAATCTCAAGGAAGGGTTCACGTCGGTGATCACAACACGATTCTTCCTACTTTCACCAACATTCAAAGGCACACACGTGCGTAAGTATAATACGAATCGCACATTCTCGAAGTGACCAATTCCCAATAATACCAAGCTATAAACGAAGCGATTAAGAAAAATACGAGAAGAGTGAGAGGACTTACAAGTACCGGTCGCCTTTGTGATGATGGCGAGTAGTGATCTGTGGGCAAATGCCGACTAATCGACCCAGACCGACCACCTAGGTATCCATAAACCTAAGCTCCGATACCATATTCGTAACACCCCCAAGTTATTCGGGGTATATTACGGTAGTGAGCCCCGCCGTGGGACCCACAAGGCTAAAAATACGCGGAACTATAAACTTGACCGATAAGGTCTACACACAAAAGAAAGGAAGACGATACAAATGGTATTCAAAATCATAACCAACGAAAACATATACATCACTTCACAAATCAATACCTCGGCAACACAGGCCGGAACATCAAGGAAACTGAAATACAATACTCGAGTATTTAAAAATCCATTCCAGTACAACAACACTGAATGGAGGAATCCAAGAAAATAACCGGAGACAAGATACAGTATCACACTTGCCCATCATCTTCACGCCGACCCGGTACCCGTCTGTCCGCTCTCCTGAAACCTGAAATACATGAAACGTATTTCCCCCATAAAGGGGTTAGCCGTCGAATAGCTAGTGCAAGTATAACAGTATGAAACATAATACTTCTCGACAATAAAGTAAATGTAATCCGTCAATTCATCAATATCCGTCAATTCATCAATTCAAGACTAGTATTCCGGAATAACTAAAATCTCAAGACGTACGTGAATGCCGTAGAAACGGTTCGTTCATATCATATGCCGTTACATGTAGGAATGCCGTCAAAACGGTTCGTTCATTACATGCCAACATTATTTCATATGAATGCCGTAGAAACGGTTCGTTCATATCAACCATGGAATCGCACCAGAGGCTACGAAACCCTCAGAGGACCATAGGCCCGTCCCGGAGTGGCTAGAAATAATCATACCATCAATATTTCATACTTTCAAAGTCGAGAATGCACATTCATAAATATATACTTGCCTTAATAAACGTTACCGAAGATCCCGAAGAACACGGTTCGACCGGGAAGCTTGAACCACGAAGAAGACAACGAACGGAAGGGTTTCGACTCGAGTTCTTCACAAGAATTCGACCCTAACAACATAAATTCAATAAATCATCGATCATACGGGGAAGAATAATCGAAGAACGCCCGAAAACCCCTCTATGACATTTTACCGGACACCTTCAAGGCGTCGGTCAAGAACTCGACCAAAACAACGAATCGATACGATCCAACCATGGGATAACAAGGGAAATGATACAATACATCTAAATAATCATCAATCCATCACAATCCTAAGTTAAATCGGATTAAACGGACGAAATCGAACAAAATACCCAAAATCCCCAAAATTAGATTTACGGAAAATCGACTGATTCGCTCGATCAAAGGATGTTATAGGATGGATGATTGATGATATGAGCTCCAAGACTCCATGGATATGTTGTTAAACAACATGGCTTCAAGCTTAGAACACGCCCAGCTGCGGAAGAGGAGAAGAAGAAGGTGAAAATGGCAAGAAAAACGTCTGCGGGGCCTTTATAGGGGTTGGTATCACCGAGCCACGGCCGTGCCGATCGGCGCGGTCGTGTCGCCTGGTAACCCGACAGGACTCGGCCGTGTCCTGCTTGACACGGTCGCGGCGCGAAGGGCCTTCCGAAGCGATGACCGTCCGACAATGACTTCGGCATGACTCGGCCGTGCGGGCGACACGGTCGGGCGTCTTTGGCGACGATTACAGCTTATCCGAAAGGGTTCGGCACGGGCCGTGTCGGACGGCTGCAGTCGGGTCTGAGGCGAGACTCGGCATTTCCGGACGAGTACGGCACGGGCCGTGTCGGACGACACGGCCGGGTTCGGCCGGCAGTGATCGGCCAATAACGAGCGGGTGAGCTAAAACAACCATAACTCTCTCGTCCGGACTCCGATTGACTCACCGTTTGAACCATTGGAAAGATAACTCGATGCTCTATAATATTGCAAAGATTTAGAATTTTTGGAGCTTCCAAGAATTTATGGTAATTTAACAAAGTCGAACTCATACGTGGAAAAGTCGCTAAAGAACACGGAATTCAACAGAACGATACCGAAATGAACTCGGATGACAAAAAGTGTAGAATTAATCATTCTCAGGATGATGAAACGGTCCCAAGCAAGTCGTCAAAATAGACTTCCGCCAAAAATAGAAAATTTCCGGGGAACAAAAATTACGGGTATTACATATGAACAGGAATAACCCAAGGACTGTCAGAAATAGGGTAGATGATCCCTACATCTAAGAGTTTGATTATTTCAGCTCTTACAACTTCTTTCAAATTAGGATTTAGTCTTCTTTGAAATTCTCGGGAAGTTTTCGCATTTTCTTCAACGTGAATTCGATGCATGCATATAGAAGTACTAATACCTTTAATATCGGAGATGGTCCAGCCTATTGCTTCTTTATGTTCTTTAAGGATATTGATTAATTTATCTTCTCGTTCTTCATCTAAATCAGATGCTATGATGACAGGCAGGGTTTCTGATGGTCCTAAAAATGCATATTTTAGAGACTCAGGTAATGGATTGAGCTCTATCTTTGAATCCTCAATAGGTACTTCTTTATTAATTTGGCTCTCAAGTGGTTCGGTTTTAGCTTTCCATTTATTATTATCCAATAACGGTGTAGACTCTAGTAAAGAATTTACTTCATTAATTGAACTGTGGATGTCAAAATCTGAGCCAAAATGAGCAAGACAGCTTTCAAAAAGATCATCATCGTCCATTTTTGGAAAGAAATAAGGACTCATACTCTCTATCATATTTACCTCACAGACATCATCATAATCATCATGTTGTTGACAAATATTAAACATATTTAGTTCAACAGTCATATTTCCAAAAGAAAATTTTATGATGCCATTTCTACAATTAATTAATGCATTTGAAGTAGCTAAAAATGGCCTTCCTAAAATGACAGGGATTTGATCTTTGGTATTCTCAGCAGGTTCAGTATCTATGACTATAAAATCAACAGGAAAGTAGAATTTATCTATTTGAATCAGAACATCCTCTACGATTCCTCGAGGTATTTTTATAGATCTATCAGCTAGTTGAAGTATCACAAATGTTGATTTTAGCTCCCCTAATCCAAGTTGTGTATAAACAGAATATGGTAATAAATTCACACTGGCTCCTAAATCTAGCAAGGCTCGTTTAATGATGTGATCTCCAATGACACAAGATATTGTAGGACTACCAGGATCTTTATACTTAACGGGAGTTTTATTTTGTATTATTGAGCTAACATGTTCAGCTAAAAATGCCTTTCTTGGAACATTTGTTCTTCTTTTTACAGTGCAAAGATCTTTCAAGAACTTAGAATAAGCAGGCACTTGTTTAATAGCATCAAGAAATGGAATATTTATTCGAACTTGTTTAAATATTTCCATTATATCTTTGTATTGCGCACTTTTATCTTTTGGAATAAGTCTTTCAGGAAATGGAGCTTTTGGAACGTAAGGCTTTTCTTTTTCCTTAGAATCTTTTGATTTTGAAACTTGTAGTTCATTTGATTTTTGTTCTGGATCATAGTTAGGCTTTTGTATTTCTTTTCTGCTTCTAAGGGTAGTTATGGACTGAACTTCTGCGTTAGAAGAGTTTACTTCATATTGTCCTTTAGAATTAGGGATGGATTGACTCGGAAATTTTCCCTTTTCTCTTTCAGCTAAAGTTGTTGCAAGTTCACCAATTTATGTTTCAAGCTTAGAAATAGCCTGTGAGTTTGATTGTACAGCTTGCTGAGTTGATTGGAACATTTGTTGAGTAGATTGCATGAATTGTTGCAACGTATCTTCCAAAGATGGTTTCTTTGGCACTGTAGAAGGATACTGATAAGTATTTGGAGGATATTGATTAGGACGGACATTTTGTTGATTTGACATATTCATTTGATGTCCTCCTTGATTCATTGGAGGCATGTTTTGCTTCCAGGAAAAATTTGGATGATTCCTCCAATTTGGATGATAAGTTGGAGCAAATGGACTGTCCGAAGATTTTCCATATGAATGTAACACATTGACTTCTTCATTAAAAATTTCATGATTTTGTGGACCAGAGGGACAAGATTGAGATGAATGAAATGATTCCGCACATGAAATGCAAAATTCATTTTTTGAGTTTGACGATGTAATATCCGCAATTTTCGATTTCCGGTAATTTCTTTTTTCGGCCGAAGTCTGTTTTGACGACTCGCTCATGACCGTTTCGTCATTCTGAGAATGATTAATTCTACACTTTTTGACATCCGAGTTCGTTTGGTCGTTTTGTTGAGTTCCGTGCTTTTTAACGACTTTTCACTTTCGAGTTCGGTTCTTGCGAATCTCGTTCGAGGCTGCATTTGAGTTTCCGTAAGTCCGTTTAACTTTGTTAGATGTGTTGTGAACTTCAGTTTGGTTATTCGATCACGTATCGTGATTTCCGGGCGTTTTGGGCCATTTTGTAATTTCTTGAAAGTTACGGGTATCCGTATCTGTAATTGTCATCTCGACCCGTTTCTTGGTCGCGTATGATTGAATATGGTATTATGTTTTCATTTCGGGTCGTTGATGTCGTCCGGGAACTTTTCGTCGTGTTCGTTAAAATGCGTTTTGTGTCGGGTCGTCGAGCCACGGCAGTTGCGGGGCCAGCCGGACGGTTGCGGGCTGGCCGGACGATTGCGGGCACCGGCCGGACGGTGCGGCGAGAACCGCGTAAGCGCACGCCTTCTGGCCGGAAGAAGTGCCTTCGCGCTAACCGCAGTGTAGCGTCTGTGCCGGGTAACTAGCGTCTGTTATCGGGCACTGGCGATGGGGTTTACGAGGTTACGGACTCGGTCGGGATCGGCGGGTAGCGCACGCTACGCCGGCGTAGCGCGCTAGTCGGCGGGCGTAAGCGCCTGTCGGCCGGCTAGCGTCGTTACTGGCCGGGCGATTCGATCCGGTGGCTCTGGGCCAGTCGGCTAGCGCGCGCAGGCTTCCGGCCGTAGCGCACGCTAGCGGAGTCGGGTTAGCGAGTTTGGTCGGCGGGGTTGGTCGGTGATGCCGGGTCGTGTGGGCCCTGGCCGAGGGTGCTCGGCGATCTGCGGCCGATAGCGCACGCTAGTCCGGGAAAGGCTAGCGCCACGCTAGTCAGCGATATAAATATGGTGGCGATCACATTTCACTTCGTTTTCATTTCCTTCCTTCTCCGTCCGCGAATGGCGATTCATGGGCGGCGAAGCCATGTTGTTTAAGAACAAAACCATGAAGTTCTGAGTCCATAACATCAATCAATCGTCCGTTATCATCCTTTGATCCAGTAATCAAGGTAATCTTCCTTAGAACCCTAATTTCGTGAATTTGGGGATTTTTGCAATTTAAATCGATTAGTGTTGTTGATTAATTCATGATGGGTATGATTAATCTTGATAGTATTCTTGTGTTTAACATCATTTAATCCATTGTTCTTCGTCGAATCGAAGTATAATTCTTGATTTCCTTCGAGTTGACTTTTCGGGGATTTGTCCCCGATCTCATTTTTCATCCGTTTTCGATGGATCGATTATGGTTAAATGATGTTGTTAAACATATTCTATGGATTGTATATCCATATTTCAACTTGGAATTCCGTTTTCGGGTTTGTGGGACGAATCGTGTTCTTGGCCGTTTTGGGAAATCCTTGAACCTTCGTCATTTGTTCTTTGAATTCGGCTTTGGGTCGTACTTTGGAATTCATTTTCGTTGTTATTGTTTTCGTTCGTAGTTCATTGTTGTGGATTGTCGTTCGGTGGAGTCGGCGAGTTCGTAGTCGGTTCGTGCCAACCTACTTGGCCGATTCTCCGCGTTGTGGTCATTCGAGGCAAGTACCTTGTCCATACTTTTCTTGTTCCGTGGATATGATGATTGGTGATCGTCTTGGTTTGTTTGTTTGTTTGAAATGAGTTTTCAAAAGATTTGGTTAGCCTCGTTAATGGCACCTTTCAAAAGCCGTGTGTTTTGTGATTGGTGTGGTTCGTGAATAACTATGTGAATTCTATGTATATGCTTGGTGTTCATGTTGCACTTGGTATTGTGTGTGGGCGTATATTATTTCATTTCGGTGCGTTGTGGATTGACGTGGTGTTTTGCTAAGTGTTTGATGCCTCTGGGCGAATTGTTTGAATATCCTTGATGTGATATGTTATTTGTGGGAATGTGTGGATATGGTTGAAGGTCTACGGTGGCACATGGCATGTGATCATGTGGCCAGGATGCAACAAGTGATAGATCCAACCGTGAGAGCCGGAGATAATCTACGGTGGCACATGGCATGTGATCATGTGGCCAGGATGCAACAAGCGATTGATCCAACCGTGAGATGTGTGTGATTTGTTTCGCTAGCCAGCTCGGGAGGGTCCTTCGAGGCCTCGCTTGGGATGTCGGTGGTATCGTCCCTGTCCTTGGAGTTGCGCGTGCGTGATTTTGTGTCTTTGATTTTACGTACGTTGAGGACACGTGATGTTGGGCTCGACCACCTGTAAATTGTTGGTGATTTCCTATTTGCGAAAACAAAACCTTTGGGTTGTGACCTATTGATTTTGGAAAGAGAAGGATTTTATAATCCTAAATTGTTTTCTATTAAAACTCTCGATGGCATTTTAAAGCTGTTTTGTAAATTGTTTCCCTTATTTGCGATCTTTCGGTTTTGGGAATGTTTACCCAAACTCTTGCCTCGGGAAGTACTTTTCTTTACGTTTGGATCTTTGAGGATTCCGATTATTATTGTTCTTGGAACTTGTATTGTATGGCTCGTATTTTTGCACTTGTACTTGCACTAGCAAAACAGTGGAGTTTTGCTAACCCAGTATTCGGGGTGGATGTCTATTTTGCATTCAAGTTTTGGAGCATAGCACGAGAGTCGGCACGAAGGATGATGAAAGATGAGCGATACTAATCACACGAGGATCTGTTGGCGTCGTTACGGTCTAGTTGTATTTTCTTTTCATTGCAGTATCTTTTCCCGTTGTACGGGAGTTTATTGTATTTTGACCCCTGCGTGGGTATGTGTTTGGAATTGAGTTGTATGTATTTGTTGAAAGACCAAATCGGTCTCTTGAGTCATTTTAGCCTTAAAGGCGAGGTTTAGATGTTTGATTTTAGTTATCGGCTGGTAGATCCTCGAGGAGAGGGTCTACGGCGTGTAATATCCTGGCGGATTTGGGGTGTTACATAAATGGTATCGGAGCTTAGGTTGTGGAAACCTGAGTGTCGGGTCGATGGTGTCTATCGAGTTTTTGTCTCGTCGGATTTTATCTGGTAGTCGTGTCGCGACGCGTCGTGCGAGTTTGTTGGTCGTGATTAGTATCGTGGGGCGATCATCATCTTCGTACGACACATGTAATAAGTCTCCCTTCTTTGTGTTGTGCCTCGTGTGACACGAGCTATTTTTATGATTTATTTGCTAAGTGACGGAATCCTCTTATGGATTTTGATTTCTTGATACGTGACTATTTGACTCTCATATTTCTTTCATGTGAGGAGTAGTTCTTTGGATTGTGCATGTTGACTGTATTTCTTTTTCCATTGCGTGAGTTCCTTTGTAATAGCTTTGGTATTCTGATGAATTTTATTTCAAAATCGATTCCTTTAACCGAGTTGTTGGCCTTGACCGTTTGACGGTAGTTGGGTGTTTTCAAATGATTTTGTGAGTTTTGATAAGTACTACCGTCATCGACCTTTTTGGGCATTCTAACCCATTGAATTATTTTTGAAAACCTTGAGTATCTTAGAAAATTGAAATTGAGACGTACTTTTAAAGCGAATTATTTTCTTGCGGTGTTATCAAGGTGTTTTCTAATGCCGCAATACATTTCAAAAATTTTCCGGTTGAGGACCAAAAATATTTTGAGATATTTTCAAATGCGATTGCTTAGACCCAAGGGTCGAATATTTTTGAAAGTTTTTCACTAAAGGAAAGGTGTCCTCATTTTTGTTCAAACGCAAGATGATTTTCAAAGTCTCGATAATGGTGTTTGTACTACTTTTTGTAAAATGATACTCAAGATCAACCGTTGTTTCCAAAGCTGTTTTCAAAAGGTGGTTCTCGTTTTTAAAACCTATCATTCTGTTTGCGGACCGGAAATGCGTGTATGGTTTTCGAACTTTCGTTACGGTGTCAACCCCGAATTGTGATTGAATTGGTGGCGTGAGCGTCGAGTCGGTCGCCACGCATATGTTTTGTTGGCCCTCTGTGAGAGGTGTGAACTGGTGCTTCTTGTTTATCGCCTCGTGGTGATTGCGTATTGTCGCACTAGTGTGGGTTGTTAAAGCACGGATTTTTATGCATTATACACATGGGTGATTGTTTCATGATGTTTGTGATTGTGTGATGGTATCGTTCGGGATGTTGTAATCTTCGAATGATGCCGTTGTTGTTGTGATTTTTGTATGCGTTGATATGTTATCTTTGAGTTGGCATCTCCGGTATGTTGTTTTGCGGTGTTTTGATCCATTGTATCGAGCATTTATATTTTCGGTATGCCGAGCCGAGGCGTTTCAATCGTGATGTGCGGGGCATGCACGTGTAAATTGTCTTTCTCGTCGATGACACATTTCAAGTGTGGACTCGAGGACACGAATCGATTTTGTGAATTGGCTACCGAGACTTTCGGAGTTCGCGCTTGAGACAAGTATCGAATCGGCTTTGAGAGGCCTTCGAAGGATGTTTACGTCGGTTGCTTGTTGTGTCGTCACCTTGATTTTGCCGTTGTGAGTTGCGGGCGACCTTCTTTTATAAGAGGTCGAATGTAGTACCCGTGTTGTTTTTAGACTTCGTATTTTCTCTTTCTCCATCTATCGATTCGCTCGTGTTCGTTGATCTTTATCTGAACTTGTTTTGTATTTCGGGTTCATCATTCGAGCAGTGTGATCTTGTTTTGGGTCAATCTGTTATCGCTGTCACTTTCCGAATTCGGTTCGATTATTGTGAACCTTGTTCGGAAGTAACATCTTTGGTTCTACTAGTTCTTTTATTCGAAGTGGTGGATCTTGAACTTTTACATTTTCGACTCTGTCGACTCGTTTATGTTCGTTGACATTTACGAGCTTGTCTGCTCCTTGCTTTTGTTGATCGAGCGAGTGTGGTATTATTTGAATAACTCGTTTGTCGTCGTGACTTTTCTATTGCTATTCCCTTTCATGTGGATCTTATGTGAATGCATACGTTGTTGTTTTCACCGGATCATATATTGTCTCGAGTCGAGATGTGAACCTTGGAGTTGTTGTTTGAATTTTATTGTTCTTCGTGATTCGAACATGATTGTTCGCTTTTGTTGTCTCGACCGTTGTGGTTCGGTCGTTTGTTTGTTCGTTTTTGTTCTCGTTTCGTGATTATTAAGCATTCAGACTCCTTCGTTATTCCCTTCAGTTCGGGAAATTAGTTTCGTTTTCGATCTTCCATCCCTTAGGCGGTGGGATTCCGTGTTTGTTCAGCGGTTGACTCGCGTTTTGATTGATGTACCGTTGGGTTGGTCAATCATATTGATTTTCATTCGTTGTGTTTTGTGATTGTCGGATAATTGACTTGGCTATATTATCCGTTTGATGACGCTTGTCACTTGTTGGTTTTTATTATATCCCTAACGGCGACGTTGTGTTGGTCGCCGTGGAGCGTGTTTTCACGCCGTATACCCCTTTGCGTTGTTTGTAACATTTCGCCGTTGGGCGTTAGTTACGCATTCTTGTGTATCTCGTTGAGTTTTTCCTGGCGGAATATTTCTTCTTCCTACTTGTTTTAAGTTTCGGGACAAAACTTCTTTTAAGGAGGGTAGAATGTAATATCCGCAATTTTCGATTCCATTAATTTCTTTTTTCGGCGAAATCTGTTTTGACGACTCGCTCATGACGTTTCGTCATTACGAGAATGATTAATTCTACACTTTTTGACATCCGAGTTCGTTTGGTCGTTTTGTTGAGTTCCGTGCTTTTAACGACTTTTCCGCACTCGAGTTCGGTTCTTGCGAATCTCGTTCGAGGCTCTTGTTTGAGTTTCCGTAAGTCCGTTTAACTTTGTTAGACGTGTTGTGAACAGTTTGGTTATTCGATCACGTATCGTGATTTAGGCGTTTTGGGCCATTTTGTAATTTCTTGAAAGTTACGGGTATCCGTATCTGTAATTGTCGTCTCGACCGTTTCTTGGTCGCGTATGATTGAATATGGTATTATGTTTTCATTTCGTCGTTGATGTCGTCAGGAACTTTTAAATCGTGTTCGTTCGTGCGTTTTCGGTAATCGGTCGTCGAGCCACGGCGGTTGCGGGGCGCCGGACGGTTGCGGAGGCCCAGCCGGACGATTGCGCACCGGCCGGACGGTGCGCGAGAACCGGCGTAAGCGCACGCCTTCTGGCCGGAAGAGGCTGCTAACCGGCAGTGTAGCGTCTGTGGCTAGGGTAACTAGCGTCTGTGCTCGGGCACAGGCGATGGGGTTTCGAGGTTGGACTCGGTCGGGATCGGCGAGTAGCGCACGCTACGCTGGCGTAGCGCGCTAGTCGGCGGCGTAGCGCACGCCGGCCGGCTAGCGTCGTTACTGGCCGGCGATTCGATCCAGTGGCTCTTTGGGCCAGTCGGCTTAGCGCGCGAGCTTCGGCCGTAGTAGCGCACGCTAGCGTGAGTCGGGTTAGCGAGTTTGGTCGGCGGGGTTGGTCGGTGATGCCGGGTCGTGTGGGCCACTGGCCGAGGTGCTCGGCCGATCTGGCCGATAGCGCCACGCTAGTCAGGAAGGCTAGCGCCGCTAGTCGGCGATATAAATATGGTGGCGATCACATTTCACTTCGTTTTCATTTCCTTCCTTCTCCGTCCGCGAATGGCGATTCATGGCGGCGAAGCCATGTTGTTTAAGAACAAAACCATGAAGTTCTGGAGTCCATAACATCAATCAATCGTCCGTTATCATCCTTTGATCCAATAATCAAGGTAATCTTCCTTAGAACCCTAATTTCGTGAATTTGGGGATTTTTGCAATTTCGTCCGATTCGTTCGTGTTGTTGATTAATTCATGATGGGTATGATTAATCTTGATAGTATTCTTGTGTTTAACATCATTTAATCCATTGTTCTTCGTCGAATCGAAGTATAATTCTTGATTTCCTTCGAGTTGACTTTTCGGGATTTGTCCCGATCTCATTTTTCATCCGTTTTCGATGGATCGATTATGGTTAAATGATGTTGTTAAACATATTCTATGGATTGTATATCCATATTTCAACTTGGAATTCCGTTTTGGGTTTTGGGAGACGAATCGTGTTCTTGACCGTTTTGGGGAAATCCTTGAACCTTCGTCATTTGTTCTTTGAATTCGGCTTTGGGTCGTACTTTGGAATTCATTTTCGTTGTTATTGTTTTCGTTCGTAGTTCATTGTTGTGGATTGTCGTTCGGTGGAGTCGGCGAGTTCGTAGTCGGTTCGTGCCAACCTACTTGGCCGATTCTCGCGTTGTGGTCATTCGAGGCAAGTACCTTGTCCATACTTTTCTTGTTCCGTGGATATGATGATTGGTGATCGTCTTGGTTTGTTTGTTTGTTTGAAATGAGTTTTCAAAAGATTTGGTTAGCCTCGTTAAAGGCCCCTTTCAAAACCGTGTGTGTTTTGTGATTGGTGTGGTTCGTGAATAACTATGTGAATTCTATGTATATGCTTGGTGTTCATGTTGCACTTGGTATTGTGTGTGGGCGTATATTATTTCATTTCGGTGCGTTGTGGATTGACGTGGTGTTTTGCTAAGTGTTTGATGCCTCTGGGCGAATTGTTTGAATATCCTTGATGTGATATGTTATTTGTGGGAATGTGTGGATATGGTTGAAGGTCTACGGTGGCACATGGCATGTGATCATGTGGCCAGGATGCAACAAGTGATTGATCCAACCGTGAGAGCCGGAGATAATCTACGGTGGCACATGGCATGTGATCATGTGGCGGGATGCACAAGCGATTGATCCAACCGTGAGATGTGTGTGATTTGTTTCGCTAGCCGGCTCGGGAGGGTCCTTCGAGGCCTCGAGTGGGATGTCGGTGGTATCGTCCGGTCTAGGCGATGCGCGTGCGTGATTATGTTTCGTTGATTTTACGTCCGTTGAGGACACGTGATGTTGGGCTCGACCACCAAATTGTTGGTGATTTCTATTTGCGAAAACAAAACCTTTGGCTGTGACCTATTGATTTTTGGAAAGAGAAGGATTTTATAATCCTAAATTGTTTTCTATTAAAACTCTCGATGGCATTTTAAACTGTTTTGTAAATTGTTTCCCTTATTTGCGATCTTTCGGTTTTGGGAATGTTTACCCAAACTCTTGCCTCGGGAAGTACTTTTCTTTACGTTTGGATCTTTGAGGATTCCTGATTATTATTGTTCTTGGAACTTGTATTGTATGGCTCGTATTTTTGCACTTGTACTTGCACTAGCAAAACAGTGGAGTTTTGCTAACCCAGTATTCGGGGTGGATGTCTATTTTTGCATTCGGGTTTTGGAGCATAGCACGAGTCGGCACGAAGGATGATGAAAGATGAGCGATACTAATCACACGAGGATCTGTTGACGTCGTTTTGGTCTAGTTGTATTTTCTTTTCCGCGATATCTTTTCCCCGTTGTACGGGAGTTTATTGTATTTTGACCCCTGCGTGGGTATGTGTTTGGAATTGAGTTGTATGTATTTGTTGAAAGACCAAATCGGTCTACTGAGTCATTTTAGCCTTAAAGGCGAGGTTTAGATGTTTGATTTTAGTTATCAGCCTGGTAGATCCTCGAGGAGAGGGTCTACGGCGTGTAATATCCCTGAGCGGATTTGGGGGTGTTACAGACGAGGGGATGGATTGCTTCAAGATTAACGCATCCACTTTTCGTACTAAATAATCTATAGTAGATTTTATTTCAACATCTTGTTTAACCTCGTAAATTCCACCTTTTTTTGAGGTCGTATGCATCGATTAGGCTCTAGAGTCGAGTGAATTCCATTGTTGTGAATTAATTGACATATTTTCTAGTGCATTCCAAGCTTCGTCTCCAATAAGGTGAAGAAATTTTCCACCATGCATTGATTGGATTAATTGGCGATTGTTTGGAGTTAAACCGTCATAAAAATATTTTACCAAATGCCATATTTCAAAACCATGATGGGGACACTTAAGGATTAAATCATTAAATCTTTCCCAACACTCATAAAATTCTTCATTTTCTTTTTGGAAAAATTCTGATATTTCTCTTCTAAGACTATCAGTTTTGGACATTGGAACAAATTTTGCGAGAAATTTATTCACTAGTTGGTCCCAACTAGTAATTGTTCTTGCTTGAAGAGAATTTAGCCAGAATTTTGCTTTATCTTTGAGAGGAAATGGAAATAGTCTAAGTTTGACAGATTCATCAGAGAAATTTTGGAATCGGAAAGTAGAACAAATATCGAGAAATTCCTTGACATGCATATAAGGATCTTCTCTTTCCAAACCGTGAAAAGATGGAAGAAGTTGAATTATTGATGGTTTAAGTTCGAAATGAGTTGCATTAGTCGTAGGCAACACTATGCAAGAAGGAGAATTAGCACTCACTGAAGAAAAATATTCTATTAAAGTTTTCTCTTTTGCAACTTGATTATTTTGATTTTCGATTTCGTCCATTTTTTGTATCGGTTTCGTTTGTTGAACTTCAATTTTAGTTAAGGACAATCTTCTTCTCGTTAATCGACCTTTATTATTTCGTTGCCAAACTTGCATTCATCGATATTACAATTTTTTTAACTTTGCATACAAACCAAATTATGATAGTCGATCGAACTTCCAGATCGTTGGAGCGTCTGGCAGTCGCACTTAAAATCCAACTTTCTTCGGCATGTACAACAGAGGCCTTTTTGCCAAAATTCAATCGATTTTTAAAATCAGTTTGTACAAGATTGATATTTAGCTTTTCTCTATTCAAATCGAACAAAGTAGTGAGTGAAAAATATCAATCCCTTGTTGAATCTTTTAAAGGATTTTATTGTTTTAATTTTTTTTGAGTTTTTATATTTTTATTATTATTAATAATAATGATAATTATTATAATTATTACTAAAATTATAGGATGTAATAGATTGCAAAGGAATAAATTTACTAATTGATCTACGGAAGCAATATCTATTGATAAACTAAATTGTACGACGAGAAATATTGCAACTAAACTAAATGTCTAAGAATACTGTAAATAGAAAATAACAACTAAAAACACAATCTAAATTTACCACTAGAAGATTCTATTAAAACTAAAGACAAGATATAAAAATTAAAAAAAATTCTGATTTTTTTTTTATATTTTATATTTAGTTTTTATATTTTTATATTTATTATAATTTTATTATATTTTTATACTAATAATATTGAGATAATATATATATATATATATATATATATATATATCCAGATATATTATTTATTTATTTTTACAAAAAAAATTCAGATTTTATTTAGAAAAAAATAAATAAATAAAAATTACAAACTTTTATTTTATTTATGCAAACAATAAAAATATTTTTTTTATTACAAATTTTCGTTTCTGTTTTTTTTTAATTTTCAGGTTTTTAATTTTTTTTTAGTATTTTCCCTTTTTTATTAAAATATTGTAATTTATTTTTTAAAAAAGAAAAATTCTGTTTTATTAAAAAAATCAAAGTTCAGAATATTTTTATTATATATATTCCAGATTATTTAAATTATTAATTCTTAATCTGGTTTTTTTGTTGTAGATCTTTTATGAAAAGTAAATTTTTAATAAAACCAAATGAGGTTTTACTTTTAAAAATAAAATAAAATAATGCAGATTTTTATTTATTACGGAAAATAATATTCCAGATTATTTAAATTTATTTTTATTATTTTTTATTTTTTCGAATTTAAATTAAAATTTTTGATTTTTTTAATATTAATATTTTAAAATTACAAAAATATTACCTTAAAGTCTAAAACTTTTTTTTTATTTTCCAGATCTTTTTTTTTAAAATAAAAATAAATAAGTTTTTCGATTTTTTTAAACTTTTTCAGATTTTTTTATATTTTTATATATTTGGACTTTTTTATTTTTTTTATTATTTTATTATTAATTTTAAAAAACTGAACAGTAGCTTTTATTATTATTACTTATATTTTTATATTTATTATTATAAGTTTTTATTATTTTTCAGAATTTTTTTATGAACGTAAAAAGAAAATAAATTCTACTACTATTTATACTAATACAATTTAAAACGGATATTAAAAAGACAGATAATAATAAAGAAAAGCAGTAAAATAAAAGCAGTACAATTTTATGGTTTGGTATTAAAAAATTGATTCTCACAAATAAATAACTAGTAGAAGAATTTAACTAACTTGGTGACGACAGTCTTCTTGCGCCTTCGTTTGCCTATAAACAGCGCGCCAAAAACTTGTTGGTGGTTGATTCTTTAGTCTAATACTCGCAAGCGCACGATTCGTTCGATGTAAATATGCGGTGCAAGGTCGATTCCACAGGGAGGTCTATGATAGTGAAGTAAAATATTCCTATCGTTTTAAAACCAAATTAAATTAAATTCTAACCTAGTCCCAAATAATTTGATTTTTAAATGGTTATAATAATTGCATTAAATAACAGTAATTTTTAAGTAGATTTTAGATAAATTGATTTTAAATAATTTACTAGGGTTTAGAGTCCACCAATGTCTATTTATTATTTATTTTATATTTTAATTCCAAGAAATTCAGGGAATAGATTCTGAAATCAATCTCACTATTTCCCTATAGATTTGACAATAAGTACAAAATTATATTTCAAATATAGATTTTCCTTCGCTTAAAAAATGTAATTTCTAAGCATTATATGTATCCAATTTAATGGAAAACAAATAATCAAAGAAATTAACTAATATCAATAATCACAAAGCAAGGGAGAATTTATAACTATAAAAAATACGTGATATAGTTGATGAAATAATATTCCCCTATTGAAGCGAAAATCATAATCGTTAAAAGCATTTATTTGGAATTATTATATAAATATTAATAATAATATAGACATGGTTTCATCATAACCCCAGTAAAAGAAAATTACTCACTCATAATAACAACACAAATAAATAAATATTCCATAATATTATTACTCAAATATAATTTTATTACACAATATTTTTATTTCTCTCCCTTACAATAATATCTCTATTTTTTCTCCTATTTTTTTCTCCTCTCAAACACTACACATTCATCCCCTATTTATACTACTACAAAATTAATAAAATAATAATTTTTAACATTTTAAAATCTCACCCCCTAATCATACACGGCTGCTATGAGGAGGTGATGTCATGGATGACATCGGCAGAGTTGAAATTTCGGTCCAATCAGGTATTGACACGCCAGACAATATAGTGCCTATTTAATTGTCCTTCGAACGGTCATAACTTCTTCATACGAACTCGGATTCGAATGAATTTTTTTTAAAACGATCATCTCGACGAGATGAATAAAGTGAGACCAGTCGTGACTATATTTGAATTTTGTATGAAAATCGCCCTTGAACCAATTGATCTGTCTTGTACCGGTTGGTTAACCTGCAGATATAATTTAATTCCAATTAATTATCCAAAAATGACATAAAATTACAGAAAATTCTAACAAAATGAAATAATATAAATATATGGTAAAACGAATAAATTATCACACAACACACAATTATATATATAAAATACTAATAAAAATATTACTCAAAATATACTAAACACGGACCCCATGATTGGTGACCATACCCTCGGGAGGTTGGTCGGCGCGCTCGTTCTGGGCAGGCACATATAGTGAGACATCGGAGGGGACATGGAACTCCACCCTCCAATGACTCAAGTCCTTCTTAGTCGCCGAACTCTTGATCTGACTGAGGGTCCACGGGGAGCGGTCCGCGGCCCGAAATGACGTCCGCTTTACGGGTTCATAGGGGTGGGTGACCGAGTATGCGCGAAAATCAAACCGAGGACGTGGTCCGGCCAGCCTCTCCATAAGCTCCAGAAAGGCCCGGCCGAACACACTGTTCTGCTCCCAGTACAGTCTCATTGCCTCATCCTCGTCAACCGGCGAGCGCCTCTGCTTCGCCGCCGCCGACCTCGCCGCATCAGCCTCGTTGAAAAGCTCTTCAACCTCCGTGGGTTCAATCCCAGTGCAAATGGCCTCGACGGTCGTCTCTACATGAAAATCCATGGAGGTTTCATCCCTGGCAGTCGAAGTCACGGCGGAGGAAGTGTAATACCCGTAATTTCGATTTCTGGTAATTTCTTTTTTTCGGCGGAAGTCCGTTTTGACAACTCGCACATGACCGATTCGTCATTCTGAGAATGATTAATTCTACACTTTTTGACATCCGAGTTCGTTTCGATGCCGTTTTGTTGAGTTCCGTGCTTTTTAGCGACTTTTCCGCACTTGAGTTTGATTCTTGCGAATCTCGTTCGAAACTGCTGTTTCGAGTTTCTCGTAAGTCCGTTTAACTTGCTTAGACGAGTTGTGAACTTCGGTTTGGTTATTCGATCACGTATCGTGATTTTCGGGCGTTTTGGGCCATTTTGTAATTTACCCAAAGTCGTGGGTATCCGCATTCGTAATTGTTGTCTTGACCCTTTTCATGGTCGCATGTGAGTTTGGTTAGAGCTCAAGCTCTTAGTATGATCTTATTCTAGAGCTTTCCGTGCGTATCTTAAACTTGGTGTTCCGATCGGAGGAATTTGTTGTTGTAATCAGCTTTGAAAGCAATGTTGCTCTCCTTCTGAGTTGTTAGCGCACGCTATACTTATTGGTTAGCGCGCACTATGGTGCGGTTGTTAGCGCACGCTACATGTGTGGTATCCCACACTAACGAGTGGTGCAGAATCAGTCCAGAGGCTACTGGATTGGGTTCAGTCGTTGATCAGCGCACGCTATGTAGTATCATAGTGCGCGCTAGAGTGCATTAGTAGCCCACGCTAGGATGAGGATAGCGCGCGCTACTCGGTAGTCCAGGGCAGTCCAAGGGATACTGGACTGGGTCTGAAGGTCCCGTTAGCGCACGCTAATAATTATGGTTAGCGCACGCTAACAGTGTGCCCCGATAGCGCACGCTAATCCTGAAGATTAGCGCACGCTAAGCTGTCCAGTGTATATAAACTGGACAGCAATCGTAGAACGTCATTTCCACTTCATTTATTATCCTCTCCGCGGGTTTGAGACGAAGGCGACTGGGGTCCGAACTTCTTGCCGATTTTGTTCCATCCAAAGGTGTTTTGGAGGCCTTTAGGTGATCCTAACATCATCTAATCCATTGTTCTTCGTCGAATCAAGGTATTTTTCTTGAATCCCTAGAGTTGACTTTTTAGGGGATTATTCTTGATTTCGTTTTCCTTTCGGTTTTGATAGACCGATTGTTGTTTAATGATGTTGTTAAACATATTCTATGGATTGTATATCCATATTTCGACACGGAATTCCATTTTCGTGTTTTGGTCGGTCGATTTGCGTTCTTGGCCGTTTGGGGGAAACCCTTGAACTTTCGTCGTTTGTTCTTTGAATTCAGCGACCTTGGGTCGTACTTTGGAATTTATTTTCATTGTTGTTATTGTTGTCCGTAGCTTATTGTCCCGGGTTAGCGTTCGGTAGAGTCGGCGGGTTCGTGGTCGGTTCGTGCCAACCTACTTCGGTTGATTCTTCACGTTTGTAATTACTCAAGGCAAGTACCTTGTCCATACAATTCTTGTTTTATGGATATGATAATTAGTGATCGTCTCCTTGTGTTTATTTGATCGTTTGAATTTCACTTTCAAAGATTCGGTTTAGCCTTGTGAAAGTCTTGCTTTCAAAACGCGTGTGTCTTGTGAATGGTGTGGTTTGAGAATGACTATGTGAACTCTATGGATATGTTTGGTGTTGATGTTGCACTTCGTATTGCGTGTGGGCGTATATTATTTCATTTCGGTGCGTTGTGGTTTGACGTGGTGTTTTGCAAAGTGTTTGATACCTCTTGGCGAATTGTTTGAATATCCTTGATGTGATATGTTATTTGTGTGAATGTGTGGATATGGTTGAAGGTCTACGGTGACACATGGCACGTGATCATGTGGTCAGGATGCAACAAGTGATTGATCCAACCGTGAGAGCCTGAGATAATCTACGGTGGCACATGGCATGCGATCATGTGGCCAGGATGCAACAAGCGATTGATCCAACCGTGAGATGTGTGTGATTTGTTTAGCTAGCCAGCTCGGGAGGGTCCTTCGAGGCCTCGGGCGGGATCAATGGTATTACCCTGTTCCCAAGGCGATGCATGTGTGTGATTTGTTTCGCTAGCCAGCTCGGGAGGGTCCTTTGAGGCCTCGAGTGGGATTTGTGGCTTCGTCCCGGTCCTAGGCGATGCGCGTGCGTGATTACGTTATGTTGATTTTTATGTCCGTCGAGGACACGTGATGTTGGGCTCTGGCCCTGTGAATTGTTGTCGGTTTTCTATTTGCGAAAACAAAACCTTTCGGGCGGTGACCCCTTTCGCCTTTTGGATTTTTAAAAGCGGGATTTGATAATCCTAAATTATTTTCCATTAAAACTCTCGATGGCATTTTAAACCGTTTTATAAATTGTTTTCCCTTGATTTGTGATCTTTTGGTTTTGAAATGTTTTACCCAAACTCATGCCTCGGGAAGTACTTTTCGTTACTTTTGGATTTTTTGAGGATTCCTGGTTATTGTTATTCGTGGAATATGAATTGTATGGCTCGTATTTGCACTTTGTTCTTGCACTAGCAAAATAGTGGAGTTTTGCTAACCCCCGAGTATTCGGGGGGTGGATATCTATTTTTGCATTCAGGTTTTGGAGCATAGAACAGGATCGGCACGAAGGATGATGAAAGATGAACGATATTAATCACACGAGGATCCGTTGATGTCGTATTGGTCTACTTGTATTTTCTTTTCCGCTGCAGTATCTTTTCCCCGTTGTACGGGAGTTTATTGTATTTTGACCCCTGCGTGGGTATGTGTTTGGAATTGAGTTGTATGTTATTATTGAAAGACCAAATCGGTCTACCGAGTCATTTTAGCTTTAAAGGCATTGTTGAGATGTCTTATGTTGTTACCAGCCTGGTAGATCCTGAGGAAAGGTTCTACGGCGTGTAATATCCCTGAGCGGATTGGGGGTGTTACAGGAAGTGCTACCCGCCTCGTACACGGTGGATCCTCCTCCAGACATGTTCAAAGAGAAAGGGGGGAGAAAAGTTTTTGTTTTTACCTAGAGACTGAGTTCGAACGTCGATCGGCGCACAAAGCTTCAAGGAATTTCGGCTATGTCTTCTTCTAAGGCAAGAGCGCATAAATATCTAACCCCAGTAGCCCTAGCCCCTTTTATAGGCAAGGGCAGGGACTTCTGGGCAAATAAACAGAATCTTGAGGGCTGAAGTGCAACCGTCGGATATGCCGCATTTAATGCAGCCCTCGAAATCCGTGTACGCGTCATTTCGAGGGCACGCCAGACGACAAGTCTGACAAAACTATCGGACTCCCCCAACGGGAGCGCGACATGTGCCCCAGTGACTTCCTCGATGATTGTGTAGATATGTACAATTAGAGACTCCCCCGGGATGTGTACACCGGTGTTACAAGTCATACATGTAGTACGACTTTTTGGATGGTCTCTAGCAGAGGAGTCATGATTCGACTGATCTCGCAATTGGTTGAGTGTTTTATCACTTGATTTTAACCTTCTTCAGGTAGAGGAGATGCGGGCACCCGAGGGGTTGGCCCAGTTGCTCAGGCGAAGAGGTTCGTATTGAGGACTATTCCTGGAGATGTTGTCTTCGGATCCGGATGGATAGTTCATATCCCGAGTTGTATACCCTTAGTTTTTAGGACGAAACTCTTTTTAAGGAGGGAGAATGTAATATCGGGGTTAATTTTTTCGTTTTTACTGTAGAATTGTACGTATTCATTTGGAATTATATGAGTGTTGTTGTATTAGACGGATACAACGTAAATTGATTTGGGAAATTTCAGAGTCGAAATATTTATGTTGTCGTCGGTATTGTTTTATCGACTGGATGTTACTTGGTGGGTTTTGATTTTGGCTAAGTATACTAGCCATAGCGTATGCTATATGTATAGCTAACATACGCTATGGATGGAGGGTTATGTACGTTAAACCATGTTGTTATGTACGTAACACAGAGTGTCAGATCGCATCCGACTTTCGGCATGTGGGGCCGAGCACAGATGGACCATTTTTGTTTGATTGGGACAGCTAGGTCAAATCCCATTACGTATGCAATGCATGGCTTCTAACATATGTTATGTCGAGGTTGTTACGTACGTCGATTTGGACAACATAAGTAAGGATGTTTCATTTTTGAGGCAGTAGCTTCTGGCAGGGCATAGCGTAACGTACGTAAGGTTGTATAATGTATGTTAATCTTGGAGGATAGAGGACGTAATGGAGAGTCCAGATTATAAAGGCATGTTTTGTATTTCATTCTACATGTTCCAATTCTGATATTTCTCTCTAGAAATCATCCATCTGCATTCCTTGGTGAATTCCAGCCCCTTCTACCTTGCTTTGGATCTTCATAACTTGGATTGGAGCTTGGGAGCCTGAAAATTGAGGTGGTTTCTTGAAGGTTTTTAGGTTGTTCGTCAAAGAGTGTGTTGGTTAATCTTGTGTTAATCTCGAGATTATGATGATGTTGTTGATGATTACTTCGTGTATTGATGGATTGTTGGAGGATAACAACATTCTTGATAGGTTTAATTATATATGTTTAGGACATGATGATTATGACGTGAGGATGAGTGTATTCTTGATATTTTAAGAATACTTGGAGATTTTAATCAGGTCAAGGAAGAGTTATGTTAAGATTGTTAGATGATTAACATAGCTTTGAGATGATTATTGATGTTGGTTGTTTTCTTGGGAGACTTTAACCATTTTCGTGTAGGATTATGATGAGTTATGAGATAATTATTATAATCTTGAAATGGTTAAGTTAATCTTGATGATTAATATGAAATTCATGATGAATTGATGATTGATGGTTGTGCAGACATCATGTTTGTGGTGTGATGATGATCTTGGGGTGATTATGATGATATATGATGATATCAACATAATAGGATGATTAATGTGATGTTGTTCTTGATAATCCTTGTTGAATTGTTTTTCACAAGTGTTAAGAACATTATGATCATGTTAATTGATCATTAGGGTGAATGGAGGATGTTAGAACTCATAGTGGAGGACTATGATATTCTTATATGTGGTTCGATCGATTCGTGATTGAATCGAAGTTATCTATTATGTTGTTTTCAACATCGATATTATGTTACTGAATGATTTCATTCAAGATTGTTCGAGTGCTTGTGATTGTTGATGGACGCAGTTCATCATTAGTGGGAGGATTTCATTGCCTTCGGTTTGAGGCAAGTTTTATACTTGTACTGGTCAATGAGATTAATGTTATCATGTATGTGTATGAATGTGTTGTATCATTCTGAGATGTAGTCTCTTCATGATTTGTTGATATCAGAGAATTGTTCGATACAATACCCTTCGGCAATTATGCCACATATTATTGTTTTTTCATCAATGGCCAGTTTAAGGCATTGAGACTCTTATTGTTATTGTTGTTGTCGATAGCCGGTTCGTGGTACCGATGTATCGATTGTTATTATTGATATTGATGTTCAATTAAGACATCTATATGAGTATTTCTATTGGTATTGGTGTTTTGCTATTAATGT
Organism: Orobanche coerulescens; assembly: GCA_033398695.1. Classification (NCBI taxonomy): domain Eukaryota; kingdom Viridiplantae; phylum Streptophyta; class Magnoliopsida; order Lamiales; family Orobanchaceae; genus Orobanche; species Orobanche coerulescens. The sequence continues at coordinate 72,339,799 of CM065801.1, forward strand.
TGTATTAGCCGATTGAAGACATTGACGTATTCGATAATAAACTCCGTCGTCGGTAACCGATTAAAGGTATTGAGGCATCCGTTGGGTCGTTGTTATCGATTGGTCGTTCCAAGGCAATCGAGGTAATGAATTGGGACTGTCGAGGATAGTTCCCATCCGTTGTGTCATTGTTATTGATTGGTCATTCCAATGCAATCGAGGTATTGAATTAAGACTGTCGGGGATGTTTACCATCCGTGGTATTATTGTTATCGATTGACCGTTCTAAGGCAATCTAGGTACTTGAATTGGGACCATCGAGGACTGTACCCATCCATGAGTTATTGTTGTCGTGTTGGCCGACTCAAGGCAGCACACTATCATTCTTGTGAATTCGATAATTTTGCGATCGATGCCGTTTGTGAGTATTTGTGTTTTGGAGGCCAGTCTCAGCTAGTGCTCGATGAGTAAGCTTGGGGTTTGAACCTTCATGGTTGGTTTCCCAACACCTACAGTTCAGTAGGTCACGGTCATTGGATGTCCTCATTCTCATTGTGATACAGCTTTGGATGTGTGGCTTCATCCACCTCATTGTGATACAGCTTCGGCTGTGTGGCTTCATCCACTTCATTGTGATACAGCTTCGGCTGTGTGGCTTCGTTCACCTCATTGTGATATAGCTTCAGACTGTTTGGCTTCGGCTATCTCATTATTATATTGCAGCTTCGGCTGAGGGGCTTTTAGGCTATTGTGATGATTTGCAGCTTTGGCTGAGGGGCTTTCAGGCCATTGTGATGTTTTGCATCTTCAGATGGGGGTTTTTAGGCCATGTGCGATGTATTGGTGTTTCTGTTGGAGCCTTCGAGCATTGTTGTTTGTATCTATTTCAGCTTTGGATTGGTTTACCTTCGGGTAATTCGTTGTATGTGTTCTATATTGATTATTCGACGTTGGGCACTTGTATTCTGATTTGTTGAGTAGGTATTGATTGTATGCCGTGCGTATAGTATTTCACGAATGCTCGATTTTTACCATTGTTTGTGAGCATCTCGTATCATTGTTGTACCATTTGTTTTACCTTTGGATGCATATCATGTTGTACATGTATTTGATACTCATTATCTGGATGACTGACCCCGTGGTGGCGGAACATGTTTTCATATTTTAGGTACTTGCAAGGAAGGAGTTAAGACACAGAGGTATGATGATGGCGACGATGGTGACGAGTGATACTAGTCCCGAGTTGTTCGCGGTTCATATTATTCGGTCAGTTATTGGAGTATTCTCCAGCTTGACAGTTGTTATTATTTTGTGTTATCCGATCAAGGCTCGTGGATGTTGTTGTATTTTTATTTTGGCCATGTAGGCCCATCCTTGTCATTGAAATTCCATATCGGAATATTGTGTCGAAGATCATAGTAGGGACTGTGATTCCCCTTTTGATCAGTTTGATGTATTTTAGTTATGTTCACCTTGTGGATTTCCTGGTGTGGGGTCTATGGCACTGTAATAACCCAATGGGATTTTGGGGGTGTTACAATAATGTACCTTAGGAGCATCGCAACTCGTGGACGTGGATGCCCAGCTAATCGAGGTGCAGATCATCTCGGTGATCAAAATGCCAATCTTGGTGCTGGAGCTGGTGGTGGTGGTGGTAACGAAGGTCAAGATAACCACAATAATAATGTGCCAGCTCCTACCCAGGCACAAGTTGTGCAACAGTTCCGACGTTTCACACCACCATCATTCAACGGTCAAGAAGGACCAGCATTTGTCGAATAATGGTTGATGCCGCTCGAATGTACACTTGAGTTCATTGGGTGCACCGATGCACAAAGGATTCTTTGTGCCTAGTATCAAATGGTGGAGGATGTTGGACGCCGGTGGATGAGCTCTTGGCATTTTAGGCCGGCAGCTGAGCGTGGTAAATTAACTTGGGATCAGTTCAAGGAAATAGTGATGGAACAGTACTAGCCACAACATTACCGAGAGAAGATGGAGAGAGAATTTTGGAACCTCAAGCAAGGGGGAATGACGGTTGAAGAATATGAGAGAAAATTTAACTAAATCAGCTTCTTTGTGTAGCACATGGTGGACACTGACCGCAAGCGAGTCCTCAAGTTTCATAGTGGGTTGTGTCCGAATATTCGCTATATTGTGGCTGGTCATGGAGTGTTGCCCTATACTGATATCGTATTCAGATCTCAAGAGGTTGAATCTAGTCAAAACTTGAGTCCTTAACCAGCTGTTAAGTCATCTTCTGGGAAGAGAGGTTGGAATGGTAATCAATCTAAGTCGGCGGGTTCCAATAAGCAAAAGAAGTCAGATGATGAAGCTGGACCGGGTGCGCCGATCACTAGGCCTGCATGCCCAAAGTGTGGTAAGAATCATGGTGGGGAGTATTTGTATGGAAAGGGTGTCTATCATAACTGCGGGAAGCCAGGACACTCAAGCCAAATTGTCGATAATTTAAGGGCAAAGGACAAGCATCGGGTGGTCAAGATCGAATCTACTCAATGAATCAGGCTGATAATAGTCCCAGCACAGTATCAGGTATGCTTATGATCTCTAGTGTGCCTGCTTTCGCTTTATTTGACCCTAGTGCCACACACTCCTTTATGTCTGCAAAATTTTATTATGCCATTGGTCATAGAAGCGTTAAAATTGTTGAGTTTCTAGAGGATAGCTTACTGTCAGAAAATACAATCCTCACTAATAGAATGATTGACGAGAATATTGAGATAGGAGGAAGAGAATTTGACACTAGCCTGTATTTGATTAACTCAATGGATTTTTACGTGATCATTGGTATGGACTGGCTCAATAGATATGATGCCAGTATGAGGTTCCATGATAAGAAGGTGACATTGAGGTGTTCCTAAAGCGAGCCGATCACCTTTTATGGTACTAAGAGTATGGTAGTACCAAGAGTAATCACATCCATGAATGCACTGAGAAGTCTAAGGAAGGAGAAATGTCAGGGTTACTTGGTGAGTTTGGTCGACACTCGTACTAATGAGGTGTCCCATACAGACATACCTATATTACGGGAGTTTTTGGATGTGTTTTTAGAAGATATACCGGGAGTCCCACCCGACCGGCAAGTGGAGTTTATTATCGATTTGGTCCCCAGGGTGGCCCCAACATCCAAAGCGCCATATATAATGGCTCCGAAGGAACTTCAAGAAGTGAAAGTCCAAATTCAAGAGATGATGAAGCTCGAATTTGTTCGCCCTAGTGTGTCACCATGGGATGCACCAGTGCTGTTTGTAAGGAAAAAATATGGGTCACTTCGGATGTATATTGATTACAGGGAGCTGAATCGACTCATGGTGAAGAACAAGTACTCATTACCGAGAATCGAGGATCTATTCGATCAGTTTAGGGGAGCCGGAACCTTTTCTAAGATTGATTTGAGATTGGGGTATCATTAACTAAAGATTAGGGAGTGTGACATTCCCAAGACGGATTTCAGGACCCATTATGGACATTTTGAATTTGTAGTGATGCCATTTGGTCTGAGTAATGCATCTGCAGTCTTTATGGATTTAATGAACATGGTGTTCCAACCTTACTTGTATAAGTTCGTGGTCATCTTCATAAATGACATCTTGATGTATTCTAAGGACAAAGAACAATACCAAGAGCATTTGAAGGTTACATTGGAGACACTTTGCAAGGAGAAGTTGTATGCCAAGTTCAAGAAATGTGAGTTTTGGTTCAACAAAGTTGGATTCATTCGACATGTGGTGACTTCTAAAGGAATTGATGTAGATCCCGATAAGGTTGTAGCAGTGAGTAGTCAGGGGGTACCCAAGAATGGGAGCGAAGTTCGCAACTTTCTGAGCTTAGCTGGCTATTATAGAAGATTTATCGAAGGATTTTCAAAATTCACCACTCCTATGACCTAGTTAACAAGGATAGGTGTGAGGTTTGAATGGAGTGAGAGGTGTAAGGAAAGTTTCCGAGAGTTGAAAAAGAGATTAACCTCGGCACCAGTATTAAGGATTCCTGATCTGACGGAAGACTTTGTTATTTATTGTGATGCCTCAAAGATGGGGTTAGGTTGTGTTCTGATGCAATATGGTAAAGTAGTAGGCTATGCATAGAGACAGCTTAAACCACATGAGCTGAACTATCTGACGCATGATATGGAGTTGGATGTTGTAGTACATGCATTGAAGATTTGGCGTCATTATCTCTACGGAGGAAAGTGTGAGATACACACGGACCATAAAAGTCTAAAGTATATTTTCACACAGAAGGATCTTAACATGATAGATGGTTAGAATTGGTGAAGGACTATGATTGTACTATTCACTACCATCCGGGTAAGGCTAATGTGGTAGACGAAGCCTTAAGCCGAAAGACTAGAGGCGAGTTAGCTTGCTTGACTGATCAGGAGAGTTTGATAAAGGAATTATCCTAGTTGAGGATTGAGGTAGTTGAGTCTTCAAAGAGTTCGAAAGCAATCCTATCATCTTTGGTCTTGCAACCAAACTTGAGGTATAAGATTAAGGAGGCTCAACCATGCGATAAGTTCTTGTGCAAGATGAAAGATCGAGCACAATATAGAGGTATTGAGAAATTTGTCATTGCCGCAGACGACGTTTTGACTTAAGATGGGAGGTCATATGTTCCTAAGGGTCAATTCCTTAGGAAGCAAATCCTTGAAGAAACTCATAATGCACCATACTCCGCTCACATGGGAGGTACAAAGATGTACCACGACCTGAAGAAGTTTTTTTGGTGGAGAAGAATGAAAAGGGACATTGGTGTATTCGGGAAGAGATGTATGACATGTCAGCAGGTGAAGGCAGGACACCAAAGACCAGGAGGTTTACTTCAACCGTTGGAAATTCCATAATAGAAATGGGAGCCTATCAAATTGGATTTCGTGGTTGGTCTGCCACGAACCGTGAAGAAGAACGATGCTATCTGGATAATAGTAGATCTTTTGATGAAGTCATCTCACTTTCTACCTGTGAGGATGACTTATAGTATAGAAAAGTATGCAAAGATTTATATTCGGGAGATTGTGAGGTTACATGGCGTTCCAGTGTCGATCATCTCGGATAGAGATCCACGATCTACGTTGAAATTTTGGAAAAATCTGCAAAGTGCATTAGGCAATAAGTTGAATTTCAGTACTGCATATCATCAGCAAACGATGGTCAATCGGAATGGACTATCAAAACACTTGAAGATTTGTTGAGGGCGTGTGTTCTTGATACTGGTGGGAATTAGGAAAATATTTTGCCGTTAGTAGAGTTTGCTTATAATAATAGTTATCAAGCGACTATACAAATGGCCCCATATGAGGCTCCGTACAAAAGGAAATGTCTATCGCCCTTTTATTGGAGTGAGGTTGGAGAAGGAATGATTTTGGGTCCAGAATTGGTCGGACAAACTGTAGATAAGATAGCCAAAATCAGAAGTAGAATTAAGACTGCCGAAGATCGATAAAAATGTTATGCTGATAAACGAAAGAAAGATATTCAATTTGAGATTGGAGAAAAGGTGTTCTTTAAGGTAGCTCTGATGAAAGGATTGATACGATTCGGTAAAAAGGGAAAGCTACAGCCTCGTTATATTGGACCATTAGAGATTTTGGGTCATGTTGGTGATCTTGCCTATAGTTTGGCATTGCTGTTGGAGTTATCAAGAGTGCACAATGTCTTTCACGTCTCCATGCTGAGAAAATACATACATGATCCTGGTCACGTATGAAATTTCGAAGAGTTGCATGTAGCCAAGAACCTGACTTATGAGGAGGTAGCTACAGCTGTTTTGGAGCGTAAGGTACATAGATTACGAAACAAAGAGGTTAGACTGGTGAAAGTCCGATGGAGCCGTCATGGTCCGAACGAAGCGACTTGTGAACGTGAAGAAGAGATCCGTTCTAAGTATCCGACGTTCGCCATTGAAGGTACATGATTTAATTTCGCGGACGAAAATTCATTTAAGAGGGGTAGGTGACGCCCCAATTTTCGCACATGCATTTATTTTATATTTTATAGAAAGCGCATGAAAATTTTAAATGTTCAACAATTTATTTACGAATTTTATTTCATTTATTAAATAATGTCAAATTTCTTTATTTGCATATCATGTGAAAATATTTTAGTTCACACTCCAGGCTCAAGTCTAAGCTCTCGTATTCTTATAGTCCAATAATATCTATTTTTAAAAATAGTCCAAAATTATTTAATGGCCCAATTAATAATAATTTATATATATTTTATCTAAGTCCAATTTAATGATTTGGACCAAGTCCTTTTTCCTAGCCCAATTAAAATTTCACCCTAAACCTAATTTGCATATACAATATAAATACTCTATTTTATACTCCTCACAATACACATTACAATTCTTTTTTTTCTCCTCGTTGAGAATCGGCTGTCTAAAACCATCTCCTGCAAATATTCAAGACTTCGTCTCCTACGAGTCTTCTTCTCTTCCAACAAGAAGGTAATCAAATTTCTTGTCATCTGTTTAGACGTCATCCTTATATGTTTTTAACTACTGGATAATCTTTTCTATATGTTAGCCCTTTAAATACAAAATCAAAACCCATCACCATTAGTTTTGCAGATTCAAAAAAGAAAGAATCAATACAAACCAAAACAACCCAATATATATATATATATATATATATATATATATATATATATGAGGGCTTTATTTTCAGAATTCTCTTAAGTGCGAGAATTGCGAGAACTCCTCTAAATCAATGAGATTTATTTAAATATTAAAAAAATATTATTAATTCAAAAGGGTATTATAGTAAAACAAAATTTTTATATTATTTTTGATAACCCCTACTGATGATAACCCCTACTATGATAACTCCTACTATATATATAACCCCTACTATATAGTAGGGGTTATGATCAGTAGTGGTTGTATGCATTGACGTGATATACATTATGTATTATTAGGAGTACAAATGGTGGTTCTCACAGTTCTCGTACTTAATAGGGTTTTGAAAATAAAGTTAATATATATATATATATCAGGTGACCACAAACAAAACTCAGATCGAGTCTACAAATGCAAACCTTCAAACTCGCCGAAGCGCAATTCGCAGCCCCTTTATCATTGCTAACCCATCGCCGATCACTTCCTTCTCTTCCATGCCGTGAGAGCCCTTTGATTGTATGGGCGGGTGCATCGGTGATAATGTTTTTTAGTGTTGTTGGTGTTGTGTGTGCTTGCCGATGTGGGTGTGTGTGGGGTTTAATTTCTGATCGGTTAGAGAGAGAGAGAGAAATATGTTGATGAGAGAGAGAGAGAGGATATATTGAAATGGGTCTCTACCGACATCTCATGGAAAAAAATGGATTTATTTTTATATTTCTAGTTTTAGTTAAACTCGATTTCAGCTCCTTCCAGTTAACTTCCAATGTTCTAAAATCACTCATTTTTTTACCATATTCAGATTTAATTATTTACTTAGACTGTATATTAGATTGTAATAATATGATATATTGTTATTTAATCAGTTGGATAAATCTTTTTAAGATATAAATCCAGCCCAATGGATTAAATTAATAATCTTGAAGCTTTAAATAATAAATTAAATAATTTAAATTATATTAGACACAAGATTATTATTAAATTTTATTTATTATTTTTGGAGACGAGGACTTGGAGCCTAGGACTTAAACTGCATTCGCATCTCAAACTTTCAAGGATCATCATCGTATTTCGAGGTGTGGACTTTACACTTGTTTTATTTAATGAATGGTGTTACTTGTATATATGTTTGTTTCTTGCCAAATATTTGTATGCACAAGGTTTGCATATTATTTACGTTGTAGCCTCCAATGAGTAGTAGGCATAATATGCTCAAAGTTTGCATGTTAATTAAGTTGTAGCCTGCAACGAGTAGTAGGTAGTATGCATAAAGTTCGCATATTAATGGCCCTCGGGCAACCACCAGGTTCAGGCATGTCATATCTACTTGACAATATGTATGTATTTAAATTTAATAAACGTTCTCTCCTCACTGAGCGAGTTGAAAACTCACCCCATTATTTAAACCTTTCAGGTTGAGGAGTCTGACGTGGCGGGCAAAGGCGTGGCGTGATAATAATATTTATCTGCTTTTTCACTTATTTTTTTTCATTTAAAATTTTAACTTTGGCTTCAAATGGTTGGATATTAGTGATATTTTGAAATGATGGGGATTTATTATATAGTTACTTGAGAAATGATCGACTTTATTTCAATTTTTACTGCGATTATTCAATTATTTTTCTTAAAGATATTTAATCTCCCTTGAAAATATTTTAAAATGATATTGAAAAGTGGTCGCTGCACAACGGCTATATTTATAACGGATCTATTTCCCAAGGCTATAAATAGCCCAAGCAGGAGGATATTTCTCACTTACTGATTGATCAAGAATCCGAAGCATTAATTATCTAAAAGCAATCATTTATTCAAGCATACACTTAAGTGAACAAATACTAAGTCTCAATAGAGAATAGACACTACAACGAAGACTTACAAAGCTTACAACTGTTGTTCGAACTCGTGTGATTCATAACATTTATGTTGAGACCATTAGCTCTGTGTGGACTAAGTTGATCTATTTCGAGAGATTATAAATAGTCCAAGCAAGAGGACTACTCACTTACTGATTGATCAAGAATCTGAAGCATTAATTATCTTAGAGCAATCGATTTCTTCAAACATACACTTGCATGAAGAAATATTAAGTCCTCAATAAAGAACAGCACACTACAGCGAAGACTTACAAAGCTTACAACTGTTGTTCTAACTCGTGTGATTCAAAACCTTTCAGTTGAGATCATTTGCACTGTGTGGACTAAATTGAGCTATTCCGACATGTGTGGGAAGAAAAGAGTTCGAAGATGAAGCTTCAATATGTGTGAGAAAAAGCAAGTCAACAAAGCTATAGCCAATCGGTGTGGACGGCTCAAGCTACAATCAGTTGTATCAATCTGTAAAAATGATACAGTGAAAGGTTTAGTTAAAATCATACAGTTGTATACACCTTGATATTGATAACCTATTTACTCATGTGTGGAGAATATGTGGACATAAAGGGATTTACCTCGAACCACATTAAACTTGCGTGTTATCATTTCTTGTACTTACTATTTTCTTACTATCTCTAACTTATAGTATACTTACTATAAAAACCCTGTAAGCACCAATCTACAGGAGATTGTCTAGTTTCTATACTTACAACAGCTCAGCCTAAAACTTCCGCTACGCATAACAAACTTCGAAAAAGAGCACATCTTATTCAACCACCTCTTCTTAGCTGTAAGTTAAGCATACAGTGACCAACACAAAACACTTCAAATTCAAACATTCATCAGCCGCCAATGTGAAATATCCACATCTCACCAACCGGCCAACGACTACATTTATAACGGACCTATTAAGGTTATAAATGGCGCAATCCATAAGCCTTGCTCATTTTACTGATTTACTGAAGTATTGAATGAAAAACTGATCACCTTGCATATATGAGCAATCAATTTCTTCAAGCCTACAGCACATATTCTTATTGAAAAAATATTCAGTCCTCAACTGTGAACAACACACTATTGTAATATCCGCAATTTCGGATTTCCGATAATTTTTCGTTTTTCGGCGGAGGTCCGTTTCGACGACTCGCTCATGACCGTTTCGTCATTCCGAGAATGATTAATTCTACACTTTTTGACATCCGAGCTCGTTTCGGTGTCGTTTTGTTGAGTTCCATGCTTTTTGGCGACTTTTCCACACTTGAGTTCGATTCTTGCAAATCTCGTTCGAAACTGCTGTTTCGAGTTTCCCGTAAGTCCGTTTAACTTTGTTAGACGTGTTGTGAACTTCGGTTTGGGTATTCGATCACGTATCGTGTATTTCGGACGTTTTGGGCCATTTTCGTAATTTCCCAAAGTTTGGGGTAATTACTTTCCGTTGTCGAATTTCGAGCCTTCGGGTGGTCGGAATCGTGTGTTCTCTTAGTGATCGAGTTCGTCTTTGCGAGTACTTCGTAACCGTATCTTCGATTCGTATTCAGGTTCGGGTTTCGGGGTCGTTCGGGCCGTCGTTCGGGCCCAGGCCGGCGAGTTACTGGCCGGTAGTGTTCGGCGATTACGTCGTAAGGCGATTCGTATGTAAGGCCACGGCGATTCACGTGCGTAACGGGCGGCGATTTTAGGGCGATGACACGGTTACGTCGTAAGCCTTGGCGATTCGTCGTAACGGCCGGCGATCGGCTATTTAAGGCGAGCAGACGTTTTCTTCAGCCATTTTCACTCGGTTTTCCTTCTCTTCCGCGGCTGGAGGTGTTGGAATCATGGAAGGATGTTGTTAGACAATCAATCCATGAAGTCTTGGAGTTCATATCATCAATCATCCATCCTATAACATCCTCCGATCTACCGATCGAATTGATTTCCTAGAAATCTAGTTTTGGGGAATTTGGGTGTTTTGGTTGTTTTCATCCGTTTTAATTCGATTTAACTTAGGATTATGATGGATTGATGATTATTTAGATGTTTTATATCTTTTCCCTTGTTATTCTATGGTTGGATCGTATCGATTCGTTGTTTTGGTCGAGTTCTTGACCGACGCCTTGAAGGTGTCCGGTAGAATGTCATAGAGGGGATTTCGGGCGTTCTACGATTATCCTTCCTCGTATGATTGTTGAGTTATGGATTATATGTTGTTAGGGTCGAGTTTCTTGCGAAGAAACCGTGTTGAACCCTTCCGTTCGTTGTCATCTTCCTTTTCGTTAGCATCGGGCGTTCCGAAGCTTTCCGGTTGAGCCGTGTTCGTCGGAATACTTGCGTGCCGATTTTGAGGCAAGTACCTTGTCCATATAATTCTTGTTTTATGGATACGATAATTAGTGATCGTCTAATTGTGGTTGTTTGGTCATTTGAATTGAACTTTCAAAAGATTCGGTTTAGCCTTGTTAAAGGCTTGCTTTCAAAACGCGTGTGTTTTGTGAATGGTGTGGTTTGAGAATGACTATGTGAACTCTATGGATATGTTTGGTGTTGATGTTGCACTTGGTATTGCGTGTGGACGTATATTATTTTATTTCGGTGCATTGTGGTTTGACGTGGTGTTTTGCTAAGTGTTTGATGCCTCTGGGTGAATTGTTTGAATATATGTGTTGTATTTGTTAGGAATATGCCCTCGAATGCCACTCAGGGGATGAGAGAGTAAGGGCATTGTACTTGTAATTATGGAATAATTAATAAAAAGGCAATACGATTCATTCACTGTTTATTGTATTTCAATTGCATTCTTGACTTGGTAAATATTGAAGTGAAGTCCATGTAAATAAATCGAACATTCCATTCTCGTTATGGGATAAGAGAAAATGCATTGGAACTGTTTAAAATTTATTTACGCAAATTGTTCGCAAGTCAATAAACTTAAAATGGGCATTAAGTTTTAATACGACTTGTATAACTGATGCTAGGACGTGTGCACGTCTTGATAGCATAGTTATAAGTATATTGGTGGGGCCAGTATACTCGAACACGACTCATACTCGATTCAGTCACACGGTATTCACTCTCGGAGAGTCGATGACGAATCGAAAGGTTGTGATAGTATACGTGGACCTTTGACTTGAGGGTTCAGTAGAAGATGTGCCTGTGACGTTTAGTTTGTCATTAGAGTAGTTAGACTCATTTGCCTATTTACTAAGTCGACCTCGAAGTGCGGACTATAAGGGCAGGTAGCAGTCTTTACTGTACGCCAAGAAAGGATTCTATCTCCTGTTAGTGAGCAGGCGAATGTCCTATACGGTTAATGGCAAATAAGATCATAAGTCTTTGGCCAAAGCATTCTGATATAGTCGTATTAGATACACTATTAATCAGTCGGTCTTGATTTGCATTAACACATGTATAGAGTTTAGTCAACAGTAGGGTTTGACTTTACCGTGACCCGAAGACTTGACCGGGACATCTGATGAAGGGTCTATACGTATATAGTATTCACGACAAAATGGTTCTGGAATGATCCCTTCATTCGTTCTCAGTCGGGGTTTACAGTGCGGCGCTAAATTTGGCTAAGTGTTGCCGCACTCATTGGTTCCTCAATGCCATTTGAGACGGACCTCTGAGTCGCGCATCGGGAGCGTTGACGGATAAATGTGAATTTATTATCTCTCTATTAATATTAGATATTGGATATCTAATTATGATTTATTGGATAAATCAAATAACGGTCTTATGAATTAAAATTAAGTTACCGGGTAATTAATTTAATTCATAAATTATTTTTCTTAGAGAAATATATTTGTATTTGATATAATTAATTAATTAAATTAATTAATTAATATAAATACATTTATAATTAAACGGAGTATATTTAACGGAGTTGTTTGTGAACGTTCGATGCAGCGGCCAGTGGCTCGGCTCGTTTCTAGGAAGCTTAGTATAGGCCCCCACCTCACATGGCCATTCCTTTTTGCATGTTAGGTTGTTGTAGTCTTGTAAATAATGGTTGAGATTCCTCACATTATTTTTTCAATGTTGATGAGTTGTTATGTTATTATATAACAACACTTATAATGATATGAAATGAGACTTCAATCATCTTAATGCATAGAAGCTCCTGGCCGAGAGTTTTGAGGAGGGAGAGAGAGTTTTATTGTTTTCTTGTTTTTTCTTTCACTTTGAGTTGAAAAAAAAAAATTCAAGAAAAAGTGAGATGTAAATTCCTATAGTAATTCCTAGCCGTGTTCTTATAGAACGGATTACTATCGAATTTTTCCGGGCAACTTCCGACGCTTGTGAAGTAGAGGCTTCGTATTTTCGGTGCTTGGAACGAAGGAATTTCGTGTTCGTGACGGGGTTTATGATCATCATCCATTTTATGAAGATTTATTTCAAAGGCTTCAAGGGTATGATCCTTTATCTTCGTATTTTTTTTCTTTCGTATATACGTTACTTGATCGATCCTGTTTGGGATTCGTATTTATTTCCACTGCGTATTTCGTTTTGTTTTCGGAATCCCAACAGTGGTATCGGAGCGAGGTCAATGATACCGTATATACGATTATTTGTGCATTTTGAATGCTTATGGTTGATGTTTTTGATTTAGAATCAAGTTTGGTATAATCGTATATTTTTAAAATTATTCGTTGTAGCATCACGTTTTGAAGCAATGAAAAAGCGAAGAAGCGAAGTGCTTGGCGGTGGTCTGCGGCCTTGCACTGGTACTGCCACTGCCAGCGTGCTCGGCCATGACTTCGGCAGTGAGAGTGCTCGGCAGGCGAGTGATCGGCAGTGCCAAGAGGACTCGGCAGGAACCCCTCGGGTTTTGGCCGATTTTGAATCGGGCCGTGGTGAGCCTAAACCGGATTGTCAGGGACTCGTTTAAGTTTATATTTTGTTGTAATTATTTCCCAAAATTTAAATTGGATTTTAATTTGACTAAATTAATATTTGAAATATTTTTTTTAGTTAAGGGAAATAAATTAAACGAAAATATTATTTTGGCCGGATTACTTCGAATGAATTTAAATGACGATTATTAGTATTAATTGGATTAATACCATTAAAATTGAAAAGATTAATTTTATATTGATTGGATTAATATATTAATTGATTATTTAATTTTAATGCCACTTTATATTAATTGGATTAATATAGTAGAAATTGAATAGATTAATTTATAGATTAATTGGATTAATTTATATTAAAATTAATTGTTTAATTTCGTTGCCATTACATGTTGTGTGGAATCCTTATGTGATGGTGATATAGCCCGTGGACTTAGTTTTTTATTTGTTCGATTCAATTGGGTTGTAAAGGCTGTTTTAAGCCTATTTATATTTACTAGAAAAATTTGTATAGGATGCAATTTTTCAATGATGTAATTATTATTTTGGGTATGACGAAGACCGAAGACAACCGACTGAGAAGACGAAGATTCGAAGACTGTGTTTTTTTTTATTTATTGGGTCATTCGCAGCGATGCCTTAGGAATTAGGTCCATGAGCTATATGTTGGTAGTAACTAGGTTCTTGTTTTACATTTTCATTTTGAATGATTGACAAACCAACAAACGCGCGTATAAATGAATTAATGTGCAAAGTGTAACATTAATCGCGAAATTCTCCCTACTACAAACAAACTAAGTTATAAAGGTTACGAGGTTTCCTACCCTCCGTCAAACTTATGGAAAATTGAAATCGAAACCAGAATATTATTCTTCCGAGTATGTCGGGGTAATATTTTTGGGGAAAGATGATAAATTCCTAGAGTGCATTAGATGCCTTTGGTTGTGACAAATCAAACCCCTATAAACAGTATGGGTTGCCGGGTAAGATTCAATTGTCAGACTAATAGGAGTTGACGGTTTAAACTTAGATAGTTCAGCGAGCCATAGAAACCGAATGGGTTGAGGGCAAGTGAACTAGGGGTAAAAGAAGATCGAATCATCCATTAGATGGGTTGGTATTAGACACCACTTTATAAAGAATAATAGAATAGAAACCGTATGGGTTGCCCTCTATTAAACTTTGTAAAGAAATTGATCACCACTAAGAAGTCGATCTAACCATGACTTCCGGATTATAACATGGGAGTGTATAGTTCCGATAAAATTAGTGGGAGCCGAGACAAGAATAATACAAGCCCTTAAATTCTATACTCGGTCATAATTAAACAAGTCACTAATTGAATCTTGTCTAAATCTTTGCAAAAACGAAACTGAATCTCTCTAAAAATGGCTAAAAACCCACTTGCAAAACTACTTGAAAAGAATCTCCTAACTGGACCCAATTTTGTTGACTGGTTGCGGAATCTGATGATAGTACTCAGTATGGAGTCTCTGGGATACGTCTTGGAGGCGGACATTCCACCGACTCCAATCCGAACTAGGGGTAATCAGGAAGATATTGACGTCCATGTAAAAAGGGTCAAGGATGACGTGCTAGTCCGTGGCTTTATGATGGGCTCAATAAATGAGCTGCAGAGAGCGCACGAGAAAATGACTTCTGCTAAGCAGATTCTCGCACACTTGACCGAGCTTTATGGAGAGCACAGTAGGACTGCTAGATATGAGATATCGAAGCAGTTGTTCAGTGCTAGGATGAAAGAAGGGGCGAAAGTGGGAGACCACGTCCTCAAGATGATCTCTATGATTGAGAGGCTCGAGGTGCTCAACTTTAATATGGATTTATCCCTTCAAATTGATCTCATCCTTCAATCTCGCCCTGAATCTTTCACGCAGTTTGTAATGAATTTCAACTGTAATAAAATTTCATGCACATTAGCTGGGCTAATGAATAAACTGGTGACATCGCAGTCTAACATGAAGAATAAACCGAAAGAGGCTGCTCTTGTGATTTCTTCTGGGCCTCGGAGGTCCAAGAACAAGAAGAAAAAGACCTACGAGCAGTACAAACCCAAGAAAGGGGTACAGAAAGGAAAGGGCAAGGCCCAAAAGGTTCAAAAGGTAGGCGGTCCAAAACCTACGGACAAATGCCTTGAATGCGGTGAGCTGGGCCACTGGCGAAGGACTTGTCCTAAGATTAATGGCGCATCAGGTAGGGAACTTTTTGTTTTTGAAACAAATTGTTCCGCTACTGTATATTCTGCTTCATGGATTCTGGATTCAGGTGCCACTTCTCACAATTGTACGATGAATCAGGATCTGGAACAAAGTAGAAAACTTGAAGCTGGGGAAATAATGATCACTGTCGGAAGCGGACAAAGTGTCGAGGCAACCGATATTGGATCAATCCTACTGGGTTTAGAATCTGGTTTTATTTTGACAGTAGATGAAGTACTTGTTTTGCCCAAGGGGCATAAAAACATTGTATCCATTCTAGTCTTGGACCGGAAAGGATTTTGTTTCTTCATTGGAAATGGTAGTTGTAAAATTTATTTTCGAAATAAATTGGTTGGCACAGCTACATTGTTGAATGATTATATCATCTGAACATGCAAAATAAAACAGCAGTGAAAACTATAACTAGGAAACATGGTAGGCAAGATACTAATCAAGCTTTTAAATGGCACCTTAGACTTGGTCATGTTGGTCAGACCAAGGTTCAGAAAATGGAGAAAGATGGACTTTTAAGTCCATTAGGTGTAGAACCCTATCCAGCTTGTGAATCTTGCCTTAGAGGCAAAATGACTAATTCCCCCTTCACAGGGACTTTTGAAAGGGCTGCCGATAAACTTGGATTGGTACATACCGACGTTTGTGGTGCTCTAGAAGTGGCCCGAGACGGATATCAATATTTCATAATGTTCACAGATGATCATACTAGGTATGGGATTATGTACTTAATGAAACATAAATCCGAAGCCTTTAATAAATTCAAAGAATTTAAGGCCCTAGTTGAAAAACAGACTGAATGTCATATCAAAGCACTTCGGTCGGACCGAGGTGGCGAATATATGAGCACAAAGTTTGATGAGTTCCTTAATGAACATGAAATAGTTTCACAATTGACGCCGCCAGGAACCCCACAGTTAAATGGTGTTTCAGAAAGGAGAAATCGAAATTTGTTGGACATGGTTCGCTCTATGTTAAATTACACTGATTTACCTATTTACCTATGGGGGTATGCCTTACTAACCGCTGCCTGTATCCTCAATAGATGTCCTTCCAAATCCATTCCTATCACTCCACATGAGATGTGGAATGGTAAGAAACCAAGCCTGAATCACATAAGGATTTGGGGATATCAGCCTATGTCAAGAAGGCTAAGGTGGACAAACTATAAGCAAGGTCCATCAAAGGACGTTTCATTGGATACCCAGAGAACTCGATGGGTTATCTATTCTACATGCCAGAAGACCATAGGGTCGTTGTGGCATTACAAGTGCACTTCCTTGAGGATGAATTCATTCAGGAAGGTTGCTCGGGTAGAAATATCTCTTTGGAAGAGCATAATGAAGGTCCTAAGGAGACATCTGATCAGGGATAAGGAACCGAACCTATTATAACACAACCTCCACTTGAAGGTCGATAAGGTGTGTAAGGCAACGAGCCATTTATAGGTGAAGCAAGCTTCTCGGAGTTGGAACCTTTGATTTGTGAAGCGATCAAGGACTTTGACTTCGTGCGAAATGAGGAGGAACCGTGTGTTTACAAAAAGGTCAGTGGGAGCAACATTGCGTTCTTAGTACTATATGTAGATGATATTCTACTTATAGGAAATAACATAGCAATGCTCAGCACTGTGAAAGCTTGGCTTTCTAAAACGTTCTCTATGAAAGACTTGGGAGAAGCTTCCTATATTATAGGGATCCGTCTTTACAGAGATAGACCGCGAAGAATGATAGGACTTTCCCAAGCCCTCTATATAGATAAAATCCTGAGAAGATTCAAGATAGATGAATCTAAAAGAGGGTTCCTTCCCATGCGACATGGAATTCATCTCACCACGAAAATGTGTCCTCAAAGTGAGGAATACAAGAGAGATGAGTAAGGTACCCTATGACTCGACAGTGGGTAGCCTCATGTACGCTATATTGTGAACGAGACCGGACTTAGCCTATACTGTGAGTATGGTAAGCTGATTTCAAGCAAACCCGGGTAGGGAACACTGGACTGCCGTAAAGAACATTTTTAAGTACTTAAGAAGAACTAGAGATTTGGTTCTTACTTACGGTGGTGGAGAACTGAGGGTGATTGGATTCACCGATTATGATTTTCAAGGAGACAATGACGACTCTAAGTCGACATCTGGGTATTTGTTTACTCTCAATAGAGGAGCAGTATCTTGGAGAAGCTCCAAGGAAGCGCTCTTGGAGATTCCACACACTTGGCAGAGTATCTAGCTACCTCAGAGGCTAGCAAAGAAACATTTTTGATGCAGAAGTTTATGCAAGAACTTTAAGTGGTGCCTAATGCGGAGCTGCCTATATCACTATTCTGTGATAATGATGGAGCTATCGTCCAAGCCAAGGAGCCTAGGGCTTACCACAACACCAAGCATATAGAGAGAAAATACCACATCGTTTGAGAGATGGTGAAAAAATAGGATATGTTTCATTGCAAAGAGTAGACTCAGAAGACAATGTCTCTGACCCACTGACTAAGCCATTATCTCACGCCGTCTTAGAAAGACATCTGAAGAACATGGGTATTGGATACCATGATGTGTGGCATTGAGTGCAAGTGGGAGATTGTTAGGAATATGCCCTCGAATGCCACTCAGGGAATGAGAGAGTAAGGGCATTGTACTTGTAATTATGGAATAATTAATAAAAAGGCAATACGATTCATTCACTGTTTATTGTATTTCAATTGCATTCTTGACTTGGTAAATATTGAAGTGAAGTCCATGTAAATAAATCGAACATTCCATTCTCGTTATGGGATAAGAGAAAATGCACTGGAACTGTTTAAAATTTATTTACGCAAATTGTTCGCAAGTCAATAAACTTAAAATGGGCATTAAGTTTTAATACGACTTGTATAACTGATGCTAGGATGTGTGCACGTCTTGATAGCATAGTTATAAGTATATTGGTGGGGCCAGTATACTCGAACACGACTCATACTCGATTCAGTCACATGGTATTCACTCTCGGAGAGTCGATGACGAATCGAAAGGTTGTGATAGTATACGTGGACCTTTGACTTGAGGGTTCAGTAGAAGATGTGCCTGTGACGTTTAGTTTGTCATTAGAGTAGTTAGACTCATTTGCCTATTTACTAAGTCGACCTCGAAGTGCGGACTATAAGGCGAGTAGCGTCTTTCTTTACGCAAGAAAGGATTCTATCTCTGTTAGTGAGCAGCGAATGTCTATACGGTTAATGGCAAATAAGATCATAAGTCTTTGGCAAAGCATTACGATATAGTCGTATTAGATACACTATTAATCAGTGGTCTTGATTTGCATTAACACATGTATAGAGTTTAGTCAACAATAGGGTTTGACTTTCACGTGACGAAGACTTGACCGGGACATCGATGACGGGTCTATACGTATATAGTATTCACGACAAAATGGTTACGGAATGATCCCTTCATTCGTTCTCGATCGGGGTTTCTGATGCGGCCCTAAGTGGCTAAGTGTTGCCCGCACTCATTGGTTCCTCCCAATGCCGGCTGAGACGGACCTACGGAGTCGCGCATCAGGAGCGTTGACGGATAAATGTGAATTTATTATCTCTCTATTAATATTAGATATTGGATATCTAATTATGATTTATTGGATAAATCAAATAACGGTCTTATGAATTAAAATTAAGTTACCGGGTAATTAATTTAATTCATAAATTATTTTTCTTAGAGAAATATATTTGTATTTGATATAATTAATTAATTAGATTAATTAATTAATATAAATACATTTATAATTAAACGGAGTATATTTAACGGAGTTGTTTGACGAACGTCCGGTACGCGAGCCGAGTGGCTCGGCTCGTTTTCTAGGAAGCTTCCGTATAGGCCCCCCCCACCTCACATGGCCATTCCTTTTTGCATGTTAGGTTGTTGTAGTCTTGTAAATAATGGTTGAGATTCCTCACATTATTTTTTCAATGTTGATGAGTTGTTATGTTATTATATAACAACACTTATAATGACATGAAAAGAGACTTCAATCATCTTAATGCATAGAAGCTCCTGGCCGAGAGTTTTGAGGAGGGAGAGAGAGTTTTATTGTTTTCTTGTTTTTTCTTTCACTTTGAGTTGAAAAAAAAAATTCAAGAAAAAGTGAGATGTAAATTCCTATAGTAATTCCTAGCCGTGTTCTTATAGAACGGATTACTATCGAATTTTTCCGGGCAACTTCCGACGCATGTGAAGTAGAGGCTTCGTATTTTCGGTGCTTGGAACGAAGGGATTTCGTGTTCGTGACGGGGTTTATGATCATCATCCATTTTATGAAGATTTATTTCAAAGGCTTCAAGGGTATGATCCTTTATCTTCGTATTTTTTTTCTTTCGTATATACGTTACTTGATCGATCCTGTTTGGGATTCGTATTTATTTCCGCTGCGTATTTCGTTTTGTTTTTGGAATCCCAACAGTATTGTGCTGTGTGTGAATGTATGGATGTGGGCGGGGCCTACGGTGGCACATGGCATGCGATCATGTGGCCAGGATGCAACAAGCGATTGGTCCAACCGTGAGAGCCTAATAAAAACTACGGTGGCACATGGCATGCGATCATGTGTCCAGGATGCAACAAGTGATTGATCCAACCGTGAGCGCCAAAGATAATCTACGGTGGCACATGGCATGCGATCATGTTGCCAGGATGCAACAAGCGATTAATCCAACCATGAGATATGTGTGATTTATTTCGCTAGCCAGCTCGGGAGGGTCCTTCGAGGCCTCGGGTGGGATGTCTGTGGTGGCGTCCCGGTCCTAGGCGATGCGCGTGCGTGATTATGTTTCGTTGATTTTGTCCGTTGAGGACACGTGATGTTGGGCTCTGACCCTGTAAATTGTTGGTGGTTTCCTATTTGCGAAAACAAAACCTTTGGGCTGTGGCCCTGTTGATTTTGGAAAGACAAGGATTTGATAATCCAAAGTTGTTTTCTATTAAAACTCCCGAGAGTATTTTAAACCATTTTTCAAACCGTTCTCGTTATTGGTGATCTTTCGGATTTGGAAAGTTTTACTCAAACTCTTGCCTCGGGAAGTATTCGTTTCGTTGTATTTGAATCTTTGAGGATTCCTGGTTATTATTGTTCTTGGAACTTGTATTGTATGGCTCGTATTTTTGCACTTGTACTTGCACTAGCAAAACAGTGGAGTTTTGCTAACCCCCGAGTATTCGGGGGGTGGATGTCTATTTTTGCATTCAGGTTTTGGAGCATAGCACAAGGTCGGCACGAAGGATGATGAAAGATGAACGATACTAATCACACGAGGATCCGTTTGAGGTCATTGGTTTAGTTATAGTTTATTTTCCGCTGCAGTATTCTTTCCCGTTGTACGGGAGTGTGTTGTATTTCGACCCCTGCGTGGGCATGTAATGAGTTTGAGTTGTATGTATTTATTGAAAGACCAAATCGGTCTACTGAGTCATTTTAGCCTTAAAGGCATTGTCGAGCTATTCGTTTGTTGTTACCAGCCTGGTAGATCCTTGAGGAAAGGTTCTACGGCGTGTAATATCCCTGAGCGGATTGGGGGTGTTACAACTATAGCAAGGAACTAAAGTGCCTATAGTCGGGTGGGATGAAGAGACTTCATAATGAAGCTTTAACCTGTGTGAGAAGAAGTTAGTTCAAAGAAGCTTACAGTCAGGTTTATCAATTAGTGTGAAAGATACAGTGATGGGTTTAGTGAAAATCATATAATTGTGTACGTCTTCATTTTAATAAGCATTTATTCCTATGTAGATAATCCAATTGACGTAGAGGACATGTCCTCGAACCACATCAAACCCTGTGTTTTCACTTGTTGTACTTACTACTTACCTATTGTATGTGATTGTATTACACTTACTCTAAAAGAGCTTGTAAGCATCAAGCTAACAGGAGAACACTTATATTGTAGTCACAACTACTTGCATTAGTCTTCCGCTACATATTTAAACTTTGAAAAAAAGTACACTTGTTCAACCCTCATTCTAGGCTATCATTTAAGTATACCTTGACCTACAATGCACGCTGGATGGAGTTCATTAAGACAGTTCCATGCGTCATCAAATACAATCAAAGTTAGGAGAATGTGGCGGCTGATGCACTTTATCAAAGGTATGCTTTCATCTCTATGCTTGATGCCAAATTTCTTGGTTTTAAGTGTGTTAAGGGATTGTATGTGGGAGATGAGGATTTTTCATAGATTTACCGAGCATGTGTGATAATGTGGGGTTCTTTAGGTATGATTATTTGTTCAGGAAGAATAAGCTTTGTGTGCTGTTGTTACCCAAAATATTATCCGGAGATGATATTGCTGGAATGGTCGAGTAACAAACAAATGCGAGAACACTTCCATGGGAAAGTAAATAACACAAGATTTGCCGGACTTGTTAGTCTCGGGCTTGAATGCTCTCGCGAGATGTTATTAATATGAATACTTTGGAGTACAAATATTAATGTTAGAATCTATTACAATGAGTGTAAAGATTCTAGTTATCTTAGCTATTGAGCGTGAAGATTGCCGGAAGAACCATATATGAAGCTCTGTGAGTTCTCGCTTTTTGATGTACTGTGTTCCTGGATGAATTTCACAGCTTGTATGTGTTAATGAATTCTTGTGTCAGGTAATTTTACCGTCCTTAGGCCACTGTTGGAGGCCTTCTATTTATAGGAGAAGAAGTTGCTAGGTCATTCCCGGCGATCGCGGGCGACCGCCGTTTTCTATATTAGAATAAGGTGGGCGACCGCCCCATCACGTGGGACTGTTTCCTTAAAGTTCAAGGCTGCTGCTGGCAGCCAGATGTGCGAGCCAATAAGAAGTCCGCACGCGTCCTGAGTCGCTGTCTGGGGAGGGCTTACTTTGTACCTTTCGGCGGGCTTGTCGGTAGGTGTGAAGGTGGTGACAGTCTGGGGTCAAAAGGCCTTATTGCGGATCTGCACATGGGTCTTCGTCCGAGATTCGGTCTTCGAAGATTCTGACGGGTGTCGGATTCATACGTGGTATGGGACGATCGTCTACAGTCGGACATTATAGACGATCGCCAGATGCCGATAGACGATCGCCTCAGACGTTGACGCTAGGCGCTTGCCCAGCATCTGTCTTCTTTGGGTGGCTCTTGACCATTGCGCCGATCTCCATCGAGGCGTATAGATCGCCGTACAACAATTGCCCCCCAGCTCACTCCGATGTTGAAAACATGGGGTGAGGTGGCACTATTGGCGATCGCCCATTTTAGACGATTGACTCATCTGTTTATGACAAGGACGATCGTCTCCCGGATGATCTGATTTCGAATCCGGACGATCTCCTTATGCGCTGGAAATAGCGGGAAGTGGATGCGGGTTCTTGAAACATTGCAGGGACACAGGTCGCGCTCCCGTTCGGGGGAGTTCGACGATTTTGTCAGACCTGTCGCCTGGCGTGCCCTAGAAACGACGCGTACGCGGGTTTCGAGGGATGCATTTAATGTGTCCCCATCCCGACGGTTGCACTTCAGCCCTTGGGATTCCACCTATTTGCATAGAGGTCCCTGCTCTCGCCTATAAAAGGGCTAGGGCCACTTCAGTTCAACTCTTTATGCACCCTTGCCCTTAGACGAAGACTTTGCCGAATTTATTTGAAGATTCTTGTGCCGGCCGACTTTCTTTCTAGGTAAGAACAGAAATTCTCTCTCCCCCTTTACTCTTCGAAACATGTCCGGAGGAGGATCTAAAGCGTCTGAGGCTGGTAGCTCTTCCGCCGCCGTAACTTCGCCTGCCCGGGAAGAAACTTCCGCGGTTCTTCACATGGAGACAGTCGTCGAGGCCATCCGTGCGGGAATCACACCCGCGGAGGTTGAAGAGCTCTTCAACGAGGCCAACGTGGCGAGATCGGCGGCGGTGGCGGGGCAGAGGGGCTCGCCGGTGGATGAGGATGAGCGGTGAGGCTGTACTGGGAGCAGAACATCGTGTTCGGCCTGGCCTTTTTGGAGTTCGCCGGTCTTATGGAGGGGATTTCCGGACCACATCCCCAGTTTGACTTTGGAGCATACTCTGTCGCCCACCCCTATGAGCTTATGAAACGGATGGCGTTTCGGGCCGCAGACCTCTCCTATGGACCCTTGGTTAGATCCGGAGTTCAGTGACCAGGAAAGACTTGAGTCGTTGGAGGGCGAAATTCCATATCCCTTCTGATGTCTCTTTGTATGTGCCATCGGAGAACGAACGTGCCGACCAACCTCCCGAGGGTTTGGTCGCCGTCAACGAAATGATCCTGGAGGCCGGTTTGAGGTTCCCATTGCTGTTCGCCGTGTCATATTTGTTGATCACCTGGAATGTGGCGCCGCTCCAGTGGACGCCGAATGCCTGGATGCAGATTATTAGCACCCTGACACTTTTTGGTGGTCATCAGTTGTTTCGTCTACCTTCTGCGCTGGAAATGAACTATCTCTTTAAGCTGACTGCGCAGAAGGGATCGGTCGGCGGCTATCAAATTCAGGGTCGCATGGGTAGGGTGGTCCTTGGGGTGCCGAACAAGGTTCGGGGTGACCTGGAAAAATGGTGCTGGGTCGGCGGAGCGTGGAGGTCGGCATCGAGCGATAAGCCGTAGGAAGAGTTGGATATCCCCACCAGTTTTCGGGAGAGGAATCCGAGTAAGGGTTTTAACTATCCCTTTGTTCGGATACATCTTAGACTGATCTAATTTGGTTTCCTTTTTGCAGGCTTCCTTGTTCCAGCCATCGGCGATCTCCCTTTTGATTTCTTGATTGTCTGGGAGCGAATTCGCGGTCTTTCGGACTCCTATCTCGACGTTCGCAAAGTTAACAATGAACCTCATTGGTTGGGAGCTCGATTGTTTCGCTTCCCTCGCCACATGAAGGTTCCAGGTATAAATTTTTACTTCCTCTTTTATGCTTGACGATCGTCTAATTGAGATAGATGTCTAACTTGGCTGAATTTCTTCTTTGACAGAGATCCATTTTCCCCGCTACGCCGAGCCCCCGAGAGAGATCTTAATGTCGAACCCCGATCTTTTGGGTCGTCTCCACCAAGGAAAGAAGGCGGGTCATGCATCTGCAACGACGTCCCATCCTGTCCCCGAGGAGAGACCTACTATAGTGCCGGTCGTCGAGCCGGAAGTTCGGGAGGAGGAGCAGCTCCAACGCAACCGCAAGAGGCGGAGGCCGGAGGAACCCCTGCCGACTGCTGCTGCAGAGGCATCCATCGTGGTGCCGCCGGTTGCTGCGCCGCCTATCTCCACTGTCCCGATGGCAGGAGGGTCTTCGGCCACGACAGCCTTCTTGAAGACTGCGGCGATCGCCGAAGCTGAGACTCCGAGGGGAAAGCCCTTTTTCGGCCGTGACCCCGAGTTGGCCACGAGGTAAGACTGGTATGATCTTTCTGGGTTAGGCTACTTGTGTAGGACGTATACTAACTTCTTTGTTTTTTGTTTGTGTTGCAGGGTCTGTCTTGCCGATCCGGACACCTCGCCGATAGTGTTGGATTTCCTGGCGAGCAAGTCTCCATGCCAGTCCATCGATGTTCCTTCTTATGTCTCCCGGGCCATCACCTCTCTTCCTAAGGCTTGGATGACCGATCTCGACACGATTGCTCGTCGGCGGTCTGGAGATGTCATGAAGGCGACACTCGCCCTGACTCTCCAGGCAGCGACGATGGCTGCCCAAGCCGTTAAGGATTATGTGGGGCGACCCTCTACTGCTCGCCTCCATCTAGATCTTGAGGCCGCTCGGAACCAGAATACCGATTTTGCTAATCGGATAGTGGCCATGGACAAGGAGTACCTGGAGACGGCCAAGCGAGCCAAACAGGACCTTGACCGGATGAAGCAGGAGCTTGACCGGTCCCGGGGGGTGGCAGACCGATTCCGTGACCAGATGACGGATGCTCGCCGGTTGCACGCGGCCTCGTAGGAGGAGGTGACTGGGCTGAAGGCGACTGTAGATCGTCTCAACGGCGAGCTGGAGAAAGCGAAGGGGGAACTGGCTGCCAAGGTGGCCGAGCTCGCTGAAGCGGACAAGACGGCCGCGGGGCTGAAGGAGCAGTTAAAGGCGATCGAGACCGATCCCTACCTTAATATGGAGTACGTCGGCGAGTTCGCATACTATATGGCTTACGCCGATGCTATCCGTGCAGCCAAGAAGGTAGGGATCGAGGTCGGCCCTATGATGAAAACCTTCAAGGCCTATGTACTCGAGCATCCCCTGCAGCCGGATTTCTCCCTACCGATCCTCGACCTCACCGACTTAGGGATCGATCTGAGCTGGTATCTGTTTCCGGATAAACTTGTTTATCCTGAAGCCGGTGAGGTGGCGCGTGCCGATCCGTCTGCTGGAGGCGAAGGCCAGTCGGGGGTGGCCTGAGTGACGTTGGAGTTGTTTTGTTTTCCTTTGCTTGTAATATCCAGTTTTTCTTCTTGTATTGCCTTTGGGCTTGTATGTACGATCGTTTTGAATGGAATAAAATACTTCTTTTTGCATCTGATTCTTTATTTGTACGATCATCTCTTCTGAATGTTTGCATATGAATTTATACAAGTGTTTACACAATTGCACCTGATGCCTTGTTTGTACGATCGACTGTCTGAATGTTCCGCATCACTTCGACTTTGCACAATTTTCTGAATAGCTTCGAATGTACTGGTACACTTGAAAATTCTTACTTGTAGATTTCTTGAATAAAAACCGATCGTCTTGTGTGTGTTTGAACAAAGCCGATCGTGTATGGTTCCTACCTCCCGATCGCATGTAGGAATAGCTCCACTTTGCCCCTTGTTTTTGTTTACTTAGTGTAAGTAAGGGAACGAAAATAGTATCTTTGGTGAGCTATCTTTAGTTTTGCTGATTCTTCGAGGGAGGACGACTGTTTTGACTTTGAGGAACCATGCACGGTCGCGGAGTTCGATGGACCGACCTCCATAACCGTGTCTTTGTGTGCGAGGGACATTCCATCTGTCGGTCTGTCTCGCGACTCACTTTATTGTTAGGGTCCTCCGTTAGGCTGCGCCTGCTTTGTATTTAAACAAAAGGCGAGTGGTCTTGGTCTGGAGGAGTCCTTACACGGGGCGTCGTCGGTTTATTAGACTCCACGTCTGCGGCTTGTTAGCACTTTTCTACCTCGGTCGCCATGTTAGATGGCGACCCTCGACGGTATACGTTGTGACGGGGTAGGGACGCATCGCCTTGTCCGGGTACATCATGTTAGATGATGTACTTTTGAGGGCGCGCGAGCGTGTCCACAGATTTATTTGGAGGGTCCTTCGGCTACGCTCGCCTTGTATTTAAACGAAGGGCGAGCGATCGCATCCCAAAGGAACCTTGCATGGACGAATCTGTCGGTTCCATTGACCTCTAGGACCATGGCTGCACCTTTCTACCTCGGATCGCCATGTTGAATGACGACCCTTGACAGTATACGTTGTGCTTGGAGGGGCGATCGCTTGCATAGGTATGTCAGCTTTAGACGACTACCTCTTGTAGGGCGAGCGAGTCGCCCTCTTTTTATTTGTTTGTTTTCGTCGAGGCGAATCATATAGATGGGATAGGAAAATCTCATTATACTCTTTGTACATTGGGTAACTGAATACAGAGTTTTTACTGGTAGTATTTCTTCAAATGCACGGCGTTCCAGGGATATTGGTCCGGAGTGCCATCTGGGTGTTCGAGTTCGTAGGCTCCCCTAGTCATCCACTTAGATATCCTGAAGGGGCCTTCCCAATTCGGGCCAAAGACTCCTGTGTGAGTCTGGACCTTTTTGAGGACTAGGTCGCCCACTTAGAACCGTCTTTCCTTGACCTTCGAATTGAAGAATTTCTCGGATCTCCTTTTGTTGAGTGTGTTCTTCATTTCTGAGGTCAGTCGCCGTTCTTCGAGCATGTCCAAGTCGATTCGTCGGGCTACATCATTGTCCGTCATCATCTCTTGTTCAGTTCGGTGGCTGAGGACGGCGATCTCTGAAGGGATCACTGCTTCTGTTCCAAAGGCGAGGGCGAACGGGGTTTCGCCGGTTGAGTTTCGGGTCGTTGTATGGTAGGACCACAAAACGTCCGGGAGCTCGCTCGCCCATCGTCCTCGTTTGGATTCAAGTCTTGCTTTGATCATGTGTTTGAGGATCTTGTTTACAGCCTCTACCTGTCCGTTCGTCTGAGGGTGGTAAGGGGCCGAGAACAACTTTTTGATTCCCCATTTCTCGCAGAATTGCATGACTTCCAAGCCTTCGAACTGCTTTCCGTTGTCGGAGATGATAGCCTGGGGTAGACCGAACCGGCATATGATGTTCTTCCAAATGAACTTGATTACTTGTTCTTGGCCGATCTTGTTGAGTGGTTCGGCCTCATCCCATTTCGTGAAATAGTCGACCGCCACGATGGCAAATTTACATCCCCCTGGCGCCATCGGCAAAGGACCGATGAGTTCGATGCCCCATTGGGCGAACGGCCATGGACTGTACATAGAAGGGAGATGTTCGGGGGAGAGCTTGATGTTTGGGCCCATCACTTGACATTTGTGACACGCTCGGGAGTAGGCGATTGCGTCTTTCTATAGTGTAGGCCAGAAAAAACCTTGCCTGGTTGTCTTGTGGATGAGAGCTCGTCCCCCAGCGTGATTTCCACAGATCCCGTCATGGATCTCGGCTAAAACGAGTTGGCCTTCCTCCGGCGTAATGCACTTGAGGATAGGAAGGCTGAAAGCTTGCTTGTAAAGCCGGTCGTCCAACAGGGTGTATCTGGATGCATAGAGCTGAAGCTGGCGAGCTTTGATACGGTTGGCAGGGACCGTTCCGTCCTTCAAGTATTTGATGAACAGAGTCATCCAGTTTTCTTCGGCGATTGCAACTGTGGTAATCAGGCTTCTATCGATCGCCGGCTTTGCTGATTTTGTGATTTGGATGTTAGCGAAATCGGCTGCCCCCTCTGACGATGCTAGTTTAGATAGGGCATCGGCCTGAGAGTTGTGCTCTCTCGGGACTTGTTCAATCATCGCTTCTTCAAACTTCGTGCACATTTCGGCGACCAATTCTTGATAT
Source organism: Orobanche coerulescens (assembly GCA_033398695.1). Classification (NCBI taxonomy): domain Eukaryota; kingdom Viridiplantae; phylum Streptophyta; class Magnoliopsida; order Lamiales; family Orobanchaceae; genus Orobanche; species Orobanche coerulescens. Next base: position 72,368,361 of record CM065801.1, read on the forward strand.
TTGATCATTTGTTCTCCGCGCGCCTCATATTCTCCCTTGACTTGGTTCACGACCAAGAGGGAGTCCATGAAAATGTGGAGTCGTCGAACATCCAGGGCGAGGGCAACATCGAGATTGCCCACCAAGGCTTCGTACTCGGCTTCATTGTTGGTTGCCCGAAACCCGAAACGCACAGCATTTGTGAAACTTTGGCCGCCGGGGCTGATGAAGACAATCCCTGCCCATGCTCGCGAGTTGGTTGCTGAGCCATCCACGTACAACTTCCAAGCAGGGCGTCCGATCTGGGTCGGACAGGGAGGGAATGTTAATTCCACCACGAATTCCGCCAGAGCTTGGCCTTTGATCATCGTGAGAGGAGCGTACATGATTCCGTATTGGGCGATCTCCAGTGACCACTTGAGGAGTCGCTCGTTGGTGTCAGGCCGGTGCAGAACTTGCCTTAATGGGAGAGTCGTCAGAACCTCCACTTGATGTTCGAAGAAGCAGGCCCTTAGCTTGCGAACACTCATGACTAGAGCGTAGGCGATCTTCTCCAGAGGTGTGTACCGCGTTTCCGCGTCGTGGAGCGCTTGACTAACGTGGTAGATCGGCACGTGGGCTTGCCCCTCTGCTCGCAATAATACAGCACTCAGAGCGACCTTCGAGGCCGCCAGGTAAAGGAATAGCTTTTCGCCGGGAATCGGCTTCGCCAAGATCTGGGGGTTAGATAGATACTCCTTAATTTTGACAAATGCTATTTGACTATCCTTTGTCCATGCGAACTTCTTGTTCTTTATGGTCGCGAAGAACGGCTTGCTTTTATCCCCGAGCCGAGATATGAAACGGTTGAGGACAGCTAGACAACCTGTGAGGCGTTACACCTGCTTGACATTCCGTGGCTCCTGCATGTCAAGGATTGCTTGGATCTTGGTGGGGTTCGCCTCGATACCCCTTTGGCTCACGATGTGCCCCAGGAATTTTCTGGAGCTTACCCCGAAGTTGCATTTCTTGGGGTTTAATTTCATGTTGAACTTCTCGAGGATGGCGAATGTCTCGACAAGGTCATTGAGGTGATCTTCCTTTTTGAGGCTTTTGACTACGATGTCGTCAATGTAGACTTCCATGGTCTTGTCGATCTAGTTGGCGAACATCCCGTTGACTAGCCGTTGGTAGGTCGCCCCTGCATTCTTCAGGCCGAACGGCATTCGGACCCAAAAGTATATATCTTTTTCCGTGTGGAACGATGTGTGTTTTATGTCTTTCTCCGCCATGGGGATCTGATGGTACCTGGCGAAGGCATCCATGAACGAAATCATTTCGCAGTATGTTGTGCTATCGACCAAGTGGTCAATATGAGGCATCGGAAAGTGGTCTTTTGGACAAGCCGCGTTGAGGTCGGTGAAGTCGATGCATAACCTCCAGGAATGCTCGGCTTTTTGACGAGCACTGCGTTGGCTACCCACTGTGGCTCGTCTGTAGCTACTCCGATTAGTTTGTTATCGAGTAGCTTTTTGACTTCTATGTCGAGCACTGCGTACTTCTCTGGACCGAATTTCCTATGTTTCTGGTGAACAGGCTTCCTTGCCGGGTCGATCTTTAGATAGTGGCAAGCGTGTTCAGGACTTATGCCGACCATATCTTGATGCGACCAGGCAAAGACTCTGATGTTCTTACATAGTAAACCGATCAGATCGTCCTTTAACTCTAGGCCGACGCTCATGCCGATCTGTACTTCCCACTCCGGCCGAGCCGGATCTATCGTTAAACTTTCCAACTCTTCAACGGGGACGGTCGCTTCTCGTTTGGATCGATTTCCGGGCTCGATCCTTGGATAGATGTCAAGGCTTGGCTCGAAACTGATCCTTGGCTCGATGTCGTCCGTCAATCGATGTGAGACGCCATCCTCCAAGTCGGGCTGGTTCGAGGTGCTTGGCCCGTCGAGCTCCATCGGCTGATTGTCGATCGACTCAATGTTATAACTAGTATGGGAAGTGTTGAAAGAAGTTACGACACAGGAGTAATTCAAACATTTCTTAGCCATTAGTTGGTCTCCTTTTACAGTACCGACCATCCCATCGGCAGTGGGGAATTTGATACAGTAAAAGAAAGAAGAGGCGACCGCCTCGAAGGTTTCTAGAAATGGACGACCTAGGAACTCATTATAGATGCTGGGCCTATCTATGATTACAAAATTCAAGTTCCTAGTAATCCTGACCTTGGGATCATAATAACATATTAGCTCGACCCTTCCATAGGCTTGGACTGTGCTGTCGCCGAACCCTTGAAGCACGGTGTCAAATGGCTTGATGAACTTGGTCAGGTTGCTGAGCTGGTCAAGAGCGGATTTGAATATGATATTGCAAAAGCTACCATTGTCAACCAGCACGTGATCGACCATTTTCCCAAGGATACATGCCGAGATTACCAATGCATCCTCTTTGGGGCACTACACTCCCTCCCTATCCTTGTTGGAGAAAGTGATGAGCGCGTCTTTGGAGATGGTCGGCTCTGGGGGTACCACGACATGGACCCCAGCGAACGCCCTCAGTTCGGCATTCCACTTTCTGTTCGACATGGTGGAAACCAGGGAAAGGCCTCCGAGGTTTCCACCTCCTGCTTGAAGCATATTGATCCGGCCGCCAGGGTTAATCGGAGGGATCGATTCATCAGAGTACTTCGGATCGTTCAGATCGATCCTGGTGACGGATTGGGAGGGATTCCATCGTTATGTCGGCGCTCGCGCCCTCTGGTCCTCTCTGCTCGAGGCTCTGTCTTGGTGACCAAGTTATCCAATTTTCCTTCCTCAAACAGTCTCCAGAGTTGTCTGAGGAGGTCGCGACACTGGCTGGTATTGTGACCGGGACTCTTGTGGTAGGCACAAAATTTGCTGCGGTCTAGATGACCGTTGTCCCTTATCGACTTCGGTTTGCTAAGCCACTCGCGCCCCTTGATGTTGTTGAGAATGTGGGCCGGAGATAGATTGAGGTTGCGTAGGAGGTGAACCTCCACATCCTCGAAAGCTTTGAATTCGCCGGGCGGCTTCGCGATCGCCTTTCTGAGCTTGGCGACCGCATTTCTCGGGATAGGAGATGGCGCCTTCCCTTCCCCAGTAGATCCCTCACCTAAGCGGAGGGTGAGCATCCTCTGCCTAGCTAGAAAATCAGCGGCCCTGATGTGGAAGATCGCGTAGGTCGGGGGGATGTCCTTCGTAAGGTGCCTGAACATGGACGGATGGCTATAGAATCCCCCTAGGACCGAGTAGAGAGCGAGCTCGTTGCTAATGGGCTCGCCGATGAGGACTATTTCATCCACACGGTCGATGTAATCTTCATCAGGCTCGTTCTTCCCCTGCCTGATTTTCATCATGCGGTGGGGGCCTTCTGGCCGCGCAACTTTGGCGGCGAAATACAACGTGAAGTCGTTCGCCAGCTTCTCAAAACAATTAATCGAGCGAGGTGGCAGTGAGATGTACCACCTATGGGCGAGATCGCCCAATGTCAATGGGAACATTCGGCACTTCGTTGCGTCCGATGCTCCACATCCGGTCATGTAAATCCGGAATTTGCTCAAATGGGTCTCAGGATCCGATCTCCCCTTGTATAGAGGTGTTTGAGGGGGATCAATCTTCGGTTGAACTGGGGCAAGCTCGATCTGGACCGCGAGTGGCTCACTCGGTCCAACGATCGATCTCTTGGCGCCTGCCCCAGTTTCTAGGAGCCCCTTCATTTCGTCGAGCTGGCGCTGTATGGCGGCCATCGCCGTAGCCTGACTTCTCGCTGATTGGCTCTCGGAGCGGGAGCCAAGGCGATCATGTACTGATCTCCTGGCCCCATGGTAGGTGACGAGTTCTCCGCCATCGAGCTCATTTCTTGGGCGAGTGGGGGCCCATTGGCCGGCTTGTCTTCTGGGAGTTAGATATGCCGAACTCCTGGTGACGGATTCGGACTCCGATGTCTCCCGGCTGGGGCCTGAATGCCCGGGTCGCCATGAGGGATCACTCCCTAGGCGGCTAAAGACGGAATCATCCCGCCTTATGAGAGCCTTTTCCTGTGGCTCGGGGCTTTCCGACGATTTCTCGACGTATAGCCCCTTAAGCTTCCGCTTGCGTGCTCGGTGGATGGCTGATGGAGTAATTGTGGGTGAGTCGCATGCCCTCCGTCGCTCCCTGAGGATAGCTATAGCCTCCTCGATCTGTTCTGTGGTCTGGAACTGATCGAGTGAGAGGTTGGGGCCGTCTCTCGGGGGCGGGAGTGAGAGTCTAGCGTCGCCGCGGTCGCCTTCCGCCGTAGGTTGGGATTCGGTCTGGGCTGTAATGAGATGTCCGGCAAATCGCAGGGTGGCTCTTTTTGAGGTCATGGCAGACGTCATAATTCTGAAGGTTTTTCTTTGAAGAACAGTGAGTGTTTCTTCAAGTATATACCCCGTAGAACAGTGAGCATTCTTCGAGATGGTCGGAATAAAAAATGAAGGTTAAGAGGCCCCTTCTTCTAGCGCCAATTGTTGTTACCCAAAATATTATCCGGAGATGATATTGCTGGAATGGTCGAGTAACAAACAAATGCGAGAACACTTCTGTGGGAAAGTAAATAACACAAGATTTGCCGGGTTGTTAGTCCCGGGCTTGAATGCTCTCGCGAGATGTTATTAATATGAATACTTTGGAGTACAAATATTAATGTTAGAATCTATTACAATGAGTGTAAATATTCTAGTAATCTTAGCTATTGAGCGTGAAGATTGCCGGAAGAACCAGATATGAAGCTCTGTGAGTTCTTGCTTTTTGATGTACTGTGTTCCTGGATGAATTTCACAGCTTGTATGTGTGAATGAATTCTTGTGTCAGGTAATTTTACCGTCCTTAGGCCACTGTTGGAGGCCTTCTATTTATAGGAGAAGAAGTTGCTAGGTCCTTCCCGGCGATCGCGGGCGACCGCTGTTTTCTATATTAGAATAAGGTGGGCGACCGCCCCATCACGTGGGACTGTTTCCTTAAAGTTCGAGGCTGCTGCTGGCAGCCAGATGTGCGAGCCAATAAGAAGTCTGCACGCGTCCTGAGTCGCTGTCTGGGTAGGGCCTACTTTGTACCTTTCGGCGGGCTTGTCGGTAGGTGTGAAGGTGGTGACAGGCTGGGGTCAAAAGGCCTTATCTTGTGGCACCTTTTGCGGATCTGCACGTGGATCTTCGTCCGAGATTCGGTCTTCAAATATTCTGACGGGTTTCGGATTCATACGTGGTACGGGACGATCGTCTACAGTCGGACATTATAGATGATCGCCAGATGCCGATAGACGATCGCCTCAGACGTCGACCGCTAGGCGCTTGCCCAGCATCTGTCTTCTTTGGCTGGCTCTTGACCATTGCACCGATTGCCATCGAGGCGTATAGATCACCGTACAACATGTGCCTAAACAGTTTGTGTGAGAATTATTGTTACTTAAATCTCATGATGAGGGATTAGTGGGACATTTTGGTATAGCTAAGATTCTAGATATCTTACGAGAACATTTTTTGGCCTCATAGAAAAAGGATGTTGAACGAATTTGTGGCCGATGTGTTGCGTGTATACAGGCTAAGTCCAAGTCGAGTTCGTGGATCGCCTATCCCTACTACACCTTAGATTGATACTTATATGGACTTTATGTTTGAATTGCTTAGGGGTAAGCATGATAGAAAATTCATCTTTGCGGTGATTGATAGGTTCTCTAAGACGATGCATTTTATTCCATGTCCTTAATTTGATGATGCATCTTATGTTATTGACTTTTACTTTAGCGAGATTGTTAGACTGTACGGCATGACAAGGGCAATTATTTCCGATAAGGATACTATATTCTTGACCTACTTCTGGAAAATATTATGGTGTTAGGCACTAAAGTGTTTTTTCCTACCACTTGTCATCCATGCACTAATGGTCAAAATAGAGTAGTAAATAGAACTTTATCTGCATTGTTAAGGGCGATCATTAAAAAGATTACTAAAACTTGGGAAGAATATCTGCCACGTGATTTTGCATGTAACAGCCATGTTCAAGAATATGCTAATTTTGATGGAAAGAATAGGGTTATTCTTGTTAGCAGATTTTTTTTTTCACACACGCATACGAGTGATCGTCCCTGTCCCGAAGACTTAAGAGGCCGAGCTCACCCCGATCTAAGTAAGTTTCACAACACGATACGATCGCTCATTGCCCCCTGCCATGCGCCCGCGCTTATTGGATTAATGGTTTCATCCTCGGATATTGCCTTATGGCTCCAGCCGTCCCCTCATTCTTGTTAGCAGATTCATGATAAGGCATGCATGAACTTTGAGAGGCGGACAGAGCAGTGTGTGCAACAAGCCAACAGAGGGCGACGCAAATTGGTTTTCGAACATGGAGATTGAGACTGGTTACATGTGCGCAAGGAAAGATTTCCAATGCAAATGTGTTCTGAGTTGCGTCCTGACGCTTTAATGATAATGCCTACAAATTGTATGTGCCGGCTGTGAGTATAATGCTTGTTCTACATCTGATGTTGTTTATTTAAATGTGTCTGACATAGATGCCAACTCGGATTTGAGGAAAATCCTCTTTAAGATGAGGAAAATGATGCAGCTCGAAGTTCGGCATTTAAAGGTCCAATCCAAGTTCCAATTGGGTGAGTCGTAATAGCACTAGCCAAGAGATTTAAGGAGATGTTGAACGGGCTGATTCAAGAAGTTTGGGCTCAAGAGGAAATAAGGCCCATTGGAGTTGGAGAAACTTCCAACCCATGAATTATCAATTTAATCGAGTATAAATGAGTTGGCGATTGAAGACTTCGAATTATTTTGCTTATTAAATAAATTGCATGATTTGCCATTACTTATTGAGCAAGAAGTTACATTCCTACTCAAAATAATATTAGTATTTTATTTTGTGATACTTTATCTCTCACATTTTTCTCTCTGAATTATTCGACCTAGCAAACATTTCATCACCTAATTTGTGGGATCATTCACCGACCTAAGGTTTCTATTACGTAATCTTTACGGGTTCTTAGGTTAAAGTCATACCTAAAATTTTCATGTGGCAAGAATTGAAATTTCTATCATATCTATAATATTTAATTCCGTGAAAAATCTTGGACAGAAAATTTACGCTAAAATTTTTCATCCAGTAAGGATCGGAACAACAACCTACCTTGCCCGCGCCCGTGGTGGATTGACCCTCCAAATTCACTTTTTGGGCGGGTCTAGGTTTTCAAGTGCCCACCCCATTTGCTTCCCTAAACCAAGACTTATCCCTCTTAATTTAATGTGAAATGAGGATTTAATTGTAACTTTTAATTGTAAATATATGAAGAGACTATTTTAATTGTAACTTTTAATGTAAATAAACTAATTTAAATACAAAAGTTATGATAAACATCACAATGCAAATGCACCTTCTAATACACAAGGTGATTAAAATGAACTTTTAAATGATAGTAGAAATTACAAGATGGTTAAATTTTAGCTATGAAATCTTAGATACAATCGGATCGCATCGCACGTTGAATAAACTAAAAACAACCCTGAAAGAACACACTGGTTAGAAAGCCTCATTTCATATAACTAATTACATAGACTAAAATAAAAGGACAATAATAAAAAAAACATATAAACTTCTCTTAAAAGCATTTAAATTCTGCCATCTGCTCATTCAACCGTCTGCCCCAACATTACGTACAAAACACGTAGATATTCAACCAAAGACTGTGCATCGCACGAGTTGAATAATGCCTCGTATTCACTACCTCTTTAAATTATCGTGAAGTTAACATGTAATAATCTATCATGTCAGATTGTGACAAGTGTTGCCTATTGGCATATAACATGCATTACATATTCGCTAAAAACTAACCGTCTTTAGTCACTACAAATATATTTGCCTCAAGTCACCCTCAAAGTGCGGAAGGTAAATTCAAAGAAGCTGACCCTGCACTTGGAGCGCTACAAACACATTTTGGGATTACAGCAGTACATTTCTCAACTGTGGGTTCTCAAATGTGGGGAAGAAGTGTTGTACGATGTAATGACTGCACACATTATAATGCATATAATATGTTAATTGAGGATACACAAGATCTTTCTGCACGGGTTGTGTGCCATACAAGCACAAACCATATCTCAAATACAACACACAAGCACAGACCATATCACATACGAAAACAAAACTGGCCCTAACAAATTCATTTTCAAAAATACATTGCTCGATGCAGGAGTCTGAAATAGAAGTGGCATAGTAAGCTCCATGAGCACTTATGGATCATTGTGGGAGTATCATTCAAATGTTAAATAAAACTCTAACAAGTGATCTTAATTTAATAGTTTTGGTTCATCATTGTTTGGGATAAATTTCTCACTACATGTCGACATCCTAAATTAAGCATCCTGGTTGTAACATCTTGATCCGTGACAACATGGTAACCGTTAACAACATCCCTATTTTTCAGGAACCGTGGATATTGGAGACTCAGTCTTTTGCGAAGTTCTTGTTGTGGTTAGAAGACTCAGTCAATAGCAAACACCAGCTTCATCAACTAACGGCCATGATCTCTATATTTCACTACTACAAAACAGGCTTTTAACAGCGATTAAAATGGCCAATTAATGGCGGTTCCGGAACCGCCGTTATATGTACCGCTGTTAATTTTAACAGTGGTTTTGAAAACCGCCGTTGAATTTGTCAAATAACGGCGGTTCATAATAACCGCTGTTAAATGCGTTACGACGGTTTCTGGAAACCGCTGTTAAATATGCCATTTAATAGCGGTTATAGGTAACCGCTTTTAAATCTGATACTTAACAGCGGTTATAGAACCGCCGTTAATTTTACAAATAACAGCGGTTTCGGAGGAACCGCTGTTGAAGTTTTAAAAATTTTGTCCAGATTTTCCCCAAATTTTTGCATTATTTTGCACAATCCAGTACCTGAATCGGATCAAATTAATCAATAAACCATCAATTCATTGAATCCAAACACACCGAAAAGAACTAACCAACACCAAATTCATTGAACCACCAATTCATTGAAAAAGATAATATATAAAACCCCAATTCATCCAAAATAATTCATATAAATATCAAATGTACAATTCATACAAATAATTCACACGAAAACACCAAAATCATGTCGCGAGACGATTTCGAACCTCCAAGAAATAAAGTGTAACACCCCCATGATTTACAGGGATATTACAGCGCCGTAGATTCTTTTTAGAGAATCTACCAGGCTAAGACCAACACAAAATACATTAAACGATAACAAAAGTAGGACATTCATCCATTTAGAAGACACCAAATTCAACTCGATAAGTTGTACACCACAATACCAAATAACAAATCGTCCCGTAGGATCATAAAACACAACCATTTCAACGGGAGTACAACAACATCATTAACCATCAAATCTGACACGACATACAACATAGACAGTACCCGCGCGAGTACAAAACCAAAACATGACTTTGACCATGACCAAACAACTACCAACTCAAATTAGCACACGATATCACTGCTGCCCACCAAGCTCGTGTCTGCCCTGTGCTAGTACTCCCACTGGACCTGTACCTGAATACACAAAAGTATATCCACCCCAGGAGGGGTCAGCAAGAAGTCAGTGCAAGTACAATGATTCTAGAATATGTACAACAAGTGAATAATCAACATAAATCACAGTGTCATCACAGATATTCCGGAATACCACATCACAATCATCATCACAAAACAACCTCCTGAGCTATACCGGCCCCGCATCTCGCAAGATACGCACCCCAAGAGACCTCGTCAGGCTCTCTCTGGTTGTATAGCCCAACTGAGTGATCCGTAGGGAAACGCAGCCTACCGGACCCCAGGGAACCCTCACTGGTTTTACTCGGGTCACACACACTCAATCAACAATTGGCACAAATCCAAATTTTACATATTCACACGAAGTACATTAAACACAATCAAAGTACTTGCCTCAATTTGAACGACACGAGAAACGGCGAACGGATGAATGTACGGTCCGAACTTCCTTCAACGATTCGATCCTAACACATCGAAATACCAAATCAAAACACAACACAACAGAAACGGAAGGATTCACCCTAAGTTCTACCCTTAGGGACATTTATTCAAACACTACGAAGGCAACATAGCTCGAACCCAAACTATGGAAGGTAACTTAGGGGTAAATCCGTGAATCTTGGAGAAAAATGAAGGATTATGATTATGACATCACAATCTAGCACAAATCGGAGCTAGGATAGATTAGAATCAATGATCTCAACAAAAACCCCAAAATATGAAGAACTAGGGTTCCAGCGGGTTTTACCTTGATTTGGACGTTGAAAGTTGATGAGATGTTGATAACTTGGTGTTAGGAGCTCAAAATTATTGTTGGATGAAGAAATCCGACCAAAATCTGCACTCTCCAATGATCAAGCATGCCCAGCCGCCGAAGAGAAGAGGAAAAGGTGAAAAATGACATTTCTAGAACCTGCCCCCCATATATATACTGGGAGGTATTAGCGCACGCTACGGCTACAGGCTTAGCATGCGCTAACCAGCTGAGGGCGGTGCACTGCTGGAGAAAAGGCAGTCTAGAACTTTTTGTCAGACTCCGGTAGCGTACGCTAAACCATCTGTTAGCGTGCGCTATCGATTGCCACTAGCGCGCGCTAACTCCATAGAGTAGCGTGCGCTACCTGAAAGTACCTGCAGTCCAGAAACGTTACTGTCCTCACTGACCTGACATCCTAGCGCGCGCTATCCTACAAGTAACGTGCGCTGGTACATCGAAATAGCATACGCTAGTCCTTTCATAGCGTACGCTAAAGCCCCATTCCAGAGTCCAGAAAGTTCACTGTCCAGCGGGCCTAACGCACGCTATTGCACAAGAGTAACGTGCGCTACTCGAACCTGGTTAGCGTGCGCTAGACATACAGTCTTAGCGTGCGCTAACTGCTATTCTCCAAAATTAAATTCACAAAAGTCCGGCCAAACGAGCACAATCCAAAAATCACAAAACCCAATAATTATCAGCCATGAACATACCAAGGTCAATCATCAATACACACGGTCCAAATAACCACAATACCACAAAATACATCTAAAACAACACTCATAAAATACACAGGTATTACACCCTTACCCCCTAAAAAGAAGTTTCGTCCCGAAACTTAAGATACAAAAAGTTCGGGGTATCGGGCACGCATACTATCCTCGGTCTCCCACGTAGCCTCCTCAATTCCATGCTTAGACCATTGGACCTTTACTAACGGGATCACTTTCCGTCGTAATTGTTTCACTCGTCGCTCTTGTATGGTTACCGGTTGTTCTTCATACGTAACATCGTCATTAATCTCAATCTCTTGATAATCAATAACATGGCTGGGATCGGGAACATACTTACGCAGTTGTGAAACATGAAACACATTATGAACATGAGTAAGCGTCGGAGGTAACACTAGTCGATAAGCTACATCGCTTACCTTGTCCAGGATCTCGAAGGGGCCAATATAACGAGGACTAAGTTTCCCCTTCTTACCAAACCGAAGAACTCCACGAGTCGGAAATACTTTCAACAACACATGGTCTCCCGCCTGGAACTCTAACGGTCGATGACGAACATCAGCATATGACTTTTGTCGACTCTGAACAGTCAACAACCTTTGCCGAATAATTGCGACTTTTTCCCGTGTTTAAACCACCAAGTCCGGTTCTACTCCAAGTAACTCGTACGGCTCGTCCCAACAGATTGGCGATCTACACCGTCTTCCATATAATGCTTCAAATGGAGCCATCCCAATCGAACTATGCCAACTGTTATTGTACGCAAATTCAATCAATGGTAAATGAGTCTCCCAATCTTCTTTCCAATCCAACGCACAAGCCCTCAACATGTCTTACAGCGTTTGGATCGTCCTCTCCGACTCTCCGTTGTCTGGGGATGATAAATGGTGCTGAAATTTAGTTTGGTACTGAGTGCTCCATGTACTGCTTGCCAGAAATGCGACACAAAACGCCCATCGCGATCAGACACTATACTTTTTGGGGTACCATGGAGTCTCACAATTTCCACAATAAATAACCGAGCCAACCTCTCCGGTCCCCAAATATCTCTAATGCCCATAAAGTGTGCGGATTTGGTTAGGCGATCAACAATTACCCAAATCATATTCACTCCAGTTCGCATCTTTGGCATTCCCACAATAAAATCCATCGCTATATCTTCCCACTTCCATTCTAGAATTGGTAGCGGTTGCAATTTACCGGCAGGTCTCTGATGCTCCGCTCTAACCTGTTGACAAGTCAAGCATTTCAACACGAACTCCGTTACATCTTTCTTCATGTTCGGCCACCGAAAATTTTTCTTCAAGTCTTTATACATTTTACTCATACCCAGATGAATCGAGTATGGAGTAGAATGTGCTTCATTCAAAATCACTTGTTTGAGATCATCCTGATTAGGTACACAAGTTCTACCTCGAAATCGAAGAACTCCGTCTTCATCGATTAAGAATCCAGGAGCTTTTCCTCTAACACTGTCTTCCCGAAGCTGCACAATTGAGAGATCATCTAACTGTTTGGACTTAATATCTTCCATCACTGAGGATGTAATCTCAAGGAAACACAACTGTCCTTGAGTTCTGTGAGGCTAAACTTCAATTTACAAATCAATCAACTCTCGTCTAAGCTTCGGTTGAATGGTACGTAGTTCCAACTTCTGCAACACGACTGACTTGCGGCTTAACCCATCGGCAACGACATTCGCTTTACCTGGATGGTAAAGAATGTCAAGATCATAATCTTTAAGCAATTCCAACCATCGTGGCTGACGCATATTGAGCTCCTTCTGCATGAATATATACTTCAAGCTCTTATGATCCGTATACACTTGACAAGAAGAACCATATAAGTAATGCCTCCAAATTTTCAACGCAAACACCACAGCGGCTAACTCAAGATCATGAGTAGGATAATTCATCTCGTATGGCTTTAATTTTCGAGATGCATAAGCCACTACTCTCTCATTTTGCATCAATACACATCCCAATCCTTATTTAGAAGCATCACTATAAATAACGAAACCTTCCATTCCTTGTGGTAAGGCTAGGATCGGAGACATAGTCAGTCTCTTCTTTAATTCATCAAAAATCCTCTGACACTCGTCACTCCATTCAAATTTCTGAGTTTTCTGCAATAATAGGGTGAGCGGTCGAGCAATTTTCGAGAATCCTTCGATAAATCGATGATAATAGCCCGCTAATCCCAGAAAACTCCGAACTTCCTTAACATTCCGTGGAGGCCCCCAAGCTAAGACTGCTTCAACCTTTTGAGGGTCTACTCGAATACCATCGGCTGAGATGATGTGTCCCAGAAAAGAAACTTCTCTAAGCCAGAACTCGCACTTAGAAAATTTAGCATAAAGCTTATCAGCCCTCAAAATACTCAACGCGATCCTCAAGTGTTCGGCATGCTCCGTCTCACTTTTGGAATAGATTAATATATCGTCAATAAACACCACCACAAATTTATCGAGATATTCGATAAAGGTTTTGTTCATAAGCTGCATAAAGGCCGCCGGAGCATTTGTTAAACCGAATGGCATAACTACGAATTTGTAATGCCCATACCTCATTCGAAATGCTGACCTGGGGATATCCGAATCTCGAATTCACAGTTGGTAATATCCTGACCTCAAATCAATCTTGGAGAAAACCGTAGCCCCTTGTAATTGGTCAAATAAATCATCGATTCTTGGCAACGGATACTTGTTCTTGATAGTGAGTTTATTCAACTCACGATAGTCAATACATAGTCGTAAGCCCATCTTTCTTTCATACGAACAATACCGGTGCACCCCATGGAGACACACTAGGCCGAATATAACCTTTGTCCAACAATTCACCCAATTGTTTCTTTAATTCTAACATTTTCGATGGGGATATTCTGTACGGTGCCTTGGATATTGGCGCCGCATTGGGTTCTAGTTCGATGACGAACTCCACTTCACGATGTGGTGGCAATCCCGGCAAATCATCCGGAAATACGTCTGGAAATTCATTCACAACTGGAACAGAGGACAACTGTACTTCGCCAACTTCCGACTTCAACGCGTAACACTAATAACTGGTACAACCTTATCGCAATAATTTCATCGCCTTCATGGCTCGAATAATCTTCCCGTATACTGTGTTTCGCCTTCAAAAACGTGTTCAGTACCATCCGGCGCGACTATCGAAATTATTTTCCGACGATAATCTACTATCGCTCCATGCCGATTTAACCAATCATCACCGAGGATTAAATCCTCTCCCATCATATCGATCATAATCAAATCGGATGACCAATCTTTACTGCAAATGGTTACAAGACAATTGGCAATCTCTCGATCCCCAACAATCCTTTCCCCACTTGGCATCCCAACAATAAAAGGTTCGCATGTAGAGAGACCGTATAGGCCCAAACGATTCACACAAGACAATGATATAAAAGAATGAGTAGCTCCAGAATCAAACAATACATCTACTGGGTGCATCGAAATATAAACAATACCTGACGTAGTGGCAGTCCCTACGTCATCAGTCCGCCTCATCTCATACAATCGGGGTGGGGCTGATCCAATGCTAGATGCATCCTTATGCTCGGTTTTACCTCTGCCACTTCCGCATCCGACACTCGGAGTTGGCTGACTCGTAACTGTGCCAGCCGGAGTAGGAGACTGTTTAGAGAAGATTCTGCCCACTGACTCACAATATAATGCGCGATGACCCTGTTTCCCACACTTAAAACAATCAATGGGGCGAGAAGTGCAACGAGAACTGATATGTCCCGGATTTCCACAATTAAAACAAACTTTCGGCACTCCTCCACTAGGATGAGGGGAACCAACAGAAGATTGCACAGAAGATTGAGGCCTACGCGATCCACTGCCTCGGAAGCTACCAGAAAATTTTGGTTTCTTCGAGCTCGATACTGCAGGAACCAGAACCGACACCATCTCGTAAGCAAGTGCTCTATCCTGATATTCTCTCAAAGTAGTACACCCAAGGCCTGCCATATACTTTCGGACCTCCGGTTTCATCCTTGCGTCGAAATGAAGTATCTTGTCTATCTCATCCTTGACCCGATCTTGGACATACACTAACTGCTTGTTGTATGTCTTGATTGCCTTAGAAATAGGAACATCTTCAGGTTGAGCTCTGAAGAACTCACTAACTCTTGCTAACTGTACCGGCGCTGGACAATACTGAGCTTCCATCAATTCTTTAAATTATTCCCAAGTGACATCACGGTCCTTGGGCTTAACAGCTCGCCACCAGTCCGAAGCATCATCAACTGTCAGATATTGAGCAATCAGGACTCTCTTGGCTTCAGGACAACCAATACCGTCAAAGATCTTCTCCAGCTCAACTAACCAATGATCCCAGTTGTTCGCATCACCAGAACCATCGAATCTGGGAGGGTTCATCTTCATAACTTCTTGAAGCCATCGATCCTCAACCGTCCTGCCAGTATTAATATCCTGCACCACTTGTGCCAGTTGGTGCACTTGCGTTACGACTTGTTGAAGAACGTTAGGCACTTCGGCCTCTGAGCCTCCATCTGAACCTCCCGAAGGAATCGGGTCTGACCTAGTCGCAGAACGAGATGCCGATTCTGAAATGGACCTATCGAACTCAGACACTACCACTCTGCCACGGCCTCGACCATGACCGCATTGACGGATAGCTCTACCTCTCGGCATACTGAAGAATACGAATGGTTCAACAAGGAAACGATTACAATAATAGATTGCACAATATTAAGGTAATTATTTCCGAAGGAAAGAAACAACCAACATCCGAAGAGTCTTCCAGCACAGGCAACACGGGGTGGTAGCATGTCAATGATATCGTAGACAACAACTGACTCAATTTAACCGACCCAAAACACCGACAGCCTAGGTATCCATAGACCTAGGCTCCGATACCATATTCTGTAACACCCCCATGATTTATAAGGATATTACAGCGCCGCAGATTCTTTTTAGAGAATCTACCAGGCTAAGACCAACATAAAATACATTAAACGATAACAAAACTAGGACATTCATCCATTTAAAAGACACCAAATTCAACTTGATAAGTTGTACACCACAATACCAAATAACAATCGTCCCGTAGGATCATAAAACACAACCATTTCAACGGGAGTACAACAACATCATTAACCATCAAATCTGACACGACATACAACACAGACAGTACCCGCGCGAGTACAAAACCAAAACATGACTTTGACCATGACCAAACAGCCACCAAGTCAAATTAGCACACGATATCACTGTTGCCCACCAAGCTCGTGTCCGCCCTGTGCTAGTCCTCCCACTGGATCTGGACCTGAATACATAAAAGTATATCCACCCCAGGAGGGGTCAGTAAGAATCCGGTGCAAGTACAATGATTCTAGAATATGTACAACAAGTGAATAATCAACATAAATCACAGTGTCATCACAGATATTCCGGAATACCACATCACAATCATCATCACAAAACAACCTCCCGAGCTATACCGGCCCCGCATCTCGCAAGATACGCACCCCAAGAGACCTCGTCAGGCTCTCTCTGGTTGTATAGCCCAACCGAGTGATCCGTAGGGCAACGCAGCCTACCGGACCCCAGGGGACCCTCACTGGTTTTACTCGGCTCACACACACTCAATCAACAATTGGCACAAATCCAATTTTTGCATATTCACACGAAGCACATTAAACACAATCAAAGTACTTGCCTCAATTTGAACGACATGAGAAACGGCGAACGGATGAATGTACGGTCCGAACTTCCTTCAACGATTGGATCCAAACACATCGAAATACCAAATCAAAACACAACACAATGGAAACGGAAGGATTCACCCTAAGTTCTACCCTTAGGGACATTTATTCAAACACTACGAAGGCAACATAGCTCGAACCCAAACTATGGAAGGTAACTTAGGGTTAAATTCGCGAATCTTGGAGAAAAATGAAGGATTATGATTACGACATCACAATCTAGCACAAATCGGAGCTCGGAAAGATTAGAATCAATGATCTCAACAAAAACCCCAAAATATGAAGAACTAGGGTTCCAGCGTGTTTTACATTGATTTGGACGGTGAAAGTTGATGAGATGTTGATAACTTGGTATTAGGAGCTCAAAATTATTGTTGGATGAAGAAATCCGACCAAAATCTGCACTCTCCAATGATCAAGCATGCCCAGCCGCCGAAGAGAAGAGGAAAAGGTGAAAAATGACATTTCTAGAACCTGCCCCCCATATATATACTGGGAGCTATTAGCGCACACTACGGCTACAGGCTTAGCGTGCGCTAACGAGCTGAGGGTGGTGCACTGCTGAAGAAAAGGCAGTCCAGAACTTTCTGTCAGACTCCGGTAGCGTACGCTAAACCATCTGTTAG
The DNA here is from genome assembly GCA_033398695.1 of Orobanche coerulescens. Taxonomy (NCBI): domain Eukaryota; kingdom Viridiplantae; phylum Streptophyta; class Magnoliopsida; order Lamiales; family Orobanchaceae; genus Orobanche; species Orobanche coerulescens. The sequence continues at coordinate 72,385,775 of CM065801.1, forward strand.
CATGCGCTATCGATTGCCACTAGCGCGCGCTAACTCCATAGAGTAGCGTGCGCTACCTGAAAGTACCTGCAGTCCAGAAACATTACTGTCCTCACTGACCTGACATCCTAGCGCGCGCTATCCTACAAGTTACGTGCGCTGGTACATCGAAATAGCATACGCTAGTCCTTCCATAGCGTACGCTAAAGCCCCATTCCAGAGTCCAGAAAGTTCACTGTCCAGCGGGCCTAACGCACGCTATTGCACAAGAGTAACGTGCGCTACTCAAACCTGGTTAGCATGCGCTAGACATACAGTCTTAGCGTGCGCTAACTGTTATTCTCCAAAATTAAATTCGCAAAAGTCCGGCCAAACGAGCACAATCCGAAAATCACAAAACCCAATAATTATCAGCCATGAACATACCATGGTTAATCATCAATACATATGGTCCAAATAACCACAATACCACAAAATACATCTAAAACAACACTCATAAAATACACGGGTATTACATAAAGTCCCTAATCAACTCGAATTTTATCAAAAAGATCTTCAGACAGTGCTCCAACATCATCAAACATATGCACATATAAACGTATAATAAACAAACTTTAAATGTAAAAGAGTAAACAGTTTTATCACCACTTCAAGTAAAAAATATACTACCTCCATCCAACCATCCAAAATACGCGCTCGGGCGATAGTCGACATCGAGTGCATAACATAATAACCACATTCCCAACCTCCATTTTCTTTATTACACTAAAACAAAATAAGACACAATTATATGAGTCGCTTTCAGTAAATAAAATCAACACACAACATACACAGTTAAAAAACACACACACTGACACAAACACATAAAGCACACAAGCACACAAACACACAATGCACAAAAAAAAAACACAGCACACACACACACACACACACACACACACACACACACTGCACACAAACACACACATACACACAGTACCCACACACACACACATTGCACACAAACAAACACACACACACAGTACACATCACACAAACACAAACACACACACACACACACACACACACACACACACACACACACACACACACACACACACACACTGTACAAATAGAAAAAAAACACAAACACACACACACACACACACTGTACACAACATAAACACAATACACACACAAACAGAAAAAAAAAACACAAACATAAACACACACAACACACACAGTACACACAGCACACACACACATACTGCACACATACACACAGTACACACACACACATTGCACACAAACAAACACACACACACATACACACACACACACACACACACACACACACAGTGCACAAACAGAAAAAAAAAACACAAACACACACACACACTGCACAGCTAAACACACAATACACACCCAAACAGAAAAAATAAACACAAACACACAATACACACACAAACATAAACACACACAACACACACAGTACACACAGTACACACACACACTGCACAAACAGAAAAAAAACACAAACACACACACACTGCACAACTAAACAAAAACAGAAAACAAAAAAACCAACACCCACACACAGCACACACACTGCCACTGCACACACACACACACTGCATAGAAAAAAAACCCAACACAAATAAACGGACACTTCATACACGATATGTTGGGAGAAGATCCTTAAGACGAAAGTTAACATCTATCCCAAAGGGAGAAGATCCTTACGACGTTAACCACGTCTATCCCAAAATAATTCGTGTTTCCAAAAACAATATTATCGTACACACTCAAATATTTACACACACCACACAAACACAGACACACACTGCCACACACACACACAAACACACACACACACACACACACAGCACAAAAATAAACACACACTGCCACACACACAAAAAAAAACACACACAGCATACAAACAAACATACACACACTGCCACACACACAAAAACACACACACACACAGCACTGCCACACACACAAAAAAACACACACACAGCACACAAACAAACACATACACACTGCCACACACATAAAAAACACACACACAGCATACAAATAAACACACATACACAGCATAAAAACACACACACAGCATAAAAAACACACACATAGTACACAAACACACACACACACTGCCACACACACAAAAAAACATACACAGCATACAACAAACACACACACACACTGCCACACACACAAATACACACACACACACACTGCCACACACACAAACACACACACAGGACATTACAAAAACTATTGCTGAGGTTTTGGTACAACCAAAAGAAAAAAACAGCAAACTTTGAAAATTACAAAAACCACCCTTGAGACTTGATGCCATCTTACATTGTCGAAACATTAGTAAAGCTGATAGAATTTGCTGATGTTATCAAATATTTTACACATACACCCCTCAACTTCTCGAAATAATGTAATACCCGAGATTCTCGGTTCCGGTTATTTTTGAATTTTTGTCGATTGCGCCGTTCATTTTGTTCTGTTGGCGATTTCTTGAGATTTTTCCCTATGTTGGGTACGGCACGATGTACCGTGTTGTGGTGTTCGTCGGGTACGACTTATTGTTGCGTAAGTCGAGCTAATAGTATGTCTTGCTTTGTTATGTGTTCGTTTTCGATTTGGATCGTTGGTGTTGTCCGTTAGTGTTTCGTTGCATGTTGAATAATTATTGTTTTGTCGAGGAGTATCATTTTTGTGCATTTGGTCGACTTTGAAAGATCACCACCGGCGCTTATAAATACTAAAAATTCTGAAACTTTACAATGTGATAGAGCATCAAATTAGCTTTCCAATGGTTCAAACGGTGAGTCGATCGGAGTCCGGACGGAGAAGTTATGGTCATAATGACAAAGTCTACACTGTCAGAATACGGCCCTGGAATACGACGCCGTTTGCACCGTTTTTGCTGAGTCGTTTATAACACGGTGCTGGAATACGGCTCTAATTTGGGCCATGTTCTGAGCCGTTTTGTCCAGTTGTATAAATAGGACAGTCGCGTTTTTCAGCCCATTTTCACTTCTCTCTCGGTTTTTGGGCGATTTGATGGGGATTTCAATCCCTGAGTAGATTATCATCATATTCTTGAAGTCTTGATCATGTTTAACAACATCTAATCCATTGTTCTTTGTCGGATTGAGGTAATTCTTCAAAAAATCCTTTTTCAACTATTTTGGGGTTTTCCTTTTGATTTCATTTCTGGGCCGATTATGATGAATTGGTCATGTAATTCTTGTTGTATTGGTTGTAATCTACGGATTAGTAACTTGTTTATCGATTTCGTTTCACCCGGAACATGATTTTAGCTTTCTTGGAACGAACCCTTGAACCCTTGTAGTTTCTTAGTGTCGATTGAGATTTCGTTTAGTGTTGTTGATTCGTAGCGGTGTTATTCTCGTGGTGATTGTGTTGTTATTGATTTCTCGCGAAGGTGGTCGGTTTTTGGGGCTGTTCGGGGCTGTTTTGGGGCTGTTTCGGCCGAGCTATTTCGGGACTGTTTTGGGGATGTTTCGGCCGGATTTGTTTGGACTGCTTTTGGGTCATTTAGCCGAGCCGCTTTCGTCGGAGTATTCACAAATTGATTTCGAGGCAAGTATCTTGCCCATACATTTTGTGTCTTGTGAATATAATGGTTGTTAATCGTCGATATGTGCTAAATAAATATTTATAACCATTTTTCAAAAGAATCGGTATATTTACCATCATGGTTTTCGTAAAGGTGACCCGTGAGTGTCGGGAATTAATATGCTTAGTTGAATATATGTGCTAGTATCGAGTATAGGATCACCTTACTTTCTTGTGATGTCATTGTGTATGATTATGTCGTTGGTAAATGTAAAGTGTAAATCTTTTGTCAAATTATGTGCGTGGAGTCACGTGGTTATGGATGAATATGTGAGTTTGTGTGATATTGGTTGTATCATTCGGTGGTGTTGAGATCTTGTGCTTCCTTGTGAATTATTATAGTTCTGGGTCGTGAGTATGTGTTAGATAATATGGCCATTCTAGAAAGGTACCTCGACTATATATATTTTGTGTGTTTGACCTTTGAGAGTTGTGGTTTTGTAATCTGTGAGTTGTTCTTCCACTCGGGGATGGCATGTGTGGCCTCTGGGGGCCAATACTAATGGGTACGGCCACTGAAGTAGACTTGGGTGCGTGTGTTGATGTTCTTCCACCTGGGGACGGTTCGATGGGACCTCTGGGGGCCGATACTAATGGGTACGGCCACAGAAGTGGTTTCCCATATGGGGATGGTCCGACGGGGCCTCTGGAAGCCGATACTAATGGGTACGGCCATGGGTTACCAAGTGTGGTTTCTGTGATATTGATGTTGATGTTTTGATGACTATTGTTATATGTTCCGGAGTATCACAATGCTTTATGCTTGGGGTCGAGATACATTATATATCGAGTCTTGGTGTTTGGCTAGAATGGCATAAGAATAACGTGTTATGTGTACTGTGTCCTTGTAAGTGAATTGCAGTGGATGATCGGGTCGTAGGCCCTGTGTTTTGTGATCGAAATGGTTGGGCCGTGGACCCCGTGTTTTGTTAACGGATTTGTATTTTGGAAAATGAACTTTGGGGCTGTGACCCTAAGTGGCTTTCGAGGAATTAAGAACTTTTCAAATTCTAATGTTTTCAAAACTCCCGAGATTTGGAATTGTTTTCAAAGTGCTTACTTGTTTCGTTTCTACTTTCAAGACTTGAACTATTTTAATTAAATGATATATCTCGGGAAGCCTTTCGTTGTATTCTCGGAATGTGTTGTGTATGGCTCGAATTTGCACTTTATACTTGTACTAGCAAAATAGTGGAGTTTTGCTAACCCCCGAGTATTCGGGGGGTGGATGTCTATTCTGCGTCTAGGTACATGCAGGTTTTGGGAGCAAAACACAGGATCGGTGCGAAGGATGATGAAAGACGGATGATACTAATCACATGAAGGCTAGTTTTGGGTGCAGTCAGTCGTAGTTCGTTGTTTGGTCTTTTTCGCTGTCGTATTTCTGTTTGTGAGTGTATTTTACCCTTGCATGGGTATGAGTCCAGATAGAGTTATGTATACTAGAGTTGTATGATAACGATGAAAGACCAAATCAGTCTGTTGGTTCATTATTTTATTACGTCGGTATGTAGTGTAATGTGTTGTTTCGATGTTTAGCCTGGCGGATCCTCACGGAGAGGGTCTGCGGCGTGTAATATTCCCAGTTAGATTCTGGGGGTGTTACATTTATGGTATCGGAGCTTAGGTTGCGGAAACCTAGGCTGTCGGGTCCAGTCGTGTATTGTTGGGTCTTGTCTTGTCAGATTGAGTCTGACTGATGTCGTGTCGTGACACGTCGTTTGGAATGTCGGCCGTGATTAGTATCAGGATGCAGCCATCATCTTCGTGCGATCTGTGGATGTAAGTCTCCCTACTACATCTTGTACCACGAGCTATTCGAGCATGTGTGATTCTGTGTTATGTAGTAGTATTTGAAGGTGTATCGTGAGTAAGTGACATATATTTGTTGATTCACGGGATGTGCTAGAATGAAGAATGATCTTGCTAAATGTATCCTTGTATGAACTGTTTTTCTTGCAAGAGTAACAATCTTGGAATTTTTAGTTTCGAAGGCTTCCGGGGAGCCGCGTAAATTTTTAAAATGTTCTCCAAGGGAGGAAAAATTTTGATTTTTGTATGATGACCTCAAGGTCAAAATTTTTGAGACTTCAACTACGATATTTCATTTTCATCCCAAACTATAAGTTTTCTAAACACGAGTTTTTAACTCAAATAAGGTCTACAAAATATACTCAGGACGTTACTCTCGTTTGTAACTTTCCGGTTTCATGAATGTTAGTCAGAAGATATGTATTGATGATGCTCTCGTTGTTGAGCAGTGGTGCCAGTTTTATGATTAAAATAGTAACGTGAATGTTGAGTCCATCGGTATGTATGTGTTGAGATAGTCCTCTTTATTGAGAAGTAAAATTTTCGTTTTCGTAGGATGATTTTCTTTTGATGGTTGCTTGTGAGATGTTATAATTATGTGAGTCGATGACATTTAGACTCGTATGTTGTTGCTTATTTGTAACCTTCGAGTCTAGTATTACCTCATATATGTTTGCAATCGTGTTGGTGATTAGAGCAGTTAGCACAGGCTTAGTACGAGACTAACGCGCGCTAATGTGGCGTGTTTAGCGCACATTAATCTTTGTTGTAATGTGCGCTAATCAACCTGGACAGAGGCTATGGAACCGCATTTTAGCCGTTAGGTCTAACTTTTGCGGCCAATCACCTTTAGTTGTATTCTCTACGTGGTGTCTAGTGATAACAACTGTTGTGCGTGAATGTGTGTTAAGACTTTTCGTATTGCTAGGTGATATTTGATTGTGTTTGATGAATTGATAAATTATGTCTGTTGTGAGTGTGTTCAAAAACACTTTCCTGGAAACTTCACAAAGTTTTGACGGTTCGATTAATCGGCGGCTCCGTGTATACTTTGAAAATTATTTGGAATTGGCGAGCCGGCCTTGGATTCTCAAATAAAACCTCGATGGTATTTGAAAGAGTTGTTTAAAAGTACATGTAGACATTTTGTAAAATGTTACCATCGTTGATTTTCATGTAGTGTTGGGAGGATTTTCCAAAATGATTTTTAGCGTATTGTTGTATTTTCAGATAATTCGAGTACATGATTTTCAAAAATCTTTCACATCATAAAAATATTTTATTTCAAAAACCAATACGATTTTTATATTCAAAAATATATATTGAAAGATGAAAAATCTCACTCGATGTAAACTTCAAACTCGGATTTGAGAAAGTTTCCTGTATTGATTAAAGTATGTACGAATGGTTTGATGACCTTGCGTGGCTACCTTGTTGTTATTAATGTAATGCTGGTGTGTAGGGGCATGGTGATTTTGACAATGCCGGTTGCACAGAAAATATTATTTAGACAATGATTTCAAAATGAGACGGTTAAAGTCTGTTGTTTAAAAGTTTTGATGAAGCAACCCGAGGTACCAACAATACTTTTAAAGTTTTACTTTGTAGAGCACACAAATCCAAGGATTTTCAAATGATATCATTTAAAAGAATACCTCGTGGATTTTCGTATCGAGTTGTTAGTAGTTACCTTATGTGATATTGTCTTGCTGAGTTGATACTTTATCATGTTATTTTTGCGAAGTTGTGGCATCGTATCGGGTGAGAATCCGCTTAGTATGCCGAGGGACAGAGGATGCAGTCGTGACCGCGGTACAGTTGGTCATGAAGATCAGATGCAGGACCAATAAGATATGGCCGAGAAGGTCGCTATTCCATCATTTCGTTCTCGTTGTTTAGGTTTCAGGGACGAAACCTCTTTTAAAGGTGATATGATGTAATATCGGCAATTTTCGATTTTTGGTAAATTTCTTTTTGGCAGGAGTCCGTTTTAATGGATCGCCTGTGACCGTTTCGTCCTTCTGTGAATGTTTCATTCTACACTTGTTAACATTCGAGTTCGTTTCGGTGTCGTTTTGCTAAGTTCCGTGCTTTTTGGCGACTTTTCCGCATTTGAGATCGATTCTTGCGAATCTTGTTCGAAATTGTTGTTCGTATTTCCCCGTAAGTCCGTTTAACCTTGTTAGACGTTTTGTGAAGTTCGGTTTGGTTATACGTTGTCTTATTGTGATGTTTCAGGCGTTTGGGCCATTTTGTAATTTCCCAAAGTTTTGGGGTGGTTGCCTTCGTATCATCTTTCCCGATCTTCAAGTTATCGGAATCATGTGTCATCTAGAGTTGCCCTGCCTGGATTGTTTCATGTTTTAAGTTTCGGGACGAAACTTCTTTTAAGGAGGGTAGAATGTAATACCCGAGATTCTCGGTTCCGGTTATTTTTGAATTTTTGTCGATTGTGCCGTTCATTTTGTTCTGTTGGCGATTTATTGAGATTTTCCCCTATGTTGGGTACGGCACGATGTACCGTGTTGTGGCGTTCGTCGGGTACGACTTATCATTGCGTAAGTCGAGCTAATAGTATGTCTTGCTTTGTTATGTGTTCGTTTTCGATTTGGATCGTTGGTGTTGTCCGTTAGTGTTTCGTTGCATGTTGAATAATTATTGTTTTGTCGAGGAGTATCGTTTTTGTGCATTTGGTCGACTTTGAAAGATCACCACCGGCGCTTATAAAGTCTAAAAATTCTGAAACTTTACAATGTGATAGAGCATCAAATTAGCTTTCCAATGGTTCAAACGGCGAGTCAATCGGAGTCCGGACGGAGAAGGTATGGTCATAATGACAAAGTCTACACTGTCAGAATACGGCCCTGGAATACGACGCCGTTTGCACCATTTTTGCTGAGTCGTTTATAACACGGCACTGGAATACGGCTCTAATTTGGGCCGTGTTCTGAGCCGTTTTGTCCAGTTGTATAAATAGGACAGTCGCGTTTTTCAGCCCATTTTCACTTCTCTCTCGGTTTTTGGGCGATTTGATGGGGATTTCAATCCCTAAGTAGATTATCATCATATTCTTGAAGTCTTAATCATGTTTAACAACATCTAATCCATTGTTCTTCGTCGGATTGAGGTAATTCTTCAAAAAAATCCTTTTTCAACTATTTTGGGGTTTTCCTTTTGATTTCAATTCTGGGCCGATTATGATGAATTGGTCATGTAATTCTTGTTGTATTGGTTGTAATCTACGGATTAGTAACTCGTTTATCGATATCGTTTCACCCGGAACATGATTTTGGCTTTCTTGGAACGAACCCTTGAACCCTTGTAGTTTCTTAATGTCGATTGAGATTTCGTTTAGTGTTGTTGATTCATAGCGGTGTTATTCTCGTGGTGATTGTGTTGTTATTGATTTCTCGCGAAGGTGGTCGGTTTTTGGGGCTGTTTCGGGGCTGTTTTGGGGCTGTTTTGGGGCTGTTTCGGCCGAGCTATTTCGGGACTGTTTTGGGGCTGTTTCGGCCGGGCTGTTTCGGGACTGTTTTGGGGCTGTTTCGGCCGAGCCGCTTTCGTCGGAGTATTCACAAATTGATTTCGAGGCAAGTATCTTGCCCATATATTTCGTGTCTTGTGGATATAATGGTTGTTAATCGTCGATATGTGCTAAATAAATATTTATAACCATTTTTCAAAAGAATCGGTATATTTACCATCATGGTTTTCCTAAAGGTGTCCCATGTGTGTCGGGAATTAATATGCCTAGTTGAATATGTGTGCTAGTGTCGAGTACAGGATCACCTTACTTTCTTGTGATGTCATTGTGTATGATTATGTCGTTGGTAAATATAAAGTGTAATTCTTTTGTCAAATTATGTGCGTGGAGTCACGTGGTTATGGATGAATATGTGAGTTTGTGTGATATTGGTTGTATCGTTCGGTGCTGTTGAGATCTTGTGCTTCCTTGTGAATTGTTATAGTTCTGGGTCGTGAGTACGTGTTAGATAATATGGCCATTCTAGCAAGGTACCTCGACTATATGTATTTTGTGTGTTTGACCTTTGAGAGTTATGGTTTTGTAATATGTGAGTTGTTCTTCCACCCGGGGATGGCATGTGTGGCCTCTGGGGGCCAATACTAATGGGTACGGCCACTGAAGTAGACTTGGGTGCGTGTGTTGATGTTCTTCCACCTGGGGACGGTTCGACGGGACCTCTGGGGGCCGATACTAATGGGTACGGCCACGGAAGTGGTTTCCCACCTGGGGACGGTCCGACGGGGCCTCTGGGGACCGATACTAATGGGTACGGCCATGGGTTACCAAGTGTGGTTTCTGTGATATTGATGTTGATGTTTTGATGACTATTGTGATATGTTCCGGAGTATCACAATGCTTTATGCTCAGGGTCGAGATACATTATATATCGAGTCTTGATGTTTGGCTAGAATGGCATAAGAATAACGTGTTATGTGTACTGTGTCCTTGTAAGTGAATTGCAGTGGATGATCGGGTCGTAGGCCCTGTGTTTTGTGATTGAAATGGTTGGGCCGTGGACCCCGTATTTTGTTAACGGATTTGTATTTTGGAAAATGAACTTTGGGGCTGTGACCCTAAGTGGCTTTCGAGGAATTAAGAACTTTTCAAATTCTAATATTTTAAAAACTCCCGAGATTTGGAATTGTTTTCAAAGTGCTTACTTGTTTCGTTTCTACTTTCAAGACTTGAACTATTTTAATTAAATGATATATCTCGGGAAGTCTTTCGTTGTATTCTCGGAATGTGTTGTGTATGGCTCGAATTTGCACTTTATACTTGTACTAGCAAAACAGTGGAGTTTTGCTAACCCCCGAGTATTCGGGGGGTGGATGTCTGTTCTGCGTCTAGGTACATGCAGGTTTTGGGAGCAAAACACAGGATCGGTGCGAAGGATGATGAAAGACGAATGATACTAATCACATGAAGGCCAGTTTTGGGTGCAGTCAGTCGGAGTTCGTTGTTTGGTCTTTTTCGCTGTCGTATTTCTGTTTGTGAGTGTATTTTACCCTTGCATGGGTATGAGTCCAGATAGAGTTATGTATATTAGAGTTGTATGATAACGATGAAAGACCAAATCGATCTGTTGGTTCATTATTTTGGTACGTCGGTATCTAGTGTAATGTGTTGTTTCGATGTTTAGCCTGGCGGATCCTCACGGAGAGGGTCTGCGGCGTGTAATGTTCCCAGTTAGATTCTGGGGGTGTTACAAATATCACCCAATTTGCAATATTTAGAAAATAGAAATGTCTCTGTGTATTTTTATCAAACTTTTGGTAATGCTGTTCAGTTTTAAGTTTGCAATATATTGCTGTGGAAATTTATACTTGAAATGGTTTTAAGTTGTTTTCTAGTCAGTACTTGTGCTCCTCTTTAAAAATATTTGAAATGTCTGTTTATTGAAATTCTTCCAAGTTAATGGTTTAGTGAAAAAAATGAATGGTCCAGTTCATTAATAAGTTATCTCCTGCTACTTGTTTGTCATTTATTTTGCAGATGAGATAATCTAAGTTATCTAATAAATTCATGTACTATGAATTTTTTGTGTTTGTTTCTTAATGAAAAGTAATTGACATAAAATTTCCATCTAATTCTAGATCATAATGGTTTATTACGTAGTCTGGGTTGGAAAGGAACCAGGCATATACGATAAATGGGCTGATTGCAACAACCAGATACGGTTCATTACAGGGGCAGTATATAATAAATACCCATCTCTTGAAGAAGCCAAAGAAGCCATATGTAATCCACCTCCCCATTCACCTTGCACCAAGCTACCATCCCGGTGGAAACTAGCCACAAAACATGACTGGGTATCAAGCACAAGTGATGTAGGGGCATCAAGCACGGTTGTTAACGTGACCGTTCAAGATAGAGATAAAACTATAAGTGTTACCGGTGAGGTGAACTCTGTTGTAAAATGGTTGGAGCATATGAAATTGTGACCATTCGAACCAAAATTGTAATTTGTAAGACATGTTAATTTACAATATTGAATGCGTTCATTAAGTATTCTGAGCTTTTATTTTGTAAGCCAATTTTAATTAGTATTGTAATTTTCCATTAGTATTGTAATTATTAATTGTAATATATGTACCTACATCATTATGAAAACATTGATATTTTATAAGCAATCTGGGCTTCATGTTCGTTTTTTGCAAGAGTTGGTCAGTACACTTGCATTGATGAATTTGTAAATCAATTTGACACACACACACACACACACACACTGCCACACACACAAACACATACCACACACACACAGCAAACAAATAAACACACACACACACACACAGCATAAAAACACACATACATACAGCATAAAAACACACACACACACAGTACACAAACACACACACAGCACAAAAACACACACACAAACACAGCACAAAAAAAGCACAAAAAACACACACACAGTACACACACAATTCTTAATACAAAAAGAAAGTCATGTACCAATATATCCTGCCACAACATTTCTTTATCCGGCTTGTTAGGTACTTGCTTCCAACTCTTGTACAGTATCGAGACATGATATTTGGCAAGTTTTCCCAAGAACGTACTTAACTTCAATTTGTGTTGGTATTTGATCTTTCCCCGTACTGGATCAATGTGAAGAGGTAATTTTTTTCCGTCAACACGGCGTTTCGACATACTTCTACATCGCGTGGGATTTCTCGATGTAGAAATACTATGTGTATGAGCATCGAGAGACCGGGAGGAATGAGGAGAACGAGCGGGAGGAGTGTGAGGGGAACGAGAAGGAGACGCCATGTGCCTGCATTAACAAATAAATTTAATCACCAACCACAATATACACTGCACACATAAAACACACAACGCACACACACACTGCACAGATTCACACACTACACACACTGCACTCAACACACACACACACATACTGCACACACTCACACACACTGCACACACACACACACTGCACTCTGCACTCTCACACACTGCACACAAGCACGCATACTGCACACACACACACACACACACACTACACACACTGCACTCTCACACACACTGCTCACACACACACACACACACACACACACACTATACACCAATTTATAGTATGGACATGAGTTTGATTTTAGTTTTTAAGAGTCATTTTCAGTATTCTACAACAATTTTGTAAGTTTATTTTATTAATAAAATTTTCTTTTGGACCATTTCTTGATTGTCATTAGTTATCTTATGAGGCTTTTATTGTTTTATTAATATGTAAGTTTTATTGTACGACTCGCGAGTCGACTTGTATGAGCTGATCGTTTTTTAAAACATTGCTATACACACTACACAAAGTGCATATACACACACACACACATTTTTTTAATAACAAATAATGAAATAATCTTAAATACTAAAATATAAAAACTTGATTCTTCATAACAAAACGTTCAACATTAATACTAAAATTCAACAAAACCAACTTTATCATTAACAATGTCACAAAATTGAACATTAATACTACAATTCAACATAATCGACTGTGCCTTCATCATCAACTATCTAACTTGACTCTAGATAACAACGTTTTCCCATATGCTTTCATCATGATCATCTCAAATGGCATGTATGTCGTCTGCTACATTTTCTTCAATGATAGTCGGCATCCGTGTTGATAAAGGAATAAACTCACAAATGTCAAAACTTGACTCTTCAGTTTCATTAATATCCACACTTCTACCCGGAATGACCACTGACAATATTTCATTGCATGGATCCTTGACATAAAACACCTGTTTAGCTTGATATGCCATGATAAAGGGCTCGTCAGTGTAAGCTATCTTATGAAGATCTACCAATGTAAAGCCCAGTTCATCGATTACCACACCTGTGTTATTATCAACCCACTTACACTTAAAAAATAGGCACTCTAAACTTAACATAATCAAGTTCCCATATATCTTCAATAACTCCATAGTAACTTGTCGATGCCATAACTGGATTTTTATCTTTCGAGCTTGAAAAGTGCATGGACTCGGCTTGAAGAGTAACTCCGCTATTTTGAACCGAACTTTTGTCATCTTATGACTTTGTATAGAATGAGTACTTATTGATATCATATCCATTCCAAGTTACGACATCGGACTTCGGCCCGTAAGCTAGCCATTTTAACATTTCAGATGTGCTATCACTTTCGGAGATTTGTACCTTAAACCACCTCAAAAAAGTCTTATTATGTTCAATCAACAACCATTTCTCGCTCATTCGGGGATTTTTTGTCTTCAAAAGATTCTTGTGAGCAGACAAGTACGGAAGAACCTCATCAGTGTTATTCAAAACGTACAAATGTGCTTGAAGCACCTCATTGCGATTCTTGGTTAATATTTTAACACCCCGTGTACCCTTTCCATTAAGTTTCCCATCATGTCGAGATTTCGGAAGCCCTTTACATTAAGTTTCCCATCTTCTTTTTTGTTACACATACTATGTTCATCAATTTTCTATTGTTTTGTATAAGGGGAAGAATTTCATTTCTATATGATTACTAACTTTTTGAAAATTGTTTTGACAGAGAGAATGACAAAGGTATGGTAGTCCTATAACTGTTGTTTAAAATAGAAACATGAACGACGGTTGTCAAAATAGAATTGACTGTATACTACGTCAACTTATGGCTTTGTCAAGATTGCTAACTCTATCTGCACGAACTATTGGGAGAAGATCCTTAAGACGAAAGTTAACATCTATCCCAAAGGAAGAAGATCCTTAAGAAGTTAACCAAAGCTATCCCAAAATAATTCGTGTTCCACAAAATAGTGTTGTCAAAAGCAACACACATAATTAAACACACACACTCAACTAAATTGATTAAATTATACGACAAACAAGAAGAAAATAACATGTAAAACTACATTACACACTCACATACATATAGTGCACACGCACACACATATTTTGTCCGTTATGTGCATTTGAATACCACGTTTGTGATTATTGTGGTTTTATTGAGGTTTTAACATTATTCTCCAAAACAATCCAGGTATAATTAAAAGTCCACACACAAACAATACACACAACACACACTGCCACACACAATACACACACACACACACTGCCACACACACACACAAAAAAAACAATACAACCTCACACACAATACACATACACACACTGCACGCACACACACTTCCACACCTATACATGCACATACACAAACAACACATACATTAAACAGCACACAACAATCCTTAAAAGACTAATTAAAATTACCAAATAGGAACAAAGAAGAGAGTTCGGAATAATTACCAAATAATTCACGGTGGTCGTTTGCGAAACATCGGGGAGGTTGCGGGGGTCGCGAGGTCGCCAGAGGTCGCGGGGGTCACGAGGTCGTCGGAGGTCGCGGGTCGACTGTGAAAAGTCGGGGAGTCAGAAGCGTAGGAGGAAAGAAAGGAAAAAAGAAGAAAGAGAGAAAGAAAGAAAGAAACGGGGCACTAATTAAATGGAATATTAACAGCGGTTATTGATAACCGCTGTTAAAAGAAGAAAAAGAACGGTGGTTTTCAAGTAACCGCCGTAAAATATGAAAAATTAACAGCGGTTATTAAGCAACCGCCGTTAATTTTCCGAATTTAACAGCGGTTTGAAGAAAACCGCCGTTAACTGTCTTAATTTAACAGCAGTTTCTTTATTAACCGCTGTTAATTTTTCATAATATTTACGAACCATGCCACCGCACAAATTTAACAGTGGTTTTAGCATAACCGCTGTTAATTGTCCGCTGTTAAATGGGTATTTTGTAGTAATGTTTGGTGATATTCTCTCCTTGTTTTTAGGGATGTTATTTACCTTTCTTTTTATCATTTAAGGGGTATAAAAGAGAGTGTAGGGCACATTTACACACACGATACATTCACTAGCTCTCTGTAAACTCTCTCTTATACTATCTGACTTATACTCACTCCAAAATATATAGTGTATTTTTGGTTTTAGGTAGGTTACCTTAAACCTCCTGCGGTTTTGTGCCGGCGAACTATTTTTAAGGGCTTTTCTCGTTACATTCTCGTATTCATCTCGATATTTCATTTCCTTACTATATTGTACCACTAAATCATTCCGCGTGAGTTATATTTATAACTTTTGTTGGTTCATCGAAAATTATCTAAAACAATTTGGCGCCATCTGTGGGAACAGTGATTTTTTGGAAATCAAAAGTGTTAAGATGAGCAATCAATCCAGTGCCCAGAATGTTCCAGGAGTCTCTGTTGCAATGGCCACCAAGAACAAGGATAAGACACCAAGGACTTCTGGAGGTGATTGAATGAGTGTTGCTGGGACGACGAAATCTACTCCTCTTCTCTCAGCAACTCAGGACGTCGAATATTTGACGCTACCTGGAATCTCTATCAAGGTGGTGCAGAATTTAACCGCCATGATGCGGAGCCTTCAAGATCAAATGAACAACCAGAAATTCACCAACGACAGGATGATGAGTGTTATTGGCAAGCTCCAGAGTGAACGTACTGCATTGTCGTCTTCTATATCAACTCTTGGTGTCTCGTCCATCACCCCTCTCCAGCCTAAGCATTTCTTCTTCGAGTCCAGTTCAGGTTTCGGGGGCAACGAAGATTATTTGCCAATATCGAGTGTCGCGCGGACAGACAGTCTGGTCATGGCGCCCAGCCAGGATGCATTTGCACCTTTTTATAGCCATTTGACACCTTCAATGGGGCTGACAAGGAGTTTCCCTTTAATTAATAACACTGCACATACTAGCACTCCTATTGAAACTAACATTCCTGTTGTCACTACTCTTGAACAATTGCTTTTTAGGCAACTTCAGGAATTGAAAAACATCGTGATGAATGTTCCTGGATTTACAATGCCAACCTATCAAGCTTCGCCAACCTGTTACAAGGATTCACGTTTTGTTCCAGCTATTGCCGATGTGGAGATCCCGAAGAGATTCATGGTGCCCAACATGAAGCAATATGACGACACTAGTGATCCAGTAGACCATGTTGCTTCTTATAAAGAGAAGATGGACATAATTTATATTCCTAACCATCTCATAGAGGCTTGTTTATGTAGGGGTTTTAGATCCACCTTGACCGGAGCTGCCTTGAAGTGGCTAAAGGACCAACCAATAGCTTTTATTGGATCTTTCGCTCAACTTGTTAATTTGTTCACTAATCAATTTTCTTGTATTAGAATATTGCAGAAGCTAATAAGTGACCTTTATAGGGTGGTCCAACAACCTGAAGAATCCTTGAAGGACTACTTGAGCAAGTTCAGCAAAGAAGCAGTTGGAATTCCTGATCTAGACATGTCAAGTGCCACCGAGACGTTTAAGATGGGCCTAAAGAAAGATTCTCCCTTTTATGATGACTTAGTTATGATGCCTACCCATAAGTTAGAAAATATACGCACAAGAGCAATCCAGTTCATTCGCCTAGAGGAGGACAAGTTCGTGCAAGAAAAGACAACCAAGAAGCCATCCTCATATGACCATCCTGACAGAAAATCCGAATCATCTCATCATAAACCAAATAGGGGGAAACCCTACCCTAAACCCGAACTCTCTAAAATTCATTCTATAGATGATGTTGATGAAGATGATGGCATCGATTATCCTAAAATTGACAATTATTGTTTTTCTGTTGATGTACCAAATAGGGTCTTGAATGCCATGGACAACTGGGAGAAAAAGCTAGATGGCCTAAGAAAATTGATATGCCGTCTGTATGGAAGGACAAATCTAAGTGGTGTGCCTACCATGAGGATTTTGGGCATTCTACTGATAATTGTATTGCTTTGGGGAAGGAAATCAGCCATCTTCTTTCCAAGGGGCATCTTAGAGAGTTTTTGGGCAAAGGTCCAAGGCGTGTGGAAGAAAAAGAAGTCGTATATGACAAGCCAGCACCTCCACCTCCTGCCACAAAAACCATCAATGTTATATCTAGAGGTTCAGATATATGTGAGACCACTTATTCCGCAGAGAAGATACATGCTAAGGATTCGAAGGAAGACAACTTTGAGGCCCCAGTTAGACATCTTGCCAAGGTATCAGACCTGTCAAGCACCTTCAATGAAGATGATAAGCTGGGTGTCATGGATCCACATCATGACAGCCTGGTAGTCACCATGAAAATTGCCAATTATATGATTAAGAGGATCCTGATTGACAATGGAAGCTCTGTCAACCTGATCATGATGTCAATCTTAAAGGAGATGCAGATACCGGAGTCAGATATTGTTAAGAATTCCTAAGTTCTAGTTGGTTTCAGTGGGGAGACCAAGCATACTGTGGGAGAAATCAAGTTGCCTATCTATATCGAGGGTGTCAATTCTATGGAAAGATTATGCATCATTGACTGTCCCTCATCTTACAATGTCATCCTGGGCTGACCTTAGATTCACAACATGAGAGCAATTCCATCAATTTATCATCAGTGTCTTAAGTTGCCAACACCCTGGGGATTGGTCAGTCTGAAGGTAGATCAGCAAATAGATATGGAATGCTACAGGACGTCCATGAAAGCTTCCACTCAGCCTCGACAAGCATAGCAATTAAAGAAGCCGGTTAGAGACGTCTTGGAAGCTGTCCAGTATGAAGTGAAGGAAGTAATCCTAGATGACTCTAATCTTGAAATAAAAGTTCGAGTTGGTTCTGATATGCCTCTTGAGGTCTAAGAAGAGTTGACTCACTTTCTTAAGTCAAGATTGTCTTTCTTTGGCTGGAAGTACGATGACATGACTAGAATCAACAAGGATATCATCACTCAAAAGCTCAATATTGATCCAAGTTTCAAGCCTATCCATCAGAAGCATATGTAGTTTGCTCAGGAGCGTAACCAAATCATTAAAGAAGAAGTAGAAAGGCTCTTGAAAGCGAAGATGATATGTGAGGTTAACTATCCTAGATGGCTAGCCAATGTACTTGTTGGAAAGAAGAAAAATGGAAAGTGGCGAGTGTGCATGGACTTTACCGATCTAAATAAGGCCTGCCCGTAGGACCCATTTCCTCTTCCGCACATTGATGCCCTAGTTGACGCAACTGCAGGGCATGACATCCTGACCTTTATGGATGCCTCGTCAGGATTTCAGCAAATCCAAATGGACCCGTCAGAGCAGGAAGATACATCTTTCATGACTCCTGAAGGAATTTATTGTTACATAGACATGCCCTTTGGGCTGAAGAATGCAGGTGTAACCGATCAGCGTTTGGTTAACAAGATGTTCAAGGACCAGTTATGCAAGATAATGGAAGTTTACATATATGATATGGTGGTTAAATCTAAGGACATGAAGGATCATGTGCAGGATGTATCCGAAGCTTTCAACATCCTGGAGGCCTTCAATATGAAACTTAATCTAGTAAAGTGCAATTTTGGTATGAGGGCAGGAAAGTTTCTACGATATATGGTGACCAAGAGGGGGATAGAATCTAGCCCAGAGAAAATTAAAGCCATCATCAACCTAGAGTCTCCCAAGACCATTAGGGACGTTCAGAGACTGACAGGACGAGTAGCTGCTCTAAACCAGTTTATTTCTAAATCTTTCGACAGGTGCAGATTATTCTATGATGAGAAGAAAAATAAGAAGATTATGAAAATGAAAGAAAATAGATGATACCACTTAGTAATGGAAAAAACTGAGCTCTGAAGCCAACTGATGCGACCCCCACACGACGTGCCGTGGTAACCGCTATCGCTAGTATGATTTCAGTTCCCCAAAACGTTCCAATATTAAGCGAATGATTGTTTTACTTCAAGCCCTCTACGTAACGCGTCGTAGTAAACTGAAAGGTTCGATTCAAACAAGCCACGAGGTTCCTAACGCCTCGATAAGTGAATTGAAATCACAATTTATATTTTGGAGACACACTCAATAAAATAGAAGAAAGTTTGTTAACACAAATACTCACAATTTTGATAAATTTCCAGGTGCCTTTACAAATAAAAATGAGGGCTATTTATAGCCAAAATTCCAACAACTATTACAATATAAAAATATAAAATAAAGACTAAGAAATTATAAATTCAATATTCAAAGCTCCTAAAATTTGACCAATGACTAATCATCCCATAAGTTAAGGAGTCAACACATTTTTAGGGGACAAAAATCAACGACCAAGACTTATGTTTTGAAAATAAGAAATCAAAGTTAAAGAAAAATATGATGTTGTCGTTTTAGTGGCATAACAGATCCTAAACTTCGTATTCTGGTCTTGATGTCTCTAGATGATTGTAGTACTGCCTCTTAAATTTAAAAATCCACCTGAGTTGTCTCAATCGGATATCGGACGAGAAAGTTGTGACAAAAATACGAAGGTGTATCGTATCTGAATTTTCCAACGCCTGCTTTCAATTGTATCGCATTTTCACCACTAAAAATATCTGATTTTGATGTCATGACAAACACAAAAATTTTAGGACTTTCTCTTAGCTTTCCGATGGTATAAATACGAGCTTAATTGGACACTGTATGTGTAATATCCGGATTTATTATTATGTATTTCATCTGTATTCGAACCCTGTATTATCCGGATTTGTGATCTCGATAATTGGAGTATGTTATTTCTCGCATTGGTATCTTTATACATAAGTATATCGTCATGCTAAATTTCTCATGCAAACTCGTGATAGTGCACGCTAAGAATGTAGCTTAATGCGCACTATCGGCTACAACTAGCGCACGCTACGAATGTAGGATTTGCGTGCGCTAGGCAGTCAATTATTGAGCTGGGCGGCTAGCACATGTTCCAGCCGGACGTAGGACCGGATAAGATTCTAGCGGATGAACCTGGACAGTTTTGGAGTCAACTCTTATTAGTGCGCGCTAAGGATGTATGATAGCGTGCGGTAATCAGCTAATATACAGAAACTTTATATAAGGGACATCACTCCATTTTCTTCTCATTTCCTTCGAGTAACCTTCGTACTTAATAGTCCAAAGAGCATTTTATCCTCCTCAAACACACTTAGAACACATCTACTTGATCATTGGATATTGGATATTTCTTGTGATTGATCCTTGAAGTGGAGTAGCACCTTGGAGTGGCATAGAACCAACCGGAGTCGGATTCTACCTTTTGGTTCAGTGATTTCGTCATATTAAGGTATGTTAATTCTATCTCCAGCCTTAGATTCGGGTTCTAAAGAATAAGATGATCATACTAGCAAGATGTTGAGTTCCTTTGGTGAATTATTCAACAAACATCATGTTTAGAAGATTGGAATGTTTATGTTGATGATATTATCATTGGAACCTCGTAGTTGGAATCTTAGTACATCAGATGGTCAGAGGAACATTCTGAAGTTGATTATCCATATGATTTATGTTGTCATATTGATCATAAAATTGGAGGTGATATCACTTTTGGTTAAAAGGACTTAAGGAAAGAATCATCTTAGATTGCATCCTTTCTTATAAGCTGGAATTGTTAGTTTATCTCCATGGTTAAATCGGGATGTAATGATGATATTGAAATCTAGTGCTTCGACCTTAAGAACATCAAACTTCGCATGAGAATTGTAATCAAAATGGATTATGGTGTTGTGATGATTATACGTATCCTTGTATCTCGAAGTCGTTTAATCCGTAAGATCATTTCATAAGTTATGAATATGACATGTAGACGGATATCACACGTTAATCCCTAAGGAGTTCGTAAGTTTCATCACCGTTAGATCAAGTATGCTGCCCAGTAATGAAACTGCCATGCACGCTTAGCGTGCGCTAAGCTATGTGAATTAACGTGCGCTATCGGGTATGTTTAGCATACGCCACGATTGGAACTTAGCGTGTGTTAAGTCATCAGGCGAGTCAGTCGGCTGATCAGTGAGGTGCTGACCGTGCATGGTTAGCGTACGCTAGACTGTGTGTGTTTGCATGCGCTAACGAGTAGCCTTAACGTACGCTACATAGGATGCGTAGCGTGCGTTAAGCAATCCAGACAGATTTCTTTTAAGAACTTCCGACTGTATTTTGGATTGTTAGATGTGCGTTCAACGTGAGATGAATTCTATATTTTCTTTTGTTAAGGTTCGATCTTTCTACGTGATTGATCGAAGGGGCGACCTTCGAGTATTTCATTTTCGTGGAAGCATTATTCTTGTCTTCGAATCGAGGCAAGTACTCTAATTAGAATTGTTTATATTATGACAGCTATATTGTGATTGTATTATGTATTATGTGTTGTGATTAAATGTCCACCATGCGTTGATCCGACGGGAATCATCATGGGAATCTATAGCTGTGTGCGCTGGATCGTTGGACAGGTAGTTCCACCATGCGCTGGTCCGACGGGATCATCATGGGAATCTATAGCTGTGTGCGCTGGATCGTTGGAATGCCATCAGTATTTTGAGACTGTTATGATGTGATATGTGTTGTTGTTATTTCTCGTTGGAGAAACTTGTTATGATATAATTGTTGATTATATCACTGTTGTATGATTATTGTACTTGTACTAGCATCGTTGTGCTAACCCCTTCGGGGTGAACATTTGTTTATGTTCAGGATCCAGGAGAGCGGGGAAACAACCCCTAGAGTTGCATGACGATGAGGGTGCAAAGTGATGTTTCCGGCCGGGTTTAATTGTCTGTGTTTGGTTATTTTTAATAAGTACTCGAGTACGTCGTCAGTTTGTGATGTTTGGATTTTGGTGATGTATTAATAATTCTTCGTTTGGATATTTGTATTCTCGGTATTAAACCAGAACTGTTGTATTTTATTTCAGTAATTTCATAAATTGGCATCTGTTATGTCTTTTCAATTCTTCAGCCTTGTAAATCCTTATGTAAAGGATTTACGGCGCTGTAATATTCCTGAATATATTGGGGGTGTTACAGAATATGGTATCGGAGCTAAGATTATGGATATCTTGGCTATTAGGTTAAAATAGGGGTCATATACGTCTTTTGAGGTAACCGGCCGTGAATGACATCACTGTACTGCCTACGTCTTCATGCGAACGGTGGTTGTACGTTCCTAAACTCTATCTCGTTCTTTACATGTTGTATTTCATTAGACTTGAACATACAAACGATATTGTTTCCTGTATATTGAGTATTTATGCTTACAGTATGTTGAGAGGCAGACGTTGTTGCGATATTTGTTGAACGCAAGTGTACTTTATCATATACAAGTAATAAAGTGATGAGTGAGTATCGTTCCCACGAGGACTGAATCACTAACTACCGATTTTTATGTATTCTAGTTTTATTCGAACAATCGAATTTTGGGTTTTGCAATTAATTACTAAGAGAATTAATAAAAGACTAGACAGTAGAAAACGATAGCTTGAAGAAAGAGAATCAAATGATGAATAAGTCTAGGATTCTGAATCCACCTCGGTTTATCCGAATTTACTCTCGATTATCTTGAAGTTAATGATTTTCCCAATTTATTGAAGGCGAAGATTGCTAATATACTCTACCGCCTCTCCCGAGGTCAATAGATTTTTCTAAAGGCGAATAATGCACTCTATCCCTAGGTGAATTGATTCGTCAATAGGCAAAAAGCATTAAATCTCCAAAAGGCCACGTAGTTCCTATGAGTATATTCCTATCTCACAGAATAAAACGGTCCTCACCAATAGTTCCTCACCAACTCTACTCTCCCGATTCGAATTGAATGATTAAAACAATATAACTATTGGCCAGATAATTGAAAGCATTAAACACGATTGGGAAAACTCAACAAAAAGGGAATTAAATAGATAATCTCAAGCAAATTCGTCAAAACGTAGGTTTCATCAAAATCCTAGATTAGGGTTTTAGCCTGACATGCTAATAAATGAAAATACAGAATTAATAGATAAAAGCATGAAAATCAAACGCAGATGAAGCTCGGATTCCTCCGTTCTTCTGGCTTCCGCCCTCTGCTCTTGAAGTCTTCTGCTTATCTTCCTCTTCTGTCGTCTTCTCCAAGATTATCTAATTCCCCAAGATCCCCAGATGATTAATTAGGGTCTTAAACCCTTATTTATAGCTCTGCACAGTCTCCAAATCCCGTCCGTGTGAGTAGGTCGAGAACTGGCTTCAAAACGGCCTAAATCCGCGTGGAGCACACAAAAACCGCCTAGTGTGCCGCGGCTCACTAAATCTGTGCCGCGGCACATTGTCTTCAGCTGGGCGCCTGGGCATCTTTTAATTCATCTGTGTCGCGGCTCACCTGGAATGTGCCGCGGCACAGAGTACAGTTTACTTTGTGCCCGCTGGTCCTCTCCGTGTGCCGCGGCCCACTTGCTTTGTGTCGCGGCTCACAGCCAAAATTTGCCGTTTTCGCCCGTTTCGCCTCGTTTTAGCTTCCGGACTCCAATCTCCTGATAAACATACAAAATTAAGGCATTAAAAGCTCATTTAAGCAAATTTACTCTCCCAAATAATACAAAATAATGATAAATAAGCGTATAAAAATACGCCTAACAAATACCCCCAAACTTAAGCCTTTGCTTGTCCCCAAGCAAACAGAATTAAATTCAATAAAAGAATGTCGTGAATAATCGTGCAACTCATAGTGCTCAACCTAATCAATATTATCCTGAAATTCTCTCTGAAAAATACGAGTATCGTAATAGCGAGCTACACTCAGAACACTGATTCTACAAAGTAACCAAGTTCAGTCCTAATTACTCGTTCATGAAGAAAATCCAGCTCAAAGATTAACAAACGTGAATCAAATCGGCCGTCAATATGAAAGGTTAGAATAAACAAGCTAAGTCGCCTGCTCCACGCCTAATGGCAAAATTTTCACGAGTTTCATAAAAATAACCCTGACGATTCCCTTATATATATATGCTCAAGAAATTGATTCGAGTTGACCACTAGGTTCGGATCTCTGGATGTTTCATCGGGATAATCCTAGGTGGAACTTCCATTCTCATGTATTGGGAAACCGCTTGACGTAAAAAACACTCATGGGGCACATGGATACTTCTAGTTACTAAGTTCCCTCCACAATGGAGAAACAACTCGAATAGCTAATTCCCGCATGTCCGAATCAAGGTCATTGCTTTACGCGAGTAAACAACGGGTCACGCGAGTACCCCTACACTAGGCTCCCTATCATCGGCACATGCGAAATTTCTAAATCACTAGTCTAATCAGGTCGCTGCTTTACGCGAGAGTAAACACGGGGTCACGTTAATACCCCGGGTTACTAGACTTCCCATCATAGAACAAAAATATCTCGACTTTTGGGAAAAAAAAAACTAACCGACTCTAAACTCAATCTCAGTGCCAACACGACTTATGTAACTGGACGACTAGCTAACCGAAAAATGTAACCAAACGTATCGACGGTGATTTTAAAACACGTATTTATCCTCTCTTATCCGCTAAGGTCTCTACAAAAACGAAAAAAATTTCGGACCTAAATGAAGACTTAGCAGAAACAGAAATCACTGACTACAACCCGACTAAAACTCGACCGTTTCTTCAGAGAGAAAAACAGTGTCGTAACATCAGTATTACACAAATAGAAGCACGAAAAATTCACGAATAGAGTAAAATCAAGACAAGCAAGGCTATCGACAAAAAGATAACTAAAAAAAATAACAAAAAGTGCAACGCAATAAGTACAGCAATAAATGTAATGACAGAAAGTAACCCCCCCCCCCAAACTTAGGACGTACATTGACCTCAATGGACAAAATATAATATGCAATAGAATAAGAAGGTCAAGTACTCCCCTCCAGTCCTCTCACGAGCTGGTACCGGCATCATCCGGTGAGGAGGGTGGTGTGGCTGGCCGAGCAGGTGCAATAAATGGCCCGTCTGGGTGCATAATATGGGCCGTCCATGCGGCAAGGTGCTCTTGATGGTGGGCGTCCCTCGCTGCCAGAAGCCTCGCCTCACACCGATTGGCCCGGCGGGCCTGCTCTCGCATCTCACCCCTGACGGCAACAATAATGCTCTCTCGCTCCGTCTGCTGCTCCTCTCGCATGGCAGCCAGCATACTCTCCCTCTCTCTCCTCATCTCCTCTCTCTCTCTCCTCATATCCTCTCTCATATCCTCTCTCTCTCTCCTCGTCTCCTCTCTCTCTCCTCATATCCTCCCTCAGCCCGTCGAACATCGCCTGCAATCTCTCTCTGTCAGGCGGCGGGCCGGCATCTGCCTGCCCCTGTGTCAGCAAAAGAGGCTCGGGGGAGCCCTTGTGGGCCTCATCAAGTAGAAATACTCTCCCCCAAGCGTGCGCCGGTGCTCCTCCCCACTGGTCAAAATGTGAGATAATGCGGTGGTCGATCGGGTCCTGGGGAGCCAGCATCGGCTCGTCGTCTCACCACGTCAGCCCCGACTGCCGGCATAGAGCGCAGATGAGAGAGGGGTGCTTCAACCCCGTCTTGGCCCCTCCCTGAATGCACTGGAATATAGAACGGACCAAAAGAGGGTCCACATCGAATCGCAGCCCGGATGTGATAGCATATAGTGTCCGGGCGCGGGAGAGAAAAATAGTGCGGATCTGAGATGTGGGGTCTATACGAGCGCAAATAAAGTATAGCCAGGCACGCCCGAGCCGACTGAGGCGCGAGCTCTTGAAATGGAAAGTGGAAGAACCCGGTGCGCGCTGCTCCCAAACGGAGTCGGGCTACGTAATAGTCTCTAGCAGAGCCTCCTTCGTGAGGCTAGTCATAACTCGGTCATAAGCCGACTCATCTACCACCGGAAGCCCAAACAACCTCCGAATAGCGGTTGTGGAAAAATCAACCGTAATACCTCGGACATCGACCTGAGTCCGAGTGTCTGACTGCTGCAACATCTGGCCTGCTTGAATGTGCTTCAATAACGCACTGGCATACAACTCCTGCACTATCTATATCACCGCTGGATCGGGGGGGTGCAACAAATCTGTCCCACCCCATCTCATCTATCATCGTAGCGCCTCTGCCTTGGGGGCTGGAGTAAATCCTCTCCTAATAAGAGGTCGCGGCCGAATCTTCTCATTGAAGATTTTGTGGATTTCGTGGTCGAAACCGGTGCCCCTCAGACTCGGCGCGGCTACGAGAGGTTTCCCCTCGAGTGGGGGATGACTGAGTCCTGGCTCTCTTGCTCAGCTTCTTCGTCCTAGCCATAGTCAGTCCTGAAAAAAAAAAATTAAACACCGAAGGTTACTTACTCAACTAATAACGAGAATAATCATCACTCGGCTAAGGATATACGGCCGGAAATCAGAAATATTTACGAGATAGCACAACCGTGAGAGAAAAATGAAATTGAACCATAACGTTTAAACTAGACGTACGGGTTGGGGTTGCTGTAATTCCAGAACGAATACATTGCACAAAGATTCAAAATATTGCCTCAACAAAGAAAATTTTTTTCATTTAGACATTTCATCGAACACCTAAAGGGCAAGAGTTTACTTGAAGAACAAACATGGCAATAGCTCGATTAAATCCCCAAGAACAAAAACACGAATCATTCACCATCAAAAACGACATACTCAATTCATCAATAATCCAAAATAACCATGAAAATTCGATCAAAACCACCATGTCATCCACTAAACCATCCTAGAACTTTTGAAGGAAATAAACATATTCAATCCATCAAATGCATAACACAACTTCAAATTTAAATTCATAGAACAATTTGATATTAGAGATTGGAACATACCTTGCTTGGTTTGTGAAAAGTGCAAGAAAATCTCAAGAAGAAAACTAGCAGAAGAACTCGGCCGATCGCGCGCGCAAGGGAGAGGGAAAGGTAAGGTAAACTTACCTGGGTAGGCCGGCCGAATGCTGGTTATAAGGTACCTGGCTGTTTGAATTCCGCATGGTGTGCCGCGGCACAGATAAAGTGAGCCGCGGCACCGCGTACAGTCCCTTTCTACCTGTTCGCATGTTTTGTCGTGAGCCGCGGCTCAGCTTTCGTGTGCCGCGGCTCAGTGCTCAAGTGTGCCGCGGCTCAGTAATGTTGTGCCGCGGCACAGCATGCATTGTTTAGCTCTCCCTTCGACCAGGTGTGCCGCGGCTCACAAGACTTGTGCCGCGGCTCAGTAATGAATTTCTCCCCTCGGACTTTTCCTGCACAGAATTTCAAGAAGAACACGTCAAGAGCGAGAGGTAAAAGCAAATCAAAACACAAAATGATGAAAACTAAAAATGCAAGAATGCAAGAAAAATATAGAAATGCAAAAATCTACAACTACGAACTCGGGTTGCCTCCCGAGAAGCACTAAGTTTAAAGTCTTCAGCCGGACCTATTTAAAAATCAGTTTGCTTTTCGCAAACTCCATTTGATCTCCGCCCCGTTCATCGAACCGTTAATAAGATTTTTAAAATTTTGACCATCGGTCATTAACGATTTGATTTTCAGTTCGGACACCCAATGTTGGTTGCGGAAAGGTTTTGATGAGAACAACTTCCCGAAACACCCATTTCTCTCATGATTAGATGTCCGTTTGATTTCCGGCTTATTCCCCTCTTTCACAAACGCACTTAAGACTGCAGCGGACTTTTCCGAGTGTGGCTGGTCAGATGGCAATGGTTGCATTTTCACATGCTCGAGAAGTGCTACTCGTTCTACATCTTTCTTAAAATTGGGACCATCTGAAACAGAATCTGTCTTTTTCGACCGACGATGTTTTCGGTGTTTTTCTTCTGCAACGGCCTCCACACTTTCACTTTGTGAGCTCTTATCAACACCTCCCGGCCATGAAAAGGATTTGAATACTTGGAACGTAACATGCTCCTCTTGAACCCGCAGAGTTAATTCTCCTTTTTCCACGTCAATAAGAGTTCTGCCGGTCTCTAAAAATGGTCGTCCCAAGATAATCGGGATATCTTCATCTTCCTCCATGTCGAGAACAATAAAATCCGCTGGAAAGATAAATTTATCCACTTTTACTAGCACGTCCTCAATCACTCCTCTTGGATACTTAATAGATCGATCCACTAATTGCAAGGAGACCGTCGTCGGCTTTGCTTCTCCAATTCCCAGCTTTTTGAAAATGGACAGAGGCATGAGGTTAATACTAGCACCGAGATCGCACAATGCCTTGTTAAAAGAAAGATTCCCCATGGTGCACGGTATGTTGAAACTTCCCGGATCTTTCAATTTTGGTGGAAGCTTCTTTTGAAGAATCGCGCTGCATTCCTCCGTCAAGGCGACAGTTTCAAACTCCTCGAGTTTTCTTTTCTTTGACAATATCTCTTTCATGAATTTAACGTAGCTTGGCATTTGTTCCAACGCGTCGGCAAATGGAATGTTAATATGAAGCTTTTTGAACACGTCGAGAAACTTAGAGAATTGTTTGTCCGCCTTTTTCATTGTAATCTCATGGAAATGGGACGGGTGGCACATATACCTTCGGGTTATCCGGAAACGTTATCGAGGGTCTCCAATCTTGAGATTCCTCTGTCGCTAAATTTTTCCTCTCCTCAATTTCACTCCTCTTTTCACACCTCTCGGGCTGGTCCAACACCTCCTTCCCTCTTCTCAAACTGATCGCATTTAGACTTTCTCTAGGATTTGTCTCGGTCGTACTGGGCAATGCTCCCTCCGGGCGGGCTGTCAATACATTAGCAATTTGGCCCAGCTGGACTTCCAAGTTGCGAATGGAGGCGGAATGATTTTTCAATGTTGCTTCAGTACGAGTCATGAATTGACTCGTATTCGCTGCCAATTTCGCGAT
Organism: Orobanche coerulescens; assembly: GCA_033398695.1. Lineage (NCBI taxonomy): Eukaryota > Viridiplantae > Streptophyta > Magnoliopsida > Lamiales > Orobanchaceae > Orobanche > Orobanche coerulescens. The sequence continues at coordinate 72,414,835 of CM065801.1, forward strand.
TGCTTCCTCGAGAGAAACTTTTGGAGCGGGAGGGGGCTGCTGTTGGTTTTGAGCGAACGGAGGTTGGTTCGAGTTCTGTCCGTTTCTCCACGAAAAGTTTGGATGATTACGCCACCCCAGATTATACGTGTTGGAGTACGGATTATTTTGCCAGTTTCCGTTTCCTACAAACTGAGCTTGTTCAATTTGGGGCTGCTCGAACGGATTTCCGACTTGACACTCCGCGCTAGGGTGAGATCCGTTACACCAATTGCAAGTCTCAATGGTAACGGGGGAAGGAGCATGCGAAAATGCTTGGAGCTGCTGCATTAATGCTGCGACTTGGGCTGACAATGTGGATATCGGATCATTACTAGAAACTTCCATAACTCGCTTCGGCGTTAATCTTTCGGATGGCCATTGATATGCATTTGCGGCCATAGCTTCCAACAACGAGTGTGCCTCGGCCATAGTCTTTCCCATCAAAGCCCCACCGGCAGCTGCATCCACGAGAGTGCGTGTAGAGGCACTCAATCCATTGTAGAACATCTGAATTTGAAGCCAGTCTGGAAGGCCATGATGCGGGCATCTCCGTAACAAATCTTTGTATCGCTCCCACGCCTCGTGGAGCGATTCCATATCATACTGACCAAAGGTGGTGATCTCGTTTCTCAATCTCGCCATCTTAGAAGGTGGGAAGAATTTAGCAAGGAAGGCTTGTGCTAACTCTGCCCATGTTGTGATCGACCCCAGCGGTAAAGAATTCAGCCAAAATTTCGCTTTATCCCTCAAAGAGAAAGGGAAAAGCCTTAATCGGATAGCATCGTCGGTGACACCATTGTTCTTGAACGTCTCACAAATCTCAAGAAAAGAAGCAATATGTGCGTTGGGATCATCATTCGGCAATCCACAGAATTGGCTCGCCTGCACCATCTGAATAATAGCAGGCTTAATTTCAAAATTGTTCGCCTGGATAGTGGGGCGCCGAATTCCCGAAAAATTAGCATTAATTTGCGGCATGGCATAGTCTCGAAGTGCCATTTCCGGTTGAGCTTGCTGCACAATATTATTTCCTCCTTGAATTTCGATATTTTCGGCCATGGTCACCGTCGTTTGTAACTCTCGTTTCTCCTTCTTGTTCCTTCGAAGAGTGCGCTCGAGTTCGGTATCCAAAGGTAGTAGGCCTTCATTACCGAGTTTTCTCATGCACTACGCGAAAGATCCTGAAAGGAAAAACAAATAAAATAAATAAAATAAAATACACGAAAATAAGTAAATAAAACATTCAAACTAAGACTAGAAATACTGAAATCGATATTAGCAAAATTTCAGTCCCCGGCAACGGCGCCAAAAACTTGTTGTGATATTTGTTGAACGCAAGTGTACGTTATCGTATACAAGTAATAAAGTGATGAGTGAGTATCGTTCCCACGAGGACTGAATCACTAACTACCAATTTTTATGTATTCTAGTTTTATTCGAACAATCGAATTTTGGGTTTTGCAATTAATTACTAAGAAAATTAATAAAAGACTAGACAGTAGAAAACGATAGCTTGAAGAAAGAGAATCAAATGATGAATAAGTCTAGGATTCTGAATCCACCTCGGTTTATCCGAATTTACTCTCGATTATCTTGAAGTTAATGATTTTCCCAATTAATTGAAGGCGAAGATTGCTAATATACTCTACCGCCTCTCCCGAGGTCAATAGATTTTTCTAAAGGCGAATAATGCACTCTATCCCTAGGTGAATTGATTCGTCAATAGGCAAAAAGCATTAAATCTCCAAAAGGCCACGTAGTTCCTATGAGTATATTCCTATCTCACAGAATAAAACGGTCCTCAACAATAGTTCCTCACCAACTCTCCTCTCCCGATTCGAATTGAATGATTAAAACAATACAACTATTGCCCAGATAATTGAAAGCATTAAACACGATTGGGAAAACTCAACAAAAAGGGAATTAAATAGATAATCTCAAGCAAATCCGTCAAAACGTAGGTTTCATCAAAATCCTAGATTAGGGTTTTAGCCTGACATGCTAATAAATGAAAATACAGAATTAATAGATAAAAGCATGAAAATCAAACGCAGATGAAGCTCGGATTCCTCCGTTCTTCTGGCTTCCGCCCTCTGCTCTTGAAGTCTTCTGCTTATCTTCCTCTTCTGCCGTCTCCTCCAAGATTCTCTAATTCCCCAAGATCCCCAAATGATTAATTAGGGTCTTAAACCCTTATTTATAGCTCTGCACAGTCTCCAAATCGCGTCCATGTGAGTAGGTCGAGAACTGGCTTCAAAACGGCCCAAATCCGCGCGGAGCACATAAAAACCGCCTAGTGTGCCGCGGCTCACTAAATATGTGCCGCGGCACATTGTCTTCAGCTGGACGCCAGGGCATCTTTTAATTCATCTGTGCCGCGGCTCACCTGGACTGTGCCGCGGCACAGAGTACAGTTTACTTTGTGCCCGCTGGTCCTCTCCATGTGCCGCGGCCCACTTGCTTTGTGCCGCGGCTCACAGCCAAAATTTGCCGTTTTCGCCCGTTTCGCCTCGTTTTAGCTTCCGGACTCCAATCTCCTGATAAACATACAAAATTAAGGCATTAAAAGCTCATTTAAGCAAATTTACTCTCCCAAATAATACAAAATAATGATAAAGAAGCGTATAAAAATACGCCTAACAGACATGGACGTGGTCGCGGTCGCGGACGCGGACGAAGGAATGTCGAAAGAGAAGCTTCACCTTCTAATCAGGCCAGCCACAGTTCAGGCGAGCCACAGAGATCTATCAATAACGAACCGAACTCACAGTTCAAATCCTTCGCTGTGGTAAACCAGATGACTCAGTTCGCCCAAGTCGTGGACCGAATGCAGGTGGTGGTGGGATTACAGCAGGTAGATAGACAGCAGGGAATTCCAGACATGGGAAATCGGGGTGATCGATGGCTGCAAGAGGTGGCGAAGATGCAACCACCCAAATTCGACGGCTTTTCTGAGACTCCCACATGGGACCATTGGTTGAAAGAATTGGAGAAAATTTTTGCCGGAACTAATTGCCCAGACGACCGGAGAGCCTCTATAGCTCAATACTTTCTGATAGGGGAAGCATCCGAGTGGTGGGAAGCCATCCGGCCTACAGATCATGATGCTGATTGGACAGAATTTAAATTGATGATGGAAGCTCAGTACTGTCCTCGTCTTGTGAGGGAAGCCAAAGTTCGAGAGTTTTTCTCCGCTCAGCCGTCAGACGAACCCGTATCCCAGACAATTAAGACATTTAACCAGCAACTGGCATTTGTTCGACATCTGGTCAGAACAGATGCAGAAATGATGATCCATTTTGATATGAGGATGAAACTAGAAATCCATAGGTACATGTCTGGTTTTGAATGTACCACTCTCTGTCAATACCAGGATAAGGCGTTGGCGTACGAAATCAAAGAAGCAGCAATGGAGAAGTTTACGGAGTCCAAGAAGCAGAAAGTCTCTGGTACTTTTACAGAGCACAAGAGCAGCGGGCCCCACAAGGCCCAGTCATCTTTTCATTCTTTCAAGAAACCTCCGCACCCATCTAAGAGTGGAAAGAATTTCGGAACAATGTCAGCCACGACGTATACAGCTAGGAGGTGCTTTAACTGTGGTCGCCTAGGTCACCTTTGGCGTGATTGTTTACGCACTCGAGTTACATGTTTTGATTACGGACAGGAAGGGCACCGTGCGACGTTTTGCAAGGATGCCACCAAGTTCAATGGAACCCGTACCTCGCAGCCAGTTCAGAAGGAAGCTAGCATCCAACAGACGCAGCAAAGTGTTCAGATGCCTCAGAATTTTGGCCACGGCGAGGCAGGAGACAATGGGACCGAAAGGGGACATCGAGTGCCGGATCTGTTCCCCCACATCTGTACGAGATGAGGAGGACAGACGATCAGGATGCTGCTGTCGCATCAGGTATCGTTCATGTAATACCCGTACCTTTTATGGACTGTTTGACCTTGCCGTTCTTCTTATTTTGTCACTCTGTAAACGCTTGGAGATATTGTTGACATTGTTATTGAGTTTTGTATCTTGTTTTGGGCCTCAATCGTGTTGTTTAGACCTTGCGGAAGTGTTCTGGGCCATAGGAATAGCGCACGCTAGGCCTAGGCTAACGCATGCTAATTCTGCTTGATTAGCGCATGCTAGATCTGAGCCGTAGCGCGCGCTAAAGGACCAGTCAGGTCAGAACCAGTAACTCAGACTGCTCTCTGGACTAGCGGATTAACGTACGCTAGGAATTCATTAGCGCACGCTAACATCCGTCCGTAGCGCACGCTAATGGGCTGGTTGGCAGAGGCAGTGAGGTTGCCAGGTTTCTGGACTATCAGGTAGCGTACGCTAGATTTCGGCTAGCGCACGCTAAATATGTTGCATAACGCATGCTAAGCCATAGCGTAGTGCGCGCTAATAGACTGAGTCGGCAGAGGCAGTGAGATTTCAGACTTTCTGGACTAGCAGGTAACGTACGCTAAGCAACGGTTAGCGTACACTATATGGGTAGCGTAACGCACGCTAGTGCTCAGTATTAACGCACGCTAGCGGACCAAGACAGTGAACTGAGATTTTGGCAGGACACCAGTTAGCGCACGCTAGGGCTGTTTCGTAGCGCACGCTAACGTCTTATGACAGTAGCCACTGGACTACCAGGTGACCCGTTAGCGCACGCTAATATTGAGGCGTAGCGTGCGCTAGACTGGGACAATATATAAGGGGACAGTCAACCCCTGCACTTGTCATTTCACATCAATTCCATTTTTCCGATTGGGAGAGCTCGGGAAAGGCGATTTGGGGCAATTTAAGGCAGTCCTTTTTCATATATCGTCACCTTGGGTTGAATAACAAGGTTTATGCAACATCTAGCACATCTCTATCCTCCGAATCAAGGTAAAAATCCTTAGAACCCTATTTTTGGGAATTTTGGGGTTTTTCGTAGATTCATCTGATTTATTCATTTTGAAGCTTGAGGACCTTGAGATTATGATGTATCTATCCCATATGCAGTCTTTTCCTATGATTTTACGGATTAGATTGTGCCGTTTTCGGACTTGTGAGGGTTTGGACGATTTTCCAACCTCTAGTTGTCTATCCGTATATTTTCATGAATCGTAGACAGTTTTCGGGAGTTTCTTCGTGTAATTTGAATATGGATAATTGATTATCATCTTCCTTGTGAATCGTTTAGGTGTCGGAAGCGCGTTCTTGGACCTACCGAACTCATACCCTTTTTTCGTTTGATTTCTCGATGTCTCAAAGGCAAGTATATATTTATGAATGTACGTTCTCGACTTTGAAAGTATGATATATTAACGGCATGATTATTTATATCCACTCTGGGGCGGGCCGACGGGTCCCCTGAGGGTTTCGTAGCCTCTTGGTGCGATTCCACGGATGATATGAACGAACCACTCTGGGGCGGGCCGACAGGTCCCCTGAGGGTTCCGTAGCCTCTGGTGCGGTTCCACGGTATTCATATATGTATTGATGTGATGCTATGAGATTTAGTTATTCCGGAATACTAGTCTTGAATTGATGAATTGACGGTTATATTTACTTTATTGTCGAGAAGTATTGTGTTTCATACTTGATATACTTGCACTAGCTATTCGACGGCTAACTCCTTTATGGGGGAAATACTTTTTATGTATTTCAGGTTCTAGGAGAGTGGACAGGCAGGTATCGGGTCGGCACGAAGATGGTGGGAAAGTGTGATACTGTGTCTTTCTTCCGGTTATGTTCTGAGTTTTCCATTCAGTGTTGTTGTACTATAATTGTTATTGAATACTCGAGTATTGTTGTTCATTTTTCCTTGGTGTTGCGGCCTGTGTTTGCCGAGGTACCGATTTGTGTTGTGATTGTCTGTTGATACAATGGTTATGTCTTGAACACCTTTTGTATTGTTCTTCGTTCCATTGTATGTAGACCTTCTCGGTCAAAATTTATAGTTCCGCGTATGTTTAGCCTTTTGAGTCCCACGGTGGGGCTTACGGCGCTGTAATATTCCGTGAATAACTTGGGGGTGTTACAGAATATGGTATCAGAGCTTAGGTCTATGGATACCTAGGCTGTCGGTCTTTTGGGTCGATTGAGTCGTCATTTGCCCACAGTATCACTACATTGCCATCATCACAGTGCGACCGGTACTTGTAAGACCTCTTACTCTTCTGGTGTTTCCTTATTCGTTTTTCTTCTATTTTGGTACTCTTGAGAATCGGTCACCTTGATGACGTGCGATTGAACTGTACTTATGTACCTTGTGTGTTCTTCAGTATTTCAGCTGGTAGGGGTTGTGGCCGTGGACGTGGGAGAGGTCGTGGCGCGGCCGTCTCCATCAATTCTGTTGCGGGGTCAACCAACCCCAGTTTGTCGAACTCGGTGAATCCTGACACCGAAAGTCAGCACGACCAGTCGAATGGCCAGGGGAACAACGCGGACGTTGGAGTTGCGAATGTACTTCAACAATTGGCTACTCAGATGACCATTTTAGCCCAAACTGTTCAGCTGAATAATTTGAACCCGAACACGGATGCCTTGCTTCAGAATGTAATCCGTATGCACCCTCCACAGTTTGGCGGTGCCACAGACCCGTTAGGCTGGGAAGATTGGCTAGTGGAATTGGAAAAGATTTTCGAGGTGGTTGATTGCCCCGAAGTGAGGAAAGTACCGATTGCTCAGTATTTCCTCACTAAGGAGGCCGCTACCTGGTGGAAGGTCATCAAGCCACATGATCGTATTGCCACGTGGGACGAATTTAAGGAGCTTTTGCGAGAGGGCCGAATCCGAGCCTTTTTCGAGGCTAAACTGCAGAATATTCCTATTTCGCAAGCGATTGTAGAGTACAACCAACAACTGATCCACGTGAAGGATCAAGTGCGGAACGAGCGTGATAAGATCCGTTATTTTGATATGCGGATGAATTTGGACTTACGACGGTACATGGACGGATTTGCTTGTACCACACTGAAAGAGTATCCGGACAGAGCTTTAGCCCATGATATGTTAAGCCCCGACAACGATACCGTTGAAGAACCGAAGAAGCAGAAAGTCGTGGGAAATTTTTCTGGCTCTAAGGGTGGCAACTTTCAGAGGTCGCAGACGACTAACCGTTCTGCCGGACAATGGTCACGTTCTAATAAGGGAAAGAGGGGTTACCGTTCTACTCCGGGTACAACAAATCGCACGGTGACTTGCTACAATTGTGGTCGTCCAGGCCACATTAATTTGGAATGCAACTTTCCACCATTGAAGTGTCACACGTGTGGACAGTTGGGACATAGAGCGGCTTATTGCTCTGATCCGAATCAGACTTTGGACACTCGGGCTTCTGCCCCAGCACCACTTGACCAAGGTATAAATCAGCGACAATCTTTTGGTCAACCTCAACAGAATTTCAGCAGGGTCCAGGGACGGGGTCAGAACGCTGGAGGGGGAAACTCTAGCGTCGGTTCGGTACAACCACGAGTTTATGAGATGCGTCGAACAGACGAACCCGACGCGGCGGTGGCTTCAGGTACCATTCATACTTTATCTCATCAGTCCATGTACTTTTTGATACGGGTGCTACACATTCTTTTATTTCCTTGGAGTGTGTACGCTGTTTGAATATAACTTGCATGACTGCTTGCGATCCCTTCATTATGAAACTTCCTAGCGGGGATAGAATTGTGGGGAACCGGGAGATTAGAGATTTTCCGGTGATTATATCCGGTATGGAATGGTTATCAAATATGATTGTAGTTGATATGGAAGGCGAGGATGTGATCCTCGGCGAGGATTGGCTTGATAGTCACCAAGCGATTATGAATTACCGTACTAAGGTTATCACCATGATGACTAAGGACGGATCTGAGTGCTCATTTTTGGGGTGTAAGTCGGGCCAATCCAAGTTACTTATCAGTGCCATGAAGGCCGTAAAACTTTTGAATAAATGTTGTACGAGTTATTGGTGTTATGCCTTGAAAACAAAAGGGAACGAAGTCGATTTCTCTTCGATTCCGGTTGTTAATGAGTATCCTGATGTTTTTTCGGATGATCTCCCGAGATTACCGCCAGATCGGGAGATAGAATTTTCTGTAGACTTAGAGCCGGATGCGGCTCCGGTTTCTAAAGCACCTTATCGGATGGCACCTTCCGAGATGCAAGAATTGAAGAATCGGTTGGGAGAACTTCTGGAAAGAGGGTACATCAGACCGAGCGCTTCGCCTTGGGGCGCGCCTGTTCTTTTCGTAAGGAAGAAGGATGGTTCACTACGTTTGTGCATCGACTACCGTGAGCTGAACAAAGTAACCATCAAGAACAAATATCCTTTGCCACATATAGACGATTTATTTGATCAATTGCAAGGGGCTGCAGTTTTCTCTAAGATTGATTTAAGATCCGGGTATTATCAACTCAGGGTGAGGGAGTCCGATGTTCCGAAGACGGCGTTTCGGACGAGATATGGGCATTATGAATTTGTAGTTATGCCTTTTGGGTTGACTAATGCGCCGGCAGTATTCATGCAATTAATGAATAAGATATTCATCGAGTACCTCGACAGGTGTGTAGTCGTCTTTATTGACGACAACTTGATCTATTCTCGAGATAAGGAGGAACATGCCCGACACTTGTGTTTGATTTTAGACATTTTGAGAACCGAGCACCTCTATGCAAAATTCTCGAAATGTGAATTTTTGTTGGAAGAAGTTATGTTTCTCGGCCATGTGATTTCAGCCGAAGGGGTTCGTGTAGACCCGCAGAAGATTGAGGCAGTGCTAGATTGGGCACCGCCTAAAAATGTTAAGGAAGTTCGTAGCTTTTTGGGCCTTGCTGGGTATTACCGTCGGTTTGTCGAGGAGTTCTCGAAACTCGCTAGGCCGCGTACAAAATTACTCCAGAAGACCGAAAAGTTTGTTTGGACGGATGAGAGACAACAGAGCTTCGATGAACTGAAGAAACGCTTGACTTCAGCGCCGATTTTAACTTTACCACATGGTAGTGAGGGCTTTGCAGTTTATAGTGACGCTCGGTCAAGGTCTCATTGTACTTATGCAGCATGATAAGACGATAGCTTTTGTGTCACGACAATTAAAGCCTTATGAGATGAATTATCCTACTCACGATTTGGAATTGGCCGCAATTGTCTTCGCACTCAAGATTTGGCGGCATTATTTGTATGGTTCTTCGTGTCGGATTTATACCGATCACAAGAGCCTGAAGTATATTTTCAGTCAAAAGGAGCTGAATATGAGACAGAGACGTTGTTTAGAGTTGATAAAGGATTATGATTTGGAAATTCTTTACCACCCCGGAAAAGCAAATGTAGTCGCAGATGCTTTGAGTCGCAAATCGGCATCTCTTCAAATGCTCGAGGTTCTTACATCTCAGACGAAAATTCGTCAGGATTAAATTGAGCAAGGGATAGAAGTTTGGCTTCAACGAGTACAGGGACAGTTGTGTACTCTCGAAATTACTTCGTCCTTGGTTGATGACATCAAAGGAAAGCAGTGGAGTGACCCGATGATTTCTCAACTGAAGGAAGATGTAATTAAAGGAAAAGCCCCTGGTTTTATGGTTCACGAGGATAGTATTATGAGATTTCAGGGCAGACTTTGTGTTCCGAACGATTTAGAGTTGAGGCAGAAAATTCTCCGAGAAGCTCATGCTACGCCTTACTCAATCCATCCTGGGACGAGTAAGATGTACAAAGACTTGAAGCGCAATTTTTGGTGGAATAACATTAAGAAGGATGTCACGGAGTTTGTATTACGGTGCTTGACGTGTCAAAAAGTTAAGATCGAACATCAACGACCAGTGGGGTTGTTGAAACCACTTCCCATTCCCGAGTGGAAGTGGGAAGACATCTCTATGGATTTCATCACTGGCATGCCGAGGACTCGGGCCGGAATGAATATGATTTGGGTAATTGTTGATTGGTTGACCAAGTCTGCACACTTTTTGGGTATTAAGGATACTTGGGGACCGGATAGATTGGCTCGAACCTTTATTGCTGAGGTTGTAAGGTTGCACGGTGCCCCCAAGACCATTGTTTCTGATCGAGACGGCCGTTTCGTATCGCATTTTTGGCAGGCCGTTCATCAGGATTTGGGTACTGAGTTGAGATTGAGCACTTCCTTTCATCCTTAGTCGGACGGTCAGACAGAGAGAACGATTCAGACGTTGGAAGATATGTTGCGGGCCTGTGCCTTAGACTGGAGTAATGATTGGGAGTTTCATTTACCGTTGATCGAGTTTGCTTACAATAATAGTTGGCATGCGTCGATCAAAATGGCACCATTCGAGGTACTTTATGGTAGGCGATGTAGGTCGCCATTATGTTGGGACGAGGCTTCTGAGGTAGTTGGGACGGAGCCGGATATGTTGATGGAGACTAAGGAAAAGATTTCTATTATTCGGGACTGATTACTGGGTGCCCAGAGTCGTCAGAAATCTTATGCTGATACTCGTCATCGACCTTTGGAGTTCGAAGTGGGGGATCACGTCTTACTCAAAGTGTCACCGACCCGAGGAGTTTTCCGCTTCAGGAAAAAGGGGAAACTTAGTCTGAGGTACATCGGACCTTTCGAGATCTTGGACAGAATTGGAGAATTAGCTTATCGCTTGGCGTTGCCTCCAGCTTTGAGTCACGTCTATAGTGTTTTTCATGTGTCTCAGCTGAGGAAGTATGTGCCGGATACGAGCCACGTTATCGACTACAGTGAGATTGACGTAGCCGAGGATATTACCTTTCGGGAGAAACCCGTGAAGATCCTTGAGCGTCGCGAGAAACAACTTCGGCATAAGACCATTCCACTGGTTAAAGTGCAATGGTCGAGACATGGAGTCGAGGAGGCGACTTGGGAGACGGAAGAGAAGATGCGGGTGGATTACCCTGAACTTTTTATTTCTTAAGTTTCGGGACGAAACTTCTTTTTAGAGGGGGAGAATGTAATACCCGTACCTTTTATGGACTGTTTGACCTAGCCGTTCTTCTTATTTTGTCACTCTGTAAATGCTTGGAGATATTGTTGATATTGTTATTGAGTTTCGTATCTTGTTTTAGGCCTTGATCGTGTTGTTTAGACCTTGCGGAAGTGTTATGGGCCAAAGGAATAGCGCACGCTAGGCCTAGGCTAACGCACGCTAATTCTGCTTGATTAGCGCACACTAGATCTGAGCCGTAGCACGCGCTAAAGGACCAGTCAGGTTAGAACCAGTAACTCAGACTGCTCTCTGGACTGGCGGATTAACGCACGCTAGGAGTTCGTTAGCGCACGCTATTCGTGGTTAGTAGCGCACGCTAACATCCGTCCGTAGTGCACGCTAATGGGCTGGTTGGCAGAGGCAGTGAGGTTGCCAGGTTTCTGGACTATCAGGTAGCGTACGCTAGACTTCGGCTAGAGCACGCTAAATATGTTGCATAACACACGCTAAGCCATAGCGTAGCGCGCGCTAATAGACTGAGTCGGCAGAGGTAGTGAGATTTCAGACTTTCTGGACTAGCAGGTAACGTACGCTAAGCAACGGCTAGCGTACGCTATATGGGTAGCGTAACGCAGGCTAGTGCTCAGTATTAACGCACGCTAGCGGACCAAGACAGTGAACTGAGATTTTGGCAGGACACCAGTTAGCGCACGCTAGGGCTATTTCATAGCGCACGCTAACGTCTTATGACAGTAGCCACTGGACTACCAGGTGACCCGTTAGCGCACGCTAATATTTAGGCGTAGCGTGCGCTAGACTGGGACAGTATATAAGGGGACAGTCAACCCCTGCACTTCTCATTTCACATCAATTCCATTTTTTCGATCGAGAGAGCTCGGGAGAGGCGATTTGGGGCGATTTAAGGCAGTCCTTTTTCATATATCGTCACCTTGGGTTGAATGACAAGGTTTATGCAACATCTAGCACATCTCTATCCTCCGAATCAAGGTAAAAATCCTTAGAACCCTATTTTTGGAAATTTTGGGGTTTTTCGTAGATTCATCCGATTTATTCGTTTTGAAGCTTGAGGACCTTGAGATTATGATGTATCTATCCCGTATGCATGCTTTTCCTATGATTTTACGGATTAGATTGTGCCGTTTTTGGACTTGTGAGGGTTTGGACGATTTTCCAACCTCTAGTTGTTTATCCGTATATTTTCATGAATCGTAGACAGGTTTCGGGAGTTTCTTCATGTAATTTGAATATGGATAACTGATTATCATATTCCTTGCGAATCGTTTAGGTGCCGGAAGCGCGTTCTTGGACCTACCGAACTCATACCCTTTTTCCATTTGATTTCTCGATGTCTCAAAGGCAAGTATATATTTATGAATGTACGTTCTCGACTTTGAAAGTATGATATATTAACGGAATGATTATTTATATCCACTCTGGGGCGGGCCGACGGGTCCCCTGAGGGTTTCGTAGCCTCTTGGTGCGATTCCACGGATGATATGAACGAACCACTCTGGGGCGGGCCGATAGGTCCCCTGAGGGTTCCGTAGCCTCTGGTGCGGTTCCACGGTATTCATATATGTATTGATGTGATGCTATGAGATTTAGTTATTCCGGAATACTAGTCTTGAATTGATGAATTGACGGTTACATTTACTTTATTGTCGAGAAGTATTGTGTTTCATACTTGACATACTTGCACTAGCTATTCGACGGCTAACCCCTTTATGGGGGAAATACTTTTTATGTATTTCAGGTTCCGGGAGAGTGGACAGGCAGGTATCAGGTCGGCACGAAGATGGTGGGCAAGTGTGATATTGTGTCTTTCTTCCGGTTATGTTCTGAGTTTTCCATTCAGTGTTGTTGTACTAGAATTGTTATTGAATACTCGAGTATTTTTGTTCATTTTTCCTTGGTGTTCCGGCCTGTGTTTGCTGAGGTACCGATTTGTGTTGTGATTGTCTGTTGATACAATGGTTATGTCTTGAATACCTTTTGTATTGTTCTTCGTTCCATTGTATGTATACCTTCTCGGTCAAAATTTATAGTTCCGCGTATGTTTAGCCTTGTGAGTCCCACGGTGGGGCTTACGGCGCTGTAATATTCCCTGAATAGCTTGGGGGTGTTACAGTTCAGATCCTTTCCCAGCCAGTTAGCCTTTTATTCGATACAGGATCTACGCATTCATTTATATCCTCATCTTGTGTAAATCGTTTGAATATTTATGGTTTTCATTACTGTGAACCTTATGTTGTTGGTTTACCGAGTGGAGAGAGGATTGTTGGGAACTTAGAAACTAGAGATTTCCCTGTATCATTTGGAGGCAGAGAGTGGCTCTCAAATCTGATTGTGATAGAAATGCAAGGAGACGACCTAATACTCGGAGATGATTGGCTTAATTGATATGGAGCTATTGTAAACTACCGAAGGACGGATATCTCGCTGATCGCTGACGATGGTTCCGAAATATTGTTTGATGGATGGAAACAGGAAGCTCAGGAAAGTTGATCAAGGCGATGAAAGCTGTCAAATTGTTGAAACAGGGCTGTAGAATTCACCATTGAGTTGGAACCCGGAGCTACACCAATTTCTAAGGCGCCATATCGTATGGCACCTACTGAGATGTACGAACTAAAGAAGCAGCTAGAGGAGTTACTGGACAAAGGCTATATCCAGCCAAGCTGCCGCCTTGGGAGCGCCGATTCTTTTGTCCTAAGAAGGATGGATCGCCGATCGTGTATTGACTATCGAGAACTGAACAAGATGACGATTAAAAACAAGTATCCGTTGCCACGGATTGATGATTTGTTTGACCAGTTACAAGGAGCAACAGTATTTTCTAAAATCGATCTGAGATCAGGATATCATCAGTTGAGGATTAAGGAATCTGATGTTCCGAAATCAACGTTCAGAACTCGCTACGGACACTATGAGTTTGTAGTGATGTCGTTTGGTCTCACTAACGCACCTGCTGTATTCATGCAATTGATGAACCGAGTGTTCATCGAATATTTGGATAAATTTGTGGTCGTGTTCATTGATGACATTCTGGTGTATTGTAAGAGCCCGGAAGAGCATGCACAGCATTTACGGATTGTGTTAGACCTGTTAAGAAATGAACAATTGTACGCCAAACTTTCTAAGTGTGAATTCTGGCTAAAGGAAGTAATGTTCCTCGGCCATGTGGTATCAGCTGAAGAAGTCCGAGTAGATCCTCAGAAGATCGAAGCAGTTATTGATTGGAAGCCTCCAAAGAACGTAAAAGAAGTCCGGAGTTTCTTAGGACTTGGTGGATATTATCGTCGATTCGTGGAAGGATTTTCTAAAATTTCCCGCTCACTTACTCGACTCCTGCAGAAAACTCAAAAGTTTGAGTGGAACGAATTGTGCCAGAATAGCTTTGATGAATTGAAGAAGAGATTGACGACAGCACCGATTTTAACACTTCCACAGGGGACTCGAGGATTCATAGTTTACAGTGATGCTTCGAACCAAGGACTCGGATGCGTATTGATGCAGAATGATAAGGTGATCGCTTATGCGTCACGGCAGCTGAAACCTTATGAAGTGAATTACCCAACGCATGATTTGGAGCTAGCGGCAGTAGTTTTTGCTTTGAAAATCTGGAGGCATTACCTGTACGGGACTCACTGTCAGATCTTTACGGATCACAAGAGTCTCAAATACATCTTCAGTCAGAAAGAGTTGAACATGCGGCAAAGAAGATGGTTAGAACTGATTAAGGACTATGACTTGGAGATTTTGTAGCATCTAGGTAAAGCGAATGTAGTGGCAGATGCACTTAGCCGCAAGCCTGTTTCTATTCAGATGCTGGAGACTCTGACCTCCCAACTTAGCCTTCAACGAGAGATGATTCAAGAAGGAATTGAAGTATGGTTATAAAGAGTCCAAGGACAAATGTGCGTGATGGAAATTACTTCATCATTAATTGAAGAAATCAAATCTATGCAGACAAATAATCCTCTGATGATTCGGTTACGTGATGAAGTGATCAAGGGGAAGGCCCCCAGATTCGTAATTCATGATGATGGAATTTTGAGATTTCAGAACCAACTTTGCGTTCCCGATGTCCATGTTCTGAAACAGATGATTATGCAGGAAGCTCATAGCTCGCCCTATTCTATCCACCCGGGCACCAGTAAGATGTATAAGGACTTGAAGCAGAATTTCTGGTGGGGCAACATGAAGAAAGATGTAGCGGACTATGTTTCGAAATGCTTGACTTGTCAACAGGTTAAGATTGAGCATCAACGACCTGCCGGAATGTTGAAACCGATCCAGATTTCTGAATGGAAGTGGGAGGACATATCGATGGACTTTATCACTAGTATGCCGAGAACCAAGACAGGAATGAACATGATTTGGGTGATAGTTGATCGTTTAACCAAATCAACTCATTTTCTAGGCATTAAGGACACGTGGGGACCAGAGAGGTTGGCACGAGTGTTTATTTCAGAGATAGTCCGACTGCATGGTACGCCGAAGACCATTATTTCTGATCGAGACGGCTGTTTTGTGTCTCATTTTTGGAAAGCAGTTCATAAGGCCTTGGGGACCGAATTGAATTTCAGTACAGCTTATCACCCGCAGACGTACGGACAATCCGAGAGGACCATTAAAACGGTGGAAGACATGTTGAGGGCCTGTGCCTTAGATTGGTCAAACGATTGGGAAATTCATATACCGTTGATTGAATTTACCTACAACAATAGTTGGCATGCTTCCATTAAGATGGCACCGTTTGAGGCATTATACGGGAGGAGATGCAGATCGCCCCTATGTTGGGACGATTAATCAGACTTGGTCGGGACAGAACCAGAGTTGATCGTGCAGACATGAGAGAAGATAGCCTTGATTCGTGAAAGACTGTTGACCGCCCAGAGTCGACAGAAATCTTATGCAGACGTACACCGTCGCCCATTGGAATTCAGTACTGGAGACCATGTACTTTTAAAGGTTTCTCCTACTCAAGGAATCTTTCGTTTTGGAAGGAAGGGAAAGCTGAGTCCGAGATATATCGGACCATTCGAGATCCTTGAGAGAGTTGGAGAGTTGGCATACAGATTGGCATTGCCACCGTCGTTGAGCCATGTTCATAATGTGTTCCACGTATCCCAGTTACGGAGATATATACTGGATCCTAGTCATGTCATTGATTTCGGCGAAATCGAAGTCGCTCAGGATGGGACGTTCGAAGAAAGACCAGTCCAGATACTCGAGAGTCGAGTTAAGCAGTTGAGGAACAAACTAATCGTTTTGATCAAAGTTCAATGGTCACGCCACGGAGTGGAAGAAGCCACATGGGAAACAGAAGATGGCATGAAGTCCAGATATTCAGAGTTATTTTCGTCTTGAGTTTCGGGACGAAACTCCTTTTTAGTAGGAGAGTATGTAATATCCGGATTTATTATTATGTATTTCATCTGTATTCGAACCCTGTATTATCCGAATTTGTGATCTCGATAATTGGAGTATGTTATTTCTCACATTGGTATCTTTATACATAAGTATATCGTCATGCTAAATTTCTCATACAAACTCGTGATAGCGCACGCTAAGAATGTAGCTTAACGCGCGCTATCGGCTACAACTAGCGACGCTAACACTTGGAGGCGCCAGATCAGAGTTGTGGATTCCTTTGTAGGGAGCGGTGCTGTTGTTGAAAGCCTCAGGGTTGGGTTGTCTTGGTTAGCTTTGACCTAAAGCATTGCATTTTTACTGTTATTGTATATTTTATCCTATTGTCTTTGCGTGTGGTGTATTTTTGACAGGGAGCTGTGCGCAGAGCCAACCTCTCTTTTGTTAGAGCAGCGTTCATCGGGAATGAAGTAGCCAAATCCCGCTTAGGTAAGTCCCATGTGGATCAAGCCATGGGCTCAGGTATGGTCTCGAGCTTTTTCGAATCATATGTTTTTCTTTGTATTTTTCACACAAGATTCTGTTGTGCACTAAGCTGGGGGCCTTCACGGAAACAGCCTCCCTACCGTAATAAGTAGAGGCATGGTCTGCGTACATCTTACCCTCCCCAGACCCTGCTCTGAGCGGGATATACTGGGTATATTTGGTTTGGTTTTAGGCAGTCAATTATTGAGATGGGCGGCTAGCACATGCGCCAGCCAGACGTAGGACTGGATAAGATTCCCGCGGACGAACCTGGACAGTTTTGGAGTCAACTCTTATTAGCCCGCGCTAAGGATGTATGATAGCGTGCGCTAATCAGCTAATGTACAGAAACTTTGTATAAGGGACAACACTCCATTTTCTTCTCATTTCCTTCGAGTAACCTTCGGACTTAATAGTCCAGAGAGCATTTTATCCTCCTCAAACACACTTAGAACACATCTACTTGATCATTGGATATTGGATATTTCTTGTGATTGATCATTGAAGTGGAGTAGCACCTTGGAGTGGCATAGAACCAACCGGAGTCGGATTCTACCTTTTGGTTCAGTGATTTCGGCATATTAAGGTATGTTAATTCTATCTCCAGCCTTAGATTCGGGTTCTAAAGAATAAGATGATCATACTAGCAAGATGTTGAGTTCCTTTGGTGAATTATTCAACAAACATCATGTTTAGAAGATTGGAATGTTTATGTTGATGATATTGTCATTGGAACCTCGTAGTTGGAATCTTAGTACATCAGATGGTGAGAGGAACGTTCTGAAGTTGATTATCCGTATGATTTATGTTGTCATATTGACCATAAAATTGGAGGTGATATCACTTTTGGTTAAAAGGACTTAAGGAAAGAATCATCTTAGATTGCATCCTTTCTTATAAGCTGGAATTATTAGTTTATCTCCATGGTTAAATCGGGATGTAATGATGATATTGAAATCTAGTGCTTCGACCTTAAGAACATCAAACTTCGCATGAGAATTGTAATCAAAATGGATTATGGTGTTGTGATGATTATACGTATCCTTGTATCTCGAAGTCGTTTAATCTGTAAGATCATTTCATAAGTTATGAATATGACATGTAGACGGATATCACACGTTAATCCCTAAGGAGTTGGTAAGTTTCATCACCGTTAGATCAAGTTTGCTCCCAGTAATGAAACTGCCATGCACGCTTAGCGTGCGCTAAGCTATGTGAATTAACGTGCGCTATCGGGTATGCTTAGCGTACGCCACGATTGGAACTTAGCGTTCGTTAAGTCATCAGGCGAGTCAGTCGGCTGATCAGTGAGGTGCTGACCATGCATGGTTAGCGTACGCTAGACTGTGTGTATTTGCATGCGCTAACGAGTAGCCTTAACGTACGCTACATAGGATGCGTAGCGTGCGTTAAGCAATCCAGACAGATTTCTTTTAAGAACTTCCGACTGTATTTTGGATTGTTAGATGTTCGTTCGACGTGAGATGAATTCTATATTTTCTTTTGTTAAGGTTCGAGCTTGCTACGTGATTGATCGAAGGGGCGACCTTCGAGTATTTCGTTTTCATGGAAGTATTATTCTTGTCTTCGAATCGAGGCAAGTACTCTAATTAGAATTGTTTATATTATGACAGCTATATTGTGATTGTATTATGTATTATGTGTTGTGATTAAATGTCCACTATGCGTTGATCCGACGAGAATCATCATGGGAATCTATAGCTGTGTGCGCTGGATCGTTGGACAGGTAGTTCGACCATGCGCTGGTCCGACGGGATCATTATGGGAATCTATAGCTGTGTGCGCTGGATCGTTGGAATGCCATCAGTATGTTGAGACTGTTATGATGTGATAGGTGTTGTTGTTATTTCTCGTTGGAGAAACTTGTTATGATATAATTGTTGATTATATCACTATTGTATGATTATTGTACTTGTACTAGCATCGTTGTGCTAACCCCTTCGGGGTGAATATTTGTTTATATTCATGATCCAGGAGAGCGGGGGAAACAACAACTGGAGTTTGAATTCTTCAGCCTTGTAAATCCTTATGTAAAGGATTTACGGCGCTGTAATATTCCTGAATATATTGGGGGGTGTTACAGTATGTAGGAAATACATCTGAATTTCGAAAGCTGCATCAGTTAGGCGTATTGCTTGGAATGATGTCATCAACACTTTTGATCTAACATGTGACGGCTTCAATAATACAAATAAAGATGTTATTATATTTATGATCATCGGTCTGGTTGAAATGATTTTTCACGAGCATTGTTAATGAATTCTTTATCGCATTTGCTCGTGATCTTGTTATTGGTCCCACAGGAATGTATAGTTCTTCTTTTGACTGACTTACTGCTTCTTGATTAACATCAATGGGTATTCGAGAAAATACACCCATTGATCAGAGACACAATCCGAGATAAAACCTTGAATCAGGGGCCCTAAGATTGCGTTTTCAGGAAAAGCTTTATTTTTCTTAAGAACGTCAAGTTTAGATTCAGTAAGCGAGCACATCTTACTCTCATGGTGGTCGATAAACCCTAAGTAATTAAAACCTTCAGGGAGAACAGGGGCTTGAACTACTTTCTTATCCTTAGCCATCGGGAATCAGAAATCAAAGATAAAGGAAACAAGAACTCACCGTATCGAAGCCGAAATTGCATCCGAGAGCTCTCTCCACACTTGTATGATTGTGAAGTCAAAACAGTCTCCCTGGACTGTATATGTATGGTGAAAGGGAGGTTACTGAGTTTTAATGGGACTCAACTATCGAGGAAGCTTGAGCCGCTCAATCTCTCCCTCGGGTGGATAAGTTTAAATAAAAAATTTCAACCCTTTATCTTCTTTGTCGCAACTTTAAAAATTTTTGGGGGCAATTGTTTGGGATAAATTTCTCACTACATGTCGACATCCTGAATTAAGCATCCTCGTTGTAACATCTTGATCTGTGACAACCTGGTAACTGTTAACAACATCCCAATTTTTCAGGAACCATGGGGATATTGAAGACTCAGTCTTTTGCAAAGTCCTTGATGTGGTTAGAAGACCCAGTCAATAGCAAACACCAACTTCATCAACTAAGGGCCATGATCTCCATATTTGGCGATATTCCCTCCTACTTTTTAGGGGTGTTATTTACCTATCTTTTTATCATTTAAGGGTTATAAAAGAGAGTGTAGGGCACACGATACATTCACTAGCTCTCTGTAAACTCTCTCTTATACTATCCGACTTGTACTCACTCCATGCATTTTTGGTTTTAGGTAGGTTACCTTAAAACCCAGTGGCGGATCTACACCAAAGTTATTGGTGGTGCCTATTCTTAATAAAAAAGAGTCAAGGAGAGGGAGGCGGCGGGGAGGGAGGCAGTGGTGGAGGCTGCCGAAGAGCCGACGAAGGGAGGGAAGGAGTCGAGAAGTCAAATAGCGCAGGAAGGAGCAACAGAGGCTGCTTGTTTTTTCTGTCACTGATCTCTAAACAGCGTTCCAAGTTATCTTTTAAACCTTTTTTTTTCTAAGCAAAAACGACGTCGTCTAAGAAGCACAGATGCGGGGATACGGGTACGGGTGCTTAGTACGGGGATTCGAAAATTCGATAAATTTGAAAATATGGGGATTCGGGTGTGGGGGATACAGCATATATAAAAATATTTAAAAAATATATATATATATATATGTATAGCAACAAAATTCATTAAAGTGCAAGAGTTTTATTATTTTATTAATAAAAAATATACATACAGTATACATTTTTTACTTTGACTAAAAAATAGCAAACAAAACCTAACCCACCAAAATACTTTCTTTCTTTTACTCACGAGCCCTCTTTCTCTTTTCACAAGGCATCATCTTCTTCCCTTTTCCATCTTCTTCTCCTTTCTTTGATCTATTCATTTATCTCTGCAATTATACACCACACACACATATATATACATATATATATATATATAATGGACATGAAGGAGATGAACTTACAGAACAGATCTGGGGAGTATATATATATATATATATATATATATATATATATATATATATATACACACAATTGTACACACACATGTATATACATATGATGTGGGCAGAAGTCCTCGAAGACGACGATGGAAGCGGGCAAGCAGCAGCGAAGTCGTTTTTTAAAAAAAATAAATTTTTTGGTGGTGCAGGTGCACCACCATGCACACAGTGAGATCCGCCCCTGCTTAAACCTCCCGAGGTTTTGTGCCAGCGAACTATTGTTCAAGGACTTTTCTCGTTACATTCTCGTGTTCATCTTGATATTGATTTCATTTCCTTACTCCATTGTACCACTAAATCATTCCACGTGAGCTATATTTACACTTTTTGTTCGTTCATCTAAAATTGTCCAAAACAATCATCATGTTAAGCAATTAAATCTTTTTGTGAATAATTTAAATAGGGGAGAAAAGGTATAAAACTCCAATTTAAAATAATGTGTAAAGAGGATCAAAACTCTAATATGTTTTTTCACAAAGATGTAGAATTGCATAGAATCTCTAAATAAATTAGAGATACATAGGTCTTTGAGATTCTATATGCATTGAAGATGCCGTAATGGCCACCTGAGGTAGTAGGAGATATCTTGGTCACACATGATAGAGTGGACCATTTGTTTATTCATAACCCCTGCATAATACTCATTATAATTAAGATAATCCCAGAAACGACAAAGACATTCACCATGTTAGATGATTGCAAATAAATTACGTACATATCCTCAGGATTCCGAATGAATGCGCTTCTTATGGTTTGGTCCTGTAAGAGATTGAGTTTATTTATCAGCAGACAGACAGAATCTTGTTCACACTTCAACTTATCATGAGACTAATAATAATAATAATTATAATTATAATAATAATAATACAGTATACTATCATTTTAGAAATTAGATAAATCTAATAAACAATGTTATCAACTATTCCTGCTTCATTTAGGGGGTGGCATTTTCCGATACTGCGAAATGACTATGAATTTTGTGTCACAACCCAACCCGTTAATCTGAAACATAGGCGCAGGGCTGACACCATTAATTTTGTGTCGCAGAGATTGAAAAGAGTGTCAACTGTTTCTGATACAACTAGTATTCAGCAACTATTCATTGTCCATACAAGTCCTCCTCCTTGCCTAAAGTCCATGCAATTTCAAGTTGAGGCAAATCCAAGTTCCTATTAGGTTGGTCATAATTGATGCCAAGAGATTTAAGGAGATGTTGAATGGACCGATTCAAGAAGTTTGGGGTCAAGAGGAATTAAGGCTCATTGGAATTGAAGAAATTTCCAAGTCCATGGGTTATGAATTTGATTCGAGTATAAATGGGCTAGCTATTGGTGACTTGAAATTATTTTGTTTATTAAATAAACTGTAGAATTTTACAATACTTATTTGAGCAAGAAGCTATCGGTTAGGGTTTTATTTTCACCTATATAAATAGGCCTTCATATGTAAATGAAGAATCTAAGTTTCATGATTAATAATATTTGTGGAATTTTCTCTCTCTGAATTACGGCTCATTATGAAGTTCGAATTCGACTTATCAAACGTTTCACCACCCAGTTTGTGGCATCATTCACCGATCTAAGGTTTCTGTTATGGAATCTTTTGGGATTCTTAGGTTAAAATCGGACCTAGGATTTTCGAGATATTGTGGCAGGAGTTGAAAATTTCCATTCTATCTGCAACAATTAGTTCCGTGAACGATCTTAGGCAAACAATCTACGTCGGAATTAATCATCCAACAAGGATCGTATCAACCTACAATGGCCGAGCACGTGGTGGGTTGACCCACCCCATTCACTTCATGGGGCGGGTCTAGATCTTCAAGTACCCTCCCTGACCCGCGATGTTGTTATCCCTAAACTAATACATTCGCTAATTGTTTTAATTGTGGTGAAGCTAACATGAAATAATCTACCATGTCACATTGTGACAAGTATTGCCTCTTGACAGATAACATTCACTGCATATTCACCAAAAACTAAATGTTTTATATCATTATAAATGTATTTCCATCGAATGCTAGCGTAAGGCTATCCTTAATAGGGTTTTAATAACTAAATTCTTATGAATGTTTAGTATGCAGCACATCCACAATCGTGAACTACCACTGACATTGTTAGGCTACTTTATGTTGGTCATCAACATAGTTTCCTATGATATTGGGCAATCTAGATTATATGATTGGAAGTTGACAAATTATCCAAAATATGGCAGGTCAAACAGGATGCAGGTCGTAGTGCCGATTATGATATGTGAATATGGCAATTATATTTTGGTAATGGCAAATGATGTGGATATGGCAAGCACCGATAATGAATGACATCAATGTGTTTTGGAGTCATCTCATTTATTTGTTAATCTTACTCAAAGCATTGCCCCTGCAACACATTAAAAATTTAACATGCAGACGGACTTAAATTCAATAAGTTGAATATTGATTATATAAATTATTACCTGTAAGGACATATCCATAGTTTGTGGCAGTGGGATAATACAAGCCCTGGTTGACAAGGTAGTCCGGGACTGCCTCGTTATACATGGATTCAAATTGTTCAAAGGGAGCAGTAAACTGTGGCTTTGACTCAATACCTTGAATCTGGGAAAATTCGAAATGCTCTCTTTTAATTAAATTTCATAACAAAGAAACAATCTGCTAGATATTTTTAACCCAACACTCCCGCCAGAATATAGGGAAAGAATATAATTATGCGCTATTATTTAGGTGATGGCATATTTCCTTATAGGAGCACGTTTGTGCAGACCATTCATAATTCACTTGCTCAAAAGCTAAATGTTTTGCCAATAAAGAGTAAATTTATTCACCTTCCTATAAAAGAAAATTAAACTTAGCTCTGCTCTTCAAAGGTAATTTTGAGATATAAATTTTATTTTATTTTATATTATTCTAATGTTCAAGAACTTTAATTTAACTATAGTTTTAATTCATAATTTTTATTTTTTAAAACAATTTATTTTTAATAGACAAAAATCAATTTCTCACTCAAAATAAAATATGTTTAAAAAGTAAAAACTTTTATATCAAGATATTACTTGTATTAAAAAGTAAAAATAAATTTTAATTTTGTCAAAATCACCCTCCATCTGTGCAGAGGGTAAATCAAAGAATTTGAGCCTACATTTGGAGTGCTACAAACACATTTTGGGATTATCGTAGTACATTCTCAAATGTGAGTTCTCAAATTTGGGGAAGAAGTGTTGCACGATGTGATGGCTGCGTGAATTATAATGCATATAATATGAAAATTGAGGATACACAAGATCTTTCTGTAGTAATTGTGTGACATACAAGCAGAGACCATATCTCAAATGCAACATACTAGCACATATCATTCACAAACGAAAACGTAAGTAGCCCTAGAAAAAATAATCGTTTTCAAAAATATATTGCTCGCGTAGAAGAGTATTGAAGGAGCATTGAAGGAGTATCATCCAAATGTAAAATATAACTCTAACAAGTGATCTTAATTTAATAGTTTTGATTGATCATCATTTTATTATTAAGCAATTAAATCTGTTAGACAAATATGCAAAAGAAAAAAACTATTTGGGGTTCGTGATGAACGTAGATAGGAAAAAAAAGAAGATATAGAACTCCAACTTAAAACTGTGTAAAGAGGATTTTTGCACCGAGATGTAGAGTTGCATAGAATCTCTAAATAAATTAGAGATGCAGGGGTCTGAAATTCTATATGCATTGAAAATGCACTAATGGCCACCTCAAGTAATAGGAGATATCTTGATCACATGATAGAGTGGGCCATCTGTTTATTTGCATAATACTCATTATAATTAAGATAATCCCAGAAACGACAAAGGCCGAATTCACCATGTTTAGGTGACTGCAGATAAATTAGGTACAGATCCTCAAGATTCTTGATGAATGCGCTTCTTATGGTTTGGACCTGTAAGATATTGAGTTTATTTATCAGCAGACAGACGGAATCTTGTTCACATTTCAACTTAGCACGAGACTGCCATGTCAGTTAATAATACTAATAACAATAGTAATAATATGGTATACTATCATTTTGGAAATTAAACAAATCTAATCAACAATGTTATCAACTATTCCTGCGTCATTTAGGGGGTGGCAGTTTCCGATGCTACGAAACCATAGGCGCAAAACTGACACAAGATGACACCCATACCTTCTTGCTTGCTCATCTACAGGGCCACGTTATTTGAGAATTTCTAATGGCACACTAATCCAGTTTAGCTCTCAACACAAACTGACGCTTACACATTAACATAGCATCCATACTTGAGCATACGAATTTGCATTGAAATCTTAAATGTTGTGTCAACAGCTGCAACAGTTTGCATGCAACTTCAAGTTGAGGGAAATTCCTTATCCATCTGGCATTTCAGCTTTGATTGAAACCAATTCTATCATACAAAAACAGAAATCTCATTTCTTAAAAGTTCTTAGCTCAATCATTTTTCATCTATCCCCCAGAGTAAAATACTACTCAAATACTCTTGGGGAACTTCAGATTTGCTTCAAGGAGAAAGCATTTTGATTCTCAATTTATAGAAGGGTTAATTACCAAAAAAATAAGATCTAGTCTAGTTAGAAATGCTCCAACTATCTTTGTCATTCAAATTATAGATACCCGCTTGATATTTGTTTTATTTTGACAAACGCATCCTAAATAGGTAAATAATTGCTAAGAAAATGAGGATGCTTGTTTTTTTTTTTTTTGGTAATAAAATGAGGATGCTTGTAATACTTCAAGAAGTATAATTTTGAAATATAATTATTGTCAACTTTCTTCGTGTTAAAAATTTCAGAATTACCGACTATAAATATGCCAAGTTACATTCTGTATATCCACCAAAAAGTACCACACATGTTATTATGTTTTTCGATACTTAAGCATCAATGGAATGGCAAATAGTTGAAGACTCATGACACAAGCAAGGAGCTAGTGTAGGCATTCTACTGTATGAGAGTTGTCAAAGAATCACCTTTGAAATGTCAGGTCGAGAAAATCTGTTGGTCACTTTTTCATCATCAGATCCAGCATCCAGTATACTTCTAGTAAAACAGGACCGAAAATCTATCGCACACTGCAAGATGTTTTGGATAATGCCAGCAATGGGTTGTGTTCCGTCGGACAAAAAACATCTGCAAGTTTACCACAATCAGTTACCAGATTTATATTTACCAGTAAAAAATCAACCATGTGGTAAAGGTCGCATAAAGTTCCATACTCAGGACTAACACTATACATGAGCCAAACATTTAATAATAAACATGCGCCATTAATTAGTCTACTCACATTCTCCAATGTCAAATGAAATCAAGCCACATTTGAGGGGACAAAGCCAAACAAAATGTATGGATATTATCAAACAAAAAGAATGAACCAGAACTGATTGCCAAACGACTTTACATGGACTCAAATCACTTCATCTGAATGTGTACACCATTCACAAAATTGAAGTTGTTTTGGCACTACTCAATATCAGGGGACTTGGAAAAAGAATGCATGTCAAAAGTACAAGATTTTGATAAGATCTTGACCACATTCATGATTCAATATTCAATCATGTTATTGGAACTTTAAAATGGTTCTGTTTTTTATATCAACAATGCCATAAAACTAAAAGTTGATGAGAGAGAGAGGAGGACGTACATGTGCAGTGACTCGGTCAAATATGTCATATGCACTGCCTCCAGATCCAACATATCTTTAACCTAGAAACATAAGTCAAATGGATTACACATAAATAAAAGGATTGTACAACAGCTTGATTCATTAAACATAACCAGACATTACGTACCTAAATGATCTAAAATGGAACTGCTCGAAAGACATCAATACATGACCCTTTTGCTTATAATAAATATAATCAAATGCAATCTATCATGCTCAATTAAAATTTCAATTCTGTTTTAATCTATCATATTCAAGATTAAGCACGATTATTCTTATTCGAGATCTTATAACTTTTACTAGTGTTAGTTATACTAACAACTGCAACTAAAATATATCATGAAAATCCAAACACTCCAGCTCAGTAAACTACTCAACCCACAAGCTAAAAGAGGGCAGCCTAAGCCTGGCAGTTCAATTCCCAGGGTTCTAAAACTCGGCAAAACTCACATTCGCTGCCAACTCGAATTTCCTGAGTCGTCTGACAAAACTTTGCAATCGAAAAAATCGGGTTATCATTCGGAAGGAATCGCAGAAAGTCGGGAAAACTTGGCAAAACTTGCGAAATTCAAAACTCGGCGAGGCATATTTCTGTTTTTACTGTGGAATTTTTCTAACCTAGGACCACAAACTGCAGATTTCTGTATGATTTTTTCTGTGCCAATTTCCTATCTTGTTTTTCTTCAGATTTTAACCTATGCAAACTCGAGTTTTCTGTGTGAGCAAGAATATACCCTGGTTATATAAAACATTTAAAGATATCTTTCTTTCATTTATTTTCTTTTGTTTGTAATGCATCATCATCAAGTGCACCTTAATCCCAACGATGTTGGGGTCGATGGCATGAAAATTATAGTGCCAATTAATTGTCTAAAATCAGTTAACACTATAAGTGGCAAAGTTTTACGCCAGATGCCCTTCCTATCGCAACATTCATACGGAAGGGAAATAAGATGAAATTCCAAAACCGTCGACATCATAGGTTTTTCAGTTACATGGGAATATCATGAGACGGTGATGAATCGAGATAATTTCTCTAGTCATGTCACATTACATGATTGACATTGTAATGCATAAATTGTGTAATTTGTTTTGGATATGCATATATTTTAATTGGATGATGAAAAAATTATGGTTATTTTTAATTTAGTTGTGTTTTATTAGTATTTAATTTACTCATATTATTATCGTACTTTTCTTAGATGTTATTAAGGAATATACCCTATCCGATCTTTTCAGATTAATCCCCGAGTAAATGAAAATCCCCACCTCGCCGAGCGAATGACAAGCTTTCAGCAGGCTCTAGCTGAGTTTATTTGCTTCAAAATTGATTTTGAATGTCATCCAAAGCATTAAACAGAATTCCTTTGTAAATCAAATAAAAATGATACAAGAGAAATCTAAATTCCTGAGCACAACTTAGAACATCAAGTGAAAAATACCCACAAATATATAGGGGTATTTACATATTCCACTCCTATAAACGGCTCCGAATCAAATTATTACCCACAGTTGAACAATTACAAATTTGTCCAAACAGTCAACGCTGGAGGCGAGACTGGGGTATGGATGTAATTGTTTCAATCAAGCATCCATGTTAGCAAGCAGTTTGAACATTTACAAATTCGCCCAACAGTCAACGCCGGAAGTGAAATTTGAGTGGATGTAATTGTTCAAACTGTGGGTACTAATATGTAATTGGACCAAACAATAAAGGTACTTTATGTAATTCGCCCTATATATATATATATATAAGGAAAAGAAGAAAGAAGAAGAAGAAAGAAATAAAGGAAGAAAGAAAGCAGAACCAAGAAAATAAGAACTATGAGAAAGAAGCATTAGTGCTGATATTTTCCCTAAGGAGTTCAGTTGCAGACATTTCCCTAAGATTAAATATTAAAGTTAAATAAACAGATTAGAAGATTGGGATAACATGAGGGCAATTTTACATCATGGATTTGAGTCCATGATCATGGATATGAGATGAGTATACAAAATACGATATTCATATTCACTCACTCATCCCTTGTATACTCAAGACCCTTCACTTGCATATTTATCAATTGTCACTGCATATTCATCATGGATAAATGAAAATGCAAGGATGAATATGCAAGAGACAAGTGATGAATATGTGACGGGTGATGAATATGCAAGGGACAAGTGATGAACATGATGAAAGGATGAATATGCAAGTCACTGGTGATGAGGCCAATGAGGATTCTATGTTTAAACATATCTGGAAAAAAGAAAAAAAAGGAAAGTAGCTGGTAATGAATATACAAGAGACAAGTCGTGAAGACAAAGCTGAAATTTGTTACCCATCTCTTATAACCATAATTTTTATTAACTCAAAAGGTCTCTCCTAAAGTGCATTCGTCATGGACAATGAAAGAATGATGATCATGATTCTCATCGTGATTTTTGCACATACCGTGCGGCCAATAACATCATGGCAGAAGGCCTTATGGTTTCCTCATTTGTAACAAAAATATTGTTTATCTTCTCATGAATTAATGACCAAATGAAAGCCTCAATATCTGGTCGCAGTTTTGCCTTCCATATGGGTGGTATAAAGGAAAATGTGGGGAAACAGGGAACAACTCTGAGATAATGAAAGAAAAGAGTTGGTGGTGTAGCTTCCAGAAGAGTTAATTGCACACGCTCTACAGTCTAATAATACAAAAATAATAACAACAATAATACTAATAATGAATTCTAGCAAGAGGATATGTTAGTGAATAGTTAGTCCTAGTCACTAAGAAAATGGAAAGATAATTTTCAATTAAAGAAAGAATTATAATATTAGCAAAAAAGCCCAATAATATTACAAAATAAGGCAAAGAGGTATTAACTACAACCAAGATTTCTGTAAGTAATTATTTAATTTAGCGTGCTTTATGATCTTTTATCCCCCCACCCCCAGATCTGCGTCTTCTGCTTTTCCCTCGATTATTGAGATCTCATCATAAAAAGCAAAGCTAAAGAACTCCAACATGTGCTGTATATAAGACAGACATAAAGGCGAGACACTAAAATATCATCAGCAGGCAGATATAAATTACAGATAGATTAATTAACATGCAGACAACGATTTTACATTGCATGGAGTATAGAAATGCTGCTGCTGAAGATTAACTTAATATACATGAGTAAAATGAAATAAGAATAAATCTGCTGTTGAACTATAATCTAAATGGACAACAAACCTTGTTTTTAAGAGAGTCTAAAAACCTGTACCAGGATACTTGCGATAATTGTGATTGTACGTATTGCTGCAATGCAGACACGAAATGGTTGACCTTGTGCCTGCAATAAAGGAGGCAATGAACCAGGGGATGGAAACACAACTGTTGAAGCAGGAGCAATGATATAAAAGATAACATAATCATTTCTAACATAATTGTATAATCTTCGCCTAAGAGAGCAGATCAGGTGAAATATATGAATTAGGTGCCTTGATAAAGGAAATTAGGAAACTAACAAAAAACATTATAAGTTTCCTTTTTTTTCAGATTGGCACGGATCAGAAAAATTAGGCTGATGTTAGCACAATGAAAAACATATATAGCAAAACAAATACGTTCCAAACATGAAGCAGAAATAATCGACCAAGAATAGATAAAAAGGATAAAATAAAAAAGTAATGATATATGCTGATCTTTATGGTAGACTTCCCATCTACATAAAGCAGTACAAAACTTTAATGAATCCTGAAGATAGTCCACTAAAAATGTGAGAAAACCAACACTCATGAATTTCTATGATTCAGCCATTAGATAGACACTGGTGGCTATCCATCACAGATATGTAAGTAGGTGTTACAATATCCCACATCGGTTCAATATGAAAGTGTGGAAGCGTATATGAGTAGGAGTCGACCCTTCCTTCGACAATGGGTTTGTGTTAAGTTAGGGCTCCCTAGCTTACATGCCTACAATTTGGTCCGACCTGCCGTATTCGGGCGGGCTGCGGAAAGGGGATACATCTAGGAAGCAAGGATACGGGTGCCAGGGTACGGGTACGTAGTACAAGGATACGGGGATTCGACAAATTTTAAAATATGGGGATAGGGGTGCGGGGGGATACGGCAATATATACAACAACAACAACAACATCTAAGCCTTAGTCCCAAAGAAGTTAAAAAAGTTATATAATAATTATATTATTTATGACAAAATCATGTAGTATTCATTCATCATTCATAATTCATAATTCATCAGGCCACAATTCAACATTCAGTCATTCAAATTTAATCAAAGAGTCAAACACAATTCATCATTCATAATCATTAAAGACAAGATTAAACAAATTTGACACATCACACAAAGCCACAACACAAGTCATTCATCATCTTGAAAAACCATGGCTTCCATCTCCGGCTCATTAAGAGAAAGATTTGCTATCTCAAGCTCTTCGGCGCCATCAAGTGGATCAAATCGATCACCTCCAACATCCCACAATTTTGTTTCTCCTTTCAAGTATTGGTCGGTCTTCCTATAAAGGAGTCTAAGATTGTTGTGCACAAAAACCAAGTCTTCCGCCCGATTTGGTAGTGTTTTATTCCTTCGGATGGAGTGAATAAATGAATAAGTACTCCAATTTCTCTCGCAACAAGAGGAGGAACAAGGTTGTCCCAATAGTCTTAAGGCTATCTTTTGTATGTTTCGCGCCGAATCTCCATGAATAAGCCACCACATTTTTGGATCCATATGCCCTCTATCTTCTATAGAGTCGGCACTACCAAAGATATCCAATTGTCCGGAATATCGAGCAAATTCAATATTCACCGATGTCCTTGCCTCATGTGGAAAATATCTTTTGATGCACTTGTTTCTCTCCTCCGATAACTCGATATCTTGATGGGGAGGAACACGATTCGGAGCGGCACTAAGCCATACATCAATGTAATACCTAAACAAGTAAAATGATAAACATGATTCAAAGTCAGAAGATTATAACTTGATATGAAACATGGAAATTATGAGTTTTAACTTCTAAAATTTTAGTGTTTTACCTTGGGTTGAGTGAATGAGCCAAACAATGAACTGGGGAAGAACTCTTAGTCCATCTATCAATGAGAATGGCATAAACTACATCATAAAAGGTAGAGTCCTCGGTGAGCTCTTTTCTTTCATGCTTATATATGATAGTCTACACCTTCTCGATCATATCATCCCACATATCATAAATCAAATGAAGTGAAGGTCTACAGTATCCGCAAAACGAAGCATGTCATAAATAGGAGCACTAAACTCAAGAATATAATCCACCTGTTGGAATATTTATTCCACACATTATTTAATTTATGTTTTGATGATTAAAGTTGCTAAACAACAAAACAACATCGAGGCGAAGCAAAACGTCAAAGCAGACGAACACGCAAAAAGCTGAGCAAAATGCATGTCTAGCGCACGCTAAGACATATATGTTAGCGCACGCTAACGGGGAGTAATCTGCATATCAGCTAAGTTCGAAGTTACCGGAAGGGAAGTCATGTGACGAGATAGCGCACGCTACACTTGCTCATTAACGCACGCTATCGAGCCATATTACCGTTGTGAAGATATTCAAACTCAGAATGACGTATGCAGTGAAGCAAGCATAGCGCACGCTACAAAGAAGGAATAGCGCACGCTAAAGAAGTTTGAATACAAGTCAATCAATCCGTTGGAGAGAATCTGAAACTAGTCAAAAGTGGAACGGTCAGTTTGACAAATCAAGCAACGGATATATTGGATTAGCGCACGCTACTTTTGTAATATTAACGCACGCTAATACAAGATGGTTACGTACGTAAGGAAGAAGTCATAACGTACGCTAAAGAGGAAACGAAGCTACCGGATCAAATCGGAACAGTCTAGCGCACGCTAATAGAGAAAGGCTAGCGCACGCTAGCAAGTCAAAACAGCCAGCAACGGCTAGTTTGTGGAAAATGCCTATAAATACCATTCCTATGGTATTGTTTGAAAACAACAACTCCAAGCATTAAAGACATTGATCTTATATTCATATACTTACATTGTTGTTGTAATATTGAGCTCATATTGTTAGTTTGAGTGTTTATACATTCAACGTTATACACGAGAGGTAAAAGAAAAGATACGATTGGATTCGGTGTTATTAGGATCAAGGATCCGGCATTATTAAAATCACAATCGATATCTAAGTGAGGTTTATCTAGTACCCATAGAAAGCTAGAGTGGTTGATTCATTGTCCAATAGAAAAGGAAAAACGGTTTTACTCGGACCGATAGAAGACGAGCCTGTAACGGTAATCCCTCGACTGATAGAAGAGAGGCGTAGAGGTTTTGATCTTAATCCTAAGAAAAAGATACATCGAGAGAGGACGTAGGCTTCGTTAATAGCCGAACCTCTATAAATCCTTGTGTGATTTATTTTCCGCAATTTATTTACGCTTCCGCACAAACGGTGCAAATATCCGAGTTCATACCAACAATTGGTATCGGAGCGGTACTCCAATACGCGGCTTAACATCCGAGGAGAAGATCCAATATGGCGTTTCAAATGGCTCCAGTCGAAGGACTTGCTCTCAACCGACCACCATTTTTTGATGGATCGAATTTCATGACTTGGAAGAAGAAAATGTCTATTTTCATCCGAGCTTACGATATCGAATTATGGAAGGTGATATGCCTTGGTCCCAAAATTCCGACGAACTCAAACGAAACTCTCAAAACCTTTGAAGAGTATGATGATGCGAATTGGAAAAACGACCATTATAATTGTAAAGCCACGCAATTATTATATTGTGCATTAAATCCGGAAGAACACAACCGGATATCATCGTGTGATAGTGCCAAAGAAATTTGGAAAATGCTTGAGGTAACACACGAAGGTACGTCTCAAGTCAAAGAGACGAAGATAAACATGCTCCTTCACGATTATGAATTATTCCAAATGAAGGACGACGAATCCATCTCGATTATGCTCGACCGATTTTCGGTCATCACCAATGGATTAGCATGTTTCGGAAAACCACTTTCGAATAGTGAGAAAGTAAAGAAAATTCTCCGATCACTACCTCGAGAATGGGACGGTACGGTTACGGCAATAATGGAATCAAAAGATTTAAATACTCTCGATTTTAGTGCTCTCGTTGGTTCTCTTATCAACTACGAGATTGTTCTAAAATTTCGGAATGCCAAACCGAAACCGAAGGAAAAATCGATAGCCTTCAAGGCTAAGGTGCCGAGAAAGAAAGAAGAAATTCCGGTGGACGAAAGCGACGAAGAATCGGCATGTTATGCCAAGAATATTAATAAGTTCCAACACTTATTAAATCGGAGAAAGAAGGACATCCAAGCGGGCGAATCTAAGAAATTCGACAATTCCTATCGATTATGTGGTAAACCAGGCCACTTTGCAAAAAACGGTCGTGTAAAACCCAAGAAGGTCTTAGTTGCAACATGGAGCGACGAAGATCCCGATGAAGATTTTCTAAATCAAAATAATCTCGCGCTCATGGCCCGGAGTTCATTCGACGACAGCGACGTCGAAAGCCAAGTAAATAATTCTTACGACGAACTTTTTGAAGCATTCGAGTTACTTCATAACGATTATCAAAATGCTTTAAAAGAAATTAAATCCCTTCAAACTAAATATAAATCTTTGGAAAACGAAAATTCCAAAATTCTAGAAAAGGGAAAATTTGTCGAAATCGATCATTCAAAATGCGTTGAAAACAAGAATATTTTAAAGAATGATCTTGTTAAAGTTCAAACCGAGCTCAAGAATTTGACAAAGAAATTTTCTCTCGGAAACGAGAAATTTGAAAATATGCTCTCTGTTCAAAATTACACTTTAAATAAAGAGGGGTTGGGATTCAAACCACGTTTTAAAAACGAATCTTTAAATTTTAATATACCCCGGTGTGAAAAATGTTTAAAAATCGGGCATCATATCTCAAACTGTAGAAGCCCAAGACGAACGATAAAAATTAAAAAGATTTGGGTTCCTAAAGGAACAAACGTTTCAAATATCGTTCACGTCTCGAAACAAAAACCAACTATCGGCTGGGTCCCCAAAAATTAATTTTTTAAATCGATATTTTAAAAAGGGGGAGATAATACTTTCAGGGGGAGTTTATACCCTTATTAATGCACAAATTGGTATCATGCATATTTCATTTGGTATCCTCTATATTTTTATACTTTTCGATGAAGACAAAAAGAGGAAGAAGGAGATGAATTGATAAAAATGAGAAAAATCGAAGAAGTCGAAAAGAAAAAGAAAGCATACAAAAAGGGGAGATAAAACGAAGGAGTTGAAAAATAAAGGAGATGTCGAAAAGAAAAGAGAATTGGAGAAACTAACGAAACAATCAAAGCCGAAAACTTTGATTCGAAGAAATATACATATATTATTTTTTACAGGTTTTATCCAATTCAAGAGTTGTTTTGTAATCATCAAAAAGGGGGAGATTGTTGGAATATTTTTTCCACACATTATTTAATTTATGTTTTGATGATTAAAGTTGCTAAACAACAAAACAACATCGAGGCGAAGCAAAACGTCAAAGCAGACGAAGACACAAAAAGCTGAGCAAAATGCATGTCTAGCGCACGCTAAGACATATATGTTAGCGCACGCTAACGGGGAGTAATCTGCATATCAGCCAAGTTCGAAGTTACCTGAAGCGAAGTCATCTGACGAGATAGCGCACGCTACACTTGCTCATTAACGCACGCTATCGAGCCATGTTACCGTTGTGAAGATATTCAAACTCAGAATGACGTATGCAGTGAAGCAAGCATAGCGCACGCTACAAAGAAGGAATAGCGCACGCTAAAGAAGTTTGAATACAAGTCAATCAATCCGTTGGAGAGAATCTGAAACAAGTCAAAAGTGGAACGGTCAGTTTGACAAATCAAGCAACGGATATATTGGATTAGCGCACGCTACTTTTGTAATATTAATGCACGCTAATACAAGATGGTTACGTACGTAAGGAAGAAGTCATAACGTACGCTAAAGAGGAAACGAAGCTACTGGATTGAAACTGGGAACAGTCTAGTGCACGCTAATAGAGAAAGGCTAGCGCACGCTAGCAAGTCAAAACAGCCAGCAACGGCTAGTTTGTGGAAAATGCCTATAAATACCATTCCTATGGTATTGTTTGAAAACAACAACTCCAAGCATTAAAGACATTGATCTTATATTCATATACTTACATTGTTGTTGTAATATTGAGCTCATATTGTTAGTTTGAGTGTTTATACATTCAACGTTATACACGAGAGGTAAAAGAAAAGATACGATTGGATTCGGTGTTATTAGGATCAAGGATCCGGCATTATTAAAATCACAATCGATATCTAAGTGAGGTTTATCTAGTACCCATAGAAAGCTAGAGTGGTTGATTCATTGTCCAATAGAAAAGGAAAAACGGTTTTACTCGGACCGATAGAAGACGAGCCCAGAAGTAATCCTCGACCGATAGAAGAGAGGCGTAGAGGTTTTGATCTTAATCCTAAGAAAAAGATACATCGAGAGAGGACGTAGGCTTCGTTAATAGCCGAACCTCTATAAATCCTTGTGTGATTTATTTTCCGCAATTTATTTACGCTTCCGCACAAACGGCGCAATTATCCGATTTCATACCAACACCACCTGGTCCCACCATAGCTCGTCAAGCACTGTGTTCCTAATAGTTTGAGTTTTCATGGGATCACCTTCTCGGTAGATACTCCACTCCTCACAAAGCACCAATCTCTCAAGAGAACGTTTTAGCAATTTAAATCTTCTAAGCATAACATGACAGATACAAATCTTGTTTCAGCAACAGATAAAAGTTTTAAAGGAGCAATCTGATTGAACATCGTATTAACCATGTTGTGATTAAGAATGTAGTTCTTAATCATTAGTGTTATATCACCCACCTCAGTAATCCAATGACATTCATCATACACATTCTCATTACCCACAATATTCTTTGCAGCACATATATTTTTCAATGCCAGATTAAGTGTATGCACTACATACGGAGTCCAGAAAATATGAGAATACCGAGTCTCAACTATCATACCTGCCGCCTTGCAAACCGGAGCATTATCAGTGATAACTTGAACTACATTCTGAGCTCCCACCTCCGTGATCACATCTTTGATTAGGTTGGCTATGAAGATCTTGTCTTTGACTTTGCCTTCACAATTCACAGCCCTTAAAAACATAGGGCCACACTCTGTGACAATCATAAAATTTATCAATGGCCTTCGTTGGCTGTCACTCCACCCATCAGAAAGTGACCTTTCTCTTTCCAAGTTGTTTTTATTGGCTCCAACAACCTCCCAACATGTGCTCTCTCCTTCTCAATGCACTATAAGTAGGAGGGAGATAGCCTGGAATATTGCTGTTTGCAGCAAGATTACACGACTTGATGTGATGAGGGTTTCTGGCAAAGTGAAAAGGCAGGCCACCCGAATAAAAAGCCCTTGCAATCATGGTTATCACGGCGCCAAGGCGAGGCGAGGCGAGGCGCTCGGCTACCGCCCGGACGCCTAGGCGCCTAGGCGCCCGCCTAGGCGACAATTAGGCGTTAAATAAAAAATATATTTAATAAATAATAATAATTAATATTTCACTATTAAAATTAATAAACAACATTATATTAAGTCCACATTTTATAATTAAAGCCATAAAATTCAACACAAATAAATAAAGGGTACGAAGTTCACATAAGTAGCAAATACAATAACAGTTTTGTACTAGCATGCGCTATAAGCGCGATAGCATGCGCTATAAGCGCGATAGCGCTAATTACCTATGCAACTTGGGTTTGTACTAGAAAACCCTAATTAAAGATCTGCCACTGAAACACTAATAATGGCGCATGAGGTTAATATCAGAAACCCTAGTTACTAATATGCCACTTAAATACTTATAACAATTAACACATTAAGTCAGAAAAACTAAAAGTTCCAGCAACGCAAGCCTCATACTTCAGAAAAAAAAAAAAGTTCCGCAGCAAAGACTTCACTTCATGCCTTTATAAGGAGCGGCGGACGGCGACCGGCGTGGATGGATCGGACGGGCGGCGCGGAGACGGCGGACGCAAAAAGGAGGGCTAGGTTTTTTCTCTGTGTTCTGTCAGGTAAGGAAGGAAATCCGTGTTCCGTATGTTTGGTTTTGCTTGTCGACTGAATCTGTAGCCTTTAAACAACAGTTTTTTTTAATTAAAACAAGAATTTACCTGTTTGCCCTTGACTGAGGCGACAAGGCGTCGCCTTTCTCGCCTAGGCGACGCCGCGCTCGCCTAGCTCAAATCTAGGCGAGGCGATGGATTCAGGCGGCCTGGCCGGACCGCCTTGCCGCCTAGGCGTCGCCTAGGCGTCGCCTAGGCGACGCCGTGATAACCATGCTTGCAATCTCACCATCGACTTGTGCTCTCGCCTCATGTCATAAGCTTTGTGAAGAGGATTGTTCATGTCAACTGCCTTTCTCTTTGGACCTTTCATTTGCATATTCTCAACCCCTACTCCGCCCCAGGCTGTAGATGTTGGAGTCTGACTCGAAGGGGGAAGTAAAATTTCAACTGGCCTCTTTCTTTCTTCCGCTTCTGCCATCTCCCTTTGAAGATCCCTTAATACATCCGGTGTGACTTTGGAAAAAAACAGAAACACCTTCACCTTTTATTCTCAACAAGTGTGCTTTAACTCTTGAGTATGATCCAGTAAATTCATTGTTGCATATATTACATCTGATCTTTGCATTCCCACCCCTCTGTTTCGCTTTTGCCAATTTCGTCACATGCTTCCACAAGGGTCTAATTTCCACATTTATTGAACTAACGCTTGGAGTAGTTGAGGTACTAGAGGCTGAATTTGTCGACGCCATTGATTTTATTGTGCAACGGTCCACTACGGAGAAAATCGATCCAAATGAAAGAGAAGAAGAGAAGAGGAGAAAGAAAGGAGAAGAGAAGAGGAGAAGAGGAGAAAGAAAGTTACCTTATTGTAACGGAGAAGAACCAGAAAAGTCGAAGAAAGAAAGTCGAAGAAAGAGAGTTGAGCCTGCATCGCCGTAACTAAGAAAGCTAGGGTTTCTGTTAATTATGAAATACATATGCTATTTATGAAATACACCGCCGTTACGAAGAAAGAGAGCTACCACCGCTTTTACTTTTTTTAATAAATGTTCAACTTAATTACAAAAACTGCCACCGCCGCACCCCCATTCCCGCGCCCCCACGCACCCCCTCACTCAGATACGGGGACATGCCACGTGGCGTATCCCGTACACACCCTGTGCGAATCCACGCGTCCCAGCACCCCCGCACCCCCAGATACGCATACGGAGTTCTTCACCAGAATGGAGTATCCCTGCTTCCTACGGCTACATGGATTTGGGTCTAAGGGTTGCCACCCCAAATGTGGGCCCAAAGGGGTTATAGTGGGCCTTCATATGGCTTGCCACCCGGAGTATTGCGTCCGTGGACATCCGGTTTGAAGGGAGATGGATTGTTACGATATCCCACATCGATTCCACATGAAAGTGTGGAAGCGTATATAAGTGGGAGCATGGTTGTCACAGCGGTCGGTAAAGTCGCGACGACATCCAGGCGATAGGTTTTATATATAATATAGAGTATTTTATAGTATGTAATATATGAATTATTCTTAAAGCATGATAAGTTAGATAATAAATAACATCATCCAACTCAACAAAAGTTACAAAACACATTATAAATCATATAATAAACAGGCCAACGCAGGTCGAATCATCGGTTTGTCGACCCAGGCATCGACCTTAGGCGCACCTCCGTGACGCCTAGGGGGCCCTCGCCTCGGTGATGCGTGGCACCAGAAGGCGAGGCGGCCACGCCAGGAAGTCCCCAAAAAAACTGCCTAGACGCCTAGGCGACAGCAAAGCGTCCCCTAGGCGACGCCTTAACAACAATGAGTGGGAGTCATCCCTTTACCTTTGATCATGGTTTCGAGATAAGTTAGGGCCCCTAGCTTATATGTCTAACACTGAGAGACTAGACTTAAGCCCTGTTCTTTTGGACTTATTTTTCAGTTTTTCAGTTCAGTTCAGGTCCATTCAGTTCCGTTCAGTTCAGTTCAGTTCTTCTTATTATTATTATTATTAATCTTAATTATTATTGTTATTATTACTAATAATATTACTATTATCGCTGTTGTTGATTACTATTATTATTATTATTTATCATTATTATTATTATTATTTACCCTTAATATATATTTGATTCGATTGATTCGAGTCCATTCAAATTCGATTCAGTCAAATTCGATTGGGCCGAATCCATTCAGTTCAGTTCAGATTCATTCAGTCCAAAAGAACAGAGCCTTAATACCTAACATCACTTTTCACAAAAAACAACTCATGGTTAACGATATGAGAGGGAGTAGAAAGATTATATTTCAACCAAATGGAAAATTGTACAATCCACCTTAAGAAATCAAGATAAGTGGCCCATTTCTTTAATCAAAACATACAGGTGCCGAATAGTTATACTTTAAAGTGTACCTTGTTTCAGTTAATATTGAAATTTTGCGAACATCTCCTTTATGTTGCTCCAATTGATAACCCTGATTCGCAACGAACATTTTCAAATGTGATTTGATAAGAAGAAATGTGACTTAAACTGGAATTAAAGCTCACTTGAACTATTTCAAAAAAAGGACACTTTCAACAGACCATAACTAAATCAGAAAGCCTCTCATTTCAATTAATGCCTGAATGGATAAAGAGTTCATGAAAGATTTAGAAGTATGTGATACAAAGAAAGTATTCATATGCACTAAAAAGAGTGAGAATTCAGTTTTCGATACAATTAACACAACCATCACCATGGCATATAGATGTTACTAAAATTTCATGATAAAACTGAGCAGAAATAAGAGAATGAGTCACTTGCAGCCATCTTTTTGCAATTCTACACTTGACAAGACACTGGAAAATGATGGCCCTGGTGGAATCATTTTCTCGTTTGTATCGGAGTTAAAGACTGCAGAAAAAATCAAGTGTACAGGAAACAACATGTTCTTTCCAACTCGAAATAACTACCTTGTGATGCATGTTTATGTCGCCATAATACGCTTGACAAAAGCAATACCCTTTCCCTTGTCACATATATTTAATATTTGGACAATGAAAAAACTCATGGGGGTATTATGAGGCCTCATGAAGGGAATAACTATTCAATATGCTATGCCTAATCCAGAGTGGCACAGCGAGTGTTGTCCAACAATAAAGATAAAAGCTAAGAAAAATACTACAGTAAGAAGAAGAATATTAGAAAGAAAGATGCCTTGTAACTCCTACAAGTCCTCAAGGCCTTTCAGAAGTACTTATAAGAATTTGATACACCATCAAGTTGCACAATTTTCACAAGGTTCATTTTCACTGTACTCGAGAGTATTACATTTATAGATACTGTGGATGAACTCAACCAAATAGTTTTTAATCAGGATTTTATTGTAAAATTAGCTATTATAATCTTTCCTTGGGAATCATAATTAATCACGTAAATCCAGTTTTTAAAGTTTTTGCTTTTTAAATGTATCCATCTCAATGAAATCAATATACAGATATTGTTTTTGTCCCATCTTTGTTTATAGATACCTTTATATCTTAATTACGTAAACACTGACCTAGAAATATAAGAAATTTAAATATTAAGAGAACTGCATTGAGCAACAACATTTTCAATGGTGTGTTGACAAGATAAAGGCACAACTTTTTTCCACAAACATATATACAGTGGTTTAGATAATGCTCAACTCGTACGATTTGAGGCGAGGCGTACGGGCGACGAGTTGAGGTTTGCAAGTCATAGGTTATTTTAATACTTGCAGTTTTCCTTCTGAGGTGAACAAGTCAACGCGCTAACCAGTTGACTAGCAAGAGGCAGACGAGTCTGTCCTTTGGGTCTTTTTAACATATTTTTGTTCCTTCTCAATTCATTTTAATGGTTTATTAAAAAGCCCTAGTTCTAAACTGAATGCAGCAAAAGACACCTCGTATAAGAACAGCCCTCTTTTCTAATTTCCCAAAGTAAAGCCCTGGATCGTTGGCTTTCTCCACCCCAGCCCCCGGCGTCTCTCTCTCTCTCTCTCTCTCTCTCTCTCAAGAACCCCCAGACGTCTCTCTTACCAGTTATTTTTTAGTTTTTTGTCTTTATTTTTGTCTTATGTTCAGCCCTCCTGTGCTTTTTTTCCGGTAAACGCCTCTCCACTTTTTATAAGTTATAAATTGTTACTTGTTATCAAAGTACGAATTGTACTGACAATATTTTTAATTGTACAGCTCTCCAGCTCTATATGTAGTGTTTTTAACTAACTTTTAACTTGATATTTAATTTTTATCAAAGTATTAATTGTACTCTGCAGCACAATTTTTTTAACAAAAATTCTTCTCTGCTTTACAGCCTCAGTTGTGAATTTCTTTATATGTTATAGTAATTAATATTGTTAATAGTTATAATGTAGTAAGTTGAGTAGATGGTGAAAAGATCATCTGGGCAAGGAGGCATGGTAATAGAAAAAACCCAGCTCGGAAGTATTGCACAGAATTTGTGATCTTCAAAGGCAATGGGTACAAATATATAAAGTGTAGTTTTTGTTTGAAAGTAATTAGTGGAGTGTCAAGGATGAAAATGCATCTTTCGGGTACACGTCAAGATTCAAAACCATGTGAACATGTACCTGAAGATGTGAAAAACGTAAAATATTTTTTTACTGATGTACGTGTTGATCTTTACAATATCAATCCCGTAATGTGACAGGACTATAGCAATTATCTCAATTCATCGCCGTCTCATGATATTTTCTATGTAACTGGAAAAACCTATGATGTTGGCGGTTTTGCAATTAAAAATGCAAATTTATCATTTGACCTACTGGATGGAGTTGTGGAAGAAGTAGTAGAAGACATTGTAATTCAAGTAATCATAGATAATACACCTATCGACAATGCAGTGGGGGGAAAGCTAATATGCAAATGGATGCCATGCGCGGCTCATTGCATTGCCTTGATGTTGGAGAAAATAGGGAGTTCGCCTCAACACAAAAAAGCTTTGTTAAAGCAAAGAGGGTCATCACTAGTCTCTTCATATTTATGCAAGTTGTTATGTAGTAATATATTGTCTGTGATTTTATTTTGTATCCCTACTCCATGTTTCTAATAGTGTCACAGTTTTGTACATTTTGAATTGTAGGTGTGTAAGATTATTTACAACCATGAGTGGGTTTGGACGTTGATGAGGAACACACCGGTAGAGAACTTCTTCGCCCAAGTGCTACTAGATTCGTCGTGGCTTATTTAACATTGCAAAACTTGAGGCAACCCTTAAAGCTATGTTCGCTTCTGTTGAATGGTTAAGGTGCTCTTGGGCAAAAAAAAAAAGATGCGGGGAAGTCCGTAAAGAAAATTATCTTTAATCGTGGTTCTTGGTCCAGTGTGGGATTATGCAATAAAAAACACACCCTCTTGTGGATTGAGGATGAAGACTCTGACAAGATGCCTGGAATGGGGTTTTCGTACGGTGCAATGGATAAGGCTAAGGAAGAAATAGCAAAAAATTTGGGCGAAGAAGAGGGGGCTTACAAAGAGTTGTGAAGTAGCACCGATGACAAATAAGGTTTTCAGATACACGGTCATTTGCATGCTGCTCCATATTTTCTAAATCCACAATTTCACTTTGATAAGGGTTTCTCCAACCATGTAGAGGTAAAGGTGAGATTGCATGCATGCCTGCATAAACTACTTCGTAACATTAGTGATAGAGAGAAAGCCGATCTACAAGCGAACTTTTTTCGAAGGAGAGAGGGTTTATTTAGGTGTCATTAGCAAAATCTTCTTCTCAGAAGCGCAGCCCATGTAGGTAACTTGGTATTTCCGCACTTAAATTTTCACACATCAATTAGAGTTACTTGATTTATACAGTCCACTGGTGGATCCAATTTTGAGCCAAAACTCCGAAATTAACAAGTTATGTGGTGAAGGTTTTATGTCTTACTTGTTTTTCATCAGCGTGTAAGTGCACTTGGAGTACTTTCAATCAGATAAGTGAAAGTAACTAGCCACCATTTTATTAATCAATATACTAATTGATAGCTAATACCCTGTTACCTGTAAATTAAAATAATTTGTATCAGATATGTACAAGGAAAAGAAAGTGATCCACCACGGCAAAGCTTGACGATTAGTGTACATCATGTATAACAAGAAACTGAAAGATAGGCATTTCTTGAGAGAGGCACTTAAGGAGAAAGAAGACAGCTTGGTTCTTGACCAAATACCATCCGATGATGGGTGGATTGCTAATGACGGTGGTTATGATTTTGAAGAAAGTATAATATGTGTGGGTAATGAAGTTATTGATGAGGACGATGAAGATATTCAAGGGAGTCGAAGTACACAACAAGATCAAAAAGGAAAAAGAA
Organism: Orobanche coerulescens; assembly: GCA_033398695.1. Classification (NCBI taxonomy): domain Eukaryota; kingdom Viridiplantae; phylum Streptophyta; class Magnoliopsida; order Lamiales; family Orobanchaceae; genus Orobanche; species Orobanche coerulescens. The sequence continues at coordinate 72,458,797 of CM065801.1, forward strand.
AGAGAGAAGAATCATAATAGGAGTACAAGGTTATTCTATCCACTTTTTGATTAAATAATATAAATATATAATCTACTTTCTAGAAAAAACTAAATACGAGTTTATAAACTTGTTTATTAATTATGCATAAAGGGAAGAGAAAGATTATATGGCGATTACATATGACGACAAATCCATGAATGAGCCTTTGATTGGTGGCGAAGATGGAAATGAAAAATTTGATGAGATTTTAAAACCATTCGACACGCATGATTCCTTATTTAAAATTAATTAGGCTATCAGGGAAACTTGGTTCTGCTACTTTTGTACTTGTCATGACTTTCAGTTTAAAGACACTTGTTTTACATTGTTCCGTATGGATTTCAAGGCTTTAAAACTCCCAACTCGGGACTCGGTCAGTGAGGTGCGGAGTGGGGAGTTATCAATTAATGGGAGAAATTTGGATAGGTATATTATGATACAAATAATACTCCAAATAAAATAATGGCGTAGTTTATAAAATGACAAAAAAGTCTATTATATCCATGAAAAATCGAGGTATTAAAAAATAGGGGTACTAAAATTAGGAATCTAAAAATAAAGGGGTCAAAAAATGAAATAATTTAAAACACTGAGACTAGGACAATGAAAACAACATCAAATGTAAAGTACAAACGGTATGTTTTTCTTCTCTCTTCTTCAAGCAGAGTCCATGTCAAAACCCTAGCCGCGCTACTCCTTTTTCTTCTTCTCTTCTTTTAAACCCCAGCCGCCTACTCCTTTGCTACTTCTTCCTCTTTGAAACCCCCTCTTCGCCACCTCCCAATGTTTCTTGACTTTCTTCTTCAATACAGTTGCTGGATAAACGAGAGAGATGAATAGTAGGTGGCTGCGCCAACTGGTGCTGGACGAAGGAAGTAAATAGTCGTACAGAAATGTCGATTCTTCTGCAGTCGTCTTAGAAAAATCAAATATAACAAAAATTCTCTTCCGGCTCGCCGAACTGCAAAAACTCACGAGAACTCGGTGAGTTTTCCCGAGTTAGATCGAGTTTTCTCATTGTCCGAGTTTTAAACAACCGTGTACGCAAACTCGTGTAGGCTTGCTGCCGAGCGACGAATCGGTTTAGATCGCCGAGTTTTAGAACATTTATGGATTTCACGATGTGTATTGACTTTGATGTCTTTATTCTGGGTTTTTTACAATAGTAATATTATTAATTATTGCTGCTGAGCTCTAGCTATCTGGGAATCTGCAGCTAAAACTACAAAGCAAATGGATTACCTGTCCCCAACAAATGGTGCAAAGCTTGGTTGGGCTTCTTCTCAATATTAATAGCTGGGATTCCCAAAAAAGAAAGGAAAAGCTTGAGCTCTCTATTTGATGACTGAACAAGCCAACTGATTTCCCAGGCCCCATATCCACAATGTAAGTCCTAGCCAAGTTACTTTCCATCATTACAGCTCCTTAACACGTCCCCCTTAAATGAGAGTAGGACCCACTATGAGAGTTGAGAACCAAATACACAATGATATACCAATATGGAGATAGGGGTGTCATAGAAATCCCAAAATTAGACATGTGGGGAAGAAAGATCCCAGTGCCAAATAAAGATGGTGGCCTGGTAGGTCTCAATCGTTGGTAGAGTTATGATGGTACTTCATTTGGCATGTGGTGTGCTCACATACCCAGGTGGCAATGATCTAGATAGCACACTTCAATCAAAGGTGTGCACCTCAACATAATTAAGAAGAACAGAGCTTCATGTAAGCTGCTCTCTCCAGCCGAGTGAAGATGAGTGAGGAAGATGGAAATGGAAGAGTTCTACGAGAAGCTTGATGGTTCTATGTTAAATTCAAGCCTCAAGGGGAGAGTTGATATGTTGGGATAACAAATACCCTGTATCGAAATTGTTGGGATAACAATGCCCGGTATCGAAACAGCAAAACAAACCCTGTATCGAATAGTGGTGATAAGATGTTTTGACAATATGCCAATCCTCAATACAGTAAGGAAACTGTATCGAAAAGCTGAAGTGTCAACCTGTATCGAAGACCTCTCGTAAGATCCAGCATACAGTACAGCAAAGAAGTCTCATAAAGACTAAGTATGGAAACTGTCTCGAATCAACAATACAGTGATCTTCCATACAGCTCTCAACAGGACAAAGAAGGAATCTTCAGTTCCCACTAGAAGTCAAGTCACGTTGATAAAGAAGTATTTAAATACTAAAAGATAAAGTATTTAAATACTGTAAGTCAACAGATCTTCAAATCCCGCAAAATCCGGATCGTGCTTTTCATCCCGTTGGAACGGAATCTTGCTCAACGGATTTATCTCAACGGATATATTTTCAGAAGACTATATATATCTCATCAAGGCGTTGAAGATCAGTTACCAAGTGACAAAGTTATTATTATATACATCTAAGCAAAACATATCTCCAGAAGCTTACTGCAACTCAGATCTAAGAGATATACAGTGCTCAACAACTTGAACAACACATCATCAGCTAGAAGCTCAGAAAGTCAAAGCTGTTGTTCATACCCTGTTCTATCCTTGAACAAACCCAGATCAGCCCTGTGTGGACTGAGTAATCTTTGCTTCTCCCAAACTGTGTGTGAAGGATTTGCATCGAAGAAGACAAAGCTTCAGAACTGTGTGTGAAGAAGCCAGTCAAGTGTTAGCTCTGTAATACCCGGTTGTAATTCAGTCATTATCATTCAGTAATTTCATTCGGTGATTGTCACTCAGTGGATTTTCACTCAATTATAATCATTCATCAATCATATTCATTCACCGTGTTCACCGTTCGGAAAAACTTCGAGTTGTGTATCGTTATTGTTCATTGTTTCAACTTTCCTCATTTGAGTTCGACTTTGTTAGATCACCATTAATTTTTGGTAACTCCAAAAATTCTAAATCTTTGCAATATTATAGAGCATCGAATTAGCTTTCCAATGGTTCAAACGGTGAGTCAATCGAGTCCTGACGAGAGAGTTATGGTCGCTTTAGCTCAACCGCTCATTGGCGATCAAGCCGAACGAACTTGGCCGTGTCGTCCGACACGGCCCGTGCCGCACTCGTCCTAAAGTGCCGAAGTGTTCGCTCAGACCCGACCGTGTCGCCTGGCACGGCCGAGTCGAACCCTTCCGGATAAGCCAGACTGATCGCCAGACGCCCGGCCGTGTCGCTCGCACGGCTGAGTCATGCCGAGTCGCCGTCGGACGGTCATCGTCGGGAGGCTCCTTCGCGCCGCGACCGTGTCAAGGTGACACGGTCGAGTCACTGCTCGGCCAACCGTCGGCCACTGGTGACACGACCGTGCCGATCGGCACGGCCGTGTCCGGCAGCGATCAACTCCTTAAATTCGCTTTTTTCAAAGATTTCTTCCATTCCTTTCCCATTTTAATCACTTGCAACAGAGAGAGGATGCTTGAGGGTAGGTTTTTCCTTCACTAATCATTTGGGTGTTTGATTTTCTTCTTCTAATTTCGATCGTTAAGCCCTGATATTCTCCCTAAAGTGTATTCTTCGGATTAAAGAACTTGGATGTTCAAGATGTAATTCCTTCAACACTTGGACTTCGATTTTGTGTTGAAATAGGATGTTTGACGTTATAATCATGATATTTGAAGGGATATGTATATGATTATGAGTTTGTATAAGGATACATTGGATAAGTGAGGGATTATTCAAGAACACCTTGGAACTCGAGTTGGAATTGGGGATTTTCGACTAATTGTTGTTATAATCACATTTTGGGATATTCATAACGGATTATTGATCGTATTGGAAATGTTTTATTGGTTTGAAACACTTCGGGGATTTGATATTGGTATATTGAAGTTTGATTGTAAACAATCGGAGTTCGACGCAACGTGTTTGTTTGATACCTCAATGGACTTAGTTTTATCGTATCGACGTTTTAAGTTCGTTATATTCGTGTTTAATTCGTATATTGATCGGATTGTCGGTAATTGTATTGAATTAAGGTTGTTCGTGCGGCCGACACTTCATTTAGGGCGTTGTTCGTGGACGGACATTCTTCATCGGTGTTGAGTAAGTTAATTCTTACTCGGTTAAAGGGATATTCATACCTTTTGTTGTTGATCACTCATAATCATAACTCATTCATCATTGTATTAATCATATTAAAACTTGTTATTGTCAATTAATCACTTGACCATAAGGAACGCACGGTTCCAATCTTTTCGTTGAGCTATCATTCATTTCATTATTACTCTCATCTCGGTGAGTCATTCTTGGCCTTGTCTAATTATTATTCATTGATATTCATTATGGTCATTCTCGTTCATGTGACCTTCCGGGTTCATATTGCGTGGTCGGGTGTGTCCGTGTGGAATTTTTAGTCGGGCACACGATGGTTATCAGATTGGGTTCACCGATACATTAGGCCGTGCACACGGGTCATATTGTCTCGTGAGACTAATTAGGTACACTGGACGGGTGTTGTACACTTGCACGTAACATTACGGGCGTACTTATGATACTCCTCTTCGCCGTAATTCATAACTAAGAATATTTCTTAACTTCGCTTAAATCATGATTGTGTATTTTTCAACCTTGAGGATTGTTGTTCTTTGTAATCGACCCGTTTGGGGATTTTGTTTTTCGTGTCATGGCAAGGCAAACGCACGGAATAGCATGTTGATGTCGAGGAGTCCTAGTGATACTAGTAGGGGCCCCGATCTTTCAGATTATTCATATTATTGTCCTTTATTTTCCGCCGCAGATTTTCATTTGGATACTCCGTTTCATTCGGTTGTGTATTTTATCTTCATATAAAATACACTAGTATTCGGTATTGTCTGGTATGTTGTAACTAAACTCCTCATCGGAGTAATTATTGTTGTAATGTAGTTCGGTACTACATTTATCTTGTGTAATTCATTCATTTTCATTTGCTGGTAGGTCCTTGGGGATCTACGGCACCGTAATATCCGCCGAGTTTGGGGTGTTACAGAGTTGGTATCGGAGCGTGGTTTTGAATACTACCTTCCGAGTCATGTCTTATTTGAAATCATCGTCATCGGACTAGTATCATTGGACTTTCGCCACGTGTGACTGTGCAAATGCCGAGCCAATCGACCTAAGAAGCGTAAGATTTCTAACGCCATGGTATAATTTCTCGCAATAGTCATTCATTCATCATTCATCAATTAACAATCCTCAAACATCATCATTCATTGTGATTAGACAATCATGTTAACTCATTAATCACTTAATTCATTTCATTACTCGCTTAATAATCGGAGACGATCATGTTAACTCATTAATTACTCAATTCATTTCATTACTCGGTTGTCAACTGATGATCATATTATCAATCTTGTTAAGTTATTCAAGATAATCATTTCAAGAATTTCATCGATAATCATGTAACTTCAAGAAATCATTCATATAATCATTAAGTTAGAGCATGTATACTCATTTTCATCATCTCATGACATAATCATAACGTCTAATCATGCGGGTAATATAATCATTATGCGACCTTCCTACTTGATATGGAGAGAGCTGTGGGATGCACGGGGAGAGGCAGTGCGGACCAAATCCGAGAAATAATCACTCACGCCGGAAATCGTGCCCGGACTCGGCTCGATCGAGAAGATGTTCGGGTTGATCCACTCACTTTTATGCGAGCCATGATGACCCATGCGGTTGCTCAATCATCATTGCGCCACTGACCGGATTAATCGAGAGAACTCTCCGTCTGAGCCACCGCTAAGGAAATTGGCCGGCAGAACTGCATATGTCAACGAGATCAACGGCGTAATCAACCCAAAGGCGGTCAATAACCTTCAAGAAGCCTCGTGTGAGCCCTATCGCTTTCGAGCGACCTTCTACGGCGCATAATCGTGCGGGATCTCATTCCCGAGCGGCTTGCCGTCACTGTTTGATTGTGGAACGCCGGTCATTTCAAGACCGAGTGTCCAAACCGTCTATCACGTGCTATAATTGTGGGAATTTTGGGCATAAGGCCCGTTTTTGCCGAAAGGACTCCAAGTCGACTCGTGGCATCTCAGCCCCAAGCAACCAGCCGTTTAATCGATCGCTTTGTCATCGTCGTTTAAGACAATGGAAGCAAATAGAGTGGAGCTCGTATTTATCGACGGAGCGTCTGGTTCGGGACCAACAAGTCCCGATTCATATGATGAGGAGGATCGGCGATCCGGTGGTCCGAACGATTTCGTATACTCGTAATTTTATTTCAACTTGTGTGTACCTTTTGATCTTTGGTACACCGCATTCATTCATTTTCGAATCATGCTTGAATAGACTTATTTCGGGATAGTCCTATTGCTTGTAGACATCATACCATCTGGCCTACTCCGATGGAAGAATTTTTAATCATACCGAATTAGCTTAATGACCGCGATTGGTTGATGGATCTAATCGTGGTGAATTTATCTCGAGGACGATGTAATTTCGGTATTAGTTGGTCTAACCGTCTTGATACTATCCTCGCATTTGTTAGCGTTTGGTCGCTATCTTCCGTCGTTGGTTGTCGAATGTGTGCTTCAGGAAGTAATCCCGTTGTTCCAAGAGAATTTCTATTATGGCGAAGCGAGAAATTCCACAATCGAACTATTCAATCATTCTTTGTATCATTTTCATCGATCGCCTTTCTAAGGCAATCGAGTTATTCAATCATTCCTTGTATCATTTCCATCGATTGGCTTTTCTAAGACAATCGAGTCATTCAAACATTCATTATATCATCTTCATCGATTGACCTTTCTAAGGCAATCGAGTTGTTCAATCATTATTGGTATCTTTTTATCGATTGACCATTCTAGTGGCAATCGAAATGTTCAATCATTCGTAGTATCATTGTCATCGGTTGACGATGTATTTCGCACGAGTTATCTGGTTGCCTTCACATAGAGTAAGGGAATTCGGAGTGAGTTGAGCCAGACGTCCCCTTTATCGAAGGCACCGTATCGGATGGCCCCGACTAGAATGCATGAGTTGAAGATTCAACTTGAGGAGTAGTTCGAGAAAGGTCATCTCCGACCGATCAAGGCCCCGTAAGGAGCACCAGTGTGATCTGTCAAGGAGAAGGATGGCTCGTCTCGTGTGTGTATTAATTACCAAGAGTTGAACAGGGCGATGATCAAGAGTAGTATCGTTTACTTCGTATTGATGATCTTTTAGATCAACTTCAGGGAGTTTCAGTATTTTCCAAGATCGACTTAAGATCTGGATATCACTAGTTGCGGATTCGAGAGTCGGATATCGCGAGGACAGCGTTTCATACACGCTATGGGCATTATGAGCTCGTAGTTATGCCGTTCGGGCTAACTATTGCACCTGTGGTATTCATGGAGTTAATGAATCGGGTTTTCATCGACTTTTTGGATCAGTTGTTGTTGTCTTCATCGACGACATTTTGATTTATTCTCTTAGCCGAGAGGAACACGAGGTTCATTTTCTTCAGGTTCTCGACGTGTTGAGACGAGAGCAACTTTATGGAAAGTTTTCCAAATGTGAGTTACGGAGGTCCGAAGTGACTTTCTCGGGCATGTAATTTCGTCCGGCCAGTACGTGTCGACCCTCGAAGTCGGAGACAATCCGAGATTGGCAACCTCCGAAAGATATTAAGTAAATCCGAATTTTCCTCGGATTAATCGGTTAATTATCCAACCCACGACTGGAGCTAGCAAAGTGGTGTTCGCTGAAGATTTGGCGTCATTATCCTTATGTCATTACCTTTATGGAATCACTTGTCGATCTTCACCAATCACAAGAGTTGAAGTATATATTTACTCACAAGGAGTTAAATATGCACAGGACGGTGGTTGGAACTAATCAAAGATTTTGATATCGAGATCCTTTACCACCGGCAAGGCGAACGTTGTCACCGACGCCTTGAGTCGTAAGTCCGTCGAGAGCGGATGCTTGCTCGTTAACAGATTCGAAGGAGCTTCAACAGAATTCCTTAGACCCGAGATCGAGGTCCGCTTCAGCAAGTTCGGGGACACTTTGTATGTTAGAGATTTCATCATCTCTGAGGATGCAATCGGGGAGAATCGGGGTTCGGACCCGGCATTGTTGCGCATTCGTGAAGATGTGGCTCGGGAAAGCCCCTGGATTCGTGGTCCACGAGGATGGACTTTTGAGGTTTAAGAACCGGTTGTGCGTACGGCGATTGTCGAGTTGAAAAACTCTATTTTGAGAGGAGCTCATGCTACCCCTTATTCGTCATCCGGTCCAAGAAGATGTACAAGGACTTGAAACAAAATTACTGGTGGAGTAATATGAAGCGAGAAGTCGCGAGAATTTGTTTCGAGATGCTTAACCTGTCAACAAGTCAAGATGGAACCTCGGCGACCGCGAGTATGCGATACCGCTCCCTATTCCGTAATGGAAGTGGGAAGACATTTCTATGGAATTCATCACGAATTGCCGACGAGTCATCGTGGCATAAATACGATCTGAGTGATCGCGGACCGCTTAACTAAATCAACTCATTTCCTTGAGATCAAGGATTTGTGGAGTCCCAAGAGACTAGCCCAGTTGTTCATCAAGGAGATAGTGAGACCGCACGGTACTCTAAAAAGTATTGTTTCCGATCGTGACGGACGGGTTGTGTCACATTTTGGAAATCGATTCATCGTCTATGGGAACTCGGCTTAATCTCGATCGCCTTTCATCCTCAAACAGACTGACAATCAGAGAGAACTATTCGGACATTAGAGGACATGTTGAGGGCATGCGTCCTCGATTGGAAGGACGATCGGGAAGCCCAACTACCGTTGATCGAGTTCACGTATAATAATAGTTGGCATGCTTCCATTAAGATGGCGACTTACGAGGCCTTGTACGGTCGTCTTTGTCGATCTCCTTTGTGTTAGGATGACTTGTTAGAATCAATCGCACCGAGCCCGATATGCTTATAGCCGTCAGGAGAAGGTAGCTTTGATCAAGAGTCGTATGTTGATGCTCGTAGTCGGCGTAAATCGTATGCGGATAATCGTTGTCAACCACTAGAGTTCGAGACGGTGACCATGTTTTGGTCAAGATATCCCCGAGTCGAGGAATTTTTCCGCTTCGGAAAACGGGAAGTTGAGCCCAAGATTCATTGGACCGTTTGAAATTTTGGATCGAGTAGGCGAGTTAGCTTATCGATTGGCGTTACCTCCGCGTTGAGCCGAATTCGTAATGTGTTTCGTCTCTCGATTGCGGAAGTATGTTGCCGACCCGAGTCACATACTTCAATTCGACGAAATCGAGATCGCGGATGATCATTCGTGACGAGGAGCGTCTGTCACGAGTGTTAGAGCGGCGAATCAAACGATTGAGGAACAAGACGATCCCTTTAGTCAAGATTCGGTGGTCTAGACGCGAGTCGAAGAGGCCACCTGGGAAACCGAGGAGAATATGCGAGAGTTATCCCGAGTTGTTTGACCCTTAGTTTCGGGACGAAACTCTTTTAAGGGGGAGTATGTAATACCCGGTTGTAATTCATCATTATCATTCAAGAATTTCATTCGGTGATTGTCACTCGGTGGATTTTCACTCAATTATAATCATTCATCAATCATGTTCATTCACCGTGTTCACCGCTCGGAAAAACTTGAGTTGTGTATCGTTATTGTTCATTGTTTCAACTTTCCTCATTTGAGTTCGACTTTGTTAGATCACCATTAATTTTTGGTAACTCCAAAAATTCTAAATCTTTGCAATATTATAGAGCATCGAATTAGCTTTCCAATGGTTCAAACGGTGAGTCAATCTGAGTCCTGACGAGAGAGTTATGGTCGCTTTAGCTCAACCGCTCATTGGCCGATCATCGCCGACGAACTCGGCCGTGTCGTCCGACACGGCCCGTGCCGTACTCGTCCGGAAAGTGCCGAAGTGCCGGCACCGCCAGACCCGACTGTCGCCCGGCACGGCCGAGTCGAACCCTTCCGGATAAGCCAGACCGACCGCCAAAGACGCCCGACCGTGTCGCCTCGGCACGGCCGAGTCATGCCGAAGTCCGCCGGACGGGTCATCGTCGGGAGGCCCTCCGCGCCGCGACCGTGCCGGGCGACACGGTCGAGTCACTGTCGGCCAACCGTCGGCCACGGTAGTGACACGACCGTGCCGATCGGCACGGCCGTGTCCGGCAGCATCAACTCCCTTAAATTCGCTTTTTTCGGATTTCTTCCATTCCTTTCCCATTTTTTCACTTGCAACCGAGAGAGGAAGCTTGAGGAAGGTTTTTCCTTCACAAATCATTTGGGTGTTTGATTTTCTTCATCTCCTTTCGATCGTGAAGCTTATAATCAATCTAACGCGTATTCTTGATTAAAGCACTTGGATCATCAAGAGGTAATTCCTTCAACACTTGGACTTCGATTTTGTGTTGAAATAGGATGTTTCGACGTTATAATCATGATATATGAAGGGATATGTATATGACTATGAGTTTGTATAAGGATTCATTGGATTATTGAGGATTATTCAAGAACACCTTGTAAATCGAGTTGGAATTGGGGATTTTCGACTAATTGTTGTTATAATCACATTTTGGATATTCATAACGGATTATTGATCGTATTGGAAATGTTTTATTGGTTTGAAACACTTCTTGGGGATTTGATATTGGTATATTGAAGTTTGATTGTAAACAATCGGAGTTTGACGCAACGTGTTTGTTTCAATACCTCAATGGACTTAGTTTTATCGTATCGACGCTTTAAGTTCGTTATATTCGTGTTTAATTCGTATATTGATCGGATTGTCGGTAATTGTATTGAATTAAGGTTGTTCGTATGACCGACACTTCATTTAGGATGTTGTTCGTGGACGGACATTCTTCATCGGTGTTGAGTAAGTTAATTCTTACTCGGTTAAAAGGATATTCATACCTTTTGTTGTTGATCACTCATAATCATAACTCATTCATCATTGTATTAATCATATTAAAACTTGTTATTGTCAATTAATCACTTGATCATAAGGAACGACGGTTCCAATCTTTTCGTTGAGCTATCATTCATTTCATTATTACTCTCATCTCGGTGAGTCATTCTCGCCTTGTCTAATTATTATTCATTGATATTCATTATGGTCATTCTCGTTCATGTGACCTTCTCGGGTTCATATTGCGTGGCCGGTGTGTCGTGTGGAATTTTTAGTCGGGCACACGATGGTTATCAGATTGGGTTCACCGATACATTAGGCCGTGCACACGGGTCATATTGTCTCGTGAGACTAATTAGGTACACCGGACGGGTGTTGTACACTTGCACGTAACATTACGGGCGTCTTATGATACTCCTCTTCGGCGTAATTCATAACTAAGAATATTTCTTAACTTCGTTAAATCATGATTGTGTATTTTTCAACCCTTGAGGATTGTTGTTCTTTGTAATCGACCCCGTTTGGGGATTTTGTTTTTCGTGTCATGGCAAGGCAAACGCACGGAATAGCATGTTGATGTCGAGGAGTCCTAGTGATACTAGTAGGGGGCCCCGATCTTTCAGTTATTCATATTATTGTCCTTTATTTTCCGCTGCAGATTTTCATTTGGATACTCCGTTTCATTCAGTGTTGTGTATTTTATCTTCATATAAAATACACTAGTATTCGGTATTGTCCTGGTATGTTGTAACTAAACTCCTCATCGGAGTAATTATTGTTGTAATGTAGTTCGGTACTACATTTATCTTGTGTAATTCATTCATTTTCATTTGCCTGGTAGGTCCCAGTTGGGGATCTACGGCACTGTAATATCCGCCGAGTTTGGGGTGTTACAAGCTCAAACCAATCTGTGTGAACGGTTGAAGCTAAGATCTTTATATCAATCTGTGTGAACGATATATTGATTGTGTGTTGTTATAATTACGTAGTTGTGTACGCAGTAATTATAATAAACTTTTTACTCCTGTGTGGAGGACCAGTGGACATAGAGGGGTTTACCTCGAACCACTTTAAATACTGCGTTATTTACCTTCTGCCTTACTTGTTTTAATTACTGTGATTATTTAAGTATACACTGCACATCAAGTTGTTGTATCCACAGCAACTTACTGTATTTAAGACTTCCGCTACGCACTCAGATTTAAAACCGTACAGCTTGTAGTTTAAAACTCTTTCCAAGCTGTATCCAGTATACTTAGTGGCCAACAAGCTGTATCCAGTATACTTAGTGGCCAACAAGTGGTATCGGAGCGGTTGATTCTAAAAAGAATCAGTCGTAGTTTTAACCGAATCAGATCCAAATCACTTAATTTTTAAAACAGTCTTTTTCATTCCTTTATTCTCACATGGATACATCTATGATCAACAAAGTGTCTATGTTCTCTATTAATGAATTTGATGATTGGAGAATCAGGATGGAGGCTCATCTTGCAGCAATGCACGAAGAAATAATTTTTGTTATACAGGATGGCCCCATTAAGATCATGAAGGTAAACACGACCGCAAGGATTGAAGGCCAAGCCCATGCTGAGATGCTCGAGAAGGAGCGCGAACAATGGACTACAGATGAAAGAAAGCGCGCCAATCTCGACAATGTGGCTAAGAACGCGTTATTTGTCACTCTTGACAAAGGCACGTTCTCAAAGGTAAAGAGCAGTAAAACAACCAAGGAAATATGGGATAAACTCAAATTAATTTGTGAGGGAACTGAGCTCTCAAAAGAAAACAAAATTTCAAAACTGACTCAGCAATTTGAATCTTTTGAAATAAAATCAACCGAAACACTTGAGAAACTTGACCTCAGATTCACTGGTATTGTTGGTGAACTTGAAGCTTTGGGCAAATTTTTTAACCAAAAGGAGAAGAATTTAAAAATTTTCAGGTCTCTCCCTACCCGATGGGACATTAAGACCACAGCTATGCGTGTGTCGTGTAATCTAAATGAAATATCTACCTTTGATCTCTTCTCTGACCTCAAAGCTTTTGAGTATGATATTGACAGAAGAGAGAAAGCTGAAGAATCTCCTTCAAAGGTTACAGCACTAGTCGCTGTATCGAACCGTCGACACAGCATGCCCAGCTCGTCGAAGCCCAGTCACAAGAATGCTGACAGTGACGACGACATCCTGTCTCAAGATGAAATGGCGTTTCTCATACATAAGTTCAAGAAGTTCATCAAGCAATCGGGAAAGACTCCCTACAGGCCCAAACCTGTCCACAAGGTAAGTACAGAAATTTCATCTGGTGATGCTAACCTGTGCTATAATTGCAGGAAACCGGGACATTATGCAAATAAATGTCCTCATCCCAAAGTTCAAAGGTTGCCGGAGGCCGAGCAACAAGAGAGAGATGAAAGAAGACGTGCTTGGAAAAACAAGCTCAAGGCCATGATTGGAGAATCAGAAGCCTCCCCCACACCATCCAAATCTGAAGAATGTCTTCAGGTGGTCACTGAGAGTGATTCATGTGACGATGAGTTTGATGATAAAGCATATATGTGCTTTATGGCCAAGGACATTTCGGAAGGTGAAGACAGCGACGATGAGGTAAGCTCAACCTCAGCTATTCCATTAAATGGATCTCATACTTTTGAAAACATGATGAATGAGTTTAAAAACATTCAAAAGGCCCATGAGACACTGAAAAATGAGAATATACAGCTCCAACTGTCTAACCTAGAGCTGAAAGATGAAAATAACTTGCTGAAAATAAATTATGAAAATATGTCTATTGATTGTGAAACCAACAAAGTCGATTATGAAAAACTCATGGAGAGCAATCATCAACTTGCTCATGAACTAAGTGAGGTTAAAACTCACAATGAGAGCAAGACAAATGATTTTGTTCTACTTCAAGCCAAAGTCAAAACTCTCGAAAAACGAGAAGATGAACTTGAGACCATTCTGAAATCGTTCGAGAAATCGTCCAAAAGAATGGAAGAAATTCTAAGCACTGGGCAACATGCTCATGATAAAAGTGGCTTAGGATACAGCTCATGTTCAAACAAAGGGAAAACTAGTACAGTGTTTGTCAAGAGTGTGGAACACATTCCTGTGTCGAAAGAAACTTCGAGTCCTGTGAAGGAACTTGTTGCACAGCGAACAGCAAAGGCTGCCATTCCGCCCCCGCAATCCTATTCCAGACAGTAGAATCACCAGCCATTCAGACCTGAGAGGCGCACTCAACAGCATGCTCCCCGAGCATATCAACAGCGCCAACAGTCGTTCAGAAGGAAGGCTGTATCCAAATACCAAAGGCCCGCACGGTAGTACTATCAGTACAGCACGCCTAGGTATTGGATACAAGAGTCCCGTTATTCCTCGAGACAGCAGGTGTCCGCACAGTATCAACAACAGCGTTAGGAATCCAACTGGAGACCCAGAAGGCAAGCTGTTATGCCAAAGAAAATGGCTCCACCTCCAAGACGGCACTCGTACTGGACTAATAATAATAACCCTGAATTTTACATGCATAATAATTATCATGGTTATAGCGACTACGTATATGCCCCACGTAGATACCGCAACACTGTACCGAATGTGACCTACAGTAAACCAATTGCTGTCAGGAAAATTTGGGTACCTAAAGGCACTAACATTCATGGACCCAAAAATCAAAGGGGACCTAAATCTACTTAATCTCTTTGCATACAGGACATCCTAGAGGAGGACACCTGGTACTTCGATAATGGATGCTCTCGGCACATGACCGAAGATAGAAACAAGCTATCAGATTTCGTAGAAGGTCGCGGTCCAAAAGTTCGCTTCGGTGATAAATCTAAAGGAAGAACAAGAGGGAAAGGAAACCTTCTTGTAGGAAAATTCAAAGTCACTGATGTTGCATATGTTGAAGGCTTACAGTACAATCTACTTAGTATTAGCCAGTTCTGTGATAAACAGTATATAGATCGCTGTAGAGTCAAGAACATCCAGACCAAAGAAGTTGTGCTTACAGGAAGCAGATCAGGTAACATGTATATTGCTGACTCGAAGCCTATGAGCTCCTCAATTCCATGCTTTGTTGCCAAAGGCACTGTAGATCTAAGCTGGTTATGGCACAAGAGGATGTCTCACGTCAACTTCAAGACGATCAACAAGCTCTCAAGACAGGGAATGGTAAGAGGATTGCCAAACGTGTCATTCAAAAAGGACAGCATCTGCGGACCGTGTCAGAAAGGCAAGCAAATCAAGTCAACCCTGAAGAGCAAATCCTACCTTTCAACCCAAAGAGTGTTGGAGATGCTACATATGGATCTCTACGGTCCTGTAGACCCAGTAAGTTTGGGAGGTAAGAAATCATCTTGTTGTTGTTGATGATTACTCCGTATGCTTGACAATTTTCCTAAGCAAGAAGAAGGAAACAACATCAAAGCCGCCCGAGCTCCCGAGAAAGCTTCAAAATGAAAAGGCATCGAGTATCGTGTCCATTCGTTCCGACAGAGGTACAATTTACTAACCGCTTTATAGAGCAATACTGCTCGGAAAATGGGATACAACACGAATACTCACCGCCTGCACACCTCAACAAAATGGTGTTGCCGAGCGAAAGAATAGACGCCGAAAGAAGCAACAAGAACAATGATTGCCGCAAGCAAGTTGCCACAAAGCTGCAGGGTGAAGCAACCAATACAAGATGCTACAATCAAAACCGTATCGTCAACAAGCACCACAACAAAACAAAGATACGAGGTATGGAACAACAAAACTCCTTTAGTTTCATATTTTCACATTTTGGATGCAAAGTCTTATGTGTGAATAATGGGAAGGATGAACTTAGAACCTTTGATGAGAAATCAGATGAAGGAATATTTGTAGGATACTCCTCCGTCAGCAAAGCTTACAAGATCTTTAATAAAAGGAAGCTGACGATCGAGGAATCAGTTCATGTAGTGTTCGACGAACCTCACCATGACCCTACATGAATAGAAGATGTTACTCAGAACATCCAACAACTCTCCATCTTAGATCCACCAACTCCCATAGAACCTGTTGTTGACCTAGAAATCAACCCCGCAGCTGTAAGAATCGACATAGATGAAGCCGATGCTGTACAAGCTGAAGCTGTATCTACAGCAACTCTCGATACAGTACGGGACCCTGAATTAGAACCCGACCGAAGATGGTTGAGAGATCACCCGCAAGAGCTGATCATTGGAAACATTGATGCTGGTGTTTCTACTCGTAGGAGAATACAGAGTACACAAGGAAATGTACTGTGTGCACAAGAAGAACTAGATACTGAGATATCACCATTCCCTGAATGGAAATCTCAATTCGAGCTTAGAAGACTCAACATGTGCACTATTGCTGTATTCTTAGCCCAGTCCGAACCTGTTTTGACCATAGACGCTCTTAATAATTCTCATTGGATAACATCTATGGAAGAAGAGCTTAACGGTTTCGAAAGAAACAATGTATAGTATCTTGTACCTAGACCTACGCATCAATCGGTTATAGGAACCAAATGGGTATTTCGAAACAAGAAGGATCCAAATGGACTTATCATAAGGAATAAATCCAGACTAGTCGCACAAGGGTATAGACAGGAAGAAGGCATAGACTATGATGAAACTTTTGCCCCTGTAGCCAGACTAGAAGCCATTAGGATATTCTTAGCCTTTGCCGCCCATAAGAGCTTCATTGTATATCAAATGGACGTCAAAAGTGCATTCCTAAATGGAGACCTTGCCGAAGAAGTTTATGTTGAACAACCACCAGGGTTTGCCAACACAGACGGCATCGACCTAGTATACAGGCTAAGGAAAGCACTGTATGGACTTAAGCAAGCCCCTAGAGCATGGTATGAGACCCTATCCCAGTATCTAACAGATAATGGATTTGAGAAAGGTGCTATGGACAAGACCTTGTTCAAAATACAGGAAGGCGATGATCTTCTGATGGTGCAAATCTATGTAGATGATATAATTTTTGGTTCAACTAACCTTGCTCTGTGTCAAAGGTTCTCTCATCTCATGCAAAGTAAATTTGAAATGAGTATGATGGGAGAACTTAGTTATTTCCTAGGTTTGCAGGTAAAACAGTTCTCCACAGGGATTTTCATCAACCAAGAAAAATACAGCAAGAAGCTTCTCAACAAATTTGGAATGAACACTTCCAAATCATCGCCAACCCCCATGAGCACTTCCGTGCAGATTAGTGCTGATGAAGCCGGAAAGCCGGTTGACCAATCACTCTACAGGAAGCTTATTGGCTCGCTCCTGTACTAACCTATGAGCCCGATATCCAGTTCTTTGTTGGAGTGTGTGCGAGATATCAAGTAGACCTAAGGAATCACACTTCAATACAATAAACGAATCTCAAGTATATTAAAGGAACAATGATGTAGATCGTGGTATTCTAAAGAAGGCGGATTCGATTTAGTTGTATACAGCGACTCGGATCTCGGAGGCTGCAAGCTAGATAGGAAGAGTACAAGTGGAACTTGTCACTTTCTTGGACCTAGACTTGTCTCTTAGTTCAGTAAGAAGCAATTGGCAAACTCACTTTCCACGGCTGAATCAGAATACTATGCTGCTGGTAGTTGCTGTATGCAGATCCTTTGGATGCAACAACAGTTGTCAGATTATGGAATTGAGGCCAAGAAAACGCCGATCATGTGTGATAGCACGAGTGCAATTGCAATCACGCACAATCCTGTCCTGCACTCGCGCACTAAGCATATCAACATGAAGCATCACTTCATAAGGAATCATGTCGAGAACAAGGATCTTCGGCTCGAAAAGGTTCATACAGATATTCAATTGGCCGACATCTTCACCAAACCTCTCGACACAGCAAGATTCAACATGCTTAGACAAGAATTGGGATTGCTACAGCCTGACTCCCTGTAAGTAATTTACTGTTTTTACTCAACAATTGAGGGGGAATGCTGTAAGACCCAAGAATACAGTATCCACCATTAATTATCTGTACACTCAGAGCCTTCAATACAGCACTGTAGAGAACAAAGATATATGAATCATCCTACAGCTGACGGGTGCAATAATTAAGGGGGAATACAGTATGACCCATGAATACAGCATTAATCCAAAAGTTGTTGTATGGAATCAAAACCTATATGTACCTTTTAAGGGGGAATGCTGTATCGTCGCGGACACAAACATACTATAGGATTTCGATTCAGTGTATATATATTATATTATAATATTTCATTTTAAAAATAATTTTTGTCCATATGCCCTGTTTTCATGTCAAACGTCATTTACATTAAATGCCTTACACGACATCTGGACAATCAAATCTCAAAAGCCGCGATGTCTTTAAATTGTTTAATATTTTAAAACTGCCGTTTCAGGCATTAAGAGTAACCACAAATGTCAGAAGTGGGACCCGCTCATATTTTAACATTTTAATGGATAAGTGTACCAGTTACACTCAGTCCATCTTGACCGTTCATTTCAAAAGCCGGTTCCCATCCCTTAAATCTGACCATTCGTTCTCTGAGAAACCCTTCTTCGCCGCCCACTATAAAAGGACTGAAATTGCCATTTGAGACTCTTTACGCCTTCTGAATATTCTTAGAGCACTCAAGCAAAAATAGCCTACAAGTTTTCTTTGCGTTTAACTGCAAATTTCTCTTAATCTCTTTCATATTTTCTTGAGATTCTTCAATGGCGTCTGCTCAGACCTCTGCCACCGCCCTCAAGAAAGCCTCGAACATCATTGACGGACGGATCTTCTCCAGATCTGTTGTCATCGAACGAATTCTCGCTGAAACAAATGACGTGGAACCCATGGAGTTCATCATCACCAGGATACGTCAGCAAGGCCTCTACCGCCTGGGAAGCCACACCGCCGAAAAATACGACGTTCATTTGGTTGAGGATTTTTACCTCAACGCTGCCGTCCGCTTTATGTCTCTGGCCCAGGGAGGCCACGTCGCTGACATCACCGCTTTCATCCGCGGAGTGGAGATCCGCATCGACCGAGATCTTCTCCAGAAAATCTTCAGGCTGCCCGCTGATGGCCTCACCATGGAAGACCTTGAGACTTTTGGGTCTCAAGAGCTGTTGACCAAATATTATGGCCTGTTCACAGGTTCAGCTTCAGTTGAATCTTTTCACACCACTTGTCACAAGAAAAATTTCTGTTTACCATACGTGTACTTGCATGACTTTTGTTGCCGTATAATCGAAAATCGCACTGGTGCATTTGAAATGTGCACA
Organism: Orobanche coerulescens; assembly: GCA_033398695.1. Classification (NCBI taxonomy): domain Eukaryota; kingdom Viridiplantae; phylum Streptophyta; class Magnoliopsida; order Lamiales; family Orobanchaceae; genus Orobanche; species Orobanche coerulescens. The sequence continues at coordinate 72,477,899 of CM065801.1, forward strand.
AACCTTAGATTTAGGATGATGGTAGCGATCATGACCTGTGAAAAGATGAAATGGTGCCAGATAATTCTGAAGCGTTTGCAGGAAGAAGTGTCAAAACCTGCGTCGCAAAAGAAATCATTTGGTTTATTTATAAACCACATTTTGACAAAGTGCGGACTTCCACTGTCCGCAGATGCTAAGAAAATTAGTTCTCGGATCTACTTAGGAGGCGTCAAGCCTACAGCCTATAACCAGAGCACCCTGGTCTGCAACCAACCATCCGTCCGCAGTATGCCCGTGTCTGAAGATCAAAGGGATGTTTCTTTGAAGTCCCAGAGTGTGGAGTCTTCAAGGAAAAGAAAAAGATCTCACAGCAAGACACCAACTGCTGCTGAGAAGCCGAAAAGGAAGCTAAGGAGGCTCATAAAAGCTAAATCCACCAAAACCTCTGAGGATGCTTCTAGCGTGGCGCAACCCACTGTTGAATTACCCCAGGGCCCAACCCCTGTGGAAGAGATGCTCGTTACTGTCTCGACAGTAAATCTCGAGCCTTTGGCGGCAACGACGGATGAAAGGACATCTGCCAATTTAGAAGACTCTAGCGAGTCGGCTGCCCCTTTGGAGCCAATAGCTAACTCTCCTATGCGGGATTCCACACCCGTACAGGATCCACCTTCCTTCGGGGTACCATCCCCTATAAGGAATCCCTCTTCCATACAGGATCCCATACCTGTATAGGAACCAATCGATACAGCGGACTCAGACGTTGTACGAAGTCCCTCCCCGGATACTATTATCAACAAACCCTTCTCTTTGTGCAAATAGATCATGCTTATGAAAGATTCCTTCAATGGAAAAGCTACCGGCTAGCTCCATACGACACCCTATACAACTGGAGCGACTGGAGCACTAAAGAAAGATTCGTATTGGAAGTGACGGACTCGACAGAAGTTGAAGCCCTGATCAATGGGACAATCTCTACTGCAAAGAATTGATTGAAAGCCATCTTTTGCAAAAATCAGATGCCAGAAGAAAAGGAAAAGATAAGTCCAAGGACTCTCCCCAAGATCCAAAAGAAGACCACGACTCGGGCATTTACGACGATGCAGTGCGGTGTCCGAGAATGAGCCGTGAGGAGGCTCAAGAAAAAGAGGCCTCTCAAACCAAGAATGACGAAGGGCCATCAAGCCGAAGTGAGCCCCCTTCGCCACAGCAAGAAAATATTCCTGACGATGAGGAATCAGTCCCTCAAGTCGAGGAAGAAGAAATTGTTTCGGCACAGGCACCCGAGCCTGCTGCCGCAGAAGAAGAAGTATCACGCGCCGTCCAGCAAGAGGAATCATTCCCTCTGCCGGAACAGGCGGAAGCTGAGAGACAACAGGAGGAATCAGTCCCTCCTGTACCCATGTCTACAGACACCTCTTCGCAACAGGAGGATACCACACCTCCTGCCGCCGAACCCGCATCAGCTACTCCCGCCCCATCAACCGTGGAATCCGACGACGGTACTGTACCTGAGGATGTCCAACTCAATTCACGCCCTACCGTGAATTTGAGGAGGTTGAATGGAGCCGAAGATTTTGCCAAGCCGGATTCTCCCAGCACTGCAGCTAGGAAAGAGCGATTGCGTGCTCTCGGCCTTCAAACCGTCTTTATCCAGGATGCAGTTAATGCCTTGTATTCAGTAGAAAAAGCTCTAAACTGGATGCACACATCTGCTGTCGAAGAGATGACTGGATTACAGCATGAAGTCTCTCGAGTAGTCGGAGCCTTCACTGTATTGCCAAAAGTCTTCAAGCAAGCTCTGAAGAATCTGCAAGAAAAACAAGAGCAACTCCTGAGAGAAGAGGCATCTAAAACTCGCATATCCGAGGCCAAGACAGCAGCAGCCATGATCGAAACAACTTCTCATCTGCAAGCACATGACAAAAGTATCAAATATATGTCGCAGGTGCTCTCCTCCCTTGTCGAGAGAATGTCAAACATTAAGACGAAACAGGATGCCGCACTGGAGATCCTAGGACGTCTTGATGACGCCAAAAAGGGGAAGAAGCGAGAGAAGCTGCAAGGAGAACAAGGCTCCAGCACGAAAGGGAATTTAATGTTGCTCAAGATTCTTGAAATTTGAATAAACTAGCCCCTCGCACAAAGTTTCGTGGATTTCGTGTTCTCGACCTGAGTTCCATGATCCGAGCGTCCCATGGCAAAGCTTAATCCAAAGACCTTCTGAAATTCGTCTGCCAACCAACCGCCATCCCACTGCTGAAGAAGTGAAGCAATGGAGGAAAAATGAACTGATGAGATATTTTGTTAAACTCGTCAGGGAATCCGCCATCTTCAAAGGATATAAAACATTAGCGGAGGCCGCAGACAAATTTACGAAGATGTTAGAAGAAGGAAAGCTTCCTCTCCAAATAGAAATGAAATCCAAGCATAGAATAGGAGATCGGATCACCCATCCAGAAGACTGGATTCTTGCCTTTGACAGATCATACGATGGTAGAGCAATCTATTTAGATCGAGGCAACGATTCCCTACAGCACTGGTGGCGTGGAACCGAGAATGATCCACAGAAAAGGCTATGGAGACATGCTGACTATAGGAGCTGAAATCCTTGTATTATTATTGTTTGTAATTTTTCTTTCAAAACAGTAATCCTTGTACTCTATTTTTGAATATCAATAAAATGTTTGCTTGTCTTGAAAGATTACAACTCGTAATCTACTGTGTTATTGTATGATTACGTAATTTAATTCATTTGCTGTAATTAAACACAAGTATAGAAACTTGTTTAAAAATTAAGCTGTACGAACTTGTCTACGAACAGTTCATAGATTCAGTTGTATGCATCTAGAATATATTGTAAGATTGTGCCTGCGCGCCAATCATAAGCTTAAGCTGTAAAAACTCTTAGCTGTATCGAACTCGCCTGCGAGCAGTTCATAAATTAGACTAAGTTACTAAAAAGCCAGATCATTCGACAGAAGACCAAGATATCTGCCCGAAGTCATCAAGAAGGTTATTCGCTTCATGAAAAAGGTTTTGGCATCATCAAGAAGGCTTGAAAGATTTAAAGTCTTGGCAAATTGTCAAAAAGGGGGAAATTGTTGGGATAACAAATACCCTGTATCGAAATTGTTGGGATAACAATGCCCGGTATCGAAACAGCAAAAAAACCCTGTAACGAATAGTGGTGATAAGATGTTTTGACAATATGCCAATCCTCAATACAGTAAGGAAACTGTATCGAAAAGCTGAAGTGTCAACTTGTATCGAAGACCTCTCGTAAGATCCAGCATATAGTACAGCAAAGAAGTCTCATAAAGACTAAGTATGGAAGCTGTCTCGAATCAACAATACAGTGATCTTCCATACAACTCTCAACAGGACAAAGAAGGAATCTTCAGTTCCCACTAGAAGTCAAGTCCCATTGATAAAGAAGTATTTAAATACTAAAAGATAAAGTATTTAAATACTGTAAGTCAACAGATCTTCAAATCCCGTAGAATCCGGATCGTGCTTTTCATCTCGTTGGAACGGAATCTTGCTCAACGGATTTATCTCAACGGATATATTTTTAGAAGACTATATATATCTCATCAAGGCGTTGAAGATCAGTTACCAAGTGACAAAGTTATTATTATATACATCAGAGCAAAACATATCTCCAGAAGCTTACTGCAACTCAGATCTAAGAGATATACAGTGCTCAACAACTTGAACAACACATCATCAGCTAGAAGCTCAGAAAGTCAAAGCTGTTGTTCATACCCTGTTCTATCCTTGAACAAACCCAGATCAACCCTGTGTGGACTGAGTAATCTTTGCTTCTCCCGAACTGTGTGTGAAGGATTTGCATCGAAGAAGACGAAGCTTCAGAACTGTGTGTGAAGAAGCCAGTCAAGTGTTATCTCAAACCAATCTGTGTGAACGGTTGAAGCTAAGATCTTTATATCAATCTGTGTGAACGATATATTGGTTGTGTGTTGTTATAATTACGTAGTTGTGTACGCAGTAATTATAATAAACTTTTTACTCCTGTGTGGAGGACCAGTGGACGTAGAGGGGTTTACCTCAAACCACTTTAAATACTGCGTTATTTACCTTCTCCCTTACTTGTTTTAATTACTCTGATTATTTAAGTATACATTGCACATCAAGTTGTTGTATCCACGGCAACTTACTGTATTTAAGACTTCCGCTACGCACTCAGATTTAAAACCGTACAGCTTGTAGTTTAAAACTCTTTCCAAGCTGTATCCAGTATACTTAGTGGCCAACATGATATATGTTTTCGTAATGGCCCACATCGACTACAAATGGAGATAATCATGAGCGTATAAGTGTGCATATGTTCATTGTACAATGCCTTTTAAGTAAAGGGTGAAGCCCAAGAGGTAAAATATGAGATTTTAGGAGCAAAGCGGACAATGTTACACCAATATAGAGATATGGGGTGCCCATTGGTTTATAGTATATCCTCTATTGTACAAATCATCATAGGTATTCCATTTTCATTAGCAATCCTATTGTCCCCAATCATTTCCAAAGTACTAGCTTTCAAAATTCAGTTCTATTTCAAAGTGCACAGACATTTTCCCATTAAGCAATAGCATGGAATGTTTGACTTCAATCCTATGCACTCCTCAAACTTACATGCGTCTCATACATACAACAGCCAGCTATTCCCAACTATGAAATGAAACTTGCAGGCCTCTTTCTCATTCATCCCGAACTTTAGCTTAGTTTGATTGGACTATTGATACCATGAAAAGACATTTTGAGCAAAAAAATCTTCAAAAACAAGGTTAACATGGTGTCAAGGCGAGGCGACGTGCTAGCCTGGGTGACCGCCTCGGCGACAATTAGGCGCAGTATCGGAATACATCGATAAAATATAAAAAAGTAATATACCATATCCCATATTAAAAAGAATAAAAATAATAATTAATATAAAGTTTATATATATTAAAATAATTTTTATTTGTTATCATAAAATGATGAGATTTTCCAGTTTTAGGAATAAAATTATAAATAGAAATAAGTTTAGGGGTTTGCTCTAAACAATAAAAAGAAGTTTTTCATTTATTTATTAGACTTCTTAGTAACTTTGTAAATATATGTTAATGTTTTTTCAATATATTTAATATATTATACATATATATATATATATATATTAAATGGTTTGTGGATTATTAAATATAGTATAGAATTAAACATTTTCATATTTTATTAATTTAATTTTAATATTTATATTTAAATTGTGTACTTCTATCTGTTAATTTTTATGGGTTTGAAAAAAAACTACAAAGCCCAATTAAATAACATTATGGAACCTAGACCGAACCCAACAAATTTTAATAAAATATAAACAAAAGCAGATAATTGAGTTGGAAAAAATCCTACTTTTGCAGCCGCCAGCCCCGTCACTTTCTTTCTCACTGTCTCATTTCCCTCTCCCCATCTCCTGCTCTCTCTTTCTTGTTCTCTCCACAGTCTACACACACAAAATCGCCCTCGGTTTCTCTCTCCCTTCCACTCTCTCTCACCCACAAAACCAGAACCAACGGCTAGGGTTGTTAGCGAATCGAATTTTTTTGATTCGATTCATGATTCGAATTCGTTTAGGCCGATTCGTATTCGTTTTTTCGAATTCGAATTCGAATTCGAATTCGACTTTATATTCGCTGACATAACGAATCAGAATACAAATCTGATGGTATTCGATTTGTTTTGTTCACGAATATTCGATTCGAATTAATTATTTATACATTTAGTATATTTTATATATAATCAAAAGGATTTCATTTCATTTCTCCGCCTTCTTCTACTGTTGGTCCTGTTTTCATATCACATTATGGTGGTTTTTGGCTTGTATTATTTTTTTTTGGTGAATTCTATTATTATTTTTAGGTTGTATCGCAACTTTTTTATGATAAAATTTTGAATCTTTCATTCAATTCTAAAAAAATAAAATAAAATCGAATACTCGAATCGAATCGAATAATTCGAATATCCATATCGAATCGAACTCGAATCAACTTTTAATATTCGAAAAAAAATCGAATCGAATCGAATAGTTCGAATAGTTTCACGAATACGAATCGAATACAGTGGTATTCGATTCAATTCGATTCGTTTACAACCCTACCGACGGCGGTGACCTACTAATTTCTGGCGGAAAATTGCCTCGGGCTGCTGTTAAGCTGTAATTTCTTTTTGTTTTTCAAAAGGGGGTCCCGATCTGGCCAGGCGAGGGAAAGCCTCCTGCCGGGCTTGCTGAACCGCCCAGCCGCTAAGGTGTTGCCTAGGCGACGCCATGAGAACCATGTAAGTAGCATAAACAAGATTAAGAAATGTTTAAAACTGTTACTGTTTGTGTTCAACTGAGCTCAATAGAGCTGCTCGATAGACAAATTTAGACATACCAAGGCAGACTGATAAGTGATAATTGACTTTCTTTTAGCTTAATATGACACCAAGTTAAATATCTTACAGACCTGAACTACTTCCAAAATCTGCTTTTTCTTTTACCTCAAACCATGCTTGAATTAGCTTCAGATGACGGACAAGCCTATGCTCACACTAAGCTGCTAGAACTGGTTCATAGCCATACCATATGCCCCTATGTAACTTCAAAAGGTTGAAAATGAAATGCATATTGCTTGATCATTAAACATAAAATTTTAGTACCATTTTCGACCTCAGATTATTAGGACAAAAAGCAATAAAACTATTTACTGCCCAGGTCTTACAAACAAAGGCACCTTCTGTGTTTTCGATTGGTGGGAGTATAAATATGTACATATTTATATATAGACATGTAGCATCAGAAAGGTGATATACCGCCAATTGTCTCATTTGTCAAGGTATGTTACACAGTGTACGAGAAAGCAAGTCAAGTTCAGCCTTTCAGTGGGAGAGCTCCATGTTAACAGTACACAAATACTAAAGAGCACTGGGTCTTGTGATGCTGTAACATGCTCATAAACGCAAGTGTGCAATAGTGTAGAATCTAGACCATCGTTTAGAGAAGTACCTTCAATGAGGCCCAGGAATCACTCAGGGAGAAAACGGCAAGCTTGACTTGTATCAAAAAATTAAATATCTCGGAATATATTTCCAATGCAGCAGAAGTCAGAATTATGCTGACAGGCCAATCAATATGGTAACCCAGACCCAAAAAATCAAAGGAGTGGATTCCTGCCAGATGTAAGGGCAAACAATCAAGAGAAATAACCATCTGAACGAAACAAAAGGGTGCAATCAATATAGTACTTGGTAAATAGATTCTAGAAAGTGTTTTTATAAGGCATTTTAGGGGATTCTAGAAAGTGTTTTTATAAGGCATTCTAGGGGCTGGAGGGGCAGTCCCAGACTCCCAGCACACATTGATGCAATACTTGACGACTAGTTTTTTTCTGTGAGATGCATGCTAGTTCGTTCAGGACATACACCTTTTGCACATTAAAGTGTCCCAAGTTGTAAAGCGTATCCCAGAGGATATGTGATTTAGTAAGCTTTTCATCTAAACTTGGAATATCCAGCTGACCTAATTTTCATCGACAACTCTTTTGCAATCAAATTCAATCAACCAATATCATTCTTCTGGTCATTTTAATTTATCATACTGTTTTACATTTACACAGTAACTTTATTACAATTTTAATTAAGAGCTATGATTGTTCTTCTAGAGGTAGAGCTCGCCTGCTTCTTCCATAATGTCTCGCGGGCGCTCGATGTAATATTTAGCTTGTTATTCAAAATTATGTTAGTTTTAAATTTCAAACATGAAAAAATCATGGAGGTACACACCGGGAGCCATGAATGTGAAATATTTTGAAGAACACCTTTGCCATGGAAACATCAATAGAAATAAAAACTGTACCCATGGCAGAAGCGGATAGATGTTTGATTTCATCTCCTTTTTGGTACACGTACAGACGATCCTTGTTAGGGTCTCCTTCACATGAAGACCTTCGGACTGACAGCTCAAGAACCCCCTGTATCTCTGGGATCCTCTTATCCAATTCACTAACATGCCATTTCTAATTTTAACAAGTAGAATCAGTGGGAGATCTTAATGGCATAGAAGCAGATAAATAACTGAAGAGAACATACACGATGCCAAAGAGAAATGATAAATAGATTAGCCCAGTCTGCTAGTTCCATGAAATAATAACACCGCAGTGACTGCAAATGTTCTTGCAACTTGAATCCTTCTATGAGTAAGTTGATGGTCAGCTTGCTTAGATATTTGTATCTAATTATGTCAAGGAAGAACATGGAAACAAAATTGCTCGACAATAAATACACATCTAAGCTAATCACCACTTGATTAGACCGAATGTTTCATAATAGACATACTGGAAAAGTGTAAAATTTAAACAATTCTTGGAAAAAATGCAAACACAATTTACAGGACGTTGAAGCATTACTTACTCCCCCACGAAAATTTGATTCAAGACCATCAGACTAGCATATAAAAGCTTTATTATTAAGCTAGCTATACAGCTGTTCCAAATATTCCCACATTTTCCGGAGAAGACAGGACTCTAGACAGCTGAGAACCCAACAACACAGTCTGAGAAAATAAAATAATAAGAGAAGACCTACATGTTTAATAAGAAATGGGAGGACAAGGGAAATGATATGTATGTAAAAGTGCCTCTTTTTCACTCACCTAAATACCTAGAGCCAAAATTGTTGCTGATAAGACAAGAATTGGCCTCAAAGATTGGAATGGAAGTCCTACCCGGGAAATATGCAGAGGAAACACTTCAACAACAAGGAAACCAACAGTGGAAATCTGTGTTTGAAATATTAGTAGAGTAAACCACAAGTGTTATCTCAATTTTTGTAAAGCCTAGCTGCTGAGGAGAAAAAATTGATAAAGATTATAAAATAATAAAGCCTAAAATCAGGCGACACTCACTAGAAAGACATTTGTACTCTAGGTTGCCAGAAGCAGTAGACACTAGATACGTCATAGTTTCTATTAGACACTCAAAAGGACTTCTGTGATACTAGATACAATTTATAAATCCATTACATGATCAATACCATAAAACATAAATATAAGGATACTGAAGTAAAATCTCATCCACTACACATTTTTTAATGACAAAATCCAGAGGGATATCAGCTCCAGATACCAATAAAGCCCTGTGATCTCTCGCGGATCTGTTGACACTGTTTCCAGATCTACCAAGCAAGCTCTCCCAAGCACTGCCACCGGAAGTGTTTTGGACCAATAAATATCCTTCATTGCTATCCTTATTATGCAGAGATGAACCATTGTTACACAATTCAGCATCATTTTCCATGATAACGTCATTGCAGTCGTCTACACCAATATGATTGCTAGTATCAACACGAGCCGCAGGAGTTTCAGTTATTACAGAAATTTCAGTCCTTAATGTAGGTCCCTGATCACCAGCCAATCTGACTGCATATGTGCTCAATGGATCTTCTACAGAAGTGAAGTCAAAGTGGGTGTCCATAAAATTTGTACGGCCTCTTTCTTCAAGCATAGCCAGATTATAAATAGAACCTCTGTTTAGTGTTGGGTTCATACTAAAAAATGTAGAATCATATTTTCGGTTGCAAAACTGTAAATTGAATGTTTTTGAGGATGCACATGTTAGACAAGGATGCTGATCAGTATTGCTGACACTGACCTCAAAGGCATTTCCAGAAACATCTAAGCCAGTGTTTAGCAATCCATAATCTATGCTCAGCTCCAATCCACAATCAGGTGAATGTGACCATGTACCATGTTGACCATGTTGACCATATAACAGATATAGATCATCTTCACTACTCGAAACCTGGGATTCACGAGGTTGAGAGAGTGTTTGTTCACTACTCGTAAGGCATGTTTGCTTATGGGAATGATATGCAGTGTAACCAGATTTCCAGTTCAGTTTGGATGGAAAGTCTTTCACGGAGCACGAAACCTCACTTTGGTAGAGATTTTGCAATTTTTTCTCAGCAGACAAACTCAACGAGAAATCCAAAGCAGATAAATAACTAGGCTCTGCACTACAAGACGTGAAAATCAGCTGTTCAGCGTCATCTGCCTCCTCAGATCTTCCAGGGGATGAGCATCCAGATGACTCCAAAAGATCTTCAGCATAAGGATACTCATGCATGATGCTTGTTACCTCAGAGTCCATTATAGCCTCAGGTCTGTTATTCAAACGAAACTCTTCATTACTTAATTATCAATGGCAACAACATCACAAAGTATAAGAACCAAAAATATTGATTATCACAATCCACGACCAAATAAGGGGTCGATTGACCACACCAAAAAGTATGAAAGTCGCACTAATAGATGGAGAAATGGGGAAAACTCACGCATTTCGATCTCTCCTAACAGTTCGAGGTGGAATCAAGCTTTCATCCTCAATAAAAGATATTTGGTGATCGACATTGTTTGCAAGTCTCGATGAAACACTTTGAACAGTCTGAAAAATAGATTAGTCATGCCAAAAAATATTAATTTGAATGGAACACAACTATTTGAAAAGGAAATGTAAACCTCCCACCACAACCACCACCATCGCCAACAACATCATATGCACATTAATCCCAACTATGTTAGGGTCGGCAGCACGAAGATCATAATGTCAATTAATGGTTAGACTAGTTAATACAATAAAATTATTTAAAAAAACAAAGTAGCAAAGTTTTGCGCCTGATGGCTTTTCTATCGCAACCTTCTGTTACGACCCAAGGAGTGGGTCGATTTGGTGTGGTTTATAAAAGGCGCAAGTAATCAAAATTTAAAGTCTTAGGGGGTTAATAGTAATTAGTTTAAATTCTAGTATTTATCTATTTTCAGTATTTTTATCCTTTTAGGATTCCTTCGGTCCATGTTAGAGTCCTTTTAGGATTCCTTGATAGTAATTGGTTTAAATTCTAGTATTTATCTATTTTCAGTATTTGTATCCTTTTAGGATTCCTTCGGTCCATGTTAGAGTCCTTTTAGGATTCCTTTTGTTTGCTATTTAAGTTACCCCCTGTATTCAGTTTTGATTTTATCAAGGAAAAATTAATTGAGAATTTTCTCTAGGGGAGTTACCTGTTGCTCGAAATACAGGGAGGGTTTTCTGGGGTCTAACAATCTGGCATCGGAGCACTCATCGGTTCTGGCCATGGCGGGAAAACTCACCAACGCCGATCGCATCAGCATGTTGGAAGAAGGGTTAACGCAGATGAAGGAGGTGGTGGAGGCAAACCGCATCGATAATGCGATGCAGTTTCAGGAGGTCCTGCGCGCAATCAAGGATTTGAAGGAGGGGTCAGATAGCGGAGAAAAGAAGAAGAAGAAGCCAACAATTCCGTTCGGCTCCTTCGCTGATGGGGACTACGGAGATGATGAGGAGGAGGAATCAGACGGGTCGGGGAGAAGCACTGGGGAAAAGAAGGAAAAGGATCCTTTACGGGACTATCGAAAATTGAAGATGCCAATTTTCGAAGGAGAAGATGCTCATGACTGGATTTACCAGATTGAACAGTACTTTGAAATCCAGGGAATCAAGGCAAAAACCCGGCTCGGCGGCTTATTTGCATGGAAGGGTCGGCGCTGTCATGGTATCGCTGGATCAAGCTAGGACTCCGCTCCGATCTTGGACGTGGTTCAAACGCAAACTTGGATCGTTTTTAGGCTTCGCAGACGGTAGTGTCTATGAGCAATTCTTGAACATACGGCAAGAAGTACAGTTCGGGAATACGTCTACAAATTTGAAAAGTCAAGGGTCGGCTTCTCGATTTACCGAGAAGGTATTGGAGAATACATTTGTGAAGGGCACAAACCCGAACTTCGTTCGGCAATTAGGGTGATGGAACTGATACCCTTGCTAAGGCCATGAGGGTTCTTGTTAAGATGGGCCAACAGGAGTGGAGGCGTTCAAGGCGAGGCGGCACCCTCTTATCTCAAGGCGGAAGCGTGGTCCAAGAAAACAAGTTACTCGTCGACGGCGGCCCACAAACGTGGGCGACAAGAAACCCACTTCCGTGGCCTAGGTGGTCGATTTAAGCGGGCCGACAGAGGCGGAGTTCGAAAAGAAGGCAAAAGGCTTGTGTTTTAGGTGTGATGGCAAGTTTGGGCCAGGACATCGTTGTCCCAGCAAGACCCTTCAGGTCCTAATTATCGATGAAGAGGAGGAAAGAGAAGACGGGGAGGATGAAGAAGGCGGCCACGCCCACTTGGATAATATTGAGGTTTCGTTAAATTATGTCAGTGGGTTCACCCCACCGCACACTATGAAGGTTAAGGGCGAGTTGGGGGGAATACAAGTTGTGGTATTGATCGATTGTGGTGCTACCCACAGTTTTATCTCAAAACGGGTAGTAAATTCTCTTGGGCTGGACGTGGTAGTACGGAACTTTTGGAGTAACATTGGGCACGGGGTTGACCGATCGAGGTAGTGGGACGTGCAAAGGTGTGGTACTAAATCTTCCGGAAGTACAAATTATTGAAGATTTCTTTCCACTAAATCTGGGTGGGTCCGATTTGATACTGGGAATGACTTAGCTACGACGTCTGGGTGATATGGTAGTCAAGTTGATCATGCAGTTCTGGGGGTCCGATTTGATACTGGGAATGACTTGGCTACGACGTCTGGGTGATATGGTAGTCGGTGGAAAGCGATTGATCATGCGATTACAGGAAGGTGACAGCGGGTAACTATAACCGAGACCCGAGCTTGTCAAGATCCTTGGTTTCGTGTAAATCCTTGTGCAAACTACTACAACAGGGGCCAAGCATATTTGGTGCAAGTGAGTGTTGAAGTAGACAAGACCGAGTCATTAAACTTGGCGGCTCCCATTCTCTGATTCTCGAGAATTTTGATTCACATGCCGGCAGTCTTCCTCCTCAAAGAAATCACGATCATGCGATAACGTTGCGGGGAGGAGTTGGTCCCATTAGTGTGAGACCATGTCAGTATCCACATATTCAAAAGAATGAGATTGAAAGGCTAATTGGGGAAATGCTTGAAGTCGATCATCCAAAACTAGTACTAGTCCGTTTTCTAGTCCGGTGTTGTTGGTGAAGAAGAAAGATGGTAGTTGGTGGTTTTGTGTCGACTAGGGCTCTCAATAAAGCCACGGTGTTAGACAAGTTCCCTATACCTGTAATTGATGAACTTAGACGAGCTTCAAGGGGCAACCATTTTTTCCAAGTTGGATTTGAAATCGGGATATCATCAAATCGGGATGAAGCTCGAGGACATACCCAAACGGCTTTCCGAACTCATGAAGGCCATTACGAGTTCCTAGTCATGCCGTCGGGCTAACTAATGCGCCGCGACTTTTCAAGCCGTCATGTAAAAAGTATTCAAACCACTTTTACGTCGTTTTGTACTTGTCTTTTCGATGATATCTTGATATACAAAGAAACCGAAAGAACATGTTGACCACTTATCTATTGCTTTGGAAGTGTTGCAACAAAACAAATTATATGCAAACACGAAAAAGTGTTCGTTTGCCCCGAGGCGAGTGGAGTACCTTGGACACATCGTGTCCAAGGATGGGGTATCTGCAGATCCGTGAAATTGAAGCCATGCTAAAGTGGCCAATACCGAAAACCTTGCGTGAACTTAGGGGTTTTCTTGGATTGACCGGCTATTACCGAAAATTTGTCAAAAATTATGGGAAGATCACATGGCCGCTAACGGAACAGTTGAAGAAGGATGGGTTTAAGTGGAATGACGAAGCAACGAAGCTTTTCAAGAACTCCGATTAGCAATGACTCGAGTTCCTATTTTGGCGCTTCCCGATTTTTCCAAGGAATTTGTAGTTGATACGGATGCGTCTGCTATGGTGTCGGAGCAAGACTCACGCAAGAAGGCCGACCGCTAGCATTTTTGAGTCATATGTTGGGCACTCGCGCAAGGCGAAATCGATTCTGACGAGGAATTAATGGCGATTGTTATGGCTATCCGTATGGCGCCGTATCTTTTGGGTCGCAAATTCCTCGTTCGAACCGACCAACGAAGCTTAAAGTATCTTCTAGAACAACGAATCAGAATCAAGACCACGAAATGGTTATCCAAACTTCGGGTTATAATTTTCATATTATTTATCGACCGGCAACAAGAATCGAGTGGCGGACACGTTATCACGCAAGCACAATGAAATTGAACTAAAATCATTCACGGCGTCTTGGAAAATCGGTAGGATGAGTTGTGGAAGGAATTGAAATCGGACACTGGGCTCAACATTATGAAACGGAAGATTATGGAAGGGAAAAGCGGTTCCAATGGCTACTCGGTCGAGCATGACCGATTGGTTTTTCGAGGCCGTCTTGTGCTACGGTGGGTTCACGCTGATTCCAATGTTATTCAACGAGTTTCATGTGAGTATCGTTGGTGGTCACTCGAGTGTACAAAAGACATATCAAAGGATGACTCGGGAGGTGTATCGGCCGGCATGAAGGGTGATATCGCAAGGCGAATAGCCGAGTGTGATGTGTGTCTGCGACAAAAGTATTCTACCATGGCGCCCGGCCTGTTGCAACCATTGGAGTTACCAACTACTTTCCGGTCGAGGTTACGATGGATTTTATAGACGGGCTACCTCGGTCCGAGGGGTTTCTGATCATTTATGTGGTCGTTGATAGGCTTAGCAAGTACGCGCACTTCATTCCCTTGAAACATCGATATCTTACTGGTGATTGCAGGAGTTTTCATACGAGAAGTAGTTCGTTTGCATGGCGTTAGGATTCGATTGTCTCGATAGGGACAAAGTGTTCTTAAGTAATTTTTGGAAAGAGTTGTTCCGAATGTTGGGGACCACCCTTAAGCAAGTACCGCTTTCCATCCGCGATGATGGACAGACCGAGGTTGTTAATCGGTGTCTTGAAACTTACTTACGATGTTTTGTAGCGTATACGCCAAAAGTGGGTCACGTGGTTGCCTTGGGCGGTATTGGTACAATACGTCTTTCCATACGTCCACTAAGACAACTCCTTTTCGTGTCATGTATGGGCGCGATCCTCCACATTTACTTTATTACGGAGTGCAAAAACACCGGTAAGCACGGTTGATGAGTATTTAACAAAAAGGGACCAGTCTTACAAGAGTTGAGAGCGTGTTTGTTTAAGGCACAAAGAAAGTATGAAGACATTTGCAGATGCACATCGTCGGGATGTGAATTTCAAGTCGAAGATCGGGTGTATCTGAAATTAAGGCCCTACCAAGGCGGACAGTGGCAAGGCGTAAGAATGAAAAACTAGCCCCAAGGTACTTTGGACCTTTCGAGGTGTCGAGAAAATCGGGCAAGTGGCATATCGATTAAAACTTCCAGATCTTGCTCGTATACATCTTGCTTTTCATGTGTCACAACTAAAAAAGCTATTGGAAACCGGTATCAATGCCGACTTTACCAAATACCTTGACTAAAGAAATTGAAGTTTTGTTGCAACCGGACAAGTTGAGGGAGTTCGTGAAGGTGTTCTTTGGTCGTGAAGTGCTTATCGATTGGAAAGACCTTCCGAATATGAAGCAACATGGGAACCGTTTGATGGCTTGGATCGGCTTTCAGTTTCAACCTTGAGGACAAGGTTCGTGTTTGGGAGGGGAGTAATGTTACGACCCAAGGAGTGGGTCGATTTGGTGTGGTTTATAAAAGGCGCAAGTAATCAGAATTTAAAGTCTTAGGGGGTTAATAGTAATTAGTTTAAATTCTAGTATTTATCTATTTTCAGTATTTTTATCCTTTTAGGATTCCTTCGGTCCATGTTAGAGTCCTTTTAGGATTCCTTGATAGTAATTGGTTTAAATTCTAGTATTTATCTATTTTCAGTATTTGTATCCTTTTAGGATTCCTTCGGTCCATGTTAGAGTACTTTTAGGATTCCTTTTGTTTGCTATTTAAGTTACCCCCTGTATTCAGTTTTGATTTTATCAAGGAAAAATTAATTGAAAATTTTCTCTGGGGAGTTACCTGTTGCTCGGAATACAGGGAGGGTTTTCTGGGGTCTAACACCTTCATACCCAGGAAAAACGAGATGAAAGTCAAAAAATTGTCATCTTCATAAGTTCAACATGCACATCATGAGATGGCAATGACTTGAGATAATTGTTATAATCATGTCTCTTTACAGGATTGATATTGTTAGATAAACATGTACATCGTGGAACATGACTAAGGTAAACATCCACCCCCAACCCCCGAAAAAAAGATGAACAAGAAGAAGCAAGTCATAATGTTTCAAAAGATAGGGATATCTATCCACCATATTCGCAGAAACATTGAGAGCAAAATCTCAAGATGACTAAAATCAGAAGACAGAGAAAAAGACATTATAAGGACAGAAAGATAGAGAAAAAAATTTGCCACGACACTCAACATGTTTATTGTGAAAGATTACTTGGTGCTTCATTTATACCTCAACTTGACCTGATGCTCTACAACACGAATAATCAAGCATGCCACATAATGCATGCTTTGGGTCAATGATTTATACATACTATAATATAGACAAGCATGGGAGCATGATATGACATTTGACTTTATACAATCATGTAGAAGACTAAAATGACTGCACAAATCACAAACCAAAGAAGAAGCAGAGTGCCTGACAATAGATTACCTGTCGAGAACTAAAATCAAATTTAGTTGATATGTTTCCAATCTTTTCCAGCATTTTTTGGTAATAACTGGCTCTAACAAGTGTCATAGTTTCAATAGTTCCTTTGTCAAATGAGAGTGGAAATCCAAACCATGGATATTCACTGGACAAACCAACCAAAGTTGGGAGGATCCCTTCATGAGTATCACAGGTACCAACATTATTAGTACCCTTTAGCAACTCCATTATCACTTGAAGCTGCTGACCAGTTCTACAAAGTGGAACTAGGCACTCTTCGAGAAAGCAGGGGACAGCAGCTCCATCTTGTACCTAGAATAAGTATAATACACATGATCAAAGATGCTCTATAGGAAAATCATGTAACCTCTCAGGAGAGTCCAGATCCAGAACACAAAGACGGGATTACCCGAATGGTAGGCAAAGGCAAACTAAAGGGAATTCCAGTGTCACCCGATGCATGAGTTGATAGATTGCTGACACATTCCACAACAAATTCATGGTAAGGGTCACTAATTGCACCATCATAAATCCAGGACGTAATAAAATCAGAATATGGTTCATAGGACTGGATAAAGAGGAACTTGAGAAGGGCAGAATGGGCTGGATCAGCAGTCTAAAAAAATGAGACAAATCTGTAAGACAAAATGAGGAATTTACAAGAGACATGGAATTAGTCTTTCAATGGTAAGTAAAAAACACATGCAATATATCCATCTTTTACTGCACGTACAGCAATAAATCATTGCTTTTGCTTCTACCAGCTTAAACAGGTTTTGTGCTTAATTTCATGCTCGTGTCTATTGCATGCATATCAGAGATCGTCTGACTTGCACTTTCTGAGATAGACAATAGCATTTAAGGCTTCATCACAATTGAAGACTTAAAACTCAAGAAACATCTTTCATTATCCAAGTTCGTAGTCCTTCAAAAGAATACAACACAAGACTAGAGCATAGGTACCTGACACAAAAATCTATGTCCAATCAAGAGATTTGTATCACAAAATCCAACATAATTGCATCGAATTGATCTTAATGATAAAACAATGAACCCAACATTTGCCTAATATAATCGATCAAAAGTTAAACATGTGAAGGTCTACTCTAAAATGTAAATTAGCGCCAGAAAAGATGGATAAATGAGTCAGAAACTACAATATAGTAATCAGTCCAGCTTAAGCACACATAAACTAGACAAGTCAACTCAGATTACGGAGAATGACCTTCAGCTGAGTATATAAAAATGAGAGTAAAGCACCACTTCTTGGGAAGACACCGAACTCTGAGTCTGCTTTAGCCCTCAAGTCTTCTAAAGATGAGATGGGAAAGCCAATGGTGAGATGATCAACATTACAAAGATTTCCAAGGGCTTCAATTTGAGTCCTCAATTCCATTGTGTGAAGGTAAATCTCCAACAGTGTAATTTCTGAATCCCCAATACTAGTAAGACAGCCTCCATTATTAGTCTTCAAGAAATGCCTTAAACTAACAGATGCAGATAACGTATTTAATGCAGATATGTAACCATCTACCACCTTTCCCACAGAAATAGCAAATGCCTGATTGATCAAACTGAAATGCGGGGAAAATTTTCCTCCTTCACAAGAATCACCTTTTGCGTTTTTCTCAAGCTCTCTTGCTCCAATGAAATCTGGATTTGTGAAATAATGGACAAATCTGCGGAGGATGAAAATCATGAAACCAGACTGGCCAATAGAAGTTAGTAGATTTCCTACAACAACATTGCTTGAACACCGGGTCCACAAACTTGGAATTCGATGAGAAGTTCTATCTGCAGAACTACAACGAAGTACTGCTGAGAGCTTCTCAATATATATCAAAGCTGATTCCACACCTTGGAGAGCATTCATTGCCAATCTCACCAAACTGGGCTCCTAGTATTAGGGGAAAATTCAAGACAAAGCAAAATGATGCAAAGTACTAACACGCAACAAGAAAAGAACAAGATTGTTTACATACTTTAATACACATAGAAAAGAAGATTGTACATGATAAATAGACAGGAAGAGGAATTTCAGAAAAATAAAGGGCATTCATCTGCAGTGAAACCATAATTGCTACATTGAGATTTGTTGTATAATAATCAGGTATACATCTGGCGTAAAATTTGTCACTTTGCTTATTGCATGAATTTCTAATGTTAACTAATTTTAGATAATTAATTGACACTATAACCTTCATATCACCGACCAAAACATAGTTCAGATTAAGGTGCAGTTGATTATGATGATGATATATCCCGGATTGATGTTTCAACAGAGGTTAAGTTGATGATTTAAGATGTAGCTACACCCTCGCAAGTGAAAGACAATCAGAAAAGTCTCATATTTATGTATAGGTTTTAATTGTGTGCACTTGGCCCTTGTCTATGCAAGGGCGAAGCCACATTATCTTGAATAGTTACAGTAAACCCTTAAAATTATAAAATGTACAAAGTAAGGGCTTAAATCACTACATAAATTAACACGAGAAAGAAATACATAACAGAATGCATCGACAAGTATACTACTATAGAGACAGAGAGAGGTGGAGGAAAACGGATAGATTACAGAGACAATTGACGTAGCATAGAGAGGAGGAGGAGAGTGAAAACAAGGCTGAGATGAAACGCCGGGTTGGGAAGCGATCGAGTCCCACGATCTGGGTGGGACCCATGGGGCATCGAGCTTGAGCTTCTCCAACAGAAAATCCATCACCAATGCCGACGACTCCACCGACATTAGATGCTACGCCGCCGCCGGGAGATTGCTCAGCCGGAATAAACTGAAGTTCGAGTAGGAAGAGGGGGGATGAAAGTGAATTGGGTTAAACAACTGTATTTCTTTCATTTTCTATCATTTTAAATTGGGGATAGCACACCGTACGATACCTGTTTTTTCTTTACCTACGACGTATACGGCATCGCTTGGCATATACAGAAATTTTATATTGATATTGTACCAAATTTCGGATAGTCGGTTATAGGTTGTTCAAAAATATCCGATATTCGATATCCGATCCAAAATATTCGAATCGGAACTTCGGATATCGGATAGTACTTTTCAGAAAGATCAGATATTCGGATATCCGAAAAATACTAAAAATTTTATTTTTTTATATTTTAAATAATAGAATTTATTTGGATATTCGGATATCCGATATCCATATCTGAAGTTTTTTCCGGATATTCGGATATCCGATATCCAAATCCGAATATTTTTTCGAATATAAGGGATGTGACAATTTATTTTATACCATTACGGTATACCGAACATTCCTATATTTTCAATAATTTTTCGGTACAGTAAGCTCAGTATCTCGATATTACAGTATTTTTTCCATCCCTAGCTTTTGCTAATAGAAATAGAGGTAGTGTCCACGGTTAAAGTTCGAACCATCAAACCAGTGGTTTGGAATTGTGGTCAACACATCTTGAACTGATTGACCATGGTTTAAATCGTAAATGGACTCTACACTTTGGACTTCTAAAGTCAGTTTTACCCTTTGACACTATTGGACTCTAAATCCAATTGATTCAATCTCGCACTTGGTGTGTGACCCTTTAGGTTCAATTATAATTAGATTGGAGTATAATCCCCAATTAGACTCATCATACTGAAATCGGTTTTCAATTAAACATTTTAGTCACTACCAATTGAATTAATCTTGTAAACGATTTATCAGAGTATTGCATATTGATTGAAGGACATCATTCCAACAATCTCCCACTTGTCCTTCACAACAAGTGTGTTTTTATTTTATTTGTTGCTTTGTGTCTTTATTTGGACATAAGGTAAGATATCATGTCATCCATATTCAGTTCAAATTGTTTCTCGAATCTCCCAGTCACACTACTATAAAAACAGCATTTAACAGCGGTTCTGGAGCCCCTTTAACATCGATTTTCGGAACCGCTGTTAAAGGTACCACTGTTAAATTTAACAGTTGTTCTTAAAAAACCGCTGTTAAATTCTAAATTTAACAGCGGTTCTCTTAAAAACCGCTGTTAAATTAATTTTATTTTTCAAAAATTATTTTTTTTAACAGCGGTTGTATAAGAACCGCTGTTAAAATTTTTGAAATAAAAAAATCAATTGAGCTACCCCTGCTCACATCCCGCCCAGCTCGCCCGCCCCTGCCCACATCCCGCCTCTGCCTAGGCCCGCACATCCTCGCCCGCCCGTGACCTGTAAATGTACATTTTTGTGCATTTTTGCTACTCACGGGATTCGAACCTGTGACCTCCATAAGATGGAGGTGGTATCAAACCGCTGAGCTGAAGTCACTTTCTGTTATTTCTATTGCTTTATTTTATATAAGTGTAGAACAAATCATATATATATAGGGTTTTTAATATTTTCATAATTATATTATATACATTAAAGTTATAATGTATATTATATGTTAAATTTGATGAAACTGATAATTAAACTTTTATGGTTTATATTATTAATTAAGATATTATATTATTATAGAATAATAATATAATTTAATAAAAATTATATTACATATTAAAAATTATAATGTATTTATTGCATATAATCATGCTGAAAATTAAAATTTTATAATGTACATTAAAAATAAATATGTTATATTATATATTATAATGTACATTCTTTTATTATATGTAATAAAATTATAATACATTATATAATGAAAATTATATAGAAAATATAGAGAAAATTATTATTCATTCAATAATGCCGAAATATAGTCTTACAAGTATATATATACCCTAGGAAAGCTAGAGTTAACAGTACACAATTAAATAAGAGAGAAGCCATAATTTAGCCGAATAGCTTAGTAGTTTCTAATAGTTGTCATTGAACATAGTTTATACAAATTGTAGCCAAATAAGACATATTTGGACCAATTTACCCTTACTAAAGGGAATAGTAGATTTTTTATTTTCTGAATTTTGACTATTTCTCTCTGCCCTGCTCCTCTATCGTTGCTATTCTTATTTTTTCTCTTCTATCGCCTCTCTCGAGCCAACACCGAAACCCTAGCCGACTCACCCAAGCGCCGACTCACCCAAGCGTCGCCTCACCCAAGCGCCGTGTCCAGAAGTCGTAATGGCCCACGAAGAACATCGAAAACCTATACCGGAGTCCGGAAACCCCGCCGAAGAAGATTACTACTATGATTCAGAAAAGGATTCAGACGACGAAGCACCGAAAAATTCCGGCCAGAACTAGCGGCGCCGAACGTCCTCGACGGATTCCGTACGAAGAAATATTGGTAATCCTCAATGTTCCACTTCATTTCTGAAAAATGTAGGGTTTTTGTTTGAAAAAGTTACTAAATTGTGAAATCCCGGGATGGATACGATTTGTGTATGGTATGATTTCACTTCATAACTCGTTTTAATTGTATGGGTTACTCTGTATGTGTATGGTAATCCTCAATGTTCCACGTCATTTCCACACATTATAATTGTATGGGTTGCTCTATTGTGTGCTGGTAACTCATTAGGAAAGGATCATTTATTTACTGTGTTACGAAATGATCATTTCTTTAGGTATTATATACGATCAATTCTTAGCTGGGATACAGTCCTACTCGTTACGAAATTATGACTTATCTGTAACACCCCCAAAATTTCCCAAGGCATTACAGTGCCGTGAATCCCGAGCGGGACCCACAAGGCTATTTTAGGAAATAGATATTTTAAAGAAATTATTATAAAGTGAAGAGTCCACGGTTACATAATGTAAGACGGAATGTTTTGGAAGAACATAATTTGAGGTGCGATTATTACATAAACGGAAGTTTCAAAATAAATCATAAATTAATCATGCGGCGGCAAGACTTTATCCCAACACCATTCATGTAACACCCCGAGATATTCGGAATAATTACAGCGCCGTAAACCCTTTAAGTAAGGATTTACAAGGCTAATTAAAAGAAATGTGATACAATCCAACAATACCACAAAATTTCAAGTTACAAAACCGGTTCCAACTGATCCATTGAGTTAATTAATACAACCATATCGAAATGATATTAATAAGACATGCGTACTCGAGTACTGAAAATAAACCAAGAAGACAAATCACAAAAACAACAAACATCAACCACATCACTGAGCCATTTCATCGTCATGCCGCAGATCGTGGTCGCCTCCCCGCTCCTCGGATACCTGAACATCAAAACAAATGTCCACCCCCGGAGGGGTTAGCAAAACGATGCTAGTACAAGTATCATAATACAAATTTCATCAATGCATTATAAAACATACAAAACGGACTTCCGTCATCGGAATCCAACGATGTGAATCCTCACGATTCCATCAATACAATACAATACAGGGTAATCCAACGATCCAGCGCCCTCGGTATAGATCCCCATGATGATCCCGTCGGACCAACGCATGGTGGAAAACCCGTCCAACGATCCAGCGCCCTCAGCATAGATCCCCATGATGATCCTGTCGGACCAACGCATGGTGGACATTCGATCCAGCGCCCTCAGCATAGATCCTCATGATCCCATCGGATCATTTACAACACAAACAATACCATTATGCATACACATATGCAAATCAACACGTTCATCGATGTAAATATCATGGCAACTCAAAGAATATAATTTCATGTTCAACAACATGAATAAATCGTACACACGATCAACAATACAATATCAATAAGCTTAAAATACGATACTTGCCTCAAAGATGGCAAGAACAAATCACTCCAACGAATCTCAACACACTCGAAGGCCGTCTCCTTCGATCAACGTAGCAAGCTCGAACCTTAACAAAAGAAATAATATAGAATTTATCTTATGTCGCATTTAATGTCTAACAACCCGGTCTACGGCCGAAAGCTCTAAAAATGCAATCCGTCAACTACTTAGCGGCCACGTACTCGTAACGTGCGCTAAGCACTCCGTTAGCGTCGTAAGCAGCGAAGTCTAGCGTCGTTAACTTATGTACCGCGATCCTCTCGATTAGGATCGAAGTCGCCGATGACATAACGTACGTTACGTACCAAACGTAGCGTACGTTACTCATTCCCGATAGCGCACGTTAATATATACATCTTAGCGTGCGCTACCTGTGCATGGCAGTTTACTATTGGGCAGAAAACTGATCTAATGGTGATGAAACTCATGAAATCTTCAGTGATAAAACATGTCATCTCCGTGCATATTATGTTCATACGGTTTGTGAAAGATCTTTACGGATTAAACGACTACGAGATTCAAGGATATGTATAATCATCACAACACCATAATTCATCTTGATCTTCAAGAAAATATCTTAAGTTCAATCCATTTCATGTCCCAAAATGTATGATTCCATTATTTAAAGACTTAAGATCTTGATAATCTCCATATACTGGTCACAATCGGTTTGAAGCTTCATGAATATGCTAGGAGTTCAAACACTAAAAGGTTCAATAGTTTATATGATGAAGAAGTACCGAAACATCGAAAATATCCTACTAACACATGATGTTCGACTACTTACGAATTTAACTGACTAGATAATCCCATATCATGATCAAAACATCCTTCAGAATACTACTAATATTGGTGAAGAATCACCTACCTCAAAGTAGCGAAGAACACGAAGGAACTTGAAGAAATCCAACACCGAGAGCTTGAACACCAACCTCCAATGATCTACAATCTTCAACTCGGGCTAGGATGATGATATGAAGGGTTTAGGATGGAGAGAGTGACTCTCTATGTCTCAGAATTCGGGTTTGGAAAGTGATGAAAGCTGAAAAAATGAAAAAGGGTGTTGTCCTATATATAGAAAATGGTTATTAGCGCGCGCTAGTCCATATTCATAGCGTGCGCTAACGGCTATACGAAACTTACTGACTTCATTGTACTCAGCATTTAGCGTGCGCTATCCTCATATCATTAGAGTGCGCTACCGCGTTGACTTGGCTTTTCCCGAAATCCGTCCAGGTTCATCCCGACATAATCCGACCAAGATCCGCGGCCTGATCTCACCTACCAACACGTCTCAATCATGCTGACTACGTATAGCGCGCGCTAAGGTTCATATATAGCGTGCGCTACTAAACCCAAATTAGCGTACGCTAAGCCTAGTCGATAGCGTGCGCTACAAGTGCAAAATCACAATATTGAACATAATCATGCAATCATGCGCTCAACAACACCGGATCATGAAATACGGAGAATAATACTCAGATCAAAATACAACAAATACAATATCACAAGGTTCAATTACACATCAGAAATCTCGGGTATTACATCCTCTCTCCCTAAAAAGAAGTTTCGTCCCGAAACTTAAGATGAAAACAACTCCGGATATTTAGTCTTCATACTGTCCTCCATTTCCCAAGTGGCCTCTTCAGCTCCGTGTCGTGACCATTGTACTTTAACCAAGTGTATTAGTTTATTCCTCAATTGTTTGATCCGACTCTCAAGTATCTTGATTGGTCTTTCTTCGAAGGTACCGTCATTAGCTATCTCGATCTCATCGAAATCAATGATGTGACTGGGGTCTGGTACATACTTCCGCAATTGGGATACGTGAAATACACTGTGAACGTGACTCAGCGATGGCGGTAAGGCCAACCTGTATGCTAAATCCCCAACTCTCTCGAGGATCTCAAATGGTCCGATATATCTCTGACTTAGCTTACCTTTCCTCCCAAAACGGAAAATTCCTCGTGTAGGAGACACCTTCAATAGTACGTGGTCCCCAATCTCGAACTCTAGCAGGCGGCGACGCACATCAGCATAAGACTTCTGTCGACTCTGGGCAGTCAACAGTCTTTCCCGAATCAAAGCTATCTTCTCTTGAGTCTGAACTATCAATTCCGGTTCCGTCCCGATCAAGTCCGAAGAATCATCCCAGCACAGGGGTGATCGACATCTTCTCCCGTACAAAGCTTCAAACAGTGCCATCTTAATAGAAGCATGCCAACTATTGTTGTAGGTGAATTAAATCAATGGCAAGTGAACTTCCCAATCAGTTGACCAATCCAAAGCACAAGCTCTCAGCATGTCTTCTACTGTTTGTATAGTCCTTTCGGACTGACCGTCCGTTTGGGGATGATAAGCCGTGCTAAAGTTCAGCTCGGTCCCCAAAGCCCTGTGAACTGCCTTCCAGAAGTGCGACACGAAGCGACCATCTCGATCTGAAATAATGGTCTTCGGCGTCCCATGCAATCTGACTATCTCTGCAATAAATACTCGTGCCAATTTCTTGTAACACCCTAATTTCACTTTGGGTTATTACACACCACAGGACACACAAAGGTCCCGCCAGGCTGATGACACACAGGATTAAACCACAATCCAATACATAATAACCATGACATGATAGTCCAACAAAGGATACAAAACACAAGTTAGGCCTCGGCCGCGGCCAAAATAGTATATTTCAACATCAATCACTGAAAGCAAACATTTCATGACAAAGTACAACTCAAAACCAACCATAATACAGTACATAAAACTGACTCAAACATCACAAATATAACGACTGATACGAACTCTCTAACATCCAGTGTGCTTTTCAACTCCGTGTGCGCCACATGGGGGCTCCTGTCCCTCGAGAATACCTGAAATGTACAAAACATTCCACCCCAACAATGGGGTTAGCCACAACCACTAGTGCAAGTACAGTATTACAATTATTTTAATCCACAGGCATTTCCAAATCATATCAAAATCCAAAACAGTTCAATTCGCGATATTCCGGAATATCAATATTGATCACCAGTAAAAACACTCCGACAATCCTCGCGACCCGGTCCGGCCCTCAAGCCACCAAGTCCCTGTGTGCCCCGTCGAGCAATCCCCAGGTGAGGATGTCCACTCAAAGTATCTCTCGTGACCCGGTCCAGCCGCTAAGCCACCAGGTCCCCGTGTGACCCCGTCGAGTCAATCCCCGAGTGAGAGTACCCGAGAATAACCTTTCAACTCTCATCATTCTCTAAACCATCACAGAAATGCATGCCATAAACTAATGCAATAAAGTACTTTCCTGGACTTTCCTTACTCTCAAAGGAACAAGCAACGAACAAGGCTACGGTCCGAACTATCTTCCAAATCCCGTTCCTAACAAACATTGAGGCTTAATCATTTACAATTTTGTCGGAAAACATTAAAATCCATCCTAAATTCTACCCTTAGGAACATTTAATCGAGCACTACGAGGGCGTAATGGGTTTTGCTCGATTTACAAAAGAAGATTTGGAATCAATCCACAAAACCTTGAGGAGATCATGAAATCATACTTATGCAACTATTTTCAACTACAATCCATCATAAATTGGGAGCCAAAACGATTGGAGAAACGAGATCCCCAAAACCCCTGAATTTCCCCAAAGTTAGGGTTCTATGGAAGGATTACCTCAATTCCTTGGTGAAGATGATGTAGGATTGATAGATCTCTACTTGAAGTTGAAAAGATTTGAGTTTCAACCGTGCTCGGCCGAAACCCTCACCTACACCGCCCTGGAGTCGTCTAGAAGCTCGAAGATGAGGAGAGAAGATGAAAAATGACAAGTGTTGACCGCAACACAAGTATTTATATAAGTGCGCCTTAGCACGCGCTAACGCTTACCGAATAACGTGCGCTATCGGCCTAGGTCTA
Organism: Orobanche coerulescens; assembly: GCA_033398695.1. Lineage (NCBI taxonomy): Eukaryota > Viridiplantae > Streptophyta > Magnoliopsida > Lamiales > Orobanchaceae > Orobanche > Orobanche coerulescens. Next base: position 72,505,071 of record CM065801.1, read on the forward strand.
CAGCCCAGACCCTTCTGCCTAGTCGAGCTGGTGTGCGCCACATCCGGTAGCGTGCGCTACTCAATTGAGTTAGCGTGCGCTGTATCGCCGAGTTAGCGCGCACAGCTCCCGCCTTAGCGCGCGCTATCTGGTGCCCAGTCTAAGTCCAGAACCTTCTGCCCTGCTCAGAAACCCTTCTGTCCATACCGGTAGCGTGCGTTACGACCGAATAGCGTGCGCTACGACCGACGAGTTAGCGCATGCAATGACCGTCTTAGCGCACGTTACCTGTTGGTCTGGCCAGAGTCCAGACCTCACTGTCCTTACTGTCTGGGTCACTTAGCGTGCGTTATCACCCAACAGTGGCGTGCGCTACCTGTTCCCCTAGCGTGCGCTACTATGATGCCTTTGCGTGCGCTAGCTCGATTTTTAGTCCCAGTCCAGTGCTCTCTGGACTGCCCCATGCTGCCGGTTAGCGTGCGTAACTTCTTGTAGTAGCGCGCGCTAGCCTACAACTTCCATTGCGTACGCTACCCATATAAATTAGCGCACGCTAATCCTGGGTTGTAGAAGCGATACAAGCGATTCGACACAACGATAACGGATATTAATGGAATACTAACAAGAAACACAAATATTCAAAAAAATTACGAACCAAACTACAAAGTTCATGAATTCATAATTATAAGCGATAAAAGGTACGATTATTACATTATCTCCCCCTAAGAATAAGTTTCGTCCCGAAACTTACGAAGTGAATAATTCGGGGTATCTAGACTTCATATGCTCTTCTGTCTCCCACGTGGCTTCTTTCGATCCATGTCTCGACCATTATACTTTGACCAAGGGGATAACTTTACGCTTAAGTTGTTTTACCCGACGCTCCAAAATCTGGATTGGTTTTTCCTCAAAGGTGATATCGGAATTTAATTCAATCTCCCCAAAATCAATGATATGCTTAGGGTCCGGTACGTATTTCCTCAACTGGGAAACATGAAATACATTATGCACATGACTCAGTAAAGGCGGAAGGCCCACACGATAAGCAAGTTCACCAATCCGCTCGATAATCTCGAATGGCCCAACATATCTAGGGCTGAGTTTACCCTCCCAAAACGATAAACTCCACGGGTTGGCGATACTTTTATCAACACATGATCGCCGACTTCGAACTCTAGCGGTCGACATCGATTATCGGCATATGACTTCTGTCGGCTTTGGGCGGCCAAAAGCCTCTCGCGAATCAAAGAAATCTTTTCCCGGGTCTCCACTAACATATCCGGCTCCGTCCTAATCAGTTCAGAGGAATCATCCCAACACAATGGTGACTTACATTTCTGTCCATATAGAGCCTCAAACAGTGCCATCTTAATCGACGCATGCCAGCTATTATTGTAGGCAAATTCGATTAGTGGCAAGTGCGATTCTATCATGCTTCCATTTAGGGCACATGCTCGCAGATGTCCTCAAGGGTCTGAATTGTCCGTTCGACCGCCCATCACCCGAGGATGGTACGATGTGCCGAGCCTCGCCTGGCCCCTAAAGCTCGGTGAACGGATTGCCAAAAGTGCGACACAAATCTACCGTCTCGATCGAAAATAATGCTCTTAGGAGTCCCGTGTAATCTTATAATTTCCGCGATGAATACACGAGCTAGTTTCTCGGGCCCCCAATTATCCTTAATTCCCAGAAAGTGAGCTGACTTGGTTAGTCGATCGACTATAACCCAAATCATGTTCATCCCTGTTCGCGTACTCGGCATATTAGTGACAAAATCCATCGTTATATCCTCCCATTTCCATTCTGGGATTGGTAGAGATTTAAGCAACCCTTCTGGTCGTTGATGTTCAATCTTAACCTGTTGACACGTTAAGTATTTCGACACGAACTCTTCAACATCATTCTTCATATTGCTCCACCAATAGTTATTCTTCACGTCCTTATACATTTTGCTTGTACCGGGGTGAAGAGAATACGGTGTAGTGTGTGCTTCTCTCAATATGGTCTGCTTAAGCTCGACGTCTTTAGGTATACAAAGTCTACCTCTAAACCTTAAAACACCATCATCCTGAATCATAAATCCGGGAGCTTTTCCTCTCATCATATCCTTTCTTAGCTGGACTAGTAACGGATCCTCAAATTGCTTCGACTTGACTTCGTTGATCAAAGATGACGTGATCTCCAAAGTACATAATTGGCCTTGAACTTTCTGAAACCAAATCTCTATATCTTGCCTAATTATGTCTCGACGGATCTCGTGTTGAGATGTAAGTATACTGAACATTTGGAGGGCTACGGGTTTCCGACTTAATGCGTCCGCTACCACATTAGCTTTTCCTGGATGATATAATATTTCAAGATCGTAATCCTTAATCAGCTCCAACCATCAACGTTGTCTCATATTTAGCTCATTTTGGCTAAATATATATTTTAGACTTTTGTGATCCATGTAGATTTTACACGGAGAACCATAAAGATAATGCCTCCAAATTTTTAGCGCGAATACAACCGCCGATAACTCTAAATCATGGGTAGGGTAATTCATTTCATATGGTTTCAATTGTCGGGACGTATATGAAATTACTCTACCTCTCTGCATCAAAACACAACCCAATCCAAGTCCGGAAGCATCACTGTACACTTCGAAATCATCGGTGTCCTGAGGTAACGATAACACGGGCGCCGAGGTTAATCGTCGTTTAAGTTCATCAAAACTGTTTTGCCTCTCTTCTGTCCACTCGAATTTCTGAGACTTCTGGAGCAATTGAGTAAGTGGTCGAGCGATTTTTGAAAATCCTTCGATGAATCTGCGATAATATCCGGCAAGCCCTAGAAAGCTCCTGGTCTCCTTCACATTCCTAGGGGGTTCCCACTCAACAATGGCCGCTATCTTTTGGGGATCCACTCGAACTCCATCAACCGAAATTACATGACCAAGAAATGTCACCTCTTTAAGCCAGAATTCGCACTTTGAGAATTTAGCGTAAAGTTTCTCCATTCTCAAAGTGTTCAACACCATTCAGAGATGTTCAGCATGATCTTCCTCATTCCGGGAGTAGACAAGAATATCATCAATGAAAACGACCACAAATTTATCAAGATAGTAAATGAAAACTTTGTTCATCAACTGCATAAACACGGCAGGAGTGTTGGTTAGGCCAAATGGCATAACCACAAATTCGTAATGGCCGTCTGAAGTACGCGAGTCTTCTAATGTCAGAATCCCGAATCCTCAGTTGGTAATATCCCGATCGCAAGTCAATTTTAGAGAATACTGTGGCACCCTGAAGTTGGTCGAACAAATCATCTATCCGAGGTAAAGGATATTTGTTCTTAATAGTTAACTTATTCAATTCCCGATAATCAATGCATAGACGGAACGATCCGTCCTTCTTCTTAACGAAGAGGACCGACGAACCCCAAGGTGATGCACTAGGTCGGATGTACCATTTATCCAGAAGCTCGCCCAATTGTTTCTTCAGTTCCAACATCTCGGAGGGTGCCATACGATACGGAGCTCGGGAAACAGGTGCTGCGCTTGGCACAAGATCAATAGGAAACTCTACCTCTCTAGACGGAGGTAATCCCGGTAGATCATACGGAAATACATCTGGGTATTCATTTACAACTGGAATGGATAATAAATCGGCTTCACCGTCATTTGTGCTCATGGCGTAACACCAATAACCAATACAGTCTTGTTTCAACAATTTTATCGCCTTAACGACGGAAATCACCCCACCTGAACTACCCGGTTTACGACCCAAGAAAGTGTGCTCGACACCATCTTCCGCTAATATAGAAATAGTTCGCGTTCGGTAGTTCATGATAGCACCATGACGATTTAACCAATCATCTCCCAGAATTACGTCCTCTCCTTTCAAATCTACCACAATGAGGTCTGAAGGCCAATCTCGACTCCCGATATACACGAGACAATTTTTAATCTCTTGGTTCCCAATCAAACGCTCTCCACTAGGAGTACTTACTACGAATGGTTCGCACTCAATCGAACACCCAAGACCCAAACGTTTCACACAATCAAGAGCAATGAACGAATGGGTAGCTCCCGAATCAAATAATACCGATATAGGTTGAGAAAGTATTTGCATGATACATGCAGCTACCAGAGCCTCTGTGTCGTCCGCACGCCTCATCTGGTACACTCTTGGCTGTACCGAACCCACACTCGATGCAGCTTGACGATCCAACCGGCCTCGACCTCTTCCAAGTCCCAAAGTCTGTTGCGGCTGATTAGATGTAGTCCCTGGGTTCACACTCGGAGTTGGTGCCGAATTCTGCTGTTTAACAATTCTGGTGGCAGCCTCGCAATGAGCCGCCCGATGACCGGCTTGACCGCATGTAAAACAAATAACGGGAGGAAGTGGACACTCTCGACACTGATGGCCTGTTTGATTACAATTGAAACATTGTCCTCTACCAAAGGCAGAAGACTGGCCCAGTCGTAAACTCGGAGCACTACTGGCTTGCTGAACAAATTTCCCGATAGCGGAGTGAGAAGCTTGAGATTTGTGAAATCCACCACTCTTACTTCCTGAAAAATCACCGGTCGTCTTCGGCTTCTTCATCTCGGTACCCGACCTTGACGCAGAAATGACCATCTCGATAGCCAAAGCACGATCCTGATATTCCTTTAACGTAACGCATCTGAAACCTGCCATAGCCTCACGAATCCTGGGCTTCATTCTCAAATCAAAGTAACGGATTTTATCCGCTTCGGCCCTTACTTGCTCACGAACATGATTCAGTTGCTGATTATACGTAACAATGGCCTCGGTGATAGGTACATCTTGAGGTGTTGCCGTAAAGAAATCTGCAATTCATTTTTCTTTAATAGGCCAAGGACAATACTCTTCCTCTATCGCAGCTTTAAACTCGGCCCAAGTGGCCACACGATCCGTAGGTTTCGCAGCTTCCCACCAATCCGCAGCCTCCTTGTTAAGGAAATACTGTACAATAGGGACCCGTCTCTCTTCGGGGCATGCAACGGCGTCAAAAATCCTGCCAAACTGAAACAACCATCCTTCCCAGCCCAACATATCAGACGCACCAGTAAAATGAGGAGGTTGCATTTTCATCACTCCCTGAAGCCATTTACTCTCATCTGTCGGTTGATCATGATGCCCGGATTCATTCAACTTGACTAATTGTGCTGCTACCTGCTGGAGTATAGCAGCTATGCCGGCATTCACATTAGTGTCAGCCGATGGTTCTTGACTTACAGTAGGATCTGGCTGACCGCTCGGGTTCATAGAAGCGGTGTTTGGCTCCGTATGGGATGCCGAATCAGATGCATCATTAGAATGTGTGCCATATTCGTTAGCGGTACCACGACCACGGCCTCTGCCGCGTCCACGTCCGCCACGTCCACCACGGCCTCTCAACATACTGAGATATAGAAGGATTAAAATTATCAGAACAGTTCATAATCCAAGGGACTTAAATCTACCCTACTATGAAAGCGACAAGGCACAAAGAGAGTTAAGGAGTCTTACCACCATGGGTCACACGGCTCGACAGCAACACACGGTGTTGAGCTCGATCAGTTTATACGACTCTTACGCCTTGACAATCAATTGACCAAAGGCCTAGGTTTCCGAAACCTAGGCTCCGATAGCATATATGTAACACCCCAATTTCACTTTGGGTTATTACACGCCACAGGACACACAAAGGTCCCTCCAGGCTGATGACACACAGGATTAAACCACAATCCAATACATAATAACCATGACATGACAGTCCAACAAAGGATACAAAACACAAGTTAGGCCTCGGCCGCGGCCAAAATAGTATATTTCAACACCAATCACTGAACGCAAACATTTCACGACAAAGTACAACTCAAAACCAGCCATAATACAGTACATAAAATTGACTCAAACATCACAAATATAACGACTGATACGAACTCTCTAACATCCAGTGTGCTTGTCAACTCCGTGTGCGCCACATGGGGGCTCCTGTCCCTCGAGAATACCTGAAATGTACAAAACATTCCACCCCAACAATGGGGTTAGCCACAACCGCTAGTGCAAGTACAGTATTACAATTATTTTAATCCACAAGCATTTCCAAATCATATCAAAAATCAAAACTGTTCAATTCGCGATATTCCGGAATATCAATATTGATCACCAGTAAAAACACTCCGACAATCCTCGCGACCCGGTCTGGCCCTCAAGCCACCAAGTCCCTGTGTGCCCCGTCGAGCAATCCCCAGGTGAGGATGTCCACTCAAAGTATCTCTCGTGACCCGGTCTAGCCGCTAAGCCACCAGGTCCCCGTGTGACCCCGTCGAGTCAATCCCCGAGTGAGAGTACCCGAGAATAACCTTTCAACTCTCATCATTCTCTAAACCATCACAGAAATGCATGCCATAAACTAATGCAATAAAGTACTTGCCTGGACTTTCCTTACTCTCAAAGGAACAAGCAACGAACAAGGCTACGGTCCGAACTATCTTCCAAATCCCGTTCCTAACAAACATTGAGGCTTAATCATTTACAATTTTGTCGGAAAACATTAAAATACATCCTAAATTCTACCCTTAGGAACATTTAATCGAGCACTACGAGGGCGTAATGGGTTTTGCTAGATTTACAAAAGAAGATTTGGAATCAATCCACAAAACCTTGAGGAGATCATGAAATCATACTTATGCAACTATTTTCAACTACAATCCATCATAAATTGGGAGCCAAAACGATTGGAGAAATGAGATCCCCAAAACCCCAAAATATCCCCAAAGTTAGGGTTCTACGGAAGGATTACCTCAATTCCTTGGTGAAGATGATGTAGGATTGATAGATCTCTACTTGAAGTTAAAAAGATTTGAGTTTCAACCGTGCTCCGCCGAAACCCTCACCTACACTGCCCTGGAGTCGTCTAGAAGCTCGAAGATGAGGAGAGAAGATGAAAAATGACAATTGTTGACCGCAACACAAGTATTTATATAAGTGCGCCTTAGCGCGGGCTAATGCTTACCGAATAGCGCACGCTATCGACCTAGGTCTACAGCCCAGACCCTTCTACCCAGTCGAGCTGGTGTGCGCCACATCCGATAGCGTGCGCTACTCAATCGAGTTAGCGTGCACTGTATCGCCGAGTTAGCGCGCGCAGCTCCCGCCTTAGCGTGCGCTATCTGGTGCCCAGTCTAAGTCCAGAACCTTTTGCCCTGCTCAGAAACCCTTATGTCCATACCGGCAGCGTGTGTTATGACCGAATAGCATGCGCTACGACCGACGAGTTAGCACACACAACGACCGTCTTAGCGTACGTTACCTGTTGGTCTGGCCAGAGTCCAGAACTCACTGTCCTTACTGTCCGGGTCACTTAGCGTGCGTTATCACCCAACAGTCGCATGCGCTACCTGTTCCCCTAGCTTGCGCTACTATGATGCCTTAGCGTGCGCTAACTCGATTTTTAGTCCCAGTCCAGTGCTCTCTGGACTGCCCCATGCTGCCGGTTAGCCTGCGTAACTTCTTGTAGTAGCGCGCGCTAGCCTACAACTTCCATTGCGTACGCTACCCATATAAATTAGCGCACGCTAATCCTGGGTTGTAGAAGCGATACAAGCGATTCAACACAACGATAACGGATATTAACGGAATACTAACAAGAAACACAAATATTCAAAAAAATTACGAACCAAACTACAAAGTTCATGAATTCATAATTATAAGCGATAAAAGGTACGATTATTACATTTCTCTGGTCCCCACGTGTCTTTAATTCCTAGGAAATGAGCCGACTTGGTTAGTCGATCAACTATAACCCAAATCATGTTCATTCCCATCTTGGTCCTTGGCATATTGGTGATGAAATCCATCGAGATATCCTCCCACTTTCACTCAGGAATCGGAAGCGGTTTTAACATTCCGGCAGGTTGCTGATGTTCAATCTTAACCTGCTGACAAGTCAAACACTTCGAAACGTACTCTGCTACGTCCTTCTTCATATTTCCCCACCAGAAGTTTTGTTTTATATCCTTATACATCTTACTACTGCCTGGGTGAATAGAATAGGGAGCGCTGTGAGCTTCCTTCAAAATTGTCCGTCTCAAATCATCATCATCGGGAACGCAAAGTCGACTTTGAAATCTCAGAACTCCATCATCTTGTATCACGAATCATGGGGCCTTTCCTTTCTTTACTTCATCACATAACCGAAGGATTAGAGAATCATTCAACTGCTTAGATTTGATTTCCTCGACTAGGGACGAAGTCAGTTCCATCACATATAGTTTCCCTTGAATTTCTGGTTACCATACTTCAATCCCTTCGCGGATCAGTTCTCGTTGAATGCTGGTTTGGGACGTAAGTGCTTCCAACACTCGAAGAGAAACAGGTTTACGACTCAATGCATCGGCTACTACATTTGCTTTACCCGGATGATAGAGAATTTCTAAGTCGTAATCCTTGATCAATTCCAGCCACCTTCTCTGCCTCATGTTTAATTCTTTCTGACTGAAAATGTACTTGAGGCTTTTATGATCTGTAAAGATTTGGCAATGAGTGCCGTATAAATAATGTCGCTAAATTTTCAAGACTGCTAACTCCAGATCGTGAGTCGGGTAATTAACTTCGTACGGTTTTAATTGTCGAGAAGCATAGGCAATCACCTTATCCTTTTGCATCAACACACATCCCAGACCCTAATTTGAAGCGTCGCTGTATACCATGAATCCATCAGTTCTATCTGGTAATGCTAATATAGGTGCTGTCGTCAGTCTCTTCTTAAGTTCATCAAAACCAGCCTCGCATTTCTCATCCCACATGAACTTTTGAGTTTTCTGTAACAGCTGAGTGAGTGGACGAGCAATTTTGGAAAATCCCTCTACAAAACGGCGATAATATCCATCAAGTCCTAAGAAGCTTCGGACTTCTTTCACGTTATTAGGAGCTTCCCATTCCAAGATTGCTTCGACTTTCTTCGGGTCCACCTGAACACCGTCAGCTGATATCACATGCCCAAGGAAGGTTACTTCCTTAAGCCAGAACTCGCATTTGGAAAGCTTCGCATAAAGCTGTTCATTTCTCAAGGTGCTCAAAACCACACGCAAATGCTCGGCATGCTCCTCTGTGTCTTTCGAATAGATCAAGATGTCATCAATGAAAACGACCACAAACTTGTCTAGGTATTCTAAGAATACCCGATTCATCAATTGCATAAATACCGCAGGAGCGTTGGTAAGTCCGAATGGCATCACCACGAATTCATAGTGCTCGTACCGGGATCTGAAAGCAGATTTCGCTATATCCGATTCCTTAATTCTCAACTGATGATATCCTGATCGCAAGTCAGTCTTCGAGAATACCCTTGCCCCTTGCAGTTGATCAAACAAGTCGTCGATCCGAGGTATAGGATACTTGTTCTTGATCGTCACCTTGTTTAGCTCCCTGTAATCAATACATAATCGGAGGGATCCATCTTTCTTTTGGACAAAGAGAACGGGTGATCCCCAAGGAGAAACGCTAGGTTGAATGTAACCCTTCTGCAATAATACCTCCAGTTGCTTCTTTAGTTCATACATCTCGGTTGGCGCCATGCGGTATGGTGCTCTGGAAATAGGAACGGCTCCAGGCTCTAATTCGATAGTGAACTCCACTTCTATCTGCGGAGGTAACCCAGGTAGTTCGTCAGGGAATACATCTGAAAATTCATTCACAACTGGAATAGATGAGAGTTCTACTCCTTCTTCTTTCTTCATGGCATAGCACCAAATTCCATGATATCCCTGCTTCAGTAATTTCACTGCTTTCATCGCCTTGATCAATTTTCCCGAGCTTCCCAGTCTCCATCCTCTGAATAAGTGTTCAGATCCATCATCAGCAATGATAGAAATGACCCTCTTTCGGTAATTCAGAATAGCTCCATAATGGTTGAGCCAATCGTCTCCGAGAATTAAATCGTCACCATGGATGTCAACTACAATAAGATTCGATGGCCAATCTCTCCCTCCTATAGACACTGGAAAATATCTAGTTTCTAGGGTTCCCACAATTTTCTCTCCGCTCGGCAAACCCACAACATAAGGTTCACAATCAAATAAACACGAGATTTTCAAACGATTAATACAGTTCAATGATATGAAAGAATGTGTAGCTCCTGAATCGAATAGGACACTAACTAGTTGCAAAAGGATCTGAATCGTACCTGATGCAACAGCAGTGTTCTGATTGTCAGATTTCCTCATCTCGTACAGGCGCGGAGGAACAGACCCAGCACTGGATGTCTCTCTCTTCCCAACATTCCGCTGCTGAAATCCACTCTACTGCGTCTGGTTCACACTTATCTCTTTCGAAACTGGCGCTGGAGTGCGAGTACCAAATGATCTAATTGCCACTCCACAGAATGTTGTGCGATGTCCTTCCTGTCCACACTCGAAACAGGTCACAGCAGGTGCGAAACAATCACGTTGAACATGCCCTGTTTTGCCACAGTTATAACATTTCTTCCCTGCGTCTGAAACGGTTGGTGCTGCCCGGAACTTCTTTCCGCCTCGAGAAGGATGTGGAGGTCTCCTGGACGAATGAAGTGAGGACTGGCCCTTGCGGGGCCCACTACTCTTATTCTCTGTGAAGTTGCCAGACACTTTCTGCTTCTTTGCTTCCGTTGACTTTTCTACTGCCGCCTCTTTCATATCATAGGCCAGAGCCTTGTCCTGATACTGTCGCAAGGTGGTACATTCAAATCCGGACATATACTGCTGAATTTCCGGCTTCATCCGCATGTCGAAATGGAAAATCCTCTCCGCCTCGGTCCTGACCAAGTGGCGCACATAAGTCAGCTGGTGATTAAAAGTCTTAATCACGTCTGTCAAAGATGCCTCTAAATTTTGTGGTGAGAAAAATTCCCAGACTCGGGCCTCTCTAACTGGGCGAGGACAATATTGCGCTTCCATCATTAATTTAAACTCCGTCCAGTCAACATTATGCTCCTCAGGTCGAATGGCCTCCCACCAGTCGAAAGCCTCCCCAGTCAGAAGATACTGGGCGATCGGAACCTTTTTGTCGTTAGGACAGTTAATCCCTGCAAAGATCTTCTCTAACTCCTTCAACCAGTGATCCCAAGCACTACTAGAAAAAACGGCTTTAGTGACGCTCAAAAGTGTCACAATAGGTGGTGTATTGTGACGCTTTTGCTATAGTGACGCTTTTCGAAAGCGTCACCTGATTTGGCGTTTCAATAGACCATTGTTGTGACACTTAAAAGGCGTTGCAACAGATATCTAATGTGACGCTTTCTTGCATATTGTGACGCTTTTCATGCATCACATGAGTAAGCTTTAGTGACGCTTTTTGCCATTTTTTGCGACACTTTTTGGCGTCATAAAAGTGAATTGTAGTGACACTTTTTAACATCACTAGAGTTAATAACTAACTTAACTACTTTTATTAGTGACATATTTTGGCGTCACAATAGCGTGTTATAGTGACACTTTTTAGCATCACGTAAAAAACATAACTACCTTAACTAACTCTTTTAGTGACTCATTTTTGCATCACAATAGTGTGCTATAGTGACACTTTTTAACATCACATAAAAGTTTATAACTACATTGACTACCTATTTTTGTGACGCCTACAAGTATCACTAAATAATTTCAAGTAAGATATTTTGCTATAATGACAATTGTCAAGTAAAACGTAACATTTTCTTTAAACATAAAATGTTGCTAATTATAATAGTATGAATAGTTGTTTTGTAATAACAATAGCAACATAAAATTTTAATGTCCAACTCAAATACCAAGATCTATAACAGTAAAAATAAGATCCCAAACAGTAAACATAAGAGAAAATCTCAAACAACATTGCGGTCCAAATTACAAAAAAAGTAAGTTTTCATCTTAATGTCAATTAACTCCAAAATAAACCGAAAGTCTTTCATGTCACTTTTCTTATCTCGCATCTTCCACTTCAACCTATAATAATAAACGAAAGAAAACATTAATGATACTAAAATACTAAAAGAACAAGCAAACGATAATAATGAAAGATTGTTAGAAAAGACTTACCAAACACTTTGGCCAAGCAATGCTACCTCCTGTAGCTTGTCCAATAAATTTGACACTTCCAATTGTCCTTATTAATGCATGATCATATTTAATTGGCACGGTAACTTTCACTTCACACCAATCAACACCCAATTCTTCATTCCCGACTAGCTTTGATGGATTTAAGCTTTGAACGGAACCTTTCGCAATATAATTTTGAGTAATCATGTCTTTCAAAAGAACCTTTGCTCCAACCTGGATCATACATTTCAAGAATGGAAAAACCCATTATAAATAACGAAAAAAAAAGTAATAATAGTGCTGAAAGCCCAGATATTCCTTCAATCATATCTGGGCTTTTTGATATGGTCAGCACTATGTTAAATTAGAGAACAGGAGCATATGTTAAATTACAGCCATACTGTTTTTCAGAATAGAAGAACAAATTACCAAACATACACAGAAAAGCCTTGTTACCGATGGCGATGTATGTGCAATTTAACATTCGAAAAGCCGGATAACACACGACCATATCAAAAGCCCGATATTCCTTCAATCATGTAGAGTAAATCTAGAAACAAGGGGATTACAATACGTAACTCGAGCGAAGCAAGATGTACAACCTCGCCACGTTCAAAACATGAATGGAAATGTTGTAACTCTACATGAAATCGCAGCATCTGTACTCGGTGCAAGAGAGAACAACATTTCCATTCTTGAAATTACACCATACTTGAAATCGCTTTGATTCCATTCGGGGAAAGTGTCTTGGACTCGGTTAAATTACGACCATACTTGTAAAGTACGGCCAGTACTTGAAATCGCTGAATTATCGAGTCGATGATGCTCTGCGACAGAGCATATGTTTGTGAGAAACGGCGGTATGCTGCGGCGAGGAGCATATGTTAAATTACACCATCTTGTTTTGAGAATAGAAGAACAAATTACCAAACATACACAGAAACGACAATCTTTGACTGGAGCATTGTATTATGAACAAGAGCATATGTATTATGAACAGGAGCATATGTATTATGAACAGGAGCATTGTTTTAATATGCTCCCAGTGAAACACAGCATATGTATTATGAACAGGAGCATTGTTTTAAAATACGAGAGGCATCCTGTTTTAAAATACGAGAGGCATCCTGTTTCAAATTAGTCCAAAAGGAGCTATTACATATTAATATATTCATGGTATTCTATATAACTTCCCGAGAATACATCTAAATATATTCATGGTATTCCATATAACATGACATCACATAATAGCTACTATAAGTACTATGTACGTACCTGCAAGGGAATAGAACGGTACTTGAGGGTTGAGCGGGCAGGCAATTCTGAGTGCGCAAGGTTGATGGGGAAGATCCCTTTGTCAATCTTGAATGATCATTTCCACTCGAGTCCACATTGCTCAACAACATTTGAATTAACTTGTCCTTCTCTTTTAGTTGTATCGTCAATGCTTCTTTTTCCATGACAATGCGATTGATATCATTATGGCCAAGTGAATGATCACCATATACCTGCTTCGCAGTTGTTCCGTAACCATACATGCGCACTCGTCCACCTTTATCTTCTCCAAGGACTTGGGCATATATGTCATTTGGACCTTTGTCCCGTGCACCAAGTGGTAGTTGACTCTTTAATTGTCGCATTTTTTCCTATATACAAATTTAACGAAAAAAAATCATTCGGGGTCATATATTTTGAAATGTTGTAGTAAGAAAAAAAATATTACAGAAGTACTAGAAAATATTCACCAATGCATTTGTAACTTATGGATTAGATGTATTCCCATCTCGAGAATAACATTTTGCAAAAATATCTGCTCGGCTCAGCTCCTTTATTCCTGCCTCCTTAACAGTTTCATCATCATCCTCATATATCCCAACATTAAGTGCAGCTTCTTCCTACAGCCAAAAACTTCTCTATTTTAATCATCACCCTTTAAGTTATAATTAGTTTTGAAAATGAAAAGTAGTTACCTTAGCAGATTCATAAACTTGAGCAAAACTCTTTTTTCCAGTAATATGTTGCATTTTCTTCATTGATCTATTTTTTTTATTCTGCTCGCTAGTGTACTATCGAGTTCAATCATACCAGAAGTTAGAGACAATAATAAAATGACTCTTTAACATAAAAATTATGAATCGCACCTTTGCGTCTTCACTGCACCAATGTTCAACAAGAAATTTCCAATGTTCTTCCGTCACCCTCTCATCACGTGTATCAGGCCTCTTACGTAAGTTTTGTTCCAAACTTAAGTTTGGATTAAAATATATTTTTAATTCTACATTTGAAAATCCTCCAACTTCTAGCTAAAGCTTTCAAAACAATCTTTTCATATCCGAAATAACAAAGCTCCCTACAAAAATGTAATAACCATGTAACGTTGGTAAATCACTACAATAATATATATCAATTCTATAAATTTATACCTTGATCATGCTCAACATTGTTTTTGTTGGGGTCAGTACCTATGCCAATCTGGGTAATTAAGTGGAGCTACTTTCCCATTTCTTGCAATAGACCCCACAAATTCAACAAATTTGCTTTTATTAGGACCAATGGGTTTTCCATACCGATTGAATGAAACCTTCAGAGGTGACTTTTGTTGTCAGAGCTTATGGCATAAATGTGAGGCATATAAGTAAATCCTCTAGTTTTAAGTTGTTTACAAGTGGCATCTACACATACAAGAAAAATAAGTTTTATAACAATATTGAAAGGGACAAATTATATCATGTGTATATGATGTAGTATCATGTGTAATATGATGTAGTATACCTTGGGACTCAACATGATCTCGTATTTGCTAACTTGTTAATATTTTCATCCACCCTTATCTACACCAAGAATGGACTGTTCGCTTCTTTTACTATTATTCACATTCCTAACACTCCGACATCTTGTTATTGCTCCAAGGTTCTCTAAATAAAGGTATTAAAACACAATTCAAGTAACAACAATCAACATATACTAACTTAAAAATGGACAACCAATACCTTGATTTTACATTACAGGCATCATTTAAATCATCAACTTCATTTGTACTTTGCTTTCCCCTTTTGAGTGCTCCAAGGTTATCGAATTACAAAATCCAAACTCTATATAACTAATAACTATCTCAATTACAAAATCCAAACTCTATATAACTAATAACAATAAGAATATACATTAAGTTGGACAAGATGACACATCAATATCGCTACATTTTCTAATCTATTTCATACCTTGAGAATGTAAATTTTGCTCATCCATTGAACCATTAATCGCTTTTGTACTTTGCCTTCCCTTTTGTTGCTCCAAGATTCTCTATATTATGAAATTCAAACACTATATAACTCGGAATAGTCAAGTAAATATATAATAAGTTGAATAAGATGATGATCAATACCGCTATGCTACATTTATAATCTATTTCATACCTTGCGAATGTATATTCGGTCATCAATTAAATCGCAATCGCTTTCGTACTTTGCTTTCCCATTGTCATTGCTCGAAGGGTCTCGAAATCGATTAAATCATCAATATTTGGAGCACTTTGTTGGCCACTACCTAATGTGTATTTTCCGCGACTATGGATAAAATTTGCACTTTTCTGTCCTTGCTTTATTACTACAATTAAACAACTCGATTAATGGGACAACTTATTTTTTCAGCCAATATAATAAATGTAAAGTTACTAAAAATACATGGACACAATATGTATACGAGATATGTACCGGAGGGTTGAGATCTCGCTCATTGGCATTCGATCTTTACTTTTAGAAGATAACTGGAATACTAGTAACTCTTGGTCCCTGCTTTGCACACACAACATTATCTATTAAGAATGTAAAAGACCGACCAAAGAATTACAGTAAAGATTAAGAAATATAAACAAGACATATATGTATATATGTACTGTAACGAACCTCGACGACCATCATGTTGCTTACTGAGATCTCCATCTGTATTTGTATCACTCCAGCTGTCGCCATCGTCTAAGGGTAAATGCAACCTTCTCTGGCCACTATTAGAAAAATTACTTCTTTGCCCTCTCGCCATTGCTATAAGATCATTCCTAGTAATAACGTGGCCCTTAACCATTTTTCTGCAATTAAGAATCTTTGAAAAAAATATAATGAGGAGCAATATAAGTAAAAGTATATTTTCAATAAGGTAAATTTCACTAAAATTAAAAATCTAGAACTAGAACAATTAATTTCTCAAAAAACATAAGAAACTGATCAACTATCTCAAATAGAAAACAAGAACTCCTAATAGGACTCTATTCTTCTTCTGCTAGAGTAGGAGGCACCCTTTCGCGAACCCAAAAATGTCCAAATCCCATCATTGGGTGGTTCGTTACATGGTGTGCTTTGAGCTATGATGTCGATATCACTTATTATTAAGTCATTTCCATCCTCAAATTTCTCTCTCGGTTTAGTTTTTACAACAACATGCCATCCTCTATCAGAAGGATCCTCCACATAGAAAACTTGTTGTACTTGAGATGCAAGAACAAACGGCTCACTCTGACGCTTTATGTTTGTAAAATTCGCTAATGTGAACCCATCACTATCTTGCTTTAATCTTCTACCCTTTGTGACCCAATCACACTCAAATAGTACAACTCTCTTTCCTTGGAGATAGTTTAACTCAATTATGTCTTTCACAATCCCATAATAGGTCAAATCAAAAGAGATAGGTCTTTTGTCTTTTTTGCTTGCAAAGCTGGTCGTTGCTGCACTAACCATCACTCCACAATTTTGAGTTTTTCTTTTTTACTCAACTTCCAACGTGTGAAATAAGAAACCATTAGCAACAAACCCTTTAAATCTTTGACCCACTGGAAGCGGCCCTCTCGCAAGGCATGCGATATCACTTTGAATCATGTCATCAGCATCATAATGATCAAGTCCTGACACCTGGTGAAAAAATCATGTCAACAATATCGAAAACACATAACCAAAAAAAATAAAATACTTACTAGGCTAGAGAACCATTTGGGAAAATTGTCACTGTGAATTCGTCTGATCTCATGTTCTGGGGAACGACGCTTTTTTCGTCTGATCATTGACTCATGATCACTGCACAACATAAATATAATTGTCATGTGATGATTTAATGGATAAGGATTTTGTAGGTGAAAATTAGTCGCTTACTCTATTGTAGACTTAATTTCTTCACAATTAAAAAGCACGTATCTATGTGCTTTTTCTAAGGTTTTATTGTCTAGAACCACTGGTTGTCCTGTGGACAGAGGCCGACCAGCCATTGAGAAGATTTCCAGGCCATCATTATTTGTGTGATCTCTTTCCTCATTTCGACTAAGTCGATTACGCGTTGTTTCTACGTGATCATCAAAGTAAAGGGAACAAAATGATAAGCACTCCTCTGCTAAATAACCTTCAGCAATTGACCCTTCAGGCCGGCCTTTGTTGCGGACATAAGATTTAAGCGTGCTCAAGTACCTTTGACAATATAGAAAACAAAATATATTACAAAGTATTATGTTCAAATCATAAAAGAGTTTGACAAAAAAATGAAAAGTTACCTCTCAGGCGAATACATCCATCGATAGTGAACTGGACCTCCTAATTTTGCCTCAGTAACCAAATGCACAGTTACATGAACATTAATATCGAAAAATGCAGAAGGAAATATTTTTTCAAGCTCGCATAGTATTATTGATATATCATTTTCCATTCTAACCAAATCACTGTGATGGAGTGTCTTGGAACACAATTCTTGAAAGTACTTGCACAAACGAATAATAGGTGAACGAACATAACTTGGTAACAGATTGCGTAGTGCTATAGGTAATAATTGTTGCATTAGTATATGATCACATGGCTCTTATTAATGGAAATCTTTTGAGGCTTTAGCTGCACACATTTTGATATATTTGAGGCATATCCATCAGGCACTTTTATGTTTTTCAACACCATACAAAATTGATGTTTCTCATTTTTATCCAATTCAAAACAAGACGCAGGTAACCATTCTCTACCATTGACATCTACGAAAGGATGAAGTTCGGGTCTTACACCTTTATCTTTCAAGTCTAGGCGTGCATTTTTGTTGTCCTTGGACTTATCAGAGCTCAACAACGTGTATAAAATCTTATCACACACATTCTTCTCAATATGCATAACATCGAGATTGTGGCGTAATAAATTACTCTTCCAATATGGCAACTAAAGGAAAATACTCTTTTTCTTCCAGCCATAAGGCAAGCCTTGGGCACCTATTAGTTTCCCAAATTTATTTTCAATGTGTTTTACTTCATCAAACACCTCTGAACCTGTCGGATAAGGAGGGGCTTCTCTATGCTCCTCTTTCCCGATAAATGAGCGTGTATCATTACGATAAGGATGGTTACGAGGTAACAATATTCGATGGCACATGTAGCATTGCTTATGGGAGTTTTTCAAATACTCTGAGTTCGTGTTTTGAAGACACACTGGGCATGCATATTTTCCTTTAGTACTCCAACCCGACAAATTTGCAAGACCAGGAAGATCACTTATAAGTCCACAATAATGCCGCATACATTTGAAAATTTTGCTTTCTTGAAGCATCGTATGTCTTAACACCTACATCCCACAATTCCTTTAATTCAGCAATTAAAGGTTGCAAGTAGACATCAATGTTATTTCCTGGTTCACCGGGACTGTATAAGTGTAGACAACATAAAATACGACTTCTTCATGCACTCTCCGTGGTAAGTTATAAGGCATTAAAACAATTGGCCAAGTACTATGGTTAATCATCATGCTTCGAATGGACTAAATCCATCGAACAAGCCTAATCTTACATTTCGAGCATCCTTAGCGAAATTTGGATGATTGTAATCAAATGTCCGCTGCCGAGAGTCACCGGGTGTCTCATGATACCATCATCTATGCACTCATATGCATGCCATGCCATATTGGATGCAATTTTAGTTGTCATGAACAATCTTTGAAGCCTTGGCTTCAAAGGAAAATGCCAAAATGACTTGTTTGACACTTTGTTTTTCTTTTTTGTCTTCCTAGAGTTTTCAACGCTTGAAATATCACCTTCCAGAACTTTCCACCGAGACTCACCGCAAGTATCACAAAGTGTTTTGCTTTCATTTACACCCCAATATATCATGCAATCATTTATGCATGAGTCTATCTTTTGGTAATGAAGTCCTAAATCTCTCAATATTTTTCTTGTTTCATAATAATTTTTTGGAAGTTGGACTCCATCTGGAAAAGATTCTCTAAGTAAATCTAGCATCATACAAAATGACCTATCACCCAAAGGCCCAAGGCACTTTATTTGATGCATGCGAACAAGGAAAGAGAGTTTCAAGAACTTTTGCATCCAGATACGCCTCTGTTCTCGTCATTAAGAAGCCTACAAAACTTTTCGACTTCTTCATTTGGTCTCTCGCCCACGATATTAGAATTAAATTGCATATCGTTATCGTCACCAAACATAGGAAATTGATCATAAATCAACTCACGCATATTATCGTACGCACTGCACTTTGCTATATGCATCAACTAAGGGCACCGTGTTCGAAATTGACTCACCATGGAACACCCATTTAGTATAGCCTTTCAGAAAACCTCTTGTAATTAGATGTGCTTTGACAATTTTTAGTTCTCTACATATGCCATTTTTACACTCTTTACAAGGACACAATATCAATCCATCATTTGAATTCGAAAATGCAAAGTTCAAAAAGTATTGCACCCCTAGCTTGTAGGCATCCATTAACCTTGGTAATTCCATCCAACTCCTATCTGTATCCATACTCTGGGACTGACAATAACATATTAATTTAAATATATAAACATTAAAGAAAGCAAATCAAGAGAGTTAGAAGGAGAAAAAAGCAGAGATGGCAATCGTAGACATTACAAAATAACACATAATAAATCCTTTTGTTTTATCTGACCTTTGTCAGACCAACATGACAATCATAACAATTTAACCTCATAACTCGTTACAAGTATATAACCTAGCCACTAACTTACTGCCCATAATTTTATTCCACATAATTGCAAGATATTGCACAATAAACTCATAAAATCTTAAAACACTGAACTAAAAACCAAAATGCAAAAAACTTGGCTATATGTAACAAAGATCACATCAACATGACAATCATAACACTTTAACCTTAGAACTCCATACAAGTATATAAACCTAGCCAATAACTTAGTGCAAATTCGTAACATACTTGCAACCTTATTATTCTTTTCTTTAATTAAAGTAAACAAAAATGTAGCAATAAAAGAAAGAATTCGATAAGAAATCGCCATTCTCCTGACTGAAAATCACAAAGATCAAGAAAGGGAGCACACAGCTGATGACACTCAAATTCAGGGACTCGATTTGAATTTGGAGATTAAAACCCGTTTAAATTAAAACTGGGATCCTCAAGCTCTTGACAAAGATCCGGGGACACTTCCGGTCCTGGCGCGCAAGATTAGTGCTGTTTTGGATTTTAAGGTTTTAATTTGTTTGAGTTTTAATTAATAAGAAAACAAGTCACCCTGAAAAATGAATCCAACAGCAAAAATAGGCCGCGGCAAGCGAAACAGCAAGTAACACTAAACAATTCAAGGACAGCTACTGCGACAATAGAACCGAGCTAGCAGCAATAATTAAAGACGAGGTTCAAGTCAACGGAGCCGTAATCGCCCTCCGAGGAGTCCTTTAATCAATTAACTTATCTTATGTGCAATCCTAGTTCACTTAAACAGTAAAGAAAATCCAAATTTTACAGGTAATATTTTTTTATTGAGAAATTACTGAATCAACTAAAAATTAATGGAACTATACTTACCCAGAAGGCGATAAGATTTTTCACTACCTGCCTTCATCAAAAACCATAAGGAAACATATTAAAAATAACATATCAATCTTCAATAAAGAGTTGAGGCAGCATTCGAGATTTTATTTCTAATAAAACAAAATCTACATTGATCAGTTATTGGTACAAAATTAAACAAATAAAAAGGTTATACAAGCACTAAACACAGAGACAAAAAATGGGGCTGTAATATTGACATGTTCTCTGTGGAGACAAGAGAAAATATTTCTCTCAAAGTTCTCCTCCTTATCTCCGATTACAAAAGAACACATAATAAATCCTTTTGTTTTATCTGACCTTTGTCAGACCAACATGACAATCATAACAATTTAACCTCATAACTCGTTACAAGTATATAACCTAGCCACTAACTTACTGCCCATAATTTTATTCCACATAATTTCAAGATATTGCACATTAAACTCATAAAATCTTAAAACACTGAACTAAAAACCAAAATGCAAAAAACTTGGCTATATGCAACAAAGATCACGTCAACATGACAATCATAACACGTTAACCTTAGAACTCCATACAAGTATATAAACCTAGCCAATAACTTACTGCAAATTCGTAACATACTTGCAACCTTATTATTCTTTTCTTTAATTAAAGTAAACAAAAATGTAGCAATAAAAGAAAGAATTCGATAAGAAATCGCCATTTTCCTGACTGAAAATCACAAAGATCAAGAAAGGGAGCACACAGCTGATGAGACTCAAATTCAGGGACTCGATTTGAATTTTGAGATTAAAACCCGTTTAAATTAAAACCGGGATCCTCAAGCTCTTGACAAAGATCCGAGGGACACTTCCGGTCCTGGCAGCGCAAGATTAGTGCTGTTTTGGATTTTAAGGTTTTAATTTATTTGAGTTTTAATTAATAAGAAAACAAGTCACCCTGAAAAATGAATCCAACAGCAAAAATAGGCCGCGGCAAGCGAAACAGCAAGTAACACTAAACAATTCAAGGACAGCTACTGCGACAATAGAACCGAGCTAGCAGCAATAATTAAAGACGAGGTTCAAGTCAACGGAGCCGTAATCGACCTCCGAGGAGTCCTTTAATCAATTAACTTATCTTATGTGTAATCCTAGTTCACTTAAACAGTAAAGAAAATCTAAATTTTACAGGTAATATTTTTTTATTGAGAAATTACTGAATCAACTAAAAATTACTGGAACTATACTTACCGAGAAGGCGATAAGATTTTTCACTACCTGCCTTCATCAAAAACCATAAGGAAACATATTAAAAATAACATATCAATCTTCAATATTGAGTTGAGGCAGCATTCGAGATTTTGTTTCTAATAAAACAAAATCTACATTGATCAGTTATTGGTACAAAATTAAACAAATAAAAAGGTTATACAAGCACTAAACACAGAGACAAAAAACGGGGCTGTAATATTGACATGTTCTCTGTGGAGACAAGAGAAAATATTTATCTCAAAGTTCTCCTCCTTATCTCCGATTACAAAAGAACACATAATAAATCTAACACAAAAACTTACCTTAGAAGATTCAGTCATCCAGTGATGGCGCGAGCTCGAATCCGCAAGCGTCAGCAACGACTAAGGGATCGAGTTCAAAGATGAATGAACATACGCGCAAAATCGAAGGCCAACCGAAGAAGAAATGATTCTTGAGATCGAAAAATTTTCAGAGATAAGGAGAGATGAAGAGATTCGACTGGTAATGGAGGCGAAGCAGATTAGATTAAGCGGTGCAAATTAGGTTAAGACAAGCGGTGAAATAGAAAGGAAAATATTAAAAGCGTCACAAAATATAATTATAAAATTAATAAAACATTAAAATGTCATTACATGTACATATAGCAACACTTGTTTAAAAGTGTCATAAAAAAAGTGTCACTATAGGGGTATTTTTCTAGTAGTGAAGAAAGCGTCTCAGTAGAACCGTCAAATTTTGGAGGATGCAATTTGACCACTTCAGTAAGCCATTTGTCTCCCCGGTTATCCTCGTTATGCTGCTGTCCCATCGCCGTCTGCATGCGATCAACAACCTGAGCAAACTGGTTTATCTGGGCAACCACCTATTGAAGCACTCCCGGCACGTTAGGATCTGCATTATTATTTGCTGATCCCTGCTGTCCTACGGAATGGGAATCTGTTCGACTAGCAGTTATTTCTGGGGTAGACACCGAATCTTCCTGTCTCGCATTTCCACGTCCGTGTCCACGACCTCCCCTCAACATACTGTAAACATAAATACTCAATATCCAGGGCAACTTTTCTAAAAGAAAGTCCGTCAATATTCACAAAAAGGAATTAAATAAAACGGTAGTAACTGAGATTAGGAGACTTACAACCACGGTCCACACGACGATGCTGGCTCAGCAGTGATGTTACAAACGACCCGTAAATAACGTAAACAGACCCAACTAAAACCCGACTGCCAAGATATCCATGAATCTTAGCTCTGATACCATATTCTGTAACACCCCGAGATATTCGGAATAATTACAGCGCCGTAAACCCTTTAAGTAAGGATTTACAAGGCTAATTAAAAGAAATGTGATACAATCCAACAATACCACAAAATTTCAAGTTACAAAACCGGTTCCAACTGATCCATTGAGTTAATTAATACAACCATATCGAAATGATATTAATAAGACACGCGTACTCGAGTACTGAAAATGAACCAAGAAGACAAATCACAAAAACAACAAACATCAACCACATCACTGAGCCATTTCATCGTCATGCCGGTACTGTGGCTGCCTCCCCACTCCTTGGCTACCTGAACATCAAAACAAATGTCCACCCCCGAAGGGGTTAGCAAAACGATGCTAGTACAAGTATCATAATACAAATTTCATCAATGCATTATAAAACATACAAAACGGACTTCCATCATCGGAATCCAACGATGTGAATCCTCACGATTCCATCAATACAATACAGGGTAATCCAATGATCCAGCGCCCTCGGTATAGATCCCCATGATGATCCCATCGGACCAACGCATGGTGGAAAACCCGTCCAACGATCCGGCGCCCCCAGCATAGATCCCCATGATGATCCCGTCAGACCAATGCATGGTGGACATTCGATCCAGCACCCTCAGCATAGATCCTCATGATCCCCTCGGATCATTTACAACACAAACAATACCATTATGCATACACATATGCAAATCAACACGTTCATCGACGTAAATATCATGACAACTCAAAGAATATAATCTCATGTTCAACAACACGAATAAATCATACACACGATCAACAATACAATATCAGTAAGCTTAAAATACGATACTTGCCTCAAAGATGGCAAGAACAAATCACTCCAACGAATCTCAACACACTCGAAGGCCGTCTCCTTCGATCAACGTAGCAAGCTCGAACCTTAACAAAAGAAATAATATAGAATTTATCTTATGTCGTACGAATGTATAACAACCCGGTCTACGGCTGAAAGCTCTAAAAAATGCAATCTGCCTGAACTACTTAGCGTACGCTACGTACTCTACGTAACGTGCGCTAAGCCTGCCCGTTAGCGTACGTAAACGACGAAGTCTAGCATACGCTAACTTATGTACCGACAGTCCTCTCTGATCAGCCGACTGACTCGCCTGATGACATAACGTACGTTACGTACCAAATGTAGCGTACGTTACTCATTCCCGATAGCGCACGTTAATATATACATCTTAGCGTGCGCTACCTGTGCATGGCAGTTTACTATTGGGCAAAAAACTGATCTAATGGTGATGAAACTCATGAAATATTCAGTGATAAAACATGTCATCTCCGTGCATATTATGTTCATACGGTTTGTGAAAGATCTTTACGGATTAAACGACTACGAGATTCAAGGATATGTATAATCATCACAACACCATAATTCATCTTGATCTTCAAGAAAATATCTTAAGTTCAATCCATTTCATGTCCCAAAACGTATGATTCCATTATGTAAAGACTTAAGATCTTGATAATCTCCATATACTGGTCACAATCGGTTTGAAGCTTCATGAATATGCTAGGAGTTCAAACACTAAAAGGTTCAATGGTTTATACGATGAAGAAGTACCGAAACATCGAAAATATCCTACTAACACATGATGTTCGACTACTTACGAATTTAACTGACTAGATAATCCCATATCATGATCAAAACATCCTTCAGAATACTACTAATATTGGTGAAGAATCACCTACCTCAAAGTAGCAAAGAACACGAAGGAACTTGAAGAAATCCAACACCGAGAGCTTGAACACCAACCTCCAATGATCTACAATCTTCAACTCGAGCTAGGATGATGATATGAAGGGTTTAGGATGGAGAGAGTGACTCTCTATGTCTCAGAATTTGGGTTTGGAAAGTGATGAAAGCTGAAAAAATGAAAAAGGGTGATGTCCTATATATAGAAAATGGTTATTAGCGCGCGCTAGTCCATATTCATAGCGTGCGCTAATGGCTATACGAAACTTACTGACTTCACTGTACTTGGCATTTAGCATGTCCTATCCTCATATCATTAGCGTGCGCTACCGTGTTGACTTGGCTTTTCCCGAAAACCATCCAGGTTCATCCCGACATAATCCGACCAAGATCCGCGGCCTGATCTCACCGACCAACACTTCTCAATCATGATGACTACGTATAGCATGCGCTAAGGTTCATATATAGCGTGCGCTACTAAACCCAAATTAGCGTACGCTACGCCTAGTCGATAGCGTGCGCTACAAGTGCAAAATCACAATATTGAACACAATCATGCAATCATGCGCTCAACAACACCAGATCATGAAATACGGAGAATAATACTCAGATCAAAATACAACAAATACAATATCACAAGGTTCAATTACACATTAGAAATCTCGGGTATTACAATTCAAGCCTGACCAGACCTCTCGGGAATGTCCTACACATATTCAACAAATTTACCTGGCACGAGGAATCATGCCAGACAGACCGGGTCAGAGAATGAATATCAATTATAATAATTTGAAATGATATACACAATTTATCAACATCGTTCCACATAATATATAGAAGATAATTCGTAGTATAACCGACGTTGTCTTTCTCCTTTTAACACATAAACCCCAAGGTCGCAACCAAGGGTCACGAAAGTATCCACACAGGAATACCCCGGAATGTGGGTGCCCTTCTTAGGTCTTATCCCTCAACACATTTTCACACGGGTACCATTCAGGTTTTATCCCCAACACATCGGCCCATTCATAAAATATTATCTAGAGAAAGACAATCGTTGGTATTCATCACACAATGGCACATTCATATATTATGAATATTGCAATAAGATTAACATTTCTCGAGCAAGACTTTACTTGCCTTTAATCCGACGGTAGGTGCCTTATGATAACTTGGACTCCCATGACTGGTCGAGCTTAACCTAATCATGTAATCCCCGATTAATATCTTGTACGGATAAGGATTGATGAGTCGATTCTTGATCGACTCATTCTATTCTATTGAGTCGTGTTTTTGTTTGCTTTTTAGTGTTTTTGTTCTCTTTTATGTGTGTTATTGTTTTATAGGTAGCCGAGCGAAGATTGTATTGAAATATGTGCCTCCGGTTGAGCATCTAATGCAGGACTATGCAAAGCCCATGGTTAACACCGCCATCTCGTGCATCCAATTAGCACCACAGCAAGGAACTACCACATCAACGGATTTCACATCGAGCAATTGCCCTCATTTCACGGATTAGCACGTGAGGACCCATTGTCGTTCATCCGGGACTTCTATGTGGCGATTGATAACTTCCCATTAAATCGGTTGAGCGAGGTTTAACTAAGAATGAAGTCCTTCCCTTATACACTCAAGGATGGGGCGAAATAATGGTTGATGACTTTGGCACCGGGCTCACTAAGAACGTGGGATGAAGTTTACGACAAATTCATTACCAAGTACTTCTCTCATTCGAAGACTACACAATTGAGAACTCAATCTCAACATTTGGACAGCAAGAGGGAGAGGCATTTCATGAAGCATGGGACCGATTCAAGATGCTCCTCATTCAATGCCCACACCATCACTACCCGCTTCAACTGCTTAATCAATTCTTCTACGATGGATTGACTCAATATTGCCAAGGCGCGGTGGATAACGCAGCCGGTGGTTGGTTTTGGGGGTTAACGGAGAGACAAGCTTATGATGTGTATGAAACGTTGGGAGCTAATTCACAACAAAAAAGTGTACGTGTTCGTAGGGGAGCTGTGAACCAAGTAAGTGAGAAATACGAGATGAAATCTAAAATCGATGAGTTAACAAGGGAACTAAGACAACTCAAGACTCAAAATAAATCTTCGAGCTCACGAGTTTGCGAGATTTGCGGAGCACCCGGACATGATGCTAATTCTTGCCCACATAATTTTCCGGGAGAACAAACCGAACAAGTGAATTGGGCTATGGGACAAAGCACGGGAAGGCCCGAATGGGAGGAGAGGAGAAATAATTATGGCGGAAATGCAAGAAATGCACCTCTCCCGAACACTTATCATCCTGGGCTAAGAAACTATCCAAATTTCTCATGGAGAAACAACAACCCGATGCCGTATGACACAAGCATCCAAGCTCAATACAATGGAGGAAACCGAGACCAACAAACAACACAAAGTGAACCACCTCCACAACAAAGGAACTCTCTTGAGGAGAGTATTGCGGCATTCATTAAGGAAAGCAATAAAAGGTTCGAATCTTTAGAAGCTTCGGTGAAGAAAATGGAAATTCAAATTAGGCAACTTGCTACCGAGGCACGTAGACAATAAAGGGGTAAACTACCAAGTCAACTCGAGAAAGCTCAAGCTATTAGCACCCTCCGAAGTGGTAAAGTGATAAATAAAGAGACAATTCCGGAAGCAAAAGAGAAGGGCGGTGGGAAAGAAGACGAGTCGGGAAATCAAGAAGAGAGAGTAGATGAAGCAACTTCGACCTCCAAGCTTCACAAATCTGCTCAACCATATAAGCCATCGGTCCATTTTCCGATCCAACTTAGAAAAGCAAAGCAAGATGAGCAATTTTCCAAAATCTACGACATGCTTTCGAAGGTTCATGTAAACTTACCTCTCTTGGATGTTGTGAAGAACATTCCCACTTACACAAAAAATTTCAAAGAATTGACCTCCAACAAGAGACGATATTTTGGGAACGAGAAAGTGGTGCTCTACGAGGTAGAAGCAAGGAGTCAAAAAAGGGTGATCCCGGAAGTTTTATGATCGACATCACTATGGGAGATAAGAAAATTGCTCGTGGGATGCTCGATTTGGGAGCAAGTGTGAATCTCATGCCATACTCGACTTATTTGAGGCTTGGAGGAATAAAACCAACAAGAATGACTCTTCAAATGGCGGATAGGTCGGTGAAATACCCCAAGGGAATCATTGAAGACCTATTAGTGCACGTGGACAAGTTGGTGATTCCGGCCGATTTTGTTATCTTGGAGATGAGCGATTTCGCAACAAGCAAAAATCAAGGGACAATACTTCTAGGACGGCCATTCATGCGTACAACAAAAACAATCATCGATGTTGATGAAGGAAAGGTCACAATGACCGTCTTGGGCAAAACTATGGAAATCGACGTGTTCAGTTCATCTCCTATCCCTTCTCATATTTATGCTGCCCATGATTGCAATTTTATTGATTTCATTGATTCTTTGGTTGATGAAACATATTTGCATGACGATGTAGGGGACACGTTGGATGATGCTCTAACCGTTGAGCATGATATGGGGCTGAATAATTTAGAAATTGAAGAATATGTTGCATTGTTAGATAAATCCGAACCCATTGACGAAGTTGACGATCTTAATATCCCTTTGGAATTAAATTCTGAGGAGCCCGTTGAAATCACCCAGCCCTAACTTAAATTGAAAGAACTTCCGGCACATCTTAAATATGTTGTCTTAGGCAAAAGTTACACTTACCCTGTAATTGTATCTTCCGAATTAACTCTTTTGCAAGAAAACAAATTAGTAGAAGTTCTGACTAAATTAAAGGAAGCGATTGGGTGGAGTATTTCTGATATCAAGGGGATAAGTCCTGTTAGGTGCATGCATAAAATAATTCTTGAGGATAATGTTAAACCCGTTAGGCAAGCTCAAAGGAGTTTGAATCCGAACATGCATGATGTAGTAAAAAATGAAGTTTTGAAATTGTTAGATGTCAGAGTCATATACCCTATATCCGACAGTAAGTGGATTAGTCCTGTGCATGTAGTGCCTAAGAAATCTAGAATAACAGTGGTTCGTAATGATAAAAATGAATTGGTGCCCAATAGAACTGTGACCGGTTGGAGAATGTGCATTGATTATCGGAAATTAAATGTCGTAACGAAAAAAGATCATTTTCCCCTCCCTTTCATTGATCAAATGTTGGAACGTTTAGCTGGGCATGATTATTACTGTTTTCTAGATGGTCTTTCAGGTTTCTATCAGATTCCCATTGCTCCGGAGGATCAAGAGAAGACCATTTTTACTTGCCCTTTTGCTCCCGCTACTTTACAAAGGTGCATGCTTTCCATATTCTCTGACTTATTGGAAAAGTCCATTGAAGTATTCATGGACGATTGTTCGGTGTTTGGAACTACTTTTGATGATTGTTTACATAATTTGACTGTTGTGCTCGAACGATGTATTGTGTGTAATCTTACAGTTAGTTGGGAAAAGAGTCATTTCATGGTTAAACAAGGGCTTGTTTTGGGTCATGTGGTTTCTAATAAGGGAATGGAGGTTGATAAGACTAAAGTTGATTTAATTGTTAAATTACCTCCACCTTCGTGTGTAAAAGAAGTTCGAAGATTCTTAGGGCATGTCGTGTTTTATAGGCGTTTCATTAAAGATTTTTCGAAAATTGCCCGCCCCTTAAGTAACCTTTTGTGTAAGGATACTAAGTTCGATTTCACCGAGGAATGTTTGGTTGGTTTTAATGCTTTGAAAGAGAAGTTGACTTCCGCGCCTATTGTTGTTGCACCCGATTGGTCTTTACCATTTGAAATTATGTGCGACGCATCTGACTTTTCTATTGGTGCCATTTTGGGGCAGAGAGTGAATGAAATTTTCCATGTAATTTATTATGCTAGCAAAACACTCGATGAAGATTAGGCTAATTATACCACCACCGAAAAAGAGTTTTTAGCTGTTGTGTTTTCTTTAGACAAGTATCGATCCTATTTGGTTGGTTCGAAAGTAATTGTGCATACGGATCACGCTGCATTGAAATATTTGTTAAAAAATCCGATGCAAAGCCAAGATTGATTCGGTGGGTTCTTTTTTTGCAAGAATTTGACTTAGAGTTTAAGGATAAAAAGGTTTTTGAAAATGTGGTTGCCAACCATCTATCTAGATTAACCGAAGGTGATAATCTTAAGCTCAATAGCTCCTTGCCAATTGTTGAGACTTTTCTTGACGAACAATTGTTTGATGTGACTAAGACACCTTGGTATGCCGATATTGTTAATTATATTGTTAGTGGTGTTTTACAGACTGACATGACCTTTCATGGGAAGAAGAGATTTATTTCCATGTGCATGCATTACTACTGGGACGACCCCTACTTATTCAAGTTGGGTTCCGATCAAGTATTCCGACGTTGTATCCCAGAAGAAGAGTACGAGAGCATCTTGTCATTTTGTCATGACTTGTACTGTGGGTGACATTTTAGCATGAAGAAAATGGCACACAAAGTTCTACAATCTGGATTCTATTGGCTGACATTATTTAAGGACGTTTATTCCTATTGCAAGAGTTGCGATCGTTGTCAACGAAAGGGGAACATAAGCAAAAAAAATGAGATGCCGTTAACGAACAATCTTATAGTAGAACTTTTCGATGTTTGGGGAGTTGATTTCATGGGTCCCTTTATACCTTCCTTTGGCTTTGAATATATTTTAGTTGCTGTGGATTATGTTTCTAAGTAGGTGGAAGCAATTCCAACCCGGACTAACGATGCTAACGTGGTTTGCAATTTCTCTAAGGATGTGATTTTTTGCAGGTTTGGGACGCCTAGAGCTGTGATTAGCGATAGATGTTGGGATTCGGTGCCTAAATCGAAGGCCCAACGGAAGCGGTAAAACAAAAATTAATTAGATCCGAATCCCTACGAGGATCGATCGAGCTACGTATATACGAATATATAAACGAAAAACAAGAGTTGTAAGAAACTCACCCTTGAAGTCCGTTGATTAAATGGTATCCTTCTCTTGAGCTATTCTCCAAGCTTTACTTGAATTCTCTACGATCCGAACCACTCCAAGCAGTTGAATGATCAAACGCCGAAATACCGCGCCTCTACTTGTCACGCGCCGGAAAAACGACCGGAACAACAACACCTTACTATCCTCCAAGGATACGACTAGAGCTAGGTGATGAAGCTATTGATTATAACACTCTAAGTGTTGTAATGTTTGATCTCTCTATTTTTCTCTCAAATTTCTCTAAGAAAAATGAAGAAGAAAATGAATGAAGAAGAAGATGAAGATGAGTGATGAACTCAAAGTCACTTTCTCTCTCTCTCTCACCAATCTCATGTTTTTTTCTCAAAGAATTAAAAGGGTGAGTTGTAATGAGAAGTCTTCCATCATTTATTGAACTCCCACCCACATGATGTCTAACCCCACAACATCCTTATCATCCATTAAACAATGGAAACAAAAGACAAGGGGAAGTTAGGTGGAAGGGGGGCGACCATGATGAGGAAATCAGACGAGTTCGATTCGTTTCGGACTCCCGAAAGTCCAAACAGATAACTCCGATTCCGTTCCAATGTATTTGTATTGATTAATTAATCTAATTAATTAATCATATCAAATACATAATGACATAATTAATTTATCCAAGAAATAATTATATTCATGAATTAAATTAATCACCCGACAATTTATTTAATTAATTAGGCTATATATTAATTATCCAATAAATCAATTTAGACATCCAATGTCCCAAATTAAATATCAAATATCTAATATTCATAATGAGAGATTAAGCTCGATTCATTGCGTCGTCAATCCTATTGCGCGACTCGGTAGGTTCGTCTCAGTCAGCAATGGGAGGAACCAAAGAGTAGTACCACCACCTAGCCAGCCTAGCGGCCTACACTGTACCCCAACTGAGAACGAATGATTGGGATCATTCAAGAACCATTCTGTCGTGAATACCAGTATACATATAAACCCTTCTTTCAAATGTCCCGATCAAGTTATAGGGTCACGGTCAGTCAAACCCTATCTGTACTTGACGCTATGCATGCGTTAATGCAAATCGAGATCATTGAGCTCTCGTGCATCCAATACAACTAGATCCAATGCTATGGCCAAAGACTTATGATCTCATCTGCTAATAACCGCATAGGACATATAACCCGCTCACTAACGGGAGAAAGAATTCTATCTTGGTATTCAGTAGGACCTGCTACTTGCCCGTTAAGATGCACGTCGAGATTGACCCCCACCTCCCAGTTTATAGGGTCGAACTACTCTAATGAAAATCTTAACGTCACAAGCACATCCTTACTAAATCCTCAAGTCGAAGGTTCACGAATACCTATCACAACCTTTCGATTTCGTCATTGACTGTCTCGGAGTGAAATCCGTGCGACGAATTGAGGGTGAGTCGGTTCGAGTATACTAATCCAATTAGCATACCTTTAACGTGTGCTCCCACTAACCATTAGTGTTCGACATACACTCTCCATGTCAAAGAATACGTTATACAAGTCTTCACATAAACTTAACGCCCAGTCAAGTTTCATCGACTTGCGAACGATTAAGTATTTGAGCTATAAACCTTTCCAGTGCCGACCCCCTTATCCAATAAGGAGTGGAACGTTTTGCTCTCAAATATACGGACTAGTTTCTATATGTATATTTACGAGTTAGGAATGCCACTAACTCCCAGTAAATAAAGAAACATCCATTGCCTTATTATTAATGATTTACATAATTACAAGTACAATGCCCTCACTCAACATCCTCTGAGTGGCATTCGAGGGCATACTCCTAACAATCTCCCACTTGCACTCAATGCCACACACTATGGTATCTAATACCCATGTTCTCCAGATGACGCTCCAAGCTAGTCTGAGAAAGTGGCTTGGTCAGTGGATCAGCGACGTTGTAGGCTGAGTCTACTCTGTGTAGCACAATATATCCCTTGCAAACAAATTCTCTTACAAGATGATACTTCCTCTCAATATGTTTGGTGCTGTTGTGAAACCTTGGCTCCTTGGCCTGTGCTACAGCTCCGTCGTTGTCGCAGTACAGTGGAACAGGAAGCTCAGCACATGGTATCACTTGAAGTTCTCCGAGAAACTTCTCAATCCAGAACCCTTCCTTGGAAGCCTCCGAGGCTGCTTGATACTCAGCCTGACAGGTGGAATCAGCAGTTGTGCTTTGCTTAGCGCTATGCCAAGATACTGCTCTTCTATTAAGAGTAAATATATAGCCATAAGTAGACACCGAATCGTCCTTCAGTCCTTGGAAGTCCGAATCAGTGAATCCCACCACATCTAATTCTCCACCGCCATACATCAGAACCATATCTCTAGTCCTTCTTAAGTACTTGAGAACGTTCTTTACGGCAGTCCAATGTTCCTTACCTGGGTTTGCCTGAAACCTACTCACTACGCTTACAGCATGCGCAATGTCAGGTCTTGTACACAACATAACATACATAAGGCTACCCACGGCCGAAGTATATGGTATATTACTCATTTCCTTTCGTTGTTCCTCACTTTGAGGACACATCTTCAAGGAGAGTTTTATTCCATGTCGCATCGGTAGGAAACCTCTTTTAGAATCATCCATCTTAAATCTCTTTAAGATTTTATCTATATAGAGGGCTTGGGAAAGACCTATCGTTCTCTTCTCTCTATCCCGGTAGAGCCGAATTCCAAGAATATAGGTTGTTTCTCCCAAGTCTTTCATGGAGAAATTACTCAAAAGCCAAGCTTTCACAGAACTGAGTATTCCCACATCATTTCCTATTAGTAGAATGTCATCCACATATAGTACTAAGAATGTGATCTTGCTCCCACTAACCCTCTTGTATACACAAGGTTCCTCTTCATTTTGCACGAAGTCAAACTCTTTGACCGCCTCGTCAAAACAAAGGTTCCAACTATGCGACGCTTGCTTCAGTCCATAAATGGAATGCTGAAGCTTGCACACTTTCTGAATATCGACCTCGGACACAAAGACTTTAGGCTATTCCATATAGATTTCCTCCTCAAGGAATCCATTAACGAAGGCCGTCTTTACGTCCATTTGCCATATCTCATAATCGTGGTAGGCAGCTATAGCAAGCATCATGCGAATAGACTTGATCATGGCTACGGGCGAGAAGGTATCATGGTAATTGATCCATTTCTTCTGGGTATAACCCTTTACCACAAGCCTGGCCTTATAGGCGTCAACCTAGCCATCACCATCAGTCTTTCTCTTGTAGATCCACTTGTTCCCAAAAGGCACTATGCCCTTGGGGCGGTCTATTAGAGTCCAGACCTGATTGACATGCATCGAGTCTATCTCAGCTTCCATAGCTTCACGCCATTTCGCGGAGTCTACATCCACCATCACTTGGTCATAGGTCGTTGGGTCTGTCTCTTGGCTATCACTTGGAACCTCATGGAGACCTAGTTCCTCCAAGTGCACAAGCCCATACCTCTCAGGTAAATGAGACACCCTACTAGACCTGCGAGGTGGTTGTACTTATGTTTCAGAAGGTTCTATTCCAGTTTCTTGCACAGGTGTCTCCCGAGGAGTTTCATTGTATTCTTCTAAAGAAATACTTTTATCTGCTCCGCCTTCCTGAATGAACTCATCTTCCAGGAAGTGTGCTTGTAAAGCAACAACGATCTTTCGATCTTCGGGCATGTAGAATAGATACCCCATCGTCCCAGACGAGAATCCAATGAAACGTCCCTTCGCGGACCTCGCTTCCAACTTCTCCACCTTAGTCTTCTTGACATAGGCGGGACATCCCCAAATCCTAATATGATTAAGACTTGGTTTCCTGCCCTCCCACATCTCATGTGGAGTTTTAGGAACGGATTTGGAAGGACATCTGTTCAAGATGTAAGCAGCAGTCAGGAGTGCACACCCCCACAGGTAAATCGGTAAGTCAGTATAGCCCAGCATGGAACGGACCATGTTCAACAAGGTCCGGTTCCTTCTTTATGACATACCATTTAACTGAGGAGTACCTAGAGGTGTTAGTTGTGATACTATTCCATGTTCTTTAAGGAACTCGTCAAACTCCGAACTCATATACTCGCCACCTCGGTCCGACCGAAGTGCTTTGATATGATTACCAGTTTGTTTCTCGACTAGGGCTTTGAATTCCTGGAATTTCTCAAAAGCCTCGGATTTATGTTTCATTAAGTATACATAACCATACCTAGTATGATCATCTGTAAACGTAATGAAATATTGATATCCGTCACGTGCTGCTTCTAAAGCACCACATACGTCGGTATGGATTAATCCCAGTTTATCAGTGGCTCTTTCAAAGGTCCCTATGAAGGGGGACTTAGTCATTTTGCCTTTAAGGCAAGATTCACAAGTAGGAAAGGGATCCGATGCCAATGGACCCATAAGTCTGTTGGAATATTTATTCCACACATTATTTAATCTATGTTTTGATGATTAAAGTTGCTAAACAAGAAAACAACATCGAGGCAAAGCAAAATGTCAAAGCAGATGAAGACGCAAAAAGCTGAGCAAAATGCATGTCTAGCGCACGCTAAGACATATATGTTAGCGCACGCTAACGGGGAGTAATCTGCATATCAGCCAAGTTTGAAGTTACCTGAAGGGAAGTCATCTGACGAGATAGCGCACGTTACACTTACTCATTAACGCACGCTATCGAGCCATGTTACCGTTGTGAAGATATTCAAACTCAGAATGACGTATGCAGTGAAGCAAGCATAGCACACACTACAAAGAAGGAATAGCGCACGCTAAAGAAGTTTGAATACAAGTCAATCAAGATGTTGGAGAGAATCTGAAACAAGTCAAAAGTGGAATGGTCAGTTTGACAAATCAAGCAACAGATATATTGGATTAGCGCACGCTACTTTTGTAATATTAATGCACGCTAATACAAGATGGTTACGTACGTAAGGAAGAAGTCATAACGTACGCTAAAGAGGAAACTAAGCTACTGGACTGAAATTGGGAACAGTCTAGCGCACGCTAATAGAGAAAGGCTAGCGCACGCTAACAAGTCAAAACAGCCAGCAATGGCTAGTTTGTGGAAAATGCCTATAAATACCATTCCTATGGTATTGTTTGAGTACAACAACTCCAAGCATTCAAGACATTGATCTTTTATTCATATACTTACATTGTTGTTGTAATATTGAGCTAATATTGTTAGTTTGAGTGTTTATACATTCAACATTATACAGGAGAGGTAAAAGAAAAGATACGATTGGATTCGGTGTTATTAGGATCAAGGATCTGGCATTATTAGAATAACAATCGATATCTAAGTGAGGTTTATCTAGTACCCATAGAAAGCTAGAGTGGTTGATTCCTTGTCCAATAGAAAAGGAAAAACGGTTTTACTCGGACCGATAGAAGACGAGCCTGTAACGGTAATCCCTCGACCGATAGAAGAGAGGCGTAGAGGTTTTGATCTTAATCCTAAGAAAAAGATACATCGAGAGAGGACATAGGCTTCGTTAATAGCTGAACCTCTATAAATCCTTGTGTGATTTATTTTCCGTAATTTATTAACGCTTCTGCACAAATGGCACAAATATCCGATTTCATACCAACAAAGTCCATCTTTTTCCATCTTGTAAACCTTGGTCTGACCAACCTGACCAAGTCTAAGATGCCATTTCAAAACTTGATTGGTTTCATCCCTACCACGTTTTCTAGTCATAGTATTCACAACTACTTTGTTGCTGAGGTTTAGATGATACAATCCATTTAACAATGTAGCAGTACCCACTAGTTTATTTCTGAACTAAATTTTGCAGGAACCATCACCAATAAAAAATAAAAAGCCCTTTCGGTCCATGACCGGAATGGATACAATGTTTTTGTGCCCCTTGGGCAAAACAAGTACATCTTATAAAGTCAAAACAAAGCCGGATTCTAAAACCAAAAGAAGTGATCCTATGTCGGTCGCCTCGACACTATGCCCGCTTCCGACTGTGATCATAACTTCTCCAGCTCCAAGCTTCCTACTTTGTTCCAGATCCTGATTCACGGTACAAATATGAGAACTAGCACCAGAATCCAGTATCCAGGAAGTAGAAAAACAGTAGCAGAACAATTTATTTCCAAAACTAAAAGTTCTGTACCTGAAGTGCCATGAAGAATCGGACACTCTCTATCCCAATGGCCCATCTCACCGCACTTGAGACAAGCATCTTTCTTCTTGCTCTTTTGAACCATTAGGGCCTTGCCCTTGCCCTTGAAGTCCTTGAGATGTGGTCCAGTCTGCTTCTTGGTCTTTTTCTTCTTGTTCTTAGACCTCCGAGGTCCAGAAGAAATCACAAGAGCAGACTCTTTCATCCGCGGAGTCTTCATCTGAGACTGAGCAGTCACAAGTTTGTTCATTAGCCCATCTAAATTACATGCAATCTCATTGCAGTTGAAGTTCATAACAAATTGGGAGAAGGAATAAGGGAGAGACTGTAGGATAAGGTCGGTTTGGAGAGAAGTATCCATTTTAAAATCAAGAGCCTCCAATCTCTCGATCATGGATATCATTTTGAGGACGTGTTCCCTAACCTTCTCACCTTCCTTCATCCTTGCACCAAACAGTTGCTTGGATATCTCATATCTAGCAGTTCTACTGTGCTCACCATAAAGTTCGGTCAAGTGAGATAGAATTTGCCTAGCAGAAGTCATTTTCTCATGAGCTCTCTGAAGCTCATTAGACATAGAAGCCATCATGTACGCACGGACTTTTATGTCATCCTTAACCCACTTTTCGTGGTTTTCAATCTCTTCCTGATTGGCTCTGGTCCGCACAGGAGGCGCCAGAATGTCCATCTCCAAGATGTATCCCAGTGCCTCTATACTGAGGACAATCATCAGATTGCGGAGCCAGTCCATAAAGTTAGGTCCAATCAGGGTTTTCTTTTCGAGTAGAATTGCGAGTGGATTCATTATCATATTGAGAGTTATGTCTGCATTAAGTATAACAGATTAATTAGTGACTTGTTATATTATGTTCTGAGTATAGAATTAAGGTTTTTTCTATTCTTGTTACCCAGCTCCCACTATTTTTATCGGAATAACACACTCCCATGTGAAATCCGGAAGTATCGTCGCTCTACTTCATAGTGGTGATCGAGTTCTTTATAAATCTTAATCGAGGGCAATCGAACAGGTTTCTAGTCTATTAATTTTCATAAAGTGGTGTCCAACACCAATCCATCCAATGGATGATTCGATCTTCTTTTTCCCCTTGTTCACTTTCCTCAACCTATACGGTTTCTATGGTTCGTGAACAAGTTAAGTTTATACCATCGACGCAAATTAGTTTCACAATTGAATCTTATCCGGCAACCTATCAGGTTTCTAGGGATAAAATTTGCTCCAACCGAAGGCATCCAATGCGCTCCCGGTAATTTATTTGTCCTCCCCAAACGACTACCCCGATAACTCGAAAGCATAGCACATCCGGTTTGGATTTCAATTTCCCGAAAGCTCGATGGAGGGAAGGAAAACCTTGAAACCTTATAAACTTAATAATTTGTTATGGGAGAATTTTCGCGATTAATGTTACACTTTGCAGATTAATTCATTTAAGCGCGTTTGTGGCATTCATACAATATGAAACAACCATTCACAACCTAGTTGCTACCAACATGTGGTTCATGGACCGTTCCTAGAAAACAAAAAACTCCATAATCTAATTACAAGTCTTCGTCTTCTCGAAACGGATCTTCCTCCGGTCTTCGTCATTAAATATAAATTTTACATTGAAAATTGCATCCTAGATATAAATATTTCTAGTAAAATAAATAGGCTCAAAATAGCCTTTACAACCCAATCGAATAAAACGAACGAATCAAAACTAAGTCCACAAACCACATCTCCATTCAAAAGCATTCATCCAATAAATACTATATAAATGGAAAGCGTAGAGATACATTGATCCAATCAACAATACGAACCGATCCAATCAATTCAAAACGAATTAATCTAATTAATTCAAACAACCGTCAATTTTAACTTGTTTCAGACGAGAAAATATTTCATTAAATTAATTCCCCTAAGAATATAATTACCATAATTAAACCTTAGTCAAATTAAATCCAATTTAATTTGTGGGAAATTAATTATCGCATGAAATATAAAAAACAGAGTCAGAAAACACGGCCAAGCTCGACATCGCCAGCAGCCGCCAAGCACGGCCAAGGCCGCCGATCGTGACTTACTCTGCCGTGCATCATGTCCATACAGCATACCGCGAGGCAAGGCCTGGCACTCAAGCCCGGTCCGTTTATGTTTTCGGCTCGTTTTTCGCCCCGATTCCAAAAAGTAATATTTTTCTAATCTTTATATTACTCATTTAAATCAGTTTTTCAAAAGAAAAATAGATTTATATTGTAACATAAAATCATGAAAAATTAATTTTTAGATGAACAATAGAAAATCAATGATTAATACGATTATGATTCCAAATCATACACCATCTAATCAAGCATTCCAAATGCTAATATCATATATACGATCGCAAGACCTACGCTCTGATACCACTGTTGGGATTCAGTGCCTAAATCGAAGGCCCAGCGGAAGCGGTAAAATGAAAATTAATTCGATCCGAATCCCTATGAGGATCGATCGATCTACGTATATACGAATATATAAACGAAAAACAAGAGTTGTAAGAAACTCACCCTTGAAGTCCGTTGATTAAATGGTATCCTTCTCTTGAGCTATTCCCCAAGCTTTACTTGAATTCTCTACGATCCGAACCACTCCAAGCACTTGAATGATCCAACGCCGAAATACCGCGCCTCTACTTGTCACGCGCCGGAAAAACGACCGGAACAACAACACCTTGCTATCCTCCAAGGATATGGCTAGAGCTAGGTGATGAAGCTATTGGTTATAACACTATAAGTGTTGTAATGTTTGATCTCTCTATTTTTCTCTCAAATTTCTCTAAGAAAAATGAAGAAGAAAAGGAATGAAGAAGAAGATGAAGATGAGTGATGAACTCAAAGTCAATTTCTCTATCTCTCACCAATCTCACGTTTTTTTCTCAAAGAATCAAAAGGGTGAGTTGTAATGAGAAGTCTTCCATCATTTATTCAACTCCCACCCACATGATACAAAAATACCACATGATGTCTAACCCCACAAAGTCCTTATCATCCATTAAACAATGGAAACAAAAGACAAGGGGAAGTTAGGTGGAAGGGGGGCGGCCATGATGAGGAAATCGGACGAGTTCGATTCGTTTCGGACTCCCGAAAGTCCAAATAGATAAACTCCGATTCCGTTCCGATGTATTTATATCGATTAATTAATCTAATTAATTAATCATATCAAATACATAATGACATAATTAATTTCTCCAAGAAATAATTATATTCATGAATTAAATTAATCACCCGGTAATTTATTTAATTAATTAGGCCGTAAATTAATTTATCCAATAAATCAATTTAGACATCCAATGTTCCAAATTAGATATCCAATATCTAATATTCATAATGAGAGATTAAGCTCGATTCATTCCGTCGTCAATCCTATTGCGCGACTCGGTAGGTTCGTCTCAGTCAGCAATGGGAGGAACCAAAGAGTAGTAGCACCACCTAGCTATCCTGGCGGCCTACACTGTACCCCAACTGAGAACGAATGATTGGGATCATTCAAGAACCATTGTGTCGTGAATACCAGTATAAGTATAAACCCTTATTTCAAATGTCCCGATCAAGTTATAGGGTCACGGTCAGTCAAACCCTATCTGTACTTGACGCTATGCATGCGTTAATGCAAATCGAGATCATTGAGCTCTCGTGCTGCCGTGCATCCAATACAACTAGCTCCAATGCTTTGGCCAAAGACTTATGATCTCATCTGCCAATAACCGCATAGGACATATAACCCGCTCACTAACGGGAGAAAGAATTCGATCTTGGTATTCAGTAGGACCTGCTACTTGCCCGTTAAGATGCACATCGAGGTTGACCCACACCTCCCGGTTTATAGGGTCGAACTACTCTAATGAAAATATTAATATCACAAGCACATCCCTACTAAATACTCAAGTCGAAGGTTCACGAATACCTATCACAACTTTTCGATTTCTTCATTGGCTGTCCCGGAGTGAAATCTGTGCGATGAATCGAGGGTGTTGGTTCGAGTATACTAATCCAATTAGCATATTTATAACGTGTGCTCCCACTAACCACTAGTGTTCGACAGGCACTCTCCATGTCAAAGAACACGTTATACAAGTCTTCACATAAACTTAACGCCCAGTCAAGTTTCATCGACTTGCGAATGATGAAGTATTTGAGCTATAAACCTTTCCAGTGCCGACCCCCTTATCCAATAAGGAGTGGAACGTTTTGCTCTTAAATACACGGACTAGTTTCTATATGTATATTTACGAGTTAGGAATGCCAGTAACTCCTAGTAAATAAAGAAACATCCATTGCCTTATTATTAATGATTTATATAATTACAAGTACAATGCCCTCACTCAACATCATCTGAGTGGCATTCGAGGGCATACTCCTAACAATAGAGGCACACACTTTTGCAACAGACAACTTGCAGGGTTGCTAAAGAAGTATAGCGTGATGCATAAAGTCGCGACGGCTTACCATCCACAAACCTCCAGGCAAGTTGAAGTGAGTAATCGACAGATAAAGGCAATACTTGAGAAGACAGTGAAGCCGACAAGGAAAGATTGGGTATTGAAGTTGTAACACCCCCGGATTTAACCGGAAATATTACAGCGCCGTGGGCCCCGAGATGGAACCCACAAGGCTAAAAGAAATTTTCGCAAACATTTACAAATGCCCAAGAGGCTAACGACGGTACTATCTTTAAAATTTCACAAAGACTTATAAAATCCATTTATCAAAAACCGTCGTAAAACTCATTTGAAATCGCAAAGCCAAACAGCCGACACTCAAAAGTTTAGAAAACGATTTCCAAAGTAACCTCAGTTACTAGATACCAAAAGAGCGTTTCAAAATACTCACGCAGCGGAAAAAGACCAACCAAAAGAATACTCTAGCAGCGGAAAGAACATGTCCTAGCCAGTATACTCCGAGAAGCTCATCTCTTCACGACCGCTACAAGCTCGATACTCCAAGAACCTAAAGAAAAATCCCACGACGGGGTCAGCCATAATATCCAACAATGATAACCGTCACATCACATCAATAATCACATATCAATGGAAATACTAAGTAAGAATACGACTAATGTAATCTTACCGTCATAACTTTACGAGAATCCACGATTCGTATCCTTAACAACACATTAAGATAATACCGAAATATCTGTACGGTATCTCAACAATACTCAAGGTTCTCAAAACATTATCATAACTCGCGATATGGAAATTATACCAACTCTGGCCAATTCAATCCATCGGATAACATCGACAATTCCAATACGATAATCGATTGTCCATCAAAGACAAGATTCAAGGAAATACGGAACATACCTCAAGATTACGAAATACCATGACAATCACGCCACTAATCCGAGATCAGATCAGCATAACATACGGACATGGTCCTAACACAAGACCTACAAATGCATACTCATATGACAACGTCAATATGATCACAACAATAACGACAATGTATACTTATGGCAAGCCCATAATATACATATGCACAATAACAACAACACATGGCAATCCGATGATCCAGCGTTCACTGCCTAGATCCCACGATGACCCCGTCAGACCAACCGTGGTGGAAAACCCGTCCGATGATCCAGCGCACGCTAGCATAGATCCCCCGATGATCCCGTCGGACCAACACGAGGTGGACATATGACAACAATGCACAACTGCACAAAACAACAGTACACAATACACGACAACAATAATGCACAAATGCATGACAACAACGATACACGAATGTATCACGACATGATCGACACAAATGATAAAAATGATTAGAGTACTTGCCCCGAGTCCTTCGAGAACAATCTCAATGTCTAAACCATCACGAACTATTATCCTCAATACTCGATGGCCCAAAGTATCACGGATTGCAGATAATTCATATCTTCGTCTTTATCACGATATATCCTCGATATACAAGTATACGATAACAAAAGTAAATCATATACATTATGATTTAGATTCCCAAAACTCGAATATGATTTATAATCCCAAATCTCCGTGATTACGATTATAAACATTGCTATATCTAATTATAAACGAATGAAACTGAAATCATTCATTAAATATTATAAACTGAGCAAGTAATAACTTGCCTCGATACCGACGAAGCTGTTACCAATTCCATTGTCGTCATCTACAAGTCCCTCGGCCCCAATCAATGCAATTCACGAACATTCTCGAACACGACCGCAACATACGGTTATAAACACCGATCAATAATCTCAACCTATTACAATAATCGATAAACAACAAGTTCGACAACAATCAACAATCGATAAAACCATTCCACAAACCCAACGGCTTGACAATATCTCGATTAAACACTAGTCAGAACCAACCAAGTCAAACCATCACGAATTCCTAATCAAAACACAAAAATACTGCACTGTCTGCCTACTTAGCGCACGTTAATCACCTAACGTAGCGTGCGCTAAGTTGCTCCCGTTAGCGCGCTAGGCGAACGTAGCGTGCGCTAATGCTGTGCAGTGGCATGCATTTCAAGCATCGACTAACACTTCCATCATGACAATGATCAACTCATCTCGATATTAAGGATTTCATAACAATCATGACATATAATTCAATAGCTCTTCAAGAACACGAATTATCCAATTTCACGTTCATGATCCATAAAATGATAAAATCCGATGTGTTCTAATATCTAAAAATCCTTATTCATCATGTTCTTCGACATACA
This sequence comes from Orobanche coerulescens, assembly GCA_033398695.1. Taxonomy (NCBI): domain Eukaryota; kingdom Viridiplantae; phylum Streptophyta; class Magnoliopsida; order Lamiales; family Orobanchaceae; genus Orobanche; species Orobanche coerulescens. The sequence goes on from CM065801.1 coordinate 72,548,975, forward strand.
ATTCACATAACTTCAGGAATCACAATAGCACCCCCATAATCGTTACCATACGAAGTAACCAACGATAAAACATCAAAAATCCGAATTGAAGAAGGGAATTACATCAACATATATCTTGAATTCCATCCAAAACCATACGAAACATGTCAATACTCATATATTGATAACAACACTAACTTAGTACGGTAATCCAACTCGTTGTCATGCTCATCAACTTGTTTATATGATAATCATCAACTCAAGAACATCATATACAATCCAAAACGAAATCTCAAAGTGGAGAGTAATTACCTTTTTGAAGGAATGGATTGATTTCCAAGAATCACCAATGATTTCAAGAACAAAGCTTTACTCCATGATTTCCATCTTTAGTCTTGTTAAAGAGGATCATCCCTCAGTGTTTAGGAACTCCAAATGTTCTCCCAAGGTTGTCTCTATCGGGTGAGAGGAAAGAAATGGACGAAATGTTTCATGACACCCGTTTGTCCCTTTATATAGAATACATCACTAGCGTGCGCTAAACCATTATGTTTAGCGTGCGCTAACTGACTTTGTTAGCGTGCGCTATCGAAGCCCAGAGGCTACTGTCTTGCTTCGTAAACTACCTTACGTACGTAATGCCCATGCATTAACGTACGTAAATCATCATGTCTAGCGTACGCAAGTCCTTACTCTTAGCGTGCGCTATCCGAAGTTGACTTACTACAGTGTTCACCTACCACTCGCCCCCACATTCCGACAAAGATCCGCAAGGATAAGATTCCTTGTTGACTGATATATAGTTAGCGTGCGCTAAGCCTAATCTTTAGCGTGCGCTAATACTTCAGGACAACAACCGTTGACTTACCAGAACGTGCGCCGAAAGCAGCCGGGTCCACACGCAGATTCCTTCCGGTCTGTCTGCGTTTAGCGTGCGCTACATTCTGACTCTAGCGTGCGCTAATCATGAACGATAGCGTGCGCTATACTTGAACATTAGCGCGCGCTAATCAAGCTATACTTAGCCATTTTCCAATTCTCCTCGTCCGTCTCGACATATCAATTACGGACATACGGCATACTGAATACATGTACTGAACCCAATAACATCATCATACGATATACCCAATATCAAAAGTACGACAACCTGATACACAATATCCTCAAATGTAACTGTCGACCAAATACGACAATTATACCGATACTGATATCTCAGTCCTTCATTTATTTTATCCCTACTGTACAGATTCCACGCTGTACAATATAACTCAGATAAAATAATATCAAACAACAGTAGTAGAAATTCCGGATATTACATTCTACACCACTTAAAATAAGTTTCGTCCTCGAAACTTGCAATCCGTCATAAGACAAACAAACATACCGTTCAGCCAAAATATTCCGAAACCATCACGACAACGATCAATCATCATTATTACCGAATAACCAAAAGAGCGTACTTACAAATACGCAGGTCGACGATCTCCTGAGATACTAGCAAGCGATCTCACTGTACAGTCTCAAAACACTTACGATCACAATTCCTTGAGTCTCAACAAAAAAATATCATCAACGTGATAAACTCCAATATTACCAACGAATGATCAACGAAAATCGAGAATACCTTCACACAGTAAACTCCAACACGATCAATACAGAACCACAGAAACAGATATACGAAAGAATAACATTCTCAAAACGACAAATCAATCACGCACCGTAGATCTCAATAAACATACCCAACTGGCGAACATTTCCCTCGGCATACGAACAACGAATCGCAAATCGACGAACATACCAATTCATACAAGGAGTGGGAACGACCACTCAATATCCAAAACAACCAGCATGGGGTCACCATCCCAATTTTACACTTACAAAGAAATCATTCAAAGATCACTATGTTAAAATTGCGCTACTACCGCACCAATGGAATCACATAGCACATATGTACCGGTTTCACAAAATCCAAAGTTCCAAGATTACATCGTGTGCGTGAATCCACAACACACAGCATATTCTCTTATCCGATAAATCAACCGATCATCCCTGGATAACCAAACTGCCATACTAAAGTTCGAATCTCTATTCATCGTTCCATACTGATGTCTCATCCAGTTCGTGAGTCATTCTCAGAACTTCACCATGATATGCATTATGCACTAAATGCGTATGTATATCAATCACATTTTCAAAACCAGTTTGAAATCATAAATCTCGTCAAGAAGACAAATTTTCGAAAGTTCATTCAAAAATTTCAAAACTCAAAACATAAATTTTCGTAAGACCACGAAATCAATTTTCGAAAAATTAAATTGGCTCGATGGTGCCAAGTATTCGATAACAGTTTCCTTCGAATCCACACGATTTCGAAGTTTTAAAATGAAAAGTATGCAAATGCTCGACTACATCCATACTCCTGTATACCAATCCGGTTCGTCACCAATAACCACCGATATTGCATTGGGAAAACCACACGATAGAGTTCCAAAATCTCAATATATAAATTCCGTTAAAACTCCTTTCCCACACATGACTCGCAACGTCGACCATTATCCCATCCTGGATCACCTCAAATATGCTATGACAAAACATTGAAACAAATCAACACAGCGAAAGACTTCCCGAGAAGTTCCATTTGAACAAGTAAACCAAAGCCTCGAAAGGCGGAAATAACATAGGTAAACGATTGGTAAAGTATTTTACAAATCTCGGGAGTTTCAAGAAAACAGAAAAGCTGTTTGAAACATTAGGGTCTCAGCCCGTATCTCGTTCCGCATTACAAAAAGTTTAAAAATAGAAAACCCCTTTTCGGACTCCAAGTCCTGAGTCACAAAACCATTTCAAAATCGATTTGGGTCTCGGCCCAAAATCATTTACGGTAAAACATCCGTAAAACATTCATTTTGAAAAGAATCATTTTCAAATGCTCAAAAACAGTTCATATATCTCAAAATGAACTAACATGACTACATGTTCTCCTGAACAATCCACAATATTTCTCCCAAATGCACAGTTCCGTTCCAAAACTTAATCGACATATTGATTTCTAAAATCATAACTTCTCAAGATCATCAATCTTGTCCCAACTCTGTCATCTCATACTGTAACGCATGATATCTGCTGAATCTCAAAACATATCAACTTAGAACGTTAATAAATCTCAACGAAATTCAAAAATCCAAATACTTACAGATCGTGAAGCCGAGGATCCCCCGTGATACTGGCACATGTCTCGACTCAAGAAAATACTCGACACAGGTATTTTCAAAACTCACGTTTTGCAAACTCAGTGCAACTCAAGAACACAATATATCACGTAAACACCATTTGGAAAAGTTTACGACAACCCCAGTACCACACTGGTAAATCACATAACGCACAAGCCTGAGTGAACACAAAAACTCATGGCTCTAACATTAGTCAAATCGACAACTCAAATGACACGACAAAACAGAACCAACTCGACCCAAATGCCTAGGTTTTCTCAACCTAAGCTCCGATACCATATTCTGTAACACCCCCGGATTTAACCGGAAATATTACAGCGCCGTGGGCCCCGAGATGGAACCCACAAGGCTAAAAGAAATTTTCGCAAACATTTACAAATGCCCAAGAGGCTAACGACGGTACTATCTTTAAAATTTCACAAAGACTTATAAAATCCATTTATCAAAAACCGTCGTAAAACTCATTTGAAATCGCAAAGCCAAACAGCCGACACTCAAAAGTTTAGAAAACGATTTCCAAAGTAACCTCAGTTACTAGATACCAAAAGAGCGTTTCAAAATACTCACGCAGCGGAAAAAGACCAACCAAAAGAATACTCTAGCAGCGGAAAGAACATGTCCTAGCCAGTATACTCCGAGAAGCTCATCTCTTCACGACCGCTACAAGCTCGATACTCCAAGAACCTAAAGAGAAATCCCACGACGGGGTCAGCCATAATATCCAACAATGATAACCGTCACATCACATCATGAATCACATATCAATGGAAATACTAAGTAAGAATACGACCAATGTAATCTTACCGTCATAACTTTACGAGAATCCACGATTCGTATCCTTAACAACACATTAAGATAATACCGAAATATCTGTACGGTATCTCAACAATACTCAAGGTTCTCAAAACATTATCATAACTCGCGATATGGAAATTATACCAACTCTGGCCAATTCAATCCATCGGATAACATCGACAATTCCAATACGATAATCGATTGTCCATCAAAGACAGTACCAAGGAAATACGGAACATACCTCAAGATTACGAAATACCATGACAATCACGCCAGTCTAATCCGAGATCAGATCAGCATAACATACGGACATGGTCCTAACACAAGACCTACAAATGCATACTCATATGACAACGTCAATATGATCACAACAATAACGACAATGTATACTTATGGCAAGCCCATAATATACATATGCACAATAACAACAACACATGGCAATCCGATGATCCAGCGTTCACTGCCTAGATCCCACGATGACCCCGTCAGACCAACCGTGGTGGAAAACCCGTCCGATGATCCAGTATGCGCTAGCATAGATCCCCCGATGATCCCGTCGGACCAACACGAGGTGGACATATGACAACAATGCACAACTGCACAAAACAACAGTACACAATACACGACAACAATAATGCACAAATGCATGACAACAACGATACACGAATGTATCACGACATGATCGACACAAATGATAAAAATGATTAGAGTACTTGCCCCGAGTCCTTCGAGAACAATCTCAATGTCTAAACCATCACGAACTATTATCCTCAATACTCGATGGCCCAAAGTATCACGGATTGCAGATAATTCATATCTTCGTCTTTATCACGATATATCCTCGATATACAAGTATACCAATAACAAAAGTAAATCATATACATTATGATTTAGATTCCCAAAACTCGAATATGATTTATAATCCCAAATCTCCTGTGATTACGATTATAAACATTGCTATACGAATTATAAACGAATGAAACTGAAATCATTCATTAAATATTATAAACTGAGCAAGTAATAACTTGCCTCGATACCGACGAAGCTGTTACCAATTCCATTGTCGTCATCTACAAGTCCCTCGGCCCCAATCAATGCAATTCACAAACATTCTCGAACACGACCGCAACATACGGTTATAAACACCGATCAATAATCTCAACCTATTACAATAATCGATAAACAACAAGTTCGACAACAATCAACAATCGATAAAACCATTCCACAAACCCAACGGCTTGACAATATCTCGATTAAACACTAGTCAGAACCAACCAAGTCAAACCATCACGAATTCCTAATCAAAACACAAAAATACTGCACTGTCTGCCTACTTAGCGCACGTTAATCACCTAACGTAGCGTGCGCTAAGTTGCTCCCGTTAGCGCGCGCTAGGCAGTAAACGTAGCGTGCGCTAATGCTGTGCAGTGGCATGCATTTCAAGCATCGACTAACACTTCCATCATGACAATGATCAACTCATCTCGATATTAAGGATTTCATAACAATCATGACATATAATTCAATAGCTCTTCAAGAACACGAATTATCCAATTTCACGTTCATGATCCATAAAATGATAAAATCCGATGTGTTCTAATATCTAAAAATCCTTATTCATCATGTTCTTCGACATACAATTCACATAACTTCAGGAATCACAATAGCACCCCCATAATCGTTACCATACGAAGTAACCAACGATAAAACATCAAAAATCCGAATTGAAGAAGGGAATTACATCAACATATATCTTGAATTCCATCCAAAACCATACGAAACATGTCAATACTCATATATTGATAACAACACTAACTTAGTACGGTAATCCAACTCGTTGTCATGCTCATCAACTTGTTTATATGATAATCATCAACTCAAGAACATCATATACAATCCAAAACGAAATCTCAAAGTGGAGAGTAATTACCTTTTTGAAGGAATGGATTGATTTCCAAGAATCACCAATGATTTCAAGAACAAAGCTTTACTCCATGATTTCCATCTTTAGTCTTGTTAAAGAGGATCATCCCTCAGTGTTTAGGAACTCCAAATGTTCTCCCAAGGTTGTCTCTATCGGGTGAGAGGAAAGAAATGGACGAAATGTTTCATGACACCCGTTTGTCCCTTTATATAGAATACATCACTAGCGTGCGCTAAACCATTATGTTTAGCGTGCGCTAACTGACTTTGTTAGCGTGCGCTATCGAAGCCCAGAGGCTACCGCCTTGCTTCAGAACTACCTTACGACGTAATGCCCATGCATTAACGTACGTAAATCATCATGTCTAGCGACGCAAGTCCTTACTCTTAGCGTGCGCTATCCGGTTGACTTACTACGGTGTTCACCTACCACTCGCCCCCACATTCCGACAAAGATTCGGCAAGGATAAGATTCCTTGTTGATCGATATATAGTTAGCGTGCGCTAAGCCTAATCTTTAGCGTGCGCTAATACTTCAGACAACAACCGTTGACTTACCGTAACGTGCGCCGAAAGCAGCCGGGTCCACACGCAGATTCCTTCCGGCATGCTGCGTTTAGCGTGCGCTACATTCTGACTCTTGCGTGCGCTAATCATGAACGATAGCGTGCGCTATACTTGAACATTAGCGCGCGCTAATCAAGCTATACTTAGCCATTTTCCAATTCTCCTCGTCCGTCTCGACATATCAATTACGGACATACGGCATACTGAATACATGTACTGAACCCAATAACATCATCATACGATATACCCAATATCAAAAGTACGACAACCTGATACACAATATCCTCAAATGTAACTGTCGACCAAATACGACAATTATACCGATACTGATATCTCAGTCCTTCATTTATTTTATCCCTACTGTACAGATTCCACGCTGTACAATATAACTCAGATAAAATAATATCAAACAACAGTAGTAGAAATTCCGGATATTACAAACTACGCCTTATCGGCATATCGCACGACTTACAAAACATAAGGCGTATTGGGCTATCAAAGCACTAAATTTAGATCAAGAAAAGGTGGGGAAAGAATGACTTCTACATTTGAATGAGTTCGAAGAGATGCGATACGAGGCATACGAAAATGCTAAGCTCTACAAGGAACGGACGAAACGGTATCACGACAAGCGTATCATTCACAAATCTCTCGAGCCTGGGATGGACGTTCTACTACATAACTCTCGTCTTAAGCTCATGCCGGGAAAATTAGTGTCGCGATGGGGCGGACCTTTCAAAGTCGTTCAAGTATGGCCACACGGAGCGGTAGAACTCCTCGATACACGGAAGAATGAGCATTTTAAGGTGAACGGACATAGAGTGAAGCCATACTTCGGCCGAAGTGAAGAAATCAATGTGTTTGAATGCATAGAGGTGCATGATGTCAAAAATTGAGTAAGACAGGAAGAAGTCGATCTAATGACTATAAAAAAGCACTACTTGAGAGGCAACCCAACGGTTTAGTTAGATTTCATCTTTTTGTTTTACGAATTTATTTTCCTTATTCGTTTTTGCTTGGTTCGAGACTGACCGGTTCGACTTTAGGTGTTAAAAATGCAGAGAAACAAGAGCGTTATAAAAAATTCACATTCTGGGCAGGTTGGACACGGGCCGTGTCAGAGGACACGGCCGGGTTAGCGATACAGTGAGTTTTTGCAATTCTGGGCAGGTTGGACACGGGCCGTGTCAAAGGACATGACCGGGTTAGCAATACAGTGAGTTTTTACAATTCTGGGGAGGTTGGACATGGGCCGTGTCAAAGGATACGGCCGGGTTAGCAATATAGTGAGTTTTTGCAATTCTGGAGAGGTTGGACACGGGCCGTGTCACAGAACACGGCCGGGTTGGCAAGGCAGAATGTTTTTTTTTTTTTAATTTTCGAACAGGTACGACACAGGCTGTGTTCTGTGACATGGGCTGTGTCAGTCTGGGGTATATAAGGGACACCCGGCCGTGTCCTTTCATTCTCATCTTACCCCCCAAATTTTTCCCCCTATCGAACCCTAAGCGCCGATTTCTCCACTTTCTTCATTTTCAAAGGGAATTTGTTCAAAATCAAGGAAAGAAACAAGAATCATTTACAATATCATTATTATTCAACCGATTTCATTACTCCAAGGAGCGAATCAGACGAATCGGTGGCTTGGTCTTTAATTTTTTTTTCTTCAAACTCTCCGAATCCAAGGTATGTTTTTCATATTTTTGATGATTCTTCTTGTTTATGAACATGCTATGATGTTTGAATTACAAGTTTTTGATTATCTAGGGTTCATGAATTAAATTGAAGATGATAATTTGGGGATTTTTGATTGTTCTTGATTTTTTATGATTAAATTACTTGATTGGAAATTCTTGTAGTTAAGGGGTGTTTTACATGATGAAAATGATGAATTCTAGAGGATTCGGATGATAAATTTTACTTGGGGAGTTGTTTTGATTGATAAATGGTTATATTGGGGTTATTCCGTAGTTTTTTATAAGTTTGGGGGAGGAATGCATTATTAATTCTTGAACAAATAATAAATTGAAAGTTTTTGCAGAAAATGGCTAGAGGACGTGGACGTGGAAACTCTCAACGGGGAAGGAATAGGGACGCGGTAGAACAACAACAACCGACACGAGTACCAATCCAAGGGGCTGTCGAAACCCCTGAATCGTACGGAATTGATCCCCAAAACGCGACAAGCTAGGTGGGAGATTCTAGGCCAGAAAAAAATACTTCCTGCTCGATGGCCCGATGATGAATGCATGACCACAATGGGTATAAAGGATGACGTGATGAAATTTCTAGAGAGGGTTAGTTAGGGCTAGATGATGATGCAAAAATGGGACACATACAGATGCTTTACAATGTAGTTCCTTGGCATTCTTACAGTCAGACAAGATCCAGTCACTAGAGAAATGGATGCAATAATATTCCGGCTTAACAATAACGACGAGAGGCTAACCATGAACTAGCTGGAAAACATTTATCATACGACAAAAGACGGAAATTACCAAATAAACCGGTTCGAGTGTGAAACATACGAGCTATGGTGGAATATCCGGGGAGCCCGGCATGGTATTACATTGCAAAGTCGGCCAAAGGATCGAGTCTTCGCAATCCAATACTCCGATACCTACAAAAAGTGATTGCAAACACTGTTTATGCCCGAAAGGAGACCAGACCAATTACACTGCGAGAATTATACGTCCTGACCCACATGCTCGATAATACAACTCCATCCACCGGGGCAATCATAGCCGAACATTTTGAGGATGTTGCGATGAAGCCGAAAGGGGAGATTTGGATAGAGGGTTTGATTACCCCTATCGCACTTCATTTTGAGATTTCCTTAGATCAGAGGACTCCCCTACCAGGAAACAAACTACTCTCTCTCTCTCTCTCTCCCTGTGCTGAAAGTTATGAATATCCTGGATTACGAATTGTGCACAGTATTCCTCCAAAACGACAATGACCATTTCCTTCTCCCGAATACACCTCTGACGACCACAAATAGTATTCGGGACATAGGAAATTTGCAGATGGCTACGGAAGCGCACATACGTGCACGAATGGAAGCTGGATTGGCCCCCCTGGGTCACAACCCTCTTGACCGAAATGTTTGATCTCGGCGCACGGTGGATGAAGATAGAGCCGAGAGAATGGAAGAGGAAGAGGCATATGAAAGAGGCCCGGATGAAGAAGAAGAAGACGACAAAAAAGAAGAAGAAAGCCCCAGAGATCTGCCCGAGACGTCGAGGTAGGCCGAAACTAGACATGCCCCATCACGCCCAACACTAAGGGTGGAGTTCGTAGCCTTTCGAGAGGAGACTAGACAGAAGCAGAATGAGATGTTGTCTCTTTTGAGACAAATGCACGAGTGGCATGTCCAGCAAGGCCACTTCCCTCCGCCCCACCAGTAGAACTAGTCGTAAGTATTTCTTGACCCATGAAATTCTTTTATTTAAATACTATACCCCCTTTGTGCGTATATTCTTTAATTCAAGTTTGGGGGAGATTAGGTCAAGAAATACTTTGTTACCTTTGTTTTGTTTGTTTTTGGATATTATTTTGCTTGTTTTTGTCGGAAGACTTTCTTTTTTTTGGTGTGTTTTGAGTATCTTGCATTTTTGATAAATACTTGGAAGAATGAACTCTTTTCTTGGATGCCTCGGGATTTATTTCATTATTTTGATATACAAATCGAGAATAATTTGAAGAGGGAAAATTGTTGACAATCGAAACGGGTAGGGCTGGGCACTTGAACCCGAAATCCCGATCCCATTCCGATCCCATCCCGAAAACTAGCGAGACGGGACGGGATAGTTTCTTAAAATGGCAATCCCATCCCGTCCCGTCCCGCTCTGTTACTATTCAAATGGGACGGGATGGGACCGGGACCATCCCGATCAATCCCGTCCCGTCTCGTAATATTTAATATAATCAATTTTTTATATATCATTTAATCATGTACACCCTAAATTGATGTATGATGTATGAAACGTCACAATTTCAGTTTTATGTTTTCAGTTTTAAGTTGATGTTTTCTGCACTTTCAATTTAAATTTTATCTTCACATATGTAATATGCACTATGCAGTTGGATTATTGATCTATTGTCCTTTGTGCGTGTTTACGTTATTATCTATTTTGTTCTGTGTGTTTTTTTAAGTTTCTAATGGATATTGAGGGTCACTTTTTTGGGAATGACTAGTTTGGATTTTTTTTTAATTTCTACCTCATTCATTTGATAATTCCAAAATTTATAGCTGTCTCATTCGTTTTTTCACAGTTTCTGTCAAGATCAATAAATGTACGGGATATCCCGTCCCGTCCCGGTCCCGACCCGAACCCGAACGGGATCGGGACGTGCGGGATGAATTTCAAAATACGCAATCCCGTCCCGTCCCGTCCCGGTAATTTATTTTCGGGACGGGACGGGATTCGCCCAATCCCGACTCATCCCGTCCCATGCCCACCCCTAGAAATGGGTGTAAAATTGAATAAATAGTTTAATATCCTGGAGGTATGAACAAATCTACTTGTGAGATATTGAGCCTTCGTGCATTTTCAAATATTCAAGTTTCATTGTCGAGTGTTTCATTTGTGATTTAAGACTCTAGAACTTGCCTTGGTATCTTATTCGAAACTACTAGTGTGTGTGCAATTGAGTGAAAATAATTTTAGGCATCTTTGATCTTAACCTTTCGATTTTTCCAACAATTGTTTATTCCTTAATTAAACCCAATTGAGCTCATTGTCTATTTCATTGTCAAACCACATATTGAGCTTTCCATTGCTATAATCCTTTGACCCATACTTGAACGATTAGAAATTATTTTTGACGAGGATACAAATATTGTGGTGACATTGGGTGATATATATATTGTTGATAGTGTTGAAATGGAAAAAATAATTACTCGGCTAGTTTTGGGAACTTAGTAACTGGGTGTATTCATGTGACCTATGTTTACATTCGCGTAAAATAGTTACCTTAGATATGAGTATGCTTGGAAGCAGTTTGTGTATGTTTTTATCCTAGTAACCGGGTGTATTCATGTAACCCATAGTTTACATTCGCCTAAAACAGATAATAAAACAACCAAAAAAAATGGTGTGGCTGCTCGGAGCAATAAGGACGACATAAGGCTGCGTTTCTCACTTTCAAAAGCGCTTGTTGCAAGTGTTACATAGTTAAGGGGTTTGTTGTTACCCAAAATATTATTCGAAATGATTTACTGGATATGGCTATGGGTGAGTAACAAAATGCAAGAGCACGAGCGATAGAATGAAAATAACACAAGATTTGCCGGGGTTGTTAATCCCGGGCTTGAATGCTCTCGCGAGATATTATTAATAAGAATACTGCTTTGGAGTACAATTATTAATGTTAGAGTACGATTACAATGAGTGTAATGACCCTAGTTATCTAGCTCTTGAGTGCTGATGATTGCCGGAAGAACTAGAGTTAATGCTCTGTGAGTTCTTGTTACAAAGATGAAGTGTTCTCTGTCTTTTTCGCTGTGTCGATTCAACTGTTGGAGGTCTCATATTTATAGAAAAGGAAGTTGTTGGGATGTCTTACTCCCAAACAGGCGATCGCCTTTATTGCATTAAATTAAACGGGCGATCGTCTCAGCACGTGGGTCGGTTTCCCTAAAGCCCGCAACTGCTACTGGCAGCTAAATGTGCGAACCAATGAGAAGACAACACGTGCCTCACGTCGCAGTCTAGGGAGGTCCCACCTAGGACCTTTTTGGGGGTCTGTCGGTAGGTGAGAGGTTGTCCTTGTCACCAACAGCTGGTGATGGGCTGGATTCAAAAAGCCTTTTCCTGCAGTGCCGTTTGCGGGTCTACACGTGGGCCTTCTTCCCGAGAATCAGTCTTCATAGACTTTGACGGATGTCGGCTTTACACATGGCATAAGACAGTCGTCCTTGGTCGGGCACTAGAGACGATCGCCTTGTAAGACGATCGCTAGGTACTCGAACTCGATCTGACCTCTTCGATTGGTAATTCTGTCTTGGTTCATATGACGCTGACTTCGGTCGCTCCGCCCTTGTGCCGATCGCCATTGAGGCGTATTAAATGCCGCACAACAATTACCCCACAGCTCGCTCCGATGTTAAATACGTGGGATGAGGTGGTTCTAATGGCGATCGCTTGAATTAGACGAGCGACTCATCACTTTATGGAACAGACGATCGTCACTCAAGCGGACTTTGATTTTGAATTTGGACGACCTACTCGGTCGCTGAAAAGAGCGGGAAGTGAAAGCTGTCTTGAAACGTCACTGGGGCACGTGTCGCATTTCGGTTGGGGGAGTCCGACGGTTTTGTCAGACTTAACTTCAAGCGTGCCCTCGAAACAACGCGTACGCGGGATTTGAGGGCAGCATTAAATGCGGACTTTTCCGACCCTTGCGCTTTGACCCCTAAGACTCTGTTTATTTACCCAGAAGACCCTGCTCTCGCCTATAAAATGGGTTAGGGTTTCTGGTTTATAACCTATTTGCACTTTGCCTGAGAAGAAAGTGACGCCAGATTCCTCTGAAGATTTTTGCGTTGCCGAGCGTCGTTCGACTAGACTTTTTAGGTAAGAAAAAAAGCCTTTTCTCTTTTTCCTTTCTTTTTCTAAAGATGTCCGAAGGAAAACCAACGGTGTATGAGATGGGTATCACCTCCGCCGCCGGGACTTCGACCACCCTAGATAAAATCCCTGCGGAGTTCTATGTGGAGACGGCCGTCGAGGCTATTCGCGCCGGGATTGAACCCGCAGAGGTTGAAGAACTCTTTAATGAGGCTGATGCGGCCAGGGCGGCGGAGGCGGAGCGAAAGCGTTCGCTGGCTGAAGAGGAGATGGTGGTGAAGGCGTACTGGGAGAAAAATAGTGCATTCGGCAAAGCCTTTTCAGACTTTGCCCAACTTATGGAGAAACTAGCCGGCCCAAAACCCATGTTTGACTTCCGCGAGTACTCGGCTGCCCATCCCCATGAACCCAAAAGGCAGACGCTATTCCGGGCCACGTTCCGCTCCCCGTGGTCCCTAGGCCAGATCAAAAGCTCGGCGACCAAGAAAGATTTGGTTCGTTGGAGGGCAAAGTTCCATGTCCCCTCTGATGTTTCCCTCTATGTGCCCGCCGAGAATGAATGTGCCGACCAACCTCCTGAGGGAATGGTCGCCGTTAATGAGGCGATCATAGATGCCGGACTGCGGTTCCCACTGCTGTTCGCTGTATCATACTTGATGATCACCTGGAATATGGCGCCACTTCAACTGACGCCGAACGCCTGGCTACAGATCGTCAGCACTCTTACCTTGTTCGGCAGTCACCGGCCATACCGTCTTCCTTCGCCACTGGAGATGAACTCTCTCTTCAAGCTGACGACTCAGAAGGGTTCTGTTGGTGGCTACCACATTCAAGGTCTTTTGGGCCAGGTGATTCTTGGGGTGCCGAACAAGGTCCGGGGCGATCTGATGAAGTGGTTTTGGGTCGGCGGTGTGTGTAAATCGGCCGCGAGTGACAATCCCACCGACGAGTTGGATATCCCCACCGGCTTCCAGGAGAGGAGTCCGAGTAAGGGTTTTGACTCTCCCTTTGTTCGGATAAATTCTGAACTGATCTAATTTAGCATTCTTTTTGTAGGTGTCCTTGTTCCGTCGGCAGGCGAGCTAACCTTTGATTTCGCGATCGTTTGGGGGGAGCGGATACTTAGTCTTCCAGATTCTCATATCGACGCTTGCCGGATCAACAACGAAACCTGCTGGTTGGCCACTCGAATCTTTCGTTTTCCTCGCCACCTAAGGGTTCCAGGTACGAATTTTCACGATATTCCTTTGCTTGACGATCGTCTTGATTGAGGAAGGTGACTAACTTTTGTCGATCACTCTCTTTGCAGAAATACACTTCCCTCACTTCCCAGAACCCCCAACAAAGATTGCAATGTCGAACCCCGAGATTATGAGTCGCCTGCGCCAAGGGAAGAAAACAAGTCGAGTTCCTGCGGCTCCGATCCGACCTATCCCGGAGGCAAGATTTGTCGTGGAGCCGGTCGCCGATGAACAAGTGCTTCGGGAGGAGGGAGAACTCCGGCTCAATCGCAAGAGGCGGAGGGCGGCGGAGCCCTCAGCCTCTTCTACTGCAATGGTTCTAAAAAATGCTAGGCGCTAGGCTTTCGGATTGCTAATACCTAGCGCCCAGAGGATTACTCGGGGATTAATCGGGGATTACTCGGACTAGGTGGATTTATTTTTTATTATTCTTTTAATCACTTTTATATATATGTAAAACAATTAAAAATAATTAAAATTTAACCATTTAAATAGATATACAATTAATTATATATTATATATTAAATTTGAAATGTTGATATAGATATAAAGGAATCCATAATATCCATAATATTTCAGTTTAAGAAGTTATAGCATTATTAGAACAAAACTAAAAAATAAAAAAGTATAACCGCCTAGGCATCCGCCCAGTCGCCCACGTAGCTAGGAAATTTAAAACATTGATATAGGTATAAAGTAGTCCATAGTATCCATAGTATCTTAGCTTGCCTTCGTAGGCCCGTCCAACCAGTCTAGACAATCGATTAATCACCCAAACACCCAGTACAAGCGCCTAGGCCATAATCGGAATGGTATAGGACCTTCTAGGGATTATTCGGAGGATTAATCGGTCTAGGCGGGGATTTTTAGAACACTGGCTACTGCTGATGCGCCTACCGTGGCACCGCCGATCGCCGCGCCTCCACTTTCTGCGATTCCAATGGCGGAGGGGTCCACGCCCTCCTCGAGCTTCCTGGAAGCCACGTCGGTTGCTCACGCTGAGACCTCTCGTGGGAGGTCGTTCTTTGGCCGCGACCCGGAAAAGGTCGCAAGGTGAGCTTGGTTGCTTTGCTGGGTTATGATATTTCCTTGTTGGAAATATACTAATTATTTTGTTTCTTGGTGCAGGGTCCATCGCTCCGACCCGAACTGCTCGCCGATGGTGCTGGATTTCTTGTCGAGCAATGCCCCTCGCGAGGCCTGCGATGTTCCTCATTACGTTGCTCGAGCTTTTGGTCCCCTATAGAAGGCCTGGACGACCGACCTGGACGCGATCGTGCGCCGGCAATCTGCTGACGCGATGCAGGCGACTTTCGCTCTAGCCCTTTAGACGGCGACGATGGCTACTCAGGCCGTGAAGGACTATGAGGGGCGGCCCTCCACCGCTCGTCTTCAGGCGGACCTCGAGGTTGCTCGAAAACAGAATGCCGAGCTCACCGACAGGCTCGTGGCGATGGAGAATAGTTCCGTGGAGGCAGCCAATAGTGCGATCGAGGACCTTGACCAGGCCTGGGCGGCGAATGACCGGATGCAGGATCAAATGATGGACGCCCGCTGGTCGGCCTCAGCTGCACAGAAGGAGGTCACCGAGCTGAAGGTGACCATAGACCGGCTGACCAGCGAGCTGGCGTCATTGAAAGAAGAGGTGGCCGCCAAGGTTGCCGAGCTCCAGGGCGTGAACCAAACGCTTGTGGAGCTGAGGGAGAAGCTGGAGGCGACCGAGGCCGATTCCTTCCTTAACATGGAATACATCAGAGAATTTGCCTATTATATGGATTATGTTGACGCAATCCGTGCCGCTAATAAGAGAGGGCTCGAGGTCGGCCCTTTAGTTGATAACTTCAAAGCCTACGTGCTTGAGCACCCTTTGTAGCCCGCCTTCTTTGTGCCGATCCTAGACCTCTCCTCGGATCATGGGGTCGACTTGAGCTGGTATCCGTCGCCGACAACCTTGTTCACCCGGATGCCCCGGAGGACGGGGGTGCCGTGCCTGATGCTAGCGAGGGAGCAAACGCCGATCCTGCGGCCGGGGGCGATGGCTCGGCAGGGACACCCTGAGCTGGCTTGCTCTTTTTGTTTTTCTTTTTTACTTGTAATTTTCTAAGCTTCCCTTTTTTGTATTTTGCACTCGGTCGACTGTATTTGTACTTCAAATCAAATGAAAAGAGTATTTCTTTATCCGATTTCTTGTTTGTATGATCGTCTTTCTGAATCTTTTGCACTTAACCTCCTAAAAAGGTGTTTGAGAAACGATCGTCGTACGCACAACTCCAAATGAATTGATATACTTAAACTCATACTGGTAATTTTCAGAACAAAGTCGATCGTTGTATGTATATCTGAACAAAGCCGATCGTCGTATGTATAGATGAACAAAGCCGATCGTCGTATAAATAGCTCCGATCTCCCCCTTGTTTTTGTTTACTTAGTGAAAGTAAGGGAACGAAAATAAATCCTTTAGCGAGCTCTTTGGTTTACTTCTTGTGATCTTCAATTTTGCAGATTCCTCGAGGAAGGCCGACCATCTCGATCTAGAAGAACCTTGCACGATCGTGGAGTTCGATGGAACCAACCTCTGCGACCATGTCTTGTGCGCGAGCGACATTCCGTCTGATGGTCTACGTCTCGAAACTCACTTAATTGTGAGGGTCCTCCGTAGGCTACATTTTGCCTCGCACTGTAGCGATGGGGCGGACGATCTCAGTCTGGAGGAGTCCTTGCACGGGGATCTGTCGGATTAATCGACTTCGCGACCGTGGCTTGTTAGCACTTTTCTGCCTAAGACCGACATGTTAGATGACAGACCTTCGAGGGCATACGTTGTGATGGGGGGAGGGACGCGTCGCATTGTCCGGGTCCACCATGTTAGATGATGGACCTTTGAGGGCGGGCGAGCGTGTCTACATATCTATTTTGGAGGGTCCTTCGGCTATGCTCGCCTCGTATTTAAACGAAAGGGCGAGCGATCTTCGCCTAAAGGAACCTTGGATGGACGGGCTGTCGGTTCCATCGACCTCCAGAACCATGGCTGCACTTTTCTACCTTGGATCGTCATGTTAGATGGCGATCTTCTACGGTATACGTTGTGCTGGGGGAGGCGATCGCTTTCCTAGGTCCATCATGTTAGATGACGAACTTTAGAGGGTGAGCGGGTCATCCTCTTTTTGGAGGCGTTGCTCAGGCAGTAGCCTTTGGTTTGCTTTGGCGAAGCGAATCATTTGGGAAGAACTGGAAAATCTCATTAAGCACTTTGTACATTGAATAAATGAATACAGGGTGTTTTTATTGATAGTACTTCTTCAAATGAACGGCGTTCCAGGGATATTGCTCCGGATTGCCATCTGTATGTTGGAGCTCATAGGCTCCTTTGGTTAGCCACTTGGATATCCTGAACGGGCCCTCCCAGTTCGGACCAAATACTCCCGTGTGGATCTGGATTTTCTTGAGGACTAGGTCGCCTACTTGGAACCTTCTCTCCTTGACCTTTGAATTGAAGAATTTTTTGGATTTCCTTTTGTGGATCGTGTTCTTCCTTTCCGAGGTCAGTCGGTGTTCTTCGAGCATATCCAAATCGATTCGCCGAGCTACATCATTGTCCGTCGTCAGTGATTGCGCAGTCCGGTGGCTGAGCACGGTGATATCCGATGGGATCACTGCCTCTATTCCGAAAGCGAGGGCGAATGGGGTTTCGCCAGTTGAATTTATTGTCGTCATTCGGTAGACCACAAAACATCCAGGGGCTCGCTCCCCCAGCGCCCTTGCTTGGATTCGAGTCTGGCTTTGATCATGTTCTTGAGGATCTTGTTTACAGCCTCTACCTGCCCGTTTGTTTGAGAGTGGTAAGGGGCCGAGAACAGCTTTTTTATTCCCCATTTTTCACAGAATAGCATAACTTCCAAACCGTCGAACTGCTTTCCGTTGTCGGTGATGATAGCCTGTGGTAGACTGAAACGACAGATGATATTTTTCCAAATGAACTTGATTACTTGCTCTTGGCCGATCTTGTTGAGTGGTTCGACCTCTGCCCATTTAGTGAAGTAATCGACCCCCACGATGGTGAATTTACATCCCCCCGGTGCCGTCGGCAAAATATTGATGAGGTCGATGCCCCATTGGGCGAACGGCCACGGACTATACATAGAGGTGAGCTGTTCGGGGAAAAGCTTGATGTTCGGGCCCATTATTTGACACCTGTGACAAGATCGGGCGTAGGCGATCGTGTCCTTTTGCAGGGTAGGCCAGAAAAAGCCTTGCGTGGTCATCTTGTGGATGAGGGCTTACCCTCCCGTGTGATTTCCGCAGATCCCATCATGGATTTCGGCTAAAACAAGCCGGCCTTCCTCCGGCGTAATGCACTTGAGGAGAGGAAGGCTGAAAGCTCGCTTGTAAATCCGATCGTCTAAGAGGGTGTATCTGATTGCTCGGAGCTGAAGCTGGCGAGCCTTGACCCGATCTGTGGGGACCGTTCCATCCTTCAAGTATTCAATGAACGGAGTCATCCAGTTCTCTTCAGCGATGGCAACTGTGGCAACCAAGCTTTTGTCGATCGATGATCTTGCCAATTTAGTGATTTGGATGTTAGAGAAATCTGTTGCCCCATCCAATGATGCGAGTTTGGATAGGGCATCGGCTTGGGAGTTGTGCTCTCTCGGGATTTGCTCGATCATCACTTCTTCAAAATTTGTCCACATTTCGGCGACCAACTCTTGATATTTGATCATCTGCTCGCAGCGTGCCTCATATTCTCCCTTGACTTGGTTCACGACCAAGAAGGAGTACATGAAGATGTGAAGGCGATGAACGCCCATGGCGAGCGCTAGATCGAGCCCGCCTACTAAGGCTTCGTACTCGGCTTCATTGTTGGTCACTCGGAAATCAAAACGTACAGCATTTGTAAAACTCTGGCCATCGGGGCTGATGAGGACAATCCCTGCCCCTGCTCACGAGCTGGTCGACGATCCATCTACGTACAGTTTCCAGACGGGACGGCCGACTTGGGTCGGGCTAGGCGGGAATGTTAATTCCACCACAAAATCCCGCAGCGCTTGGCCCTTGATCGCCGTGCGAGGAGCATACATGATGCCGTATTGGGCGATCTCCAGTGACCACTTGAGGAGTCGCTAGTTGGTGTCTGACCGATGCAGAACTTGCCTTAGAGGGAGAGTCGTCAAAATCTCCACTAGGTGTTTGAAGAAATAGGCTCTCAGCTTGTGAACACTCATGACAAGTGCGTAGGCGAGCTTCTCTAGAGGCATGCAACATGCCTTCGCGTCGTGTAGCGCTTGACTAACGAAGTAGATCGGCAAGTGGGTTTGTCCCTCTACTCGCACTAATACTGTGCTCAGTGCGACCTCCGAGGCTGCCAGGTAAAGGAACAACTTCTCGCCGGGGATCAGTTTTGCCAAAATTTGGGGGTTGGAAAGATACTCCTTGATTTTGGCGAACGCCATTTGACTTTCCTCCGTTCACGCAAAATTTTTATTCTTTATGGTGGCGAAGAAAGGCTTGCTTTTCTCTCCGAGCCGTGAAATGAAACGATTAAGGGCTGCTAAACACCCCGTGAGGTGTTGCACCTGCTTGACATTCCGTGGTTCTTGCATGTCTAGGATCGCCTTGATTTTTATGGGGTTCGCCTAGATCCCCTTTTGGCTCACTATGTTCCCCAGGAATTTCCCGGACCTTACTCTGAAGTTACATTTCTTGGGGTTTAGCTTCATGTTGGAATTCTCGAGGATGGCGAATGTCTCGGCGAGGTCTTTGAGGTGATTTTCCTTTTTGAGGCTCTTGACCACAATGTCGTCAATGTAAACCTCCATGGTTTTGCTGATTTGATCGGCGAACATCCCGTTGACTAGGCGTTGGTAGGTCGTCCCCGCATTTTTCAGACCGAACGGCATTCGGACCCAAAAGAACACGTCTTTTTCCGTGTGGAATGATGTGTGTTTTATGTCTTTCTCTGCCATTGGGATCTGATGGTATCCGGAGAAGGCGTCCATAAACGACATCATTTCGCAACCTGTCGTGCTATCGACCAAGTGGTCAATATGAGGCATTGGAAAGTGATCTTTCGGACAAGCCACGTTGAGGTCATGTGAAATCGATGCATAACCTCCAGGAGTTGCTATCCTTTTTGACGAGCACCGCATTGGCCACCCACTGTTGCTTCTCGATAGCTACCCCGATAAGTTTATTGTCGAGCAGCTTTTTGACTTCTGCATCTAGCGCAACATATTTTTCTGGACCAAATTTCCTACATTTCTGGTGAACAGGCTTCTTTGCCAGGTCTATCTTCAAATAGTGGCAAGCATGTTCGGGATTGATGCCAACCATATCTTGATGCGACCAGGCAAAGATTCCGATGTTCTTTCGCATTAAACTGATCAGATCGTCTTTTAACTCAGGGTCGACGCTTGATCCGATCTGCACTTCCCGCTCCGGGTGAGCCGGATCGATTGTTATACTTTCCAACTCTTCGGTGGGGATGGTCGCTTCCCGTTTGGATTGATCGCCAGACTCGATCCTTGGATCAACATCGAGGCTTGGCTCGAAGCCGATCCTCAGTTTGATGTCGTCCGACGATCGATGCGAGATGCCGTCTTCTGAGTCGGGCTGGTATGAGGTGCTTGGCTTGTCGATCTCCATCGGTTGGCTGTCGATCGTCCCAGTATTACAAACAGGACAATAAACGTTTAAAGGAAAAGCTACAATACAAGAGTAGTTCAAACACTTCTTTGCCATTAGCTGATCTCCTTTTACAGTACCGACTATCCCTTCGGTAGTGGGGAACTTGATACAATAAAAGAAAGAGGAGGTGACCGCCTCAAAGGTTTCTAAAAAGGGGCGACCTAGGAACCCATTATAGATGCTAGGCATGTATATGATTACAAAGTTCAGGTTCCTAGTGATCTTAACCTTAGGATCGTAACAGCAGACTAGCTCGACGGAGAGCTTGATCCTTCTATAGGCTTTGACCGTGTTGTCGCCGAACCCTTGAAGCACGGTTTCAAACGGCTTGATGAATTTGGTCAGGTTGCCGATCTGGTCCAAAGCAGACTTGAATATGATGTTGCAAAAGCTCCCGTTGTCAACCAGCACGTGGTCGACCGTTTTTCCAAGGATACATGCAGAGATCACTAAGGCATCCTCCTTGGGGCACTGCACTCTCTCCCTATCCTTGTTGGAGAAGTAGATGTGCGCATTTCTAGATATGGTTGGTTTCGGGGGCACCACGACATGGACTCCGGCTAATGCCCTCAGCTCAACCTTCTGTTTTTTATTTGACATGGTGGAAACTAGGGAAAGACCTCCGAGATTTCCACCTCCTGATTGGAGCATATTGACCCGGCCGCCGGGGTTGATCGGAGGGATCGACTCATCTGACTATTCCGGCTCGTTTTGCTCGATTCTGGCGACCGGATTGGAAGGTTGACGGTCGTCGTTCTGTCGACGATCGCGGCCCCCGGTCCTTTCCGCCCGGGGCTCCGGCTTGGTTACTAAATTGTCCAGCTTGCCTTCCTCGAACAATCTCCAGAGTTGTCTGAGGAGGTCGCGGCATTGGCTGGTGTTGTGGCCGGGACTTTTGTGGTAGGCACAAAATTTATTGCGGTCCAGATGATCGTTGTCCCTCATTGGCTTTGGCTTGCTTAGCCATTCGCGTCCCTTGATGGCGTTGAAGATATGGGCCGGAGATAGATTGAGGTTGCGGAGGAGGTGGACTTCCACGTCATCGAAGGCCTTGAACTCACCGGGTGGCTTTGCGACCGCCTTTCTGGGCTTGGCGATCGCCTTTTTTGGGACGAGAGATGGTGCCTTCCTCTCCCTCGTTTCCCCCTCGCCTAGGCAAAGGGTGAGCAACCTCTGCCTGGACAGGAAGTCGGCGGCCTTGGCGCGGAAGATCGCGTAGGTCAGGGGGATGTCCTTTGTGAGGTGCCTGAACATGGGTGAAAGACCATCGAATCCCCCCAGGACCGAGTAGGGTCGATCTTTTCGCTTATGGGCTCGTCGGTGAGGACTATTTCATCCACTCAGTCGATGTAATCTTCATCGGACTCGTCTTTCCCTGCCTAATCTTCATCATGCGGTGGGGACCTTCTGGCCGAGCGACCTTGGCGGCGAAGTACGACGTGAAGTCGCTCGCCAGTTTTTCAAAACAGTTGATTGAGCGTAGTGGCAATGAGATGTACCACCGATGGGCAAGATTACCCAATGTTAATGGGAACATTCGACATTTCGTCGCGTCTGACGCCCCGCATCCGGTCATCTAGCTCAGGAACTTGCTTAAGTGAGTCTCGGGGTCCGATCTCCCCTCATACAGAGGTGTTTAGACATATTTCCTTAACAAAGAGACGTGAAAGACATTATGCACTCCATCCAGATACGGCGGCAGGGCTAATCGATACACAAGCTTCCCTACCCAGTCCAATATCTCGAACGGGCCTATGAACCTTGGTCTTAACTTGCCCTTCTGACCGAAACACCGGATACCTCGCATAGGTGATACTTTGACCCAAACATGATCCCCGACTGCAAATTCCAACGGTCGCTGCCAGTTTTCGGCATATGATTTCTGCCGGCTTTGAGCTGCTAGCATGTGTTTTCGAACAACAGAGATCTTTTTGATGGATTCCTGGATCAGATCTAACTCGGTAACCACGATGTCAGAAGCATCATCCCAGCATAATGGCGACTTGCATCTTCGTCCATACAGGGCCTCAAATGGTGCCATGCCTATGCTCGCATGCCAGCTGTTGTTGTACGAGAACTCCACCAACCCCAGATGCCTAGCCCAATCCTTACCCCAATCGAGCACACATGCCCTCAACATATCTTCTAAGGTTTGTAACGCGCGCTCGGTCTGTCCATCCGTCTGAGGGTGATAAGCTGTGCTAAAATGCAACTGGGTCCCCATAGCCTTATGGACGGCTTTCCAAAAATGGGACACGTACCTGGTGTCCCTATCCGATATGATAGACGAGAGAATGCCGTGCAACCTCACGATCTCCCTGATGAAAATAGTGGCTAACTGTTCTGTTCCGATTGCTTCCTGAATTGAAATAAAATGTGCCAATTTTGTTAGTCGATCAACGATAACCCAGATGGTGTCCCTTCCTTCCACCGTCGTTGGTAACTTGGTGACAAAATCCATTGATGTTCTTTCTCATTTCCACTCTATAATGGGTAGGGATTGCATGATTCCAGCTGGTCTACAGTGTTCAATTTTTACTTCTTAGCACGTCATACATCGGGCGACAAATCTAGCCACTTCCCGCTTCATATTCTTCCACCAAAAACTCTTTCGTAGATCTTTGTACATTTTGCTCGCTCATGGGGTGAATGGAGTAGGGGGTGGAGTGTGCTTCTCTCAGCATGGTTTGCTTCAGCTCGTCATGATTACACTACCTCCATGACGTTCAATCAATTTCAACTATCATTCGGACCACCGCCTACTTATTTTATTAATAAATTCAAAAATGTCTTCAACTGGGTATATTATACGGCGGAAATCATTTCTGAAAAATCTTATCGTCTTCAAGCTCAACAACCCTAATTTTTCAAAAGCAGAAAAATTACCTGAATATTCACTACACTAAATCGAAACATCTCCTTTACAGAAATGGACTCAATTACCTATTTTGAGGGAGTCAACCTGAAGCTGGTGAAGGAGCAAATCATCTTTAGTATTGTTGTCGACTTTAAAGGATTACTGGCAACCAACGGCATCGATGAGATGGCATACGTAATCCGAATGATGAAAAAGAATGGCATCTACCACTTTCTAAATATTTTCCCCAAGCAGCTCTTCAAGGAAGCTGTTATCTGCTTCGACAAGGAAGCACAGGTCACAGAGCATTGCATCATGAGCTCGATTTTTGGAGAAGAAATAAACATCACACCACAAACCATCATCGACGCTTTCAAAATAGAAACTGGGGCATCGCAGTCGAAGTACTGACGTAGAATCCGACCGAGACTTGGTATGAGATCAAGTTACCAGAGGAGACAACTAAGGTCAAACTTACAACGAAGAAAAATGACCTTAAGAAAGAATACAAATATGTCCTGGACATCAATAACAAAATCGTCATGGGCATGGCAGGCAGCTATGATCAACTATCATCTACCAAATATGTTGTGATGGGAGTGCTGATACAGCAGCAGAGGATTAACTGGCCTGATTATATCTACAGGTAGTTAGTCAAGGAGGTCAACAAGGCAAGTTGGGACGATGAGGTGAATAAATTTAGACAAAAGCTGGCATAAGGAACTCAAATTAGCTGAATCTTGGAGTTCCTTGGAAAGGCTAAGGGAAGGGTAGACCCCTTTCACCTCAGCAAGAGACTTGGTCATTTAGACCAAGAAACCCTAAAGAATATCGGGGATAAGAAACAAAAGGCAGCTGAGAAACTCAAGAAAATGACCTCTGGAAGTGTCTAAGTACAGAGGACCCTCAGACTCTGAAGTAGAGCAGTCAGATGCAGCTGCAGCTGAAGTACCACCTGCACTCGAAACCTCACCTGCAGATGGCATTATCCTATCTGCACCTGAAATCTTACCTGCACCTGTCATCACACCCATAGAAGATTCATACAGGGATGACACTTTTCTGACCAAGTTGTTCAAGAATAGGAAGTCACCTGAGAAGCCCCTTTACACTGAATCCTCACCTGAGTTATCTCCTAAACGACACAGAGGACTGGTGGACTATCCCTCAGACAGAGAGGAAGGAAAGCAAATAATAATATCACCTGCACCCGCAGTGTCTGAAGATCAACCTGAGCATGCATCTGAGCTGGTGCCTGCTGTGATTCCCCTCTTAACACTTCCAAGTGTTACTGAAGAAGAGGAGACTGAAGAAATCATTGAGATCCAAGTTGCTGATTACTCATTCAACCTGAAGGAAAACAATCACTTAAGACTTACCAGAGATCAATTACAGCTGGTAAGAAAAGAAGTTTTGCTATACTCTTTCATTAATATCTATGAAGAATGGGCAGAGATGAAAACACTTACTTTCTCTCAACTAAGAAGATTTGTTGAGAGAAGTACTTGGGATCACCCCATTGCCATCGAACAACTTCTTATGTACTTTTGTCAAGAGACCGATGTAAAGATGTTACTGAAGGAGAACTGGTTCATGTCTCAATTTAAACATAACATGGACCGGTTCATCCTCCAGGTAATGAAAGATGTTTTTGAAGGTATTTGGAGAACAAGTTGAAAAAGAAATAATAGATGTTGAAAAAGTGGACATAGAAGGAGTTGAAAAGAAGGAAGATAGAGAAGGAGTAGAAGAGAAAGAAAAAGAAACTGGAAAAGAGGAAGAAAAAGAAAAAGAAAAGATTGAAGAAGAAAAAGAGGAGAAAGAAGAAGATGAAAAAGAGGAGAAAGGAGAAGATGAGAAGGAGGATAAAAATGAAGAAAAGAAGGAAGAAGAGAGAAGAAAAGATGATGAAAAGGATCATGATCGACAATCACCTGATCATGCTTCTGGTTGGATAAATCCTGAAGCTGATGAAGCAAATAATCAGGGGGAACAGCCTGAGGAAACCCCGTCCAAAAATAAAAAGTCATATGCAGAGAGAAAGTCCTCTATAGAGAAGAATAGAAAGTCCCATGTGTTGGGATTCACAAGCAAAAACGAAGGGCGCAGCGGAAGTGAAAAACACAAGTGCAATACGAAGCCCTCAAGAGGATCGATTCAAGCTATGTATATACGAATCTAAAATGAACAAAGAGGAAGATACGAAGTCATACCCTTGTATTCCGTTGATTTAATCGTTGAGAAGATGATGTCCCTTACGAATCTAATCCGCAACAAGGTCTTGGATGATCCAACGCTGAAAGCACCGCGTCTCTACTTGCCATGCACCGGAAAGACGATCAGAACAACTTCACCTCATTGTACTCTAAGAACACGACTAGAACGAAGTGATAGAATCTATAACTATAATCTATATCACTCTTAGTGTATAGATATATATTCTCTCTATTTTTCCTCTCAATTTTTCTATAAGAAAAATATGAATAAACTTATGGTGAAGATGATGAAGATGAAGAAGACAAGTTACAAAGTCTTTCTCTCTCTTTCAATTGTGAATGAATCGTATGATTCAACAAGTGAGAGAAGAGGACTTTATAAAATGTTATCATCTCATCACATTCAAAGTCTTCTCCCATAAAGAAATCACCTCATGATCTCTTGTCCCCTCAATAATAAACATAAAGGATATTATATCAAGAAGTCTTCCACCACATTCGGTCAAAGACATGGGAGGGGCGGCCATTTAGAAGGAGCTAGGAGGAGTTCGATTCGATTCGGACTCTCGCGTGTCCAAACAGTTAAACTCTGTTCCGTTCCAATGTATTAATATCAATTAATTAATCCAATTAATTAACTATATCAAATACAAAATAATACAATTAATTTCTCCAAGAAACAATTATATCAATTAATTAAATCAATCACCCAGTAATTTATTTAATTCATTAGGCCGTAAATTGATTTATCCAGTAAATTAATTTAGACATCAAATGTCCCAAAATTAATTAGACATTCAATGTCTAAGAAATTAGATATCCAATATCTAATATTCATTAAAAGAGAATAAGCTCAATTCATTCCGTCGTCAATCCTATTACACGACTCGGTAGGTCCGTCTCAGTTAGCAATGAGAGGAATCAAAGAGTAGTAGCACCACCTAGCCAGCCTGGCGGCCTACACTGTACCCTAACTGAGAACGAATGATGGGGATCATTCCAAAACATTTTTGTCGTGAATACCAGTATATATATAAACCCTTGTTTCAAATGTCCCGATCAAGTTATAGGGTCACAGTCAGTCAAACCCTATCTGTACTTGACGCTATGCATGAGTTAATGCAAATCGAGATCATTGAGCTCTCATGTATCTAATACAACTAGCTCCAATGCTTTGGTCAAAGACTTATGATCTCATTTGCCAATAACCGCATAGGACATATGCCTGTTCACTTAGAGGAGAAAGAATCATATCTTGGTATTTAGTAGGACCTGCTACTTGCCCATCAAGACGCACGTCTAGGTTGACGCCCGCCTTCCGGTTTTTTGGGTTGAACTACTCTAATGAAAATCTTAATGTCACAAGCATATCCCCACTAAATCCTCAAGTCTAAGATTCACGAATACATATCACAACCTTTGGATTCCGTCATTGACTGTCCCGGAGTGAAAATCGTGTGACGAATCGAGGGTGAATTGTTGTGAAGAAATCCCTCACACTATGCCGCAAGTGCACGGTGTCAACAAGTAATAAAGTGATAAGTAAGATATCGTTCCCTCGAGGACTGATTTCACTAAGTACCAAAATATAGTCAACTCACAATTTTATTTGAAGAACAATTATATGGAATTTATTACTAAACTAAATGCAGAAAAATAAATAGAAGATAATAATAATAATAATAATAATAATAATAAGGGCGTAGGATTATGATTTTCACCTCAAACAATCAGGAATGATATTTATTTAATTCCAATTCACTTTTATTCAATTGATTGTAAGCCAGGAATTCCTAAATTATTCTAAAGCCTTTCCCAAGGTCGATAAAAAATACTACGAATTATTAACTCGATATATCCCTATTCGAATTAGATAATTAATAGCTAAAACAGTTCAAGAATTCCCACAATAAATAGGCATCACAATTCCCATGAGTATATCCCTATCTCACGAAAATCATGATTTTTCTCACAAGAACTATGCCTAAATTTCATCTCCCGAATCCATAAAGACATTCAAATCAATTCAAAGATTGGCCAGACAATTGAAAGCATTGAGAACAGTAAGAAGAATCCAATTCAATACGAATAACGAGTAAATTGAAATAAAAATAAATAAATAAATCAAACCGTCATGTAATCGGCTACAATCACAATCCTACTCGAATAGATCTAGAAACTAAGATACGAAAAAATTAAGAAAAACCGTAGGGATCCATGGTCTTGTCGTCGCCCACAAATCTCCTCCTCTTGTGTTCTTCTGTCCCGCGATGTCTATCGATCGATCTCCCCCCGATTTTGTGATTATCTTTTTCTGACCTTCCATGCTTATTTATATCTCTTATCAGCCTCCAAAACACGTCCGTGTGATTAGGTCGAGAACAGGCTCCAAAACGGCCCAGAAACGCGGCAATTTCTATCAAAGCGCCTGTGGGCCGCCTCACTTAATCAGGCCGCGGCTCACGGCTCAAAGGCGTATGCCTGGACGTCTTTTTTCCTTCCTGGGCCGCGGCTCAGCATCCTTGTGCCGCGGCTCAGGGTACAGTGTGCTCGGCGCTTTCTGGACATCTTCGTGTGCCGCGGCTCACTTGGTTCGTGCCGCGGCCCCAGGCTAAAAATCGCCGTTTTCACCCGTTTTTCATCGTTCGAGCTTCCGGACTCCAATTTCCTGCCAAACATAAAAGAATAGTGCATTAAAGGCTCATTTATGCATTTTTAGACTCAAAATAGATATAAACTACTGATAAATAAGCGCATAAAAATATGCCTAACAAATACCCCCAAACTTGAGCCTTTGCTTGTCCTCAAGCAAAATTTAATTTTCAAATAAAAAGTATCGTGAATAATCGTGCAAATCCATAGCGCTCAACTTAATTAATACTACCCTGAAAATCTCAAAGAATAATACAAGTATCGTAATAGTTAGTCACGTCCAGGACACTGATTCCACAAAGTAACCAATTTCAGTCCTAATCAACCATTCATGAAGAAATCAAGCTCAAATATTAACAAGCGTGAATTTAACCGACCGCAAATACGAAGGGTTAGAGTAAACAAGCCAACTCGCCCAGTCCCACAGTCTAATAGCATAAATTAAAGAGTTTCATCGTCAAAAATAAACCTCGGACAGCATTCCCTTATGTATGATCACTAATATGATTCGAGTTAACCACTAGGTTTCGGCTCTCGGGATATTTCATCGGGATGATCCTAGGGTGGATTTCCATTCTCATGTATCGGGGAACCGTTTGACGTAAAAGACACTCATGGGGCACATGGATGCTTCTAGTTACTAAGTCCCCCTCTACAGCGGAGAAAAAACTCGAATAGCAATTCCCGCATGTCAAGGTTGCTGTTTTACGCGAGAGTAAACAACGGGTCACGTGAATACCCCCGGTTATTAGGCTTCCCATCATCGGTAATGCGACATTTCTAAAATATTAATCTATTCAGGGTCGTCGTTTTACTCGAGAGCAAACGACGGGTCACGTGAATACCCCCGGTTACTAGACTTCCTATTATAGAACAACTAATATCTCGACTTTTTGAAAAAAAAAACTGTCCGACTCTAAACTCAATTTAAGTGCCAACACGACTTATGTTACTGGACGACTAGCTACGCAAAAAGTGTAACCAAACATATAGACGGTGATTTGAAAACACGTATGTCTCCTTTCTTATCTGCTAAGATTTCTACAAAAATGAAAAATTTCGGACCTAAATGAATACTCAACAGAAACAGATATCGCTGACTACAACTCAACTAAAACTCAACCGTTTCTTCAAAGAGACATCAGTATCGTAACATCAGTTTTACACACGGAAGCACGAAGAATTCACGAAAAATTCACGTTTTTGAACAAAACCATCAACAGCATGCAAGGACAATAAAGCAATCGCAATTTATAACCAAGAAAAATTAAGAAAATTATCGCATGCTTCAATTTATTCCACTAAACATAACATCATCAACAATAAAACTCATGTGAAAATAAAAGAGATAAGGAAAAGTGAATCTTATTCCAAATGTCTTCTTGAACGCCATCACATGTCTGAGTGGAATCGTCTGTCGTACTTCAAGTAATGCCCAACATCACCAGGAACCCCCAAACTTAGTCTCTAGTCATGAAATAACTGTAGATATTAAGTCAAGAAAGACTAGAATATGAAGGATAATGCTCATTGGGGTTGAAAAAAATATTAGAGAAATAAGGGCCACAAGAATACACGAATCCAAACGAAATAACAAAACAAAAGAAAAAAATTATTAACTAAAAATCAAATAAAAACAACTAACTAGAAAGCAAGTAAAAATGATGGGTTGCCTCCCATCAAGCGCTCTATTTTACGTCTTGAGCACGACGTGGCAAAAAAAAATTTAACGTGGCTTCTTTCTAGGGAGATTGCCAAATACCCCCTTTTTAAAATCTATAAGCCTCTTATTCCACAAGGGAGGCTTTGGTTCATTCCCGGTTGCCAAAAATAACGAGTAAGAATTATTATGCGGACAACCAAAAAATAATGGAAGAATATAATAATGATAAGGTATGTAAAAATAAGCAGAGTTCGAATGGGTAGATAATAAAGACATATCATGAACAACCTCATTAGAACTCAAAGAATCAGCCTCAACAAAATCACAAGTAATGGGGTCAATCTCTCCCATTATGGATTTAGGAAAAATTATGCGCGGCACCGTTAATAAAATTTTAGGCACAAAAGTGTTCACCTTATTGTTCGAAGTTTGATGACAATTTAATTAAATTTCTTTGGAAACATCATCAATGGTAACTTCTTCTACAAGCTCATCACACTTTATGTAATTATCAGGTGCTGAGGGATCGACCCTAAAACTCAGCATGTCTTTCTTCTCAACCTCCCCCTCAATTTCACTACTAAATCTATGAGCTGGAAAATAACTATAGTGAATCTCAAGACCACGACGTGCACATTCTCGCTCAAGAGGGGTACTATCAGGATTTTTAATAGCGTCTACACATTGTTCAAGCATGGTCTTTTGTTTTGGGGGAGGGGGCTGACTGACCCTATTAGGCAAATTATTGAGATCATCGAAATTTATGAAATGCCAAGGGTCACGATAATAAAAAGAAAACATAATGAAAAAATATAAAAATAAAGAGACTAGAAAAAAAAACTTCAAATTAAAATTAGAGTCGCTTGGTAATGATATTAGCGAAAAATCAGTCCCCGGCAACGGCGCCAAAAACTTGTTGTGAAGAAATCCCTCACACTATGCCGCAAGTGCACGGTGTCAACAAGTAATAAAGTGATAAGTAAGATATCGTTCCCTCGAGGACTGATTTCACTAAGTACCAAAATATAGTCAACTCACAATTTTATTTGAAGAACAATTATATGGAATTTATTACTAAACTAAATGCAGAAAAATAAATAGAAGATAATAATAATAATAATAATAATAATAAGGGCGTAGGATTATGATAATAATAATAAGGGCGTAGGATTATGATTTTGATTATGATAATAATAATAAGGGCGTAGGATTATGATTTTCATCTCAAACAATCAGGAATGATATTTATTTAATTCCAATTCACCTTTATTCAATTGATTGTAAGCCAGGAATTCCTAAATTATTCTAAAGCCTTTCCCAAGGTCGATAGAAAATACTACGAATTATTAACTCGATATATCTCTATTCGAATTAGATAATTAATAGCTAAAATAGTTCAAGAATTCCCACAATAAACAGGCTTCACAATTCCCATGAGTATATCCCTATCTCACGAAAATCATGATTTTTCTCACAAGAACTATGCCTAAATTTCATCTCCCGAATCCATAAAGACATTCAAATCAATTCAACTATTGGCCAGACAATTGAAAGCATTGAGAACAGTAAGAAGAATCCAATTCAATACGAATAACGAGTAAATTGAAATAAAAATAAATAAATCAAACCATCATGTAATCGGCTACAATCACAATCCTACTCGAATAGATCTAGAAACTAAGATACGAAAAAATTAAGAAAAACCGTAGGGATCCGTGGTCTTGTCGTCGCCCACAAATCTCCTCCTCTTGTGTTCTTCTGTCCCGCGATGTCTATCGATCGATCTCCCCACGATTTTGTGATTATCTTTCTCTGACCTTCCATGCTTATTTATATCTCTTATCAGCCTCCAAAACGCGTCCGTGTGATTAGGTCGAGAACAGGCTCCAAAACGGCCCAGAAACGCGGCAATTTCTATCAAAACTGCCCCGTGGGCCGCGTCTCACTTAATCTGTGCCGCAGCTCACGCTGTTCAGTGCAGATGCCTGGACGTCTTTTTTCCTTCCTGGGCCGCGGCTCAGAATCCTTGTGCTGCGGCTCAGGGTACAGTGTGCTCGGCGCTTTCTGGACATCTTCGTGTGCCGCGGCTCACTTGGTTCGTGCCACGGCCCCAGGCTAAAAATCACCGTTTTCGCCCGTTTTTCATCGTTCGAGCTTCCGGACTCCAATTTCCTGCCAAACATAAAAGAATAGTGCATTAAAGGCTCATTTATGCATTTTTAGGCTCAAAATGGATATAAACTAATGATAAATAAGCGCATAAAAATATGCCCAACATGAATCAATTCGAGTATACTAATCTCATTAGCATACCTATAACGTGTGCTCTCACTAACCATTAGTGATCGACATGCACTCTCCAAGTCAAAGAACATGCCATACAAGTCATTGCATAAACTTAACGCCCAGTCAGGTTTCATTGACCTGCGAACGATTAAGTATTTGAGCCATAAACCTTTCTAGTGCCGATCCCTTTATCCAATAAGGAGTGGAATGTTTTTGCTCTCAAATGCATGGACTAGTTTCGATATATATATATATATATATATATATATATATATATATATATATATATATATATATATATTTACGAGTCAGAAATTTCAGTGACTACTAGTAAATAAAGAAACATACAATTACCTTCTGATAATGTTTTACATAATAACAAGTACAATTCCCTCACTCAACATCCCCTGAGTGGCATTCGAGGGCATACTCCTAACAGTCTCCCACTTGCACTCAATGCCACACACTATGGTATCTAATACCCATGTTCTCCATATGATGCTCTAAGCTAATCTGAGTAAGTGGCTTGGTCAGTGGATCAGCGACATTGTTGGCTGAGTCTACTCTATGCAGCACAATGTATCCTTTGCGATGATACTTCCTCTCAATGTGTTTGTTACTATTGTGAAACCTCGGATCCTTGCCGTATACTACAGCTCCGTTGTTGTCGCAGAAAAGCGGAATAGACAGCTCAGCACATTGTATCACTTGAAGTTCTGCCATAAACTTCTTAATCCAAAACCCTTCCTTAGAAGCCTCCGAGGCTGCTTGATACTCAGCCTGACAGGTGGAATCAGCAGTCACGCTTTGCTTGGCACTACGCCAAGATACTGCTCCTCCATTAAGAGTAAATATGTAGCCAGAAGTAGACATTGCATCGTCTTTCTGTACTTGGAAGTCTGAATTAGTGAAGCCCATCACATTCAGTTCTCCACCGCCATACATAAGAACCAGATCTCTAGTCCTTCTTAAGTACTTGAGAATGTTCTTTACAGCAGTCCAATGTTCCCTACCTGGGTTTGCCTGAAACCTACTTACCACGCTCACAGCATGCGCAATGTCAAGTCTCGTACACAACATTGCATACATAAGGCTACCCATGGCTGAAGCATATGGTATATTACTCATTTCCTTTCATTGTTCCTCACTATGAGGACACATCTTCGAGCAGAGTTTTATTCCATGTCGCATCGGTAGGAACCCTTTTTTAGAATCATCCATCTTAAATCACTTCAAGATCTTATCTATATAGAGGGCTTGGGAAAGACCTGTCATTCTCTTTGCTCTATCCTGGTAGAGCCAAATTTCAAGAATATAGGTAGCTTCTCCCAAGTCTTTCATGGAGAACCTACTCGAAAGCCAAGGTTTTACAGAAATGAGCATTCCCACATTGTTTCCTATTAGTAGAATACCATCTACATATAGTACTAAGAATGCGATCTTGCTCCCACTAACCCTCTTGTATACACAAGGTTCCTATTCATTTTGCACGAAGTCAAACTCTTTGACAGCCTTGTCAAAACGAAGGTTCCAACTATGCGAAGCTTGCTTCAGTCCATAAATGGAGCGCTGAAGCTTGCAGGCCTTATGTATATCGACCTCGGACACAAAACCTTTGGGCTGCTCCATATAGATTTCTTCCTCGAGGAATCCATTAAGGAAAGCCGTCTTTACGTCTATCTGCCATATCTCATAATCATGGTAGGCAGCAATAGTAAGCATCATGCGAATAGACTTGATCATAGCTATGGGCGAGAAAGTATCATGGTGATCGATCCCTTCTTTCTGGGTATAACCCTTTGCCACAATCCAGGCCTTATAGGTGTCAACCTTGCCATCCCCATCAGTCTTTCTCTTATAGATCCACTTGTTCCCAATAAGCACTATACCCTTGGGGCGGTCTACTAAAGTCAACACCTGATTGACATGCATTGAGTCTATCTCAGCTTCCATAGCTTCCCGCCATTTCGCGGAGTCTACATACCCCATCGCTTGGTCATAGGTCGTTGGGTCGGTCTCTTGGTTATCACCTGGAACCTCATGGAGACCCAGTTCCTCCAAGTGTATAAAACCACACCTCTCAGGTAATTGAGACACCCAACTAGACCTACGAGGTGGTTGTACTTGTGTTTCAGAAGGTTCAGTTCCAATTTATTGTACAGGTATCTCTCGAGGAGTTTCATTGTATTCTTCCAAAGAAATACTTCTACTTGCTCCGCCTTCATGAATGAACTCATCTTCCAGGAAGTTTGCTTGCAAAGCAACAATGATCTTTCGATCTTCGGGCATATAGAATAGATAACCCATCATCCCAGATGGGAATCCAATGAAACGTTCCTTCACGGACCTTGCTTCCATCTTCTCCACCTTAGTCTTCTTGATGATATGAGCCTAATATGATTAAGACTTGGTTTCCTTCCCTCCTATATTGCATGCGGAGTTTTAGGAACAAATTTGAAAGGACATTTGTTCAAGATATGAGCAGCAGTCAGGAGTGCATAACCTGACTGGTAAATCGGTAAGTCGGTGTAGCTAAGAATGGAATGAACCATGTCCAACAGGGTTCAGTTCCTTCTTTCCGACACACCATTTAACTGAGGAGTTCCTGGAGGTGTAAGTTGTGACACTATTCCGTGCTCCTTAAGGATCTCTTCAAACTCTGTACTCATATACTCACCACCTTGGTCCGACCGAAGTGCTTTGATATGATTACTGGTTTGTTTCTCGACTAGGGCCTTAAATTCCTGGAATTTCTCAAAGGCCTCGGATTTTTGTTTCATTAAGTACACATAACCATACCTAGTATGATCATCCGTGAACGTAATTAATGAAATATTGATATCCATTACGTGCTGCTTCTAAAGCACCACAGACGTCGGTGTAAAGGTGGACTTAGTGATTTTTCCTTTAAGGCAAGATTCACAAGTTGGAAAGGGATCCGATCCCAATGGACCCATAAGTCCATCATTTTACATTTTGTAAACCTTAGTCTGACCAATATGACCAAGTCTAAGATGCCATTTCAAAACTTGATTAGTTTCATCCCTTCCACGCTTCCTAGTCATAGTGTTCACAATGACTTTGTTACTTAGGTTTAGATGATACAATACATTTAACAATGTGGCAGTGCCTACTAGTTTATTACGGAAATAAATTTTGCATGAACCATCACCAATAAAAAATAAAAAGCCTTTCCGATCCATGACCGGAATGGATACAATATTTTATTCCCCTTGGGCAAAACAAGTACATCATCCAATGTCAAAACAAAGACGGATTCCAAATCCAAAAGAAGTGATCCTATGTTAGTTGCTTCGACACTATGCCCGCTTCCGACAGTAATCATCACTTCCCCAGCTCCAAGCTTCCTACTTTGTTCCAGATCCTGATTCATGGTACAAATGTGAGAACTAGCACCTGAATCCAGTATCCAAGAAGTAAAAAATATAGTAGCAGAACAATTCATTTCCAAAACTAAAAGTTATGTCCTGAAGTGTCATGAAGGATCAGACAGTCTCTTGCCCAGTGGCCCAACTCATCGCATTTGAGACATGTCCTTCTTCTTACTCTTAGGAACCATCGGGGCCTTGCCCTTACCCTTAAGGTCCTTGCTTTGTGGGCCTATCTGCTTCTTGGTCTTTTTCTTCTTATTTTTAGACCTCCGAGGTCCAGAAGAAATCACAAAGGCAGACTCCTTCACCCGCGGAGTCTTCATCTAAGAATGAGCGGTTACCAGTTTGTTCATCAACCCTGCTAAATTGCAAACAATCTCATTTCAGTTGAAATTCACAATAAATGGTGAGAAGGAATCAGGAAGAGATTGTAGGATGAGGTCGATTTGTAGAGAATCATGCATCCTAAAATCAAGAGCCTAAAATCTCTCGATCATAGAGATCATTTTGAGGTCATGGTTCCCAACTTTCTCACCTTCCTTCATCCTGGCACCGAAAAGCTCTTTAGATATCTCATATCTAGCACTTCGACTGTGCTCACCATAAAGCTCGGTTAAGTGATATAAAATCTGCCTAGCAGAAGTCATTTTCTCATGAGCTCTCTGAAGCTCATTAGACATAGAAGTCATCATATAGGCACAGACTTTTATGTCATCCTTAACCCACTTTTCGTGGTTTTCAACATCTTCCTGACTGGCTCTGGTCCGCACGGGAGGTGCTGGAATATCCAACTCCAAGACATATCCCAGTGCCTCCATACTGAGGACAATCATCAAATTGCGGAGCCAGTCCACAAAGTTTGATCCGGTTAGGTTGTTCTTCTCGAGCAGAATTGCAAGTGGGTTCATTATGAGAGTTGTTATTTGGTTTCTATACACTAAGTAAAACAGATTGATTAGTGACTCGTTTGATTATGATCTGAGTTTAAAATTAAGGTCTTTTCTATTCTTTTAACCCATCTCTCACTATTTTCATCGGAATAACACACTCCCATGTGAAATCCGGAAGTACTTGTCCGCTTTACTTCATAGTGGTGATCGAGTTCTTTATAAATTTTAATAGAGGGCGATCGAATAGGTTTCGGGTCTATTAATCTTCATAAAGTGGTGTACAACACCAACCCATCTAATGGATGATTCGATCTTCTTTTTCCCCTTATTCACTCCCATCAACCTAAACAGTTTCTATAGCTCGTGAACAACTTAAGTTTATACCATCGACGCTAATCAGTTTCACAATTGAATCTTATTCGGCAACCGAACACGTTTCTAGGGATAAAATTTGCTCCAACCGAAGGCATCCAATGCACTCTCAGAATTTATCGACCCTTCCCGAATAACTACCCCGATAACTCGGAATCATATCACATCTGATTTGGATTTCAATTTTCCGAAAGCTCGATGGAGGGATGGAAAACCTTGAAACCTTTTAAACTTAATATTTTGACGTGGGAGAATTTTCGCGATTAATATTACACTTTGCACATTAATTCATTTAAGCGCGTTTGTAGCATTCACACCATATGAATAAAACATTCACAACTAAGTTGCTACCAACATGTAGTTCATAGACCGTTCCAAGAACAAAAACATCGTAATCTAATTACAACCCTTCGGTCTTGAATCTTCATCTTCTCGAACGGATCTTCCTCCCGTCTTTGTCATTACATATAAATTTTATATTCAAAAATTGCATCCTATACAAATTTTCTAGTAAAATAAATAGGCTCAAAATGTTATTTACAACCCAATCGAATAAAACACGAACGATTCAAAACTAGGTCCATGAACCACATCCCCGTTCACAAGCATTCATCCAATAAATACTAAATAAATAGAATTAATAAATATACATATATCCAATCAATATATAAAATTAACTATAAATAGATTGATCCAATCAATCCACACAATCGGTAGTATGAAATCGTTCAAAGTAATTCGGTAAATCAAAACCATTCAAACAAATCAAATTTTCCACTTTAAAATGAAATATCATATTCCATTTTAATCAAATTATACCCAATACAAGATGCAGGAGATTAATTTTTCTGAAACGGATGAAAAAACGAGCCCGGACAGTGCTGGAACAGTGTCCGGACCGCGGTCCGAGCATAGTGGACCGCGGTCTAAAGCACAGACCACACGGCAGCGGCTATTTTGGCCTAGCCAAAATCAGCAATGTTCTCAGTTCTGTCCAACGGCAATCCGGGGCTTGATATTCGACCGGATATCCAATATCAATATTTTTCAACTTTCATGTCTTCAATATGAATCATATCTCCAAGAAATACAAGATTTATATTTTGATATGAATTTACGAAAAACAAACTACAACGAACAAACAAACATACACAACGATTAAACATATATGATTCCAGATCATAAATCATTCAACCAAGCATTCTAAATGCTAATATCGTATATACGATCGCAATACCTTGCTCCGAAACCACTGTTGGGATTCACAAGCAAAAACGAAGGGCGCAGCAGAAGCGAAAAGAACAAGTGCAATACGAATCCCTCTAGAGGATCGATTCAAGCTACGTATATACGAATATAAAATGAACAAAGAGGAAGATACGAAGACATACCCTTGTAGTCCATTGATTTAATCATTGAGAAGATGATGTCCCTTACGAATCCAATCCGCAACAAGGCCTTGGATGATCCGACGCCGAAAGCACCGCGTCTCTACTTGCCACGCGCCAGAAAGATGACCGCAACAACTTCACCTCGTTGTCCTCTAAGAACACGGCTAGAACAAAGCGATAGAACTATAACTATAATCTATATCACTCTTAGTGTATAGATATATATTCTCTCTATTTTTTCTCTTAATTTTTCTCTAAGAAAAATATGAAGAAACTTATGGTGAAGATGATGAAGATGAAGAAGACAAGTTACAAAGTCTTTCTCTCTCTTTCAATTGTGAATGAATCGTATGATTGTCCAATAAGTGAGAGGAATAGGACTTTATAAAATGTTATCATCACATTCAAAGTATTCTCCCATAAAGAAATCACCTCATGATCTCTTGTCCCCTCAATAATAAACATCAAAGATTTTATATCAAGAAGTCCTCCACACATTAGGTGCAAGACATGGTAGGGGCGGCCATCTAGAAGGAGCTAGGAGGAGTTCGATTAGCTTTGGACTCTCGCGTGTCCAAACAGATAAACTCTGTTTCTTTCCGATGTATTTATATCAACTAATTAATCTAATTAATTAACTATATCGAATACAAAATAATACAATTAATTTCTCCAAGAAACAATTATATCTATGAATTAAATCAATTACCCAGTAATTTATTTAATTCATTAGGTCGTAAATTAATTTATCCAATTAATTAATTTAGACATCTAATGTCCCAAAATTAATTAGACATCCAATATCTAATAAATTAAATATCCAATATCTAATATTCATTAAAAGAGAATAATCTCAATTCATTCTGTCGTCAATCTTATTGCGCGACTCGGTAGGTCCGTCTCAGTTAGCAATGGGAGTAACCAAAGAGTAGTAGCACCAACTAGCCAGCCTGGCAACCTACACTGTACCCTAACTGAGAACGAATGATGGGGACCATTCCAAAACCTTTCTGTCGTGAATACCAGTATACATATAAACCCTTCTTTCAAATGTCCCGATCAAGTTATAGGGTCACTGTCAGTCAAACCCTATCTGTACTTCACGCTATGCATGAGTTAATGCAAATCGAGATCACTGAGCTCTCGTGAATCTAATAAAACTAGATCCAATGCTTTGGCCAAACACTTATGATCTCATTTTCCAATAACCGCATAGGACATATGCCTGTTCACTTACAGGAGAAAGAATCATATCTTGGTATTCAGTAGGACCTGCTACTTGCCCGTCAAGACGCACGTCGAGGTTGACCCCCAC
The DNA here is from genome assembly GCA_033398695.1 of Orobanche coerulescens. Taxonomy (NCBI): domain Eukaryota; kingdom Viridiplantae; phylum Streptophyta; class Magnoliopsida; order Lamiales; family Orobanchaceae; genus Orobanche; species Orobanche coerulescens. Next base: position 72,589,000 of record CM065801.1, read on the forward strand.
CTTGCTGTTTTCTGGGTCGAACTACTCTAATGAATATATTAACGTCACAAGCACATCCCTACTAAATCTTCAAGTCGAAGGTTCACGAATACCTATCACAACCTTACGATTCCGTTATTGACTGTCCGAGAGTGAAAACTGTGTGGCAAATCGAGGGTGAGTCGGTTCGAGTATACTAATATCATTAGCATACCTATAACCTGTGCTCCCACTAACCGTTAGTGATCGACAGACACTCTCCAAGTCAAAGAACACGTCATACAAGTCTTCGCATAAACTTAACGCCCAGTCAGGTTTCATCGACTTGCGAATGATTAAGTATTTGATCCATAAACCTTTCTAGTGCCGATCCCCTTATCCAATAAGAAGTGGAATGTTTTTGCTCTCAAATGCACGGAATAGTTTCTATATATATATATATATATATATATATATATATATATATATATATATATATATATATATATATATATATATATATATATATATATATATATATATATATATATATATACGAGTCGGAAATTCCAGTGACTACCAGTAAATAAAGAAACATATAATTTCCTTCTAATAATGTTTTGCATAATAACAAGTACAATGTCCTCACTCAACATCCTCTGAGTGGCATTGGAGGGCATACTCCTAACACCCTACAGATGAGGACTTATCAGATCATAGATCAGGCACTCCTGATATAACCCCACCTGATCAGAGAGCACCTGATAGGAGCTTGCCATCTGAAAAATCTACAGCTACAAAATCAGCACATGAAAGCTCAGGAGAGAACAATGCTCATCAGATGGCACCTGAAATTCAACTGCCATCAAACTTCACTGAGATAGTCAGAAGGATTGTGGAAGAGATAGTTGCCAAACTCCTGGCAACTGAGGTTAACCCTGAGCTGAAGTCCATGAATGACAAGTTGGACACTCTGATCAACCGAAAGGACCCCTCTCCAACACCTTCAAGCTCAAGAATGCCTCTTGGCATGTCTGATTTCATGCACAAGGTGGAGGAACATCTAACATTTATTATTAATGCTGGTAAAAAGGGGGAAGAGACAAGACAGGGGGAAGCAAATAATAAGGGGGAAGGCGGAGAAGAAATGAGGAAGAACCAAGATCTTCCACTCATTCAGGCAGGCAGTTCTAGCTTGAAAAGAAAAGAATTAGCTGCACCTGAAGACCCACCGACAGCCAAAATAAAAAGGACCAGACAAGATCCAGAGGTGAGATTCCAATGGGAAGGCAAAGAATTCCAATTTGTTGAGGAATTCTTGCCTGTTGAGGCAGAACCAATGTGGGGAAGTGCAAGGAAGCAATTCATAGAGAAGTACTACCTCTGAGAAATACTTCAAGACAAAGATTGCTCCCCATGGGAAACCTTCATAAACTTCATGGACATGAATTTCCCCAAACTTTGGGAAATTTTGTAGAAATATGCTGCAAAGGAATCCAATGCATACCCTATGATTCCAAGTTTCAGACCTGAAGAAGCACCTACGCTCATGAATGGAGAACTTGATGAAATTGATCTTCAGGAAGAGATTAGAGAAGTATGCATTGAAATTAATTTCACATCTCTAGAACAGCATCAGTTTACCTCCTTAGTGGTCAAGAGGAAATATGGGTTAGCCCCAATTACAAAAAGACCCATTGGAGCAAAACCCTTGAAGTCACTCCCCCCACCAAAACAGATTAGAGGAAGAGGAAGAGGCAGAGGAGGAATATGATTTTATTACTTGTAATTTATTTGTAATTTACAGTTTACTTGTAATTTTCATTTTTACACGTGATTTTTCATTCAGACTGTTCTGAACTGTAATGTAATAACTCTGAAAATTTATAACAGTCACTTGAATGACAACCACTAGTTGTCTCAAACAGACTGAGTTTGATTTTTATCTTGCACTTTATCTTTGTGCAGACTTGTTTTACATTTGAATGTTTAAAGTTCATCATCAAAATAGGGGGAAATTGTTAGGAATACTTATTAGATTTTGATGATGTTATCCCTGTACTTGTGATATATTCAAATGTATACTCTAAGTACTTGGCATTGTAAAGAAGAACCAAATGAGTATCTTCTATGAGCCATTGATGTAGGCTAAGATTGATCTGAAGTTAATCTGTTAAAAATCAGCTAAGTATAGAACTGACGATATATCAGATAAGTTATCAGGCGACCTTTTTATCAACAGAAATATCAGAGAGGTTTGACCAAAACACTGTAGCAGCCGAAGAGCAAACGAGTTATCATCAGGCGAGATAATTTCAACCAAGTCTTGGTCAACTCAAATAGATAAAAGAAGGATGACCATAGACAAGTTATCATTAGACAACTTATTACCAGAGAAGGTCTAGTCAACACAAAACATCAACTGAAGTTTGACCATCATATCACAGAACTTCTACAAAGTTATCAGAGAAGTTTTACATCAGAGAGGGTTGACCGCACATCTGCCATGTCTGACCAAGAGATATCAGATAACTTTTTCAGACAAGATATCAGCCAAGTTTAAGAAACTCAGTCCACATCAGCAAGCGTTGAAGTCAACAATAACGAAAATTCACATGCAGACGTAAGGAGACAAATCAAAAAGATTCCCGGAAAGTTAGGAATAAAATATTCCTTGAGATCCGCATACTAAAGACATAAATATACAAATCAAGAAAAGCGGTGCGACCAAAAGAATTTCAAACGGTCGGAATTACAAAGGGAATTAAGCCGTGCAATGAAATGATAAGATAAACAAAGAAGTCCACCCTCCAACGGACGGATTTGTTACAGAAGATGCAACGACAATGAAGGAGGCTCAAAGAACCGCACTATAAATATCTGAAGATCAGAATTGAGCAAAGTACGATGCGAACTATACTTACAAGCCAACAAAGCAATTAAAGTTATCAAAGCAATCTATAACATCGTGAAGAGCTAGTTCTAAAGTTCATATACTGAGAAGCTCTTAAGTTAGAGAAGACAAACACTCTTGTCTTTAAAGTTGAGTACGGGGTACTTCTGTGAACGAAGTTTAAGAAGTTTCGCGACTGATAAGTCATCCACGGGTTCTTGATTGGAAGGTGATAGACAGCTCGAGAGTTGTTGAGGCATCCACGGGTTTTCAATCAAGAGGTGCTAGGCAGTCAAGGGAGTTGCAACGGCCACGGGTTTTCACTGGTCGGAAGCCGTTGTAATTGAGATTTCATTGTAACAATCACTGGTTGAACGTTATAGTGAATTTATCTCCAACTGGTTTGTAGAGAAGTGGATTAGTAGAGGATTACCCCACCTATGAGACCACTATAAGTGCTTGCGTGTTTTATTGCATTCATCATACTTATCTGCTGCATTCATATTAACTTTTCCATATAGTAGTCAACTGTCTTCTGCACATCATAGTTTTACAGTTGACATAAGTCACCTGCAGACGGCATTAGTCACCTGCATTATTATTGTAACACCCCCAATCCACTCAGGGATATTACACGCCGTAGACCCTCTCCTCGAGGATCTACCAGGCTGATAACTAAAATCAAACATCTAAACATCGCCTTTAAGGCTAAAATGACTCAGTAGACCGACTTGGTCTTTCAATAATGACATACAACTCAATTCCAAACACATACCCACGCAGGGGTCAAAATACAATAAACTCCCGTACAACGGGGAAAAGATACTACAGCGGAAAAGAAAATACAACTAGACCAAAACGACATCAACAGATCCTCGTGTGATTAGTATCGTTCATCTTTCATCATCCTTCGTGCCGACTCGTGCTATGCTCCAAAACACGAATGCAAAAATAGACATCCACCCCCCGAATACTCGGGGGTTAGCAAAACTCCACTGTTTTGCTAGTGCAAGTACAAGTGCAAAAACACGAGCCATACAATACAAGTTCCAAGAACAATAATAATCAGGAATCCTCAAAGATCCAAACGTAACGAAAAGCACTTCCCGAGGCAAGAGTTTAGTAAAATATTCTAAAACCGAAAGGTCACAAATCAAGGGAAAACAATTTATAAAACCGTTTAAATGCCATCGAGAGTTTTAATAGAAAACAATTTAGGATTTCCGAATCCTTCTCTTTCCAAAAATCAACAAGGGTCACAGCCCAAAGGTTTTGTTTTCGCAAATAGAAAACAGACAACAATTCACAGGGCCCGAGCCCAACATCACGTGTCCTCGACGGACATAAAATTCAACACAACGTAATCACGCACGCGCATCGCCTAGGACCGGGACGAAGCCACAAATCCCACTCGAGGCCTCGAAGGACCCTCCCGAGCTGGCTAGCGAAACAAATCACACACATCTCACGGTTGGATCAATCGCTTGTTGCATCCTGGCCACATGATCGCATGCCATGTGCCACCGTAGATTTTCTCAGGCTCTCACGGTTGGATCAATCACTTGTTGCATCCTGACCACATGATCACGTGCCATGTGTCACCGTAGACCTTCAACCGTATCCACACATTCACACAAATAACATATCACATCAAGGATATTCAAATAATTCGCCCAGAGGCATCAAACACTTAGCAAAACACCACGTCAATCCACAACACACCGAAATGAAATAATATACGTTCACACACAATGCCAAGTGCAACATTAACACCAAGCATATACATAGAATTCGCATAGTTATTCACAAACCACGCCATTCACAAAACACACGCGTTTTGAAAGCAAGCCTTTAACAAGGCTAATCGAATCTTTTGAAAACTCGTTTCAAACAATCAAACAAACATATAAATACGATCACCAATTATCATATCCATAAAACAAGAATTATATGGACAAGGTACTTGCCTCGAAATCGGCACGCAAGTATTCCGACGAACACGGCTCAACCGGAAAGCTTCGAAACGCCCGATGTTAACGAAAAGGAAGATAACAACGAACGGAAGGGTTCAACACGGTTTCTTCGCAAGAAACTCGACCCTAACATCATATAATCCATAAATCAACAATCATACGAGGAAGGATAATCGTAGAACGCCCGAAAACCCCTCTAAGACATTTTACCGGACACCTTCAAGGCGTCGGTCAAGAACTCGACCCAAATAACGAATCGATACGATCCAACCATGGAATAACAAGGGAAATGATATAATACATCTAAATAATCATCAATCCATCACAATCCTAAGTTAAATCGGATTAAACGGACGAAAACAACAAAAACCCCCAAATTCCCCAAAACTAGATTTCTAGGAAATCTGACCTGATTCGGTCGATCAAAGGATGTTATAGGATGTATGATTGATGATATGAACTCCAAGACTTCATGGATTCATTGTCCAACAACATCTCAAGAAGATTCACACACCCACAGCCGCGTACGGGAAGAAAAGAATGAAAAAATGGCTGAAGAAAACGCCGCTGTGCCTTAAATAGCCGACAGACTCGGCCGTGTCCGCTCGACACGGTCGTGGCGCGCAGCTTGACCGGCAGGACTCGACCGTGTCCCGCTTGACACGGTCGCGGCGCGGAGGGCCTTCCGACGATGACCCGTCCGACGCTGACTCGGCATGACTCGACCGTGTCCTGGAACACGGCCGCGTCTGGGCGATCGGTTACGCTTATCCTAAGAGATGCAGACGGGCCGTGTCGGATGACACGGCCGAGTTCGGTCGGCAGAAACTTCGGCATTTCCGGACGAGTACGGCACGGGCCGTGTCGGACGACACGGCTGAGTTCGGCCGGCAGTGATCGGCCAATAACGAGCGGGTGAGCTAAAACGACCATAACTCTCTCGTCCGGACTCCGATTGACTCACCGTTTGAACCATTGGAAAGCTAACTCGATTCTCTATAATATTGCAAAGATTCAGAATTTTAGGAGTTTCCAAGAATTAATGGTGACGTTACAAAGTCGAACTCCCACGTGAAAAAGTCGATTAAGGACACGGAACTCAATAAAACGACACCGAAACGAACTCGGATGACAAAAAGTGCAGAATTAATCATTCTCGAAATGACGAAAGGTCATGAGCGAGTCGTCAAAATGGACTTCCGCCGAAAAAAGAAAATTACTGAAATTCGAAATTGCGGATATTACATTCTACCCTCCTTAAAAGAAGTTTCGTCCCGAAACTTAAAACAAGTAGGGGGGAGCAATATACCCGCCAGGAAAACTCGACGAGATACACCAAAAACAGAAAACTCGCGCCCAACGGCGAAATGCTGCAAGAAACGCAAAGAGACATACGGCGTGAAAACACGCTCCACGACGACCAACACAATGTCGCCGTTAAGGATACAATAAAACCAACAAATGACAAGCGTCATCAAACGCATAATATAGTCAAGTCGATTATCCGAACAATCACAAAACACAACGAACGAAAATCAATACGATTGACCAACCTGACGGTTCATCAATCTAAACGCGGGTCAAACGCTGAACAAATACGGAATTCCACCGCCCAAGGGTTGGAAGATCGAAAACGAGACTAATTTCCCAAACTTAAGGGAATTAGGAAGGAGCCTGAATGCTCAACGATCACGAAACAAGGACAAAAACCGAACAAACAAACGACCGAACCACAACGGTCGAGACAACAAAAGCGAACAATCATGTTCGAATCACGAAGAACAATAAAATTCAAACAACAACTCCAAGGTTCACATCTCGACTCGAGACATTATATGATCCGGTGAAAACAACAAGATGCACACTCGCATAAGATCCACAGGAAAGGGAATAACAATTGAAAAGTCACATCGACAAACGAGTTATTCCGAAATGATGCCACACTCATTCGATAAACAAAAACAAGGGGCAGGACAAGCTCAGAAATGTCAACGAACATAAATGAGTCGACAAAGTAGAATATACAGAAGTTCAAAATCTGATCCACTTCGAATAAAAGAACTAGTAGAACCAAAAGATGTTACATCCGAACAAGGTTCACAAGTATCGAACCGGACTCGGAAAAGTCACAGCGATAAACAGAAAAACAAGATCACAGCTCGTTCGAGCGATGAAACCGAAATACAGAACAAGTTCAGAAAGTGTCAACGAACACGAGCGAGTCGATAGACTCAAGAAAGAGAAAATGCAGGAGTCTAAAAACAACACGGGTACTACATTCGACCTCTTATAAAAGAAGGTCGCCCCCGCAACTCACAAATAAATCAAGGTGACGACACAACAAGCAACCGACGAAACATCCTTGAAGGCCTCTCAAAGCCGATTCGATGATCTTTGAATCGCGAACTCCGAAAGTCTCGGTAGCCACCCGCAAAATCAATTCGGTGTCCTCGAGTCCACACTTGAAATGTGTTACCGACGAGAAGGACAATTTACACGTGCATGCCCCGGCACATCACGATTGAAACGCCTCGGCTCGGCATACCGAAAATACAAATGCTAGATACAATGGGGCATAACGTCGCAAAACAACATAGCGGAGATGCCAACTCAGCACAACAAAGAATCATAACACATACCATATACAACGATTACCATCATAAAGTAATACACACACAAACACTACAGCAACGACGGTATCGTTCGGCGACCTCAACGGCCCGAACGATAACCAGCACATAATTACAACCATCATGAAACAATCACACATGTACACAAACGTACAAACTCAAGCTTCAACAGTTCACACCCGTGCGACAACACGCAAATCACCACGAGGCGACAAACAGTAAATACCAGTTCACACCTCTCACAGAGGGCTAGTACAACAAATGCGTGGCGAACGACTCAACGTTCACACCACCAATTCAATCACAATTCGGAGGGCTAACACCCTAACGAAAGTTCGAAAACCATACACGCATTTCCGGTCCGCAAACAGGAATGATAGGTTTTAAAAACGAGAACCACCTTTTGAAAACAGTTTGGAAACAACAGTTGATCTTGAGTATCATTTTACAAAAAGTAGTACAAACACCATTATCGAGACTTTGAAAACCATCTTGCGTTTGAACAAAAATGAGGACACCTTTCCTTTAGTGAAAAACTTTCAAAAATATTCGACCCTTGGGTCTAAGCAACTGCATTTGAAAATATCTCAAAAATATTTTTGGTCCTCAACCGGAAATTTTTTGAAATGTATTGCGGCATTAGAAAACACCTTGAAACACCGCAAGAAAATAATTCGTTTTAAAAGTTCGTCTCGAATTTTAATTTTCTAAGATACTCAAGGTTTTTTTTAAAAATAATTCAATGGGCTAGAATGCCCAAAAATTTCAGGTAATTACAAGGAACAATATAGCGCCGTGGGTCCCGCGCCGGAACCCACCAGGCTAAAAACCATTTACAAAAATGCCAAAAAGGCCGATGACGGTAATGTTTCAAAAACTCACAAAAGCCATTTTACAACATGCTAAATACCGTCATAAGAATTTCGCCAAAGCGATCAAGGCCATAATGCCAAAAACTCGGTTAAGGAATCGGTTTTCGAAATAAAACTTAGTCGGTAAAATACCGAAAGCCATTACAAAAGAACTCACGCAGCGGATAAAAGAAATAAAGTCAAACATGCACAAGAGAGCAACACTACTCCTCATATGAACGAAAAATGGGAGTCAAATAATCACATATCACGAAATCAAAATCCATAAAAGGATTCCGTCAATTAACTCATAATCATAAAAATAGCTCGTGTCACACGAGGCACAACACAAAGAAGGGAGACTTACATCCACAGGTCGCACGAAGATGATGATCGCCCACGATACTAATCACGACCAACAAACTCAGACGACGCGTCGCGACACGACTTAGTCAGACAAAATCCGACGAGACAAAAACTCAATAGACACCACTAACCCGACAGCCTAGGTTTCCACAACCTAAGCTCTGATACCATTTATGTAACACCCCCAATCCACTCAGGGATATTACACGCCGTAGACCCTCTCCTCGAGGATCTACCCGGCTGATAACTAAAATCAAACATCTAAACATCGCCTTTAAGGCTAAAATGACTCAGTAGACCGACTTGGTCTTTCAATAATGACATACAACTCAATTCCAAACACATACCCACGCAGGGGTCAAAATACAATAAACTCCCGTACAACGGGGAAAAGATACTACAGCGGAAAAGAAAATACAACTAGACCAAAACGACATCAACAGATCCTCGTGTGATTAGTATCGTTCATCTTTCATCATCCTTCGTGCCGACCCTGTGCTATGCTCCAAAACCTGAATGCAAAAATAGACATCCACCCCCCGAATACTCGGGGGTTAGCAAAACTCCACTGTTTTGCTAGTGCAAGTACAAGTGCAAAAATACGAGCCATACAATACAAGTTCCAAGAACAATAATAATCAGGAATCCTCAAAGATCCAAACGTAACGAAAAGCACTTCCCGAGGCAAGAGTTTGGTAAAATATTCTAAAACCGAAAGGTCACAAATCAAGGGAAAACAATTTATAAAACCGTTTAAATGCCATCGAGAGTTTTAATAGAAAACAATTTAGGATTTCCGAATCCTTCTCTTTCCAAAAATCAACAGGGGTCACAGCCCAAAGGTTTTGTTTTCGCAAATAGAAAACAGACAACAATTCACAGGGCCCGAGCCCAACATCACGTGTCCTCGACGGACATAAAATTCAACACAACGTAATCACGCACGCGCATCGCCTAGGACCGGGACGAAGCCACAAATCCCACTCGAGGCCTCGAAGGACCCTCCCGAGTCAAGCTAGCGAAACAAATCACACACATCTCACGGTTGGATCAATCGCTTGTTGCATCCTGGCCACATGATCGCATGCCATGTGCCACCGTAGATTTTCTCAGGCTCTCACGGTTGGATCAATCACTTGTTGCATCCTGACCACATGATCACGTGCCATGTGTCACCGTAGACCTTCAACCGTATCCACACATTCACACAAATAACATATCACATCAAGGATATTCAAATAATTCGCCCAGAGGCATCAAACACTTAGCAAAACACCACGTCAATCCACAACACACGGAAATGAAATAATATACGTTCACACACAATGCCAAGTGCAACATTAACACCAAGCATATACATAGAATTCGCATAGTTATTCACAAACCACGCCATTCACAAAACACACGCGTTTTGAAAGCAAGCCTTTAACAAGGCTAATCGAATCTTTTGAAAACTCGTTTCAAACAATCAAACAAACATATAAATACGATCACCAATTATCATATCCATAAAACAAGAATTATATGGACAAGGTACTTGCCTCGAAATCGGCACGCAAGTATTCCGACGAACACGGCTCAACCGGAAAGCTTCGAAACGCCCGATGTTAACGAAAAGGATGATAACAACGAACGGAAGGGTTCAACACGGTTTCTTCGCAAGAAACTCGACCCTAACATCATATAATCCATAAATCAACAATCATACGAGGAAGGATAATCGTAGAACGCCCGAAAACCCCTCTAAGACATTTTACCGGACACCTTCAAGGCGTCGGTCAAGAACTCGACCCAAATAACGAATCGATACGATCCAACCATGGAATAACAAGGGAAATGATATAATACATCTAAATAATCATCAATCCATCACAATCCTAAGTTAAATCGGATTAAACGGACGAAAACAACAAAAACCCCCAAATTCCCCAAAACTAGATTTCTAGGAAATCTGACCTGATTCGGTCGATCAAAGGATGTTATAGGATGTATGATTGATGATATGAACTCCAAGACTTCATGGATTCATTGTCCAACAACATCTCAAGAAGATTCACACACCCACAGCCGCGTACGGGAAGAAAAGAATGAAAAATGGTCAAGAAAACGCCGCTGTGCCTTAAATAGCCGACAGACTCGACCGTGTCCGCCCGACACGGTCGTGGCGCGCAGCTTGACCGGGCAGGACTCGACCGTGTCCCGCTTGACACGGCCGCGCGCGCGGAGGGCCTTCCGACAGTGACTCCGTCCGACAATGACTTCGGCATGACTCGACCGTGTCCCGGAACACGGCCGCGTCTGGCGCCGGTTCGGCTTATCCTAAGAGTACGGCAGACGGGCCGTGTCGGATGACACGCCGAGTTCGGTCGGCGAAACTTCGGCATTTCCGGACGAGTACGGCACGGGCCGTGTCGGACGACACGGCCGAGTTCGGCGTTGATCGCCAATAACGAGCGGGTGAGCTAAAACGACCATAACTCTCTCGTCCGGACTCCGATTGACTCACCGTTTGAACCATTGGAAAGCTAACTCGATGCTCTATAATATTGCAAAGATTCAGAATTTTAGGAGTTTCCAAGAATTAATGGTGACGTTACAAAGTCGAACTCCCACGTGAAAAAGTCGATTAAGGACACGGAACTCAATAAAACGACACCGAAACGAACTCGGATGACAAAAAGTGCAGAATTAATCATTCTCGAAATGACGAAAGGTCATGAGCGAGTCGTCAAAACGGACTTCCGCCGAAAAAAGAAAATTACTGAAATTCGAAATTGCGGATATTACAATTATCAGCTGTGCTTCCGCATTATCATATGCAGTTAAGTTTTTAGCTTCTCATTTTATCAGCTGAGTAAACTCACCTGAGATTTAGGAAAAGAGTTTAATAAGTCTATTCACCCCCTCTAGACTTATTCCTGACAACTTATTACCTACAATAGGACATGCGAATCTTGTTTATAGGGAAAGATGATGAAGAATCCTTTCACCGGTCATGGAGAAAGTGCTATTCGTCTAGTAGGTGTCACGCCCCCACACCGGGGTTCGATGAGAATGCGACAGTTAACGTAATAAATAACGTTTGTGATAATACATTCCATTAAAGCATACATATGCCAGATCTTAGCCCGGTGAAGTAAGACTGGTTATTCCATTGAAAAGAAATATTCAAGAGTACAACAGTATTATTACATTAAGTACAGAAGAGTACAGCAGAAATCAGAATACAATTTTGACATAGGAAATAAAGAAATATACTAAATGCAGCATAATGAGTCCTATGTCTTGGTAGTGTCCAAGGTAAGTCTTCACTCCATACCCGCATTTGCCACTTCTTCCTCTTCGTCTTCTTTATCTAGTGGGGTTTTAGAAACATAAAAGTGGGGTGAGAATAAAGGATTCTCAACGAGTTGGGGTTTGGTATTTAATGAGTTTATTATTTAATAAACATAATATATTTCTCCCACTTTTGAAAAATAGTATTGTTTTAAAAATTGGTATAATTTTTCAAGAAGAATATTATGAATTATGACATGAATGTACAGTCAATATCCGTAGATTGCTGTTGAGTATGAAGAATGTACGGCGTCGAGTGCCCAATGAGTATTTAGCTTCGGGAGGTCGTCTACATGACTAATTCCTTAGCCTCCTTATAACGTCTTAGACCGTTATCAGTGTTTGCCCTTTGAGTATCGCCATGACCTTTGGTTTGATAACCGTAGTCTTGGGCGTTTGTCGGACCGTCACTATAACATTGGCCTTTGAGCTTAATCGCTCTCACACTTGGTGACGTGCTGCCTTATCTCTTATTTGGGCTCAATATGTCCTTAGCTTGGGTCTATGCCCGGATCATATCATAATCGCGATTATACCCGAATTCTACGATCCAATCAACTTAGGATCACTCCGTCCTTCGGCTTCAAGGGACTAGGATACGACGGTAGCTTTGCCTAGAACCACAGCCACGCTGCTCGATTCATGACTTAGACTAACCGCCCCTCATGCATATAAATAGAAAAAGGGACTTGATAAGTGTCAGTTTTGTACACTTATCCATGGTTTGTATCGATAAAATTCACCCATAATTGAGCTAGTCTACTCGTTTTTTGCTTTTAATTTATTAGTTTTAATAATTTTATTTTTATCTGATGATGATCGGATTAAATAACTGAATTACTCAAGAAACAATATGTTTAATAAATATTCTCTTTATTGAATTTTGATATATTCATGTTGTAGGACTTTCCGAGACGAGTTCGGCAGTCTTTCCGGATTCAAAATCAGAGTTATATATCAAAAGTTATCATCCGAAGAAGATCTGGGGCAAAAACGCAAAGTCTGAGAAATTCTGGGCCGAAAACATAACTATCCAAGCTTCAAATGAGCAAATTTACGAAGCCGAGTTATGGCCGTAACATTCAGGGGTTACGGCCGTAAGTCACCCTAGTTACGGCCGTAACTCCTGAATGTTACGGCCGTAACTCTTGACAGATTACTCTGATTTGTCTAATTTTTATACTTTTTGTATTATTGAGGGATGATCGCATTGATCCGATCTAATGTAATAATGCTGGAGTTTTGGAGCTCTTAGATGACTTTAGGTGTATAAATAGACCCCTTAGATCCTTCATCATTCATCATTCATCTTATAATTTTCCATTTTCTTGTAAACTTTTCTTTTTTGTGTGAAGAACACACTTGTGTTCTTGAGTGATCTTTGTAAGTATGGTATAACATATGTTGTTCAGAGAGTTTATTGTTTCTATCTCCTTTATCTACTAAGGGAGTTAGGATCAATTCTTTCTCTTGATTCAACTAAACATGACCACCAAAGCTTGTAATATGTGTAATAAACCCTTTATGGGCTAAGTTCCTTAAGTTGGGATTATAAACAAGGTTAGTCATGTTATTTATGTTTGTATAAAAGATCTATTGTGAATTACTTATTATTGTGTGTGATTTTCATTGTTTTAACAATCTTTATTTATTTGGCCAATTAATGAAGATATTTATGGTCTTCATATGTTTCTAAAGAAAATATGTTTGATTAGATCAAATGATCTTCACTCTAAGTTGTTCTAGGGGATAGAAATATACCCCTAGTCCTTAGATGATTCTTTGAGTTATTTTCATAAATCCTAATGCTATGTATTGAAGCCAATCAACATAGAAATATAGTGGATTGATTCAATATGTAAGGGACGTTTTATAGTTCGAAAGAGAAACCGTCTTTTTAAGGAAAATCGAATCTACACAACATAATAAGTAAATTCATCTTATGATCTCCAATACATCTTTTATAACTAATGACGAACTAAGTTTTTAATCCCAACTATTTCATTTTATCAATAATTAATCTATTATTATTGCTATCTTTTTATTTCCTTATAATATTAGAACTATTATTGCAATTTCTTTGCAATTATTAAACCAAACTTTTTAATTGTGTGTTTCACTCATCTTAAGTATCTATAAAAATAGACTAATAGTGTATAATTCAAATTATAACAAAACTTCCTTGTGGGATCGATAAACCGGACTCAAAAAGTCCACTTTACTACTTGATACGATATCGTGCACTTGCGATAGTTACACTAAAAGCGCGTCAAGTTTTTGGCGCCGTTGCCGGGGAAGTATAAGTTATATTTGAAATCTTACATTATAAACTATTTTTGTAGGTACAAATTTCTCGACGTTGTAACTTAGTACTAAATTGTGTTTGTTCGGTCAAGTGGCGGATAACGGTACTCCGTGACTATTAAAGTCGGATTTTTCAGTTTCCCACAACAACTGATATTTGTATATATTTTTTTTAATTATTTTCATTGTCTTTTTATTTTTGTTTTTTATCATGGATGAAACATTGTTTAAAATTGAAAAAAGATTTCCCTTTCTAAGCAAAAATGCAATTTTAAAAATTTACAAGACAAGGCTTGAAAGGATGAGGTTGCTTATGAATAAAAGCATACCTTTTGACATAAGATTCATTATCGAAGCCAAAGTAAGAATAGAAGGTGAATTCACAGAAACACCAACTAGATTTTTACCAGGGCTTGGAAAAAGTTCATATGCCAAGAAACGACGAGCAAAGATACTAGCCGTTTGCTATAAATGTGCTAGATGGAACTGTAATGCAAAATGTCGATCTTTAGGAATTCCATCTACAAACAGAGAAGATAAAATTCAGTTCATTAATGATGGTCTGAATAAGGAGAATTTAGATAATATCGAAATTTCTCTTGACACGCATCCTAGTGGACTTGTGTATTACGGAATTCAATGTTTGTGGAATAAATTCAAACCAGAATATGAACAACGTCTTGGGAATCTGACGTTAAAAGACCCTGTTTGCCAATTTGTAAGAAAATTGGATGGGAAGCTTCTCCCCGACTCAAGAAGGCGTTTAGGCCGTTTCTGAACGTAAAATCAGAGGAAGATGTGAGCCAAAATTACAACTACTGTACATACGCGTAAGTATCTTTTATTTTTGTCGTGTGGTGAGATTTTCTGAATAAAAAAAATGTGATACGCGATAAAAGCTTTCATTATTCTATTGAGTAGTTGAAGCACAATCAAACGCAATCACAAACTTGTTAAACAATTTTTACCTTCTTTTTATTCTATAAATAAACTTTCTACTGGTTTCTTTCATTCATCCCTCAAACTTGCACTTTTCTCTGTTTCTCTCTAAAAATTTTTTTCTTTTCAAAAATGGAGTCATCATCTTCAACAAAAAAATTTTACACAGTCTGAATTTTTGGTGGATCTAGTTCTGGAAAAGAGGCATGCTTCATGACGACCCACAACTTGGGTCGTACCTTAGGAGAAAAATGCATTCATGTAGTTTACGGAGGAGGAAGTCTAGGATTAATGGGTCGAGCTGCTGCTTCTGCCTATATGGAAGGAGTAAGAGTGTTGGGAGTAATCCCAAAACCTCTGGCTGAAAGTAAAATCACCGGGTCAACTATTGGAGATGAGTTTAGATCTGTGAATATGCAAGATCACATAACTCACATGATAAATAATTCTGGCGCCTTTATCGCCCTTCCCGGTGGTTTTGGCACCATTGAGGAACTTTTTCATGTGGTTACCAGAGCCCAGCTAAATGTTCATCAAAAACCAATAGGAGTGCTTAATGTCAATGGTTTCTTTGATGGTTTACTGTCTTTCATCGACTACTCTGCTGAAAAGGGCTTTATTTCCGAGCATGCAAAACGAATCATAGTCGTTGCAACAACACCAGAAGAACTAATTAAAAAACTCAATAAATTTGTTCCTCAACCAGATCCAGCTCTAGCTAAAATTGTCTGGGTAGAAGATTTTACCGTGAGAAAACGAAAAGTAGATTCATTCCTCTCCCTTTGATAACCCATGTCGGACCCCTTGTATTTTTTTTTGCTTTTAGTGGTGTGTAATAATCGTGCTAAATGATGGCAGCTTAAGGAGTTTCTTCTTGATCTCTTGACGCGCATCTATTCACGATTTATGTATTTTTATTTTATTACTGTAATGTTTATTTCGTGTTTTGCTTTTATAAAAACTTTGATGACAGCGTAAGGCGACTCTTCGGACTTTCTTAATGCGCATCTAAAAAATTATGTTATACTTACGAGTATATTTTATTTTCTTTTGTGTGTGCCTCGTATATTTATTCTCTTGCAGATTCTAAAAGGCGTTAGCTCAGGCATCAACTTTCTTAACAGGGAGTATTCTGCTTTTCTGCATTGATTTTTATTTTTAAACTGAGGACAGTTTTATTTTCAAGTTTGGGGGTGGTTTGTTTAATTATTTTGGTGTGTTTTGATTGATTTGGTTATTTGCCTTAATTTTTTTTATATATATATATATATATATATATATATATATAT
Organism: Orobanche coerulescens; assembly: GCA_033398695.1. Lineage (NCBI taxonomy): Eukaryota > Viridiplantae > Streptophyta > Magnoliopsida > Lamiales > Orobanchaceae > Orobanche > Orobanche coerulescens. The sequence goes on from CM065801.1 coordinate 72,605,539, forward strand.
ATATATATATTTATAGTATTTTGATTTTTGAGATTTCTAGATCTGGCCATAAACACCAATAATTAGCTATATACAAACTTCTAAAATCGTTTTAACCGGTAAAATAAAAAATTGTATATTCCAAAAATTTTTGAGCCTTAATCTCTCTTTCCAAGCCTTGTAATTATAAAATCGAGTCATTCGTTACCTTGAGAAAAGAAGAATCAATTGGTTGATGAAAAATAAAACTGAAATTTACTTAATTTGTGGAGTTTTTGATTTTTCATGCTTAACTAAAAAATAATTTTCTGCAAAAATTCTATTCCCTAAAAAAAGAAGGAGTCATTGGTGAAAAGAGCTACACGTTAGCAAATAACGGTGTGAAACCTATCACCTAAAAAAAATAAATGACGAAAAGGAGAAGCGTTGAGCAGCAACAGCTGCCTAATTTTGGAAGTCTTAAATTTTGCGAAAAATAAAAGACTAACCATTGTTGGTGCGTAGCTGCCGTCTCAGAAAAATTGGTGAAAAGAGCTACACATTAGCAAATAACGGTGTGAAAGCTATCACCTTTTTACGAAAAGAAAAATAATGAGATAGAAATTGTGTTAGTGAAAAGAGCTACACGTTAGCAAATAACGGTGTGAAAGCTATCACTAAAAGGGATGTAGTTTATGAGCAGATTTGAATTAATTAGCGGCTGAATTTCAATACACTCAATTTCGTGAATAATCACAATATTTGATGACGCCAATGAAATTCTTCTTCATATTGAGTCGAAAAATAAATGAGTGATCGAGAGCAACCATTAAAGGGAGTCGTGTGTATCACGAGTGGGAAAGAAATAATCAACCTATTGGGGAAAACCTTATATTTTGGAATTACAATACTAAAACCGTGTTTTAACTTCAAAATCATTTGTAGATTTATTTTGAATTTTGATTCATTTATATCTACTGTATAAGCTGGTTGTTGTGTATTAATGGCATTTTGATCTCCTTTTTCTCTTTTTATATTTTAATTTATGTGTGTATTAATTTTCTTATTTTTTTTATTTTTATTTTTATTTTTGGAGTGTGAATAATAAAGAGTCTTGCTCGGGACTAGCAAGAATTCAAGTTTGGGGGTGTGATAAGTGTCAGTTTTGTACACTTATCCATGGTTTGTATCGATAAAATTCACCCATAATTGAGCTAGTCTACTCGTTTTTTGCTTTTAATTTTTTAGTTTTAATAATTTTATTTTTATCTGATGATGATCGGATTAAATAACTGAATTACTCAAGAAACAATATGTTTAATAAATATTTTCTTTATTGAATTTTGATATATTCATGTTGTAGGGCTTTCCGAGATGAGTTCGGCAGTCTTTCCGGATTCAAAATCAGAGTTATATATCAAAAGTTATCATCCGAAGAAGATCTGGGGCAAAAATGCAAAGTCTGAGAAATTCTGGGCCGAAAACGTAACTATCCAAGCTTCAAATGAGCAAATTTACGAAGCCGAGTTACGGCCGTAACATTCAGGGGTTACGGCCGTAAGTCACCTAGTTCTGGCCGTAACTCCTGAATGTTACGCCGTAACTCTTGTGACATTACTATGATTTGTCTAATTTTTTATACTTTTTGTGTATTATTGAGGGGATGGCTGGCATTGATCCGATCTAATGTAATAGTGCTGGAGTTTTGGAGCTATTAGATGACTTTAGGTGTATAAATAGACCCCTTAGATCCTTCATCATTCATCATTCATCTTATAATTTTCCATTTTCTTGTAAACTTTTCTTTTTGTGTGAAGAACACACTTGTGTTCTTGAGTGATCTTTGTAAGTGTGGTATAACATATGTTGTTCAGAGAGTTTATTGTTTCTATCTCCTTTATCTACTAAGGGAGTTAGGATCAATTCTTTCTCTTGATTCAACTAAACATGACCACCAAAGCTTGTAATATGTGTAATAAACCCTTTATGGGCTAAGTTCCTTAAGTTGGGATTATAAACAAGGTTAGTCATGTTATTTATGTTTGTATAAAAGATCTATTGTGAATTACTTATTATTGTGTGTGATTTTCATTGTTTTAACAATCTTTATTTATTTGGCCAATTAATAAAGATATTTATGGTCTTCATATGTTTCGAAAGAAAATATGTTTGATTAGATCAAATGATCTTCACTCTAAGTTGTTCTAGGGGATAGAAATATACCCCTAGTCCTTAGATGATTCTTTGAGTTATTTTCATAAATCCTAATGCTATGTATTGAAGCCAATCAACATAGAAATATAGTGGATTGATTCAATATGTAAGAGACGTTTTATAGTTCGAAAGAGAAACCGTCTTTTTAAGGAAAATCGAATCTACACAACATAATAAGTAAATTCATCTTATGATCTCCAATACATCTTTTATAACTAATGACGAACTAAGTTTGTAATCCCAACTATTTCATTTTATCAATAATTAATCTATTATTATTGCTATCTTTTTATTTCCTTATAATATTAGAACTATTATTGTAATTTCTTTGCAATTATTAAACCAAACTTTTTAATTGTGTGTTTCACTCATCTTAAGTATCTATAAAAATAGACTAATAGTGTATAATTCAAATTATAACAAAACTTCCTTGTGGGATCGATAAACCGGACTCAAAAAGTCCACTTTACTACTTGATACGATATCGTGCACTTGCGATAGTTACACTAAAAGCGTGTCAGGACTCTAGAGGTACTCGCACGGACTCTTGCGGTGGATCCCGCCCGAAGGTCGTAGCACTTAGCTCCGCACAACACTTACTCCCGATTTCTATTGAATAACTATTATTGTCGTGATTAATGACGATTATGCATATTATAAGATATCAATATGATTATTTGATAATAAATGGACTTGGGTAAACTAGAGGAATTAGTTCAACCGGTTGATGATCAGATTGCTATTGCGCGAGTCTTGGCATATTCTTATGATAACTCATAAACTTGAATAGTTCGGTACGGAATATTTATACGTCCGAAAATTATGTACTTTATTGCGAAAAGTCCGCTATGATGTGAGGATTGAAGGTCAGAAGTTGCATGAAAGTTTTATCTTTCGCAAATTACAATTCTGCCCTTTTGTCTTTTAAGTACTACATTATTATTTTTACTATAATTGTATGAATTTGGATAATTCGGTACGGATCGATTATACGTCCGAAAATTACGAACTTTATTGCGAAAAGTCCGTTATGATATGAGGATTGAAGGTCAGAAGTTTCATGAAAGTTTTACCTTTCGGAAATTACAATTTATGCCCTTCCGTCTTTTACGTACTATCATTATTTTTACTAAAATATTATAAATTTGATTAAGTCGGAACCGTTTGATTGTACGTCCAATAATTATAAAGTTTATGGCTAAAAGTCCGTTATAATATAAGGTTTTGAGATCAAAAGTTGTATGGAGGTTTCTCCTTCCATAAATTACAATTCTGCCCTTTCAAAATTAAAGTACTATTTTATTTTTATTTAGTTTTGTCTTATAATTTTGATTAATTCGTTTGGATTCCTTTAAACTCCAAAAATTATGAATCCAGTTGCGATTTGAAATTTATGACTTGTACTTTTAGATTGCGTTCAGTTTTAATTTCTATTCTCTTAGATTATAATTTCACCCCTTCATTTTGCCTTAGTCGATATTTTAGTATTCTTGTCACATCTTTTTCATTTCTTATCGGATTGAACTCAAATTTTCGGGGTAAGCTCTTTATGTTATTACGAGTCCATAGAGTTCAACTTTTATGGAAAATTTATTTTCGAAACAGTAAATTTCGATAAATTAGAGTTTTGGTCCCGAATTCTTGAAATTTATATTTTGCCCCGTCTACCTATTTTAATGAATTCCGATTTAGGTGAAATTTAAAGGATAATTTATTTTTAATATATTAAGACTTACTTTCAGGATATAAGACCAGAATTATGGCTTTTAACAATTTTACCCCAAAATTCATCTTAATTAAATTATTTTAGTTATTCTTCGAATTTAGGTTCCAATTATGAATTCCGGTGACTAATTATCCTCTTATCATAGTCCAGTATATACCCATATATTTTTGGGATTTTAATCCCAAAAGGTCAGATTTTCCATATTCAACAAAAATTTCTATCAATGAATTAATTTGCACATATAATCAAAATATGACAAACTAAAATTCAACAATTACCAAGATCATTAGATGCATGGCAATGAATATCATTTTTAATCAAGTATAGATAACTAAAGTTATAATACTTGCATGCACCATATATATTTAACTTGTAATAATTTTGAATAAGAGAAAAGAAAGAAAACAATTTTACCCACTTTGAATTCTTCAAAGAGATGTTAAAGATGATGGCTTAAACACGATGACTCCCCCTCCTTGAATATATGTGGTTGATCAAAGGAAGAGTTCAAGGATAATTAGTTTATTTCTAAGTTCAGAATGATAGAAAAAAAAAAGAAATACACCAAGTTCTAAGGTTGGCTCACTACCTTTCTTTTCTTCCTCTTTTTCTTCTTCTTCTTCTTCTTCTTCTTCTTCTTCTTCTTCTTCTTCTTCTTCTTCTTCTTCTTCTTTCTTCCCCTTTTTTTTCTTCTCTCCTCACTTCAGCCCTCCCCCCCCCTCTCTCTCTCTCTCTCTCTCTCTCTCTCTCTCTCTCTCTCTCAAGTGCATTTTTCTCTACCTCACTGTCCGGTGGCAACCCCGGTAACTCGTCAGGAAAAATGTCAGGAAACTCACTAACAAATGGAATCGATGGAAGCTCGACTCCGCCACTCTCCGCCTTCAAGGCGTAGCACCAATAACCAGTACACCCCTTCCACAGGAGCCTCATCGCCTTCAAGATGTTGATAACTAACTTTTGGTTTCCCCTCTTTCGTACTGCGAAAGAGTGCTCGGTGCCATCCTCGGCTAACATAGTGATGATTCTCGTGCGGTAGTTCATGATCGTACCATGCCACTTGAGCCAATCATCCCAGAGAATTAAATCCTCACCCTCAATACCCACAACAATAAGATCAGAGAGCCAAGTCCTCTCGCAAATAGTTACAGCACAATCTCGGATCTTCCGATCACCAACGATCCTATCACCGCTAGGAAGTTTAACGATGAAAGGCTCACAAGGCATCAAACAGTCGAGACTAAAATGGCGTACACACTCCAAAGAGATGAACGAATGCATAGCACCAGAATCGAAAAGCACACTGACGGGATACGAATGAATGTGAACGGTACCTGTGGCTATAGTGGCGGCTGGATCATCGGCCCTCCTCATTTCGTAAACACGTGGATGAGCGGAGCCGACACTGGAAGCTCCCCTTCTGTCGGGCTGGCCCCGACCTCTCCCTCGACTGGCACTCGGCGGAGACTGAGAAGCAAACGATCCTTGATTCACACTTGGTTCCCTAGGCGCTGGAATGGAAGCCCAGGCACCAAGAATTCTCTCCCGTTCGGCACAGAAAGCAGCTTTGTGGCCCGGCTGGCCACACTGATTACATGTCAGCAAAGTGTAACACCCCAAACTAGGCGGATATTACAGTGCCGTGGACCCCCGACTGGGACCCACCAGGCGAGTGAAAATGAATGAAATACACCGGGTAAATGTAGTACCCAACCACATTACATCATTAATTACTCCGATGAGGAGTTTCATACAACACACCCAAGGAAATGACTGAATACAAGTATATTTTATATGGAGATAAAATATACAACACTGAATGAACTCAAAATCCAAACAGAAATCTGCAGCGGAAATAAAATAAGGAAACACGGTGAATGAAAGGACTGGGGTCCCTCTACTAGTATCACTGGGACTCCTCGCCATCAACGTTATCTTCCCGTGCCTTAGCCTTGCCACGACCTGAAAAACAAAATCCCCCAACGGGGTTAGTTACACAGAACAACAATCCTCAAGAGTTGAATAAACACAATCATATATATGCTGTATAAACCACAAGTTCAATCAAAAATGAATCCGTTAGATTATAACCCAATCTTGTTGAAAACATACGCAATCAAACATGCTGTATGAATCAAATAACGGTACGGCTCAAAGGGTGGCGCCACACTACGCCCGGGATGGAAATGTGTCCGTGCACAAGCCACCATCGAGTATCGATCGAATACACGTGTGGTCTTGTACCTAATCAGTCTTACAAAGTGATATTCTCGTGTGCACAGTCCAACGTGAGGCCAACAACCAACACACGACTTAATATGTACCCGACATGAAAATCCTACACATACCAACCGGCACGCCAGTATGACCCGGAATGCCACGAGATAACAAAAGTGACATCGAAATCAATAATGACTCACCGAGATGAAATGATAGTGAAATGAATGATAGATCAATGAAATAATTGGAACCGTCGTTCCTCGTGACTGAAGTCATTAATTGACAATGACAAGTCTCGATATGGTTAATATAATATGAATGAGTTATGATTATGAATGAACAACAACGAAAGGAATGAATATCCCTTTAACTAAGTAAGAATTAACTTACCTTAACACCGGTGATGATACAATATCTCTCGAACAACGTCCTAAGGAAACTACCGATCGCTCGAACAACCTTGAATAACACAATTACCAACAATCCGTTCAACATACGAATCAAACACGAATATAACTAACTCAAAATGTCGATACGACTAAACCAAGTTCATTGGGGCATTATATCGAACACGTTGAGGCCAAACTTCGATTATTTACAACCAAACCTCAATAATACCAATATCAAATCCCCAAGAAGTGTTTCAAACCAACAAAACATCTTCAATACGATCAATAATCCAATATGAATATCCAAATTCGTGATTTCAACAACAATTAATCGAAAACCCCCAAATCCAACTCAATATTCGAAGTGTTCTTGAATAACCTTTCAATAATCCAATGAATAATCAAACATATCCATAATCATGCGTATATCACTTCATACAACATGATCTTAACATCCAAAACATCATATCTCAATACAAAATCAAAATCCAAGATGTTGAAGAAATTACCTCTTGAAGATCCAAGCACTTTGATCCGAAGAACACGCGTTAGATCGACTATCCGGGCTTCACGATCGAAAGGAGATGAAGAAAACCAAGTACTCAAGTGATAGATGATGGAAAATCTCTCCCTCAAGCCCTCTCTCTCGGAACAAGGTGGAAGAAATGGGAAAAATGGGTGATTTATCTAAAAAAAACGATTATAGTGTAGACTGCACTGTGTGCCGCGGCCCGGCCGAAGTGTGCCGCGACACAGGGCCAAAATCTGCCCCAGTGCTCGGCAGCGTGCCGCGGCCCAGACGAGTGTGCCGCAGCCCTGTCGGCATGAGCCACGGCCCCCGGTACAGACGGGTCGGCCAACAATTGCAACACGAGTGTGCCGCGGCCCGGACAAGTGTGCCGCGGCAGTGACTCGACAGTGTGCCGCGGCCCCCGGTACAGGCTGCTCGGCCAAAACTGGAAAATGTGTGTGCCGCGGCGCACACTCCCTTGTGCCACGGCCCACACCCCCTTGGGTCTTAAAATAATGAAAAATGACCCGGGAAGGGAATAAAAGCAATAGGAATCAATATTTGGGAAACAATAACACGAAATGGAAGTGCGGAAATCCCAAAACGGTGTTTCCAAGCAATGATTACAAGGGTTCGTCCAACAAAAACATAATTTGAACAATGAGGAGATTTGAAATGACATGAATTCCAACGTCAACATCGACTAATGAATCAATTACAACAATCAAGATAATACTCTTCTCTCGATTTCCGAGTAAGGTTGAAACAATGAACAATATCGATACACAGCTCGAAGTTATTCCGAACAGTGAACACGGATGAACGATTATTAACAAGTGAAAAATTACATAGTGACAATTACCGAATGAAATTACTGAATGATAATGACTGAATTACAACCGGGTATTACATACACCCCCCTTAAAAGAGTTTCGTCCCCGAAACTAAAGGTCACACAACTCGGGATAACTCTCCCGCATACTATCCTCGGTTTCCCAAGTAGCCTCTCCGACTCCGTGTCTAGACCACTGAATTTTAACCAAAGAAATCTCCTTATTCCTCAACTGTTTGATTCGCCGCTCTAAGAGTCGTATGGAACGCTCTTCATACGAATGATCATCTGCGATCACGATTTCGTCGAACTGAAATATGTGACTCGGGTCGGCAACATACTTCCGTAACTGAGAGACGTGAAAAACATCATGAATTCGGCTCAACGCCGGAGGTAAGGCCAATCGATAAGCTAGCTCGCCTACTCGATCCAAAATCTCAAACGGTCCAATTAATCTCGGACTCAACTTTCCCCTCTTCCCGAAACGGAAGATAACTCGACTCGAGAATACCTTGACTAAAACATGGTCACCTGTCTCGAACTCTAATGGCCGATGACGATTATCTGCATATGATTTCTGTCGACTCTGAGTGGTCAACAAACGACTCCTGATCAAAGATACCTCCTCACGGGTGGCTATAAGCATATCGGCTCGGTGCCGATTGATTCTGATAAGTCATCCCAACACAAAGGAGATCGACAACAACGACCGTACAAGGCCTCGTAAGGTGCCATCCTAATCGAAGCATGCCAACTATTATTGTACGTGAACTCGATCAATGGTAGTTGGGCTTCCCAATCATCTTTCCAATCGAGAACACATGCCCTCAACATGTCCTCCAAAGTCTGAATAGTCCTCTCCGATTGTCCTTCGGACTGAGGATGAAAAGCTGTACTGAGATTAAGCTGAGTTCCCATAGCACGATGAACTGATTTCCAAAAATGAGACACGAATCGTCTGCCACGATCGGAAACGATACTTTTAGGAGTGCCGTGCAATCTCACTATCTCTTTGACAAACAACTGGGCAAGTCTCTCGGGACCCCAAGTATCCTTAATCTCGAGAAAATGAGCTGATTTAGCTAGGCGATCCACAATTACCCAGATTGTATTCATGCCACAATGACTTGTTGGCAAACTCGTGATGAAGTCCATTGAAATATCTTCCCACTTCCATTCTGGAATAGGGAGAGGTTTCAGCATACCCGCCGGTCGCTGATGTTCTATCTTGACTTGTTGACAAGTCAAACATCTCGAAACAAATTCCACGACTTCCCGCTTCATATTACTCCACCAGTAATTTTGTTTCAAGTCTTTATACATCTTGCTAGACCCCGGATGAATGGAATAAGGGGTAGCATGAGCTTCTCTCAAAATCGAGTTTTTCAACTCGTCATTCGCCGGTACGCACAACCGATTCTTAAAACGCAAAAGTCCATCCTCGTGGACCACAAACCCGGGGGCTTTCCCCTGAGTCACATCCTCTCGAATGCGTAACAAAAATGGGTTCGAACCCTGATTCTCCCTGATCGCCTCCTCAAGTGGCGATGAAATCTCCAACGTACAAAGTTTCCCTTGTACTCGCTGTAACCAAACCTTGATCTTGGGTCTCAGAAATTTCTGTTGAAGTTCCTTCTGAACTATTAATCGAGCAAGCATCTGCTTCTGAACGGACATACGACTCAAGGCATCGGCGACAACGTTTGCCTTGCCCGAGTGGTAAAGTATCTCGATATCATAATCTTTGATCAGTTCCAATCACTACCTCTGTCGCATATTTAACTCCTTCTGAGTAAATATATATTTTAAACTCTTATGATCGGTGAATATCTGACAGGTAACGCCATAAAGATAATGACGCCAAATCTTCAATGCGAACACCACGGCTGCTAACTCCAGGTCGTGGTCGGATAATTAACCTCGTAAGGTCTCAATTGCCGTGAAGCATAAGCAATAATTTTCCCGTTCTGCATGAGTACACATCCGAGACCCTGTCCGGACGCATCACTATAAACCACAAATTCTTCCGTCCTTTGTGGTAAAGAAAGGACAGGTGCTGAAATTAACCGGCTCTTGAGTTCCTCAAAACTCTGTTGACACACGTCGGACCACGTGTATTTCTCATCCCTTCGCAAAAGGTTGGGCATTGATTGAGCGATTTTAGAAAATCCTTCCACAAATCGCCGATAATAACCGGCTACTCCGAGAAAGCTTCAGATTTCCTTAACGTTCTTCGGAGGTTGCCAATCTCGGATAGCCTCCGTCTTCTGAGGGTCGACACGAACCCCGTCTGATGAAATTACATGCCCGAGAAACGTCACTTCGGACATCCAGAACTCACATTTGGAAAACTTCCCATAGAGTTGCTCTCGTCTCAACACGTCGAGAACCTGATGAAGGTGAAGCTCGTGCTCCTCCCGGTCACGAGAATAAATTAAAATGTCATCAATAAAGATAACCACGAACTGATCCAAAAAGTCGATGAAGACCCGATTCATTAACTCCATGAATACCGCAGGTGCATTAGTGCATTAATTAACTCCACGAACTCATAATGGTCATATCGTGTTTGAAACGCCACCCTCGCGATATCAGACTCTCGAATGCACAACTGGTGATATCCAGATCTTAAGTCGATCTAGGAAAATACTGAAGCTCCCTGAAGTTGATCTAAGAGATCATCAATACGGGGTAGAGGATACTTATTCTTGATCGTCACCCTATTCAACTCCCGATAATTAATACACACACGAAACGAAACATCCTTCTTCTTGACAAACAACACTGGTGCTCCCCACGGGGACGCACTCGGTCGGATATAACCCTTCTCGGTCAAATCCTCTAATTGATTCTTTAGTTCCTGCACTTCGGTTGGGGCCATCCGATACGGTGCCTTCAATAATGGAGACGTACCAGGCTCCAACTCTATCGTGAATTCCATATCCCTCGGTGGAGGTAAAATAGGTAGCTCGTCTGGGAGTACATCATCAAACGATAACAATGATACCACGAATGGTTGAACACCTCGATTGACTTAGAACGGCCAATCGATGGAAATGATACAATGAATGATTGAACACCTCGACTGCCTTAGAATGGTCAATCGATGACAATGATATATAGTGAATGATTGAACATCCCTGGTTGAGTAATTTACTGCTTTCATCATATTAATGATTCTTCCGGAACAACGGGGATCACCTACCTGAAATACACACTCGACTCCAACGACGGAAATGATAGGTACCATACGCTTACGAACATTGAGCATGGTGTCATGACGATCCATCCCACTAATACCCAATATTACATCGTCCTTAGGTAAATCCACCACGATTAGGTCCACCAACCACTCGCGGTCATTAAGCTTAATTCGGTCAGTTCTTAACCTCATGATTTCCAGAAATTCTTCTACCGTCAGGTAGACCAATGATATAAGGTCCACAATTATTAGGACTCTCTAAGTGAAGTCTACTCAAACATGATTCGGAAATGAATGAATGCGGTGCACCGGTATCAAAAAGGGTACACACAAGTTTAGATAAAATTATGAGTATACTTGAGATCGTTCGGGCCTCCGAATCGTCGGTCCTCTTCATCTCGTGAATCCGGGACTTGCCGGCCCCCGAACCGGACGCTCCCGTCTGATAAATATGGGCTCCGCTTTTATTCGCTTCCGTCGTCTTAAACGACGCTGAAAAAGCAGTCTGATTTTGAGTCGCTGATTGCTTTGGGGCCTGAGATGCTACTGGAGTCGGCTTGGAGTCCCTTCGGCAAAAACGGGCTTTATGCCCAACAATCCCACAATTATGGCACATGATAGACGGTTTCAGACACTTAGTGCTGAAATGACACTGTTCTTCACAGTTGAAACAGGTGATGGCCGAACTGGCCACTCGGGACTGAGATCCCGCACGATTATGCGCCGTAGGAGGTCGCTCAGAAATGTTAGGGCCCACACGAGGCTTCTTGGAGGTTGACTGACCGCCTTCGGACTGATTACGCTTTGTTGATTTCTTGCTGACAGATGAAGGTTGTTGCTCAGTAATTTCCTTAGCAGCAGGCTCACACGGGAGACTTCTATCGATTAAATCGGCCAGAGTGGCGCAATGATGATTGAGCAATTGCATATGGGTTATCATGACCTGCATAAGAGTGAGTGGATCAACCCGAACAATTTCCGAATGAGCTGAGCCCTGGGTACGATTTCCTGGCAGTGGGCGATTATTCCCCGGGTTTCGGCCTGCACCGCGGCCTCTCCCCGTGCATCCCCTGATAGCTCTCTCCATACTAAAGTAGGAAGGTCGCATGATAATCATAGATCTCGTATGAGTACCGCATTATGATTTACGTCATGAAATGATGAAAATGAGCATACACGCTCTAACACCGTGATTACATGAATGATTAACTGAGGTGACATGATTATCTGATGATATTCTTGAAATGATTATCTTGAACAAGTTAACAAGATTAATGATATGATCTTCAAGATCAACAACTGAGTAATGAAATGAATTGAGTGATTAATGAGTTAACATGATCAACATGATTAAAATGAAAATGATAAATGAAGAAATCTTACTGTTCTTTGGTCTGAATGGCTCGGCTCTTGCACAGGTCACACGTGACGCGAAAGTCCAATGATACTAGTCTGATGAATGATGATTTCAAATGAGACATGACTCGGAAGGTAGTATTCAAAACCACGCTCCGATACCAACTCTGTAACACCCCAAACTAGGCGGATATTACAGTACCATGGACCCCCGACTGGGACCCACCAGGCGAGTGAAAATGAATGAAATACACAGGGTAAATGTAGTACCGAACCACATTACATCATTAATTACTCCGATGAGGAGTTTCATACAACACACCCAAGGAAATGACTGAATACAAGTATATTTTATATGGAGATAAAATATACAACACTGAATGAACTCAAAATCCAAATGGAAATCTGCAGCGGAAATAAAATAAGGAAACACGGTGAATGAAAGGACTGGGGTCCCCCTACTAGTATCACTGGGACTCCTCGCCGTCAACGTTATCTTCCTGTGACTTAGCCTTGCCATGACCTGAAACACAAAATCCCCCAACGGGGTCAGTTACACAGAACAACAATCCTCAAAAGTTGAATAAACACAATCATATATATGCTGTATAAACCACAAGTTCAATAAAAAATGAATCAGTTAGATTATAACCCAATCTTGTTGAAAACATACGCAATCAAACATGCTGTATGAATCAACTAACGGTACGGCTCAAAGGGTGGCGCCACACTACGCCCGGGATGGAAATGTGTCCGTGCACAAGCCACCATCGAGTATCGATCGAATACACGTGTGGTCTTGTACCTAATCAGTCTCACGAAGTGATCTTCTCGTGTGCACAGTCTAATGTGAGGCCAACAAACAGCACACGACTTAATATGTGCCCGACATGAAAATCCTACACATACCAACCGGCACGCCAGTATGACCCGGAATGCCACGAGATAACAAAAGTGACATCGAAATCAATAATGACTCACCGAGATGAAATAACAGTGAAATGAATGATAGCTCAATGAAATAATTAGAACCGTCGTTCCTCGTGACTGAAGTGATTAATTGACAATGACAAGTCTCGATACGGTGAATACAATATGAATGAGTTATGATTATGAATGAACAACAACGAAAGGAATGAATATCCCTTTAACTGAGTAAGAATTAACTTACCTTAACACCGGTGATGATACAATCTCTCTCGAACAACGTCCTAAGGAAACTACCGGTCACTCGAACAACCTTGAATAACACAATTACCAACAATCCGTTCAACATACGAATCAAACACGAATATAACTAACTCAAAATGTCGATACGACTAAACCAAGTTCATTGGGGCATTATATCGAACACGTTGAGGCCAAACTTCGATTATTTACAACCAAACCTTAATAATACCAATATCAAATCCCCGAGAAGTGTTTCAAACCAACAAAACATCTTCAATACGATCAATAATCCAATATGAATATCCAAATTCGTGATTTCAACAACAATTAATCGAAAACCCTTAAATCCAACTCAATATTCAAAGTGTTCTTGAATAACCTTTCAATAATCCAATGAATAATCAAACATATCCATAATCATGCGTATATCACTTCATACAACATGATCTTAACATCCAAAACATCATATCTCAATACAAAATCAAAATCCAAGATGTTGAAGAAATTACCTCTTGAAGATCCAAGCACTTTGATCCGAAGAACACGCGTTAGATCGACTATCCGGGCTTCACGATCGAAAGGAGATGAAGAAAACCAAGTACTCAAGTGATAGATGATGGAAAATCTCTCCCTCAAGCCCTCTCTCTCGGAACAAGGTGGAATAAATGGAAAAAATTGGTGATTTGTCTAAAAAACGAACTTATGGTGCAGACTGCACTGTGTGCCGCGGCCCGGCCGAAGTGTGCCGCGGCACAGGGCCAAAATCTGCCCCAGTGCTCGGCAGCGTGCCGCGGCCCGGACGAGTGTTCCGCGGCAGTGACTAGACAGTGTTCCACGGCCCTGTCGGCATGAGCCGCGGCCCCCGGTACAGGTGGGTCGGCCAACAATTGCAACACGAGTGTGCCGCGGCCCGGATAGGTGTGCCGCGGCAGTGACTCGGCAGTGTGCCGCGGCCCTACCGGCATGAGCCGCAGCCCCCGGTAGAGGCTGCTCGGCCAAAACTGGAAAATGTGTGTGCCGAGGTGCACACTCCCTTGTGCCGCGGCCCACACCCCCTTGGGTCCTAAAATAATGAAAAATGACCCGGGAAGGGAATAAAAGCAATAGGAATCAATATTTGGGAAACAATAACACGAAATGGAAGTGCGAAAAGCCCAAAACGGTGGTTCCAAGCAATGATTACAAGGGTTCGTCCAACAAAAACATAATTTGAACAATGAGGAGATTTGATATGACATGAATTCCAACGTCAACATCGACTAATGAATAAATTACAACAATCAAGATAATACTCTTCTCTCGATTTCCGAGTAAGGTTGAAACAATGAACAATATCGATACACAACTCGAAGTTATTCCGAACAGTGAACACGGATGAACGATTATTAACAAGTGAAAAATTACATAGTGACAATTACCGAATGAAATTACTGAATGATAATGACTGAATTACAACCGGGTATTACACAAAGGACTCAAACAAGTATGACTGACGTGGCCTGTATGGCCACAATTAAAACACCTTACATCACGGGATGGAGTACTGGTATCCCCGCAGAACCCTCCAGCAGAACGAGCTGGACCACCAACGGTGGGTAAGTTAGCAGACTGAGATTTCTACTGACCTCCACCCTTGTGGACCGAAAAATTTATGGTGGACTTCTGCTTCTTGCTCTCGCGAACCGCCTCACTGGCCGTCACAGACATATCGTAAGCAAGGGATCTACTCTGCTAATCCTTAAAGGTAGTGCAGACGAGCCCAGACATGTAATCACGAATCGACAATTTCATCCACCTGGAGAAGTGGAAAATCTTGTCGCTCTCCTCTTTAACCTGTGCATTCACGAAGCCCAACTCCCAGTTGAAGTCAGCAATAGCCTGGGAAACAGGGATATCCCGAGGCCGAGCATCAAATAAGGTATGGACTCGAGCATGTTTGACCGGCCACGGGCAATATTCGGTCTCCATCAGGTCCTTAAACTAATCCCATGTAGCAGCGCGGCCCCTGGGCTCAACGGCCTCCCACCAGTCAGTAGCATCCCTGGTGAAAAATTACTGGGCAATAGGGACCTTATGGTCCTCAGGACAATTGGTGGCAATAAAAACCTTGGATATCTCATTGATCCACCCCTCCCAGCCAATCGGGTCTGAGGCTCCCCAAAACTGAGGAGGATATATCTTGATGACATCATGAAGCCAATGGTCTACTCCGTCCCGAGCAGCATGGGCCGTATTCGGGTTCTGAACCTCCTGAGCTATCGCCGCCATTTGGTTCACCATTTATTGCACAACTGCTGCAACACCAAGATTAGCGCCATCTTGAGTAGAAGCATGGCTATGACGGTCACCGGTGCTGCCGGCTCCCGAAGAATGCGACGTGGCCGCCTCACCGGCTGTCCCACGTCCCCGGCTGGGTCCATGACCATGACCACGACCTCTTCCACCATCCATACTGATGTTAAATAAGTAGCAAAAGCCATACGGTGGTAAGTACGAGAAGAAAAACAATCACAAATCAAGAATTGAAGGTGCGATACAAGGAAACAAGGAACAGAGTAAGGAAAACTTACAGACACTGGAAGTACTGGAATTATGGCAGCGTGATGATGAGTGCAAATCGAAACACAACAAGACCCAATAAACCGACAAGCCTAGGTCTCCATAAACCTAGTGCTCTGATACCATTTTCTGTAACACCCCCAAGATATTCAGGGTATATTACAGCATCGTGGATCCCTACATGGGACCCACCAGGCTAGATGACCAAACATACTCATCAACTCGCGGAATCAACATAAAAATATCTCGTCATAAAGACGCAAAGCGATAATAATCCACCCGGTTCAATCGGTCAACAACATCACAACCACTCAGCACAAATATAATAGATGAAATGCTCAATCCGAACAAATAAAAACTCCTACGTACTCGAGTACTGCTATTAGTTTACAAGACAACAATCATTCAAAAGGTAGAAAAAAATAAAACACCATTCATGCACAATCATCACGCACGGCCATCATCCGTATACTGGTCCAGCGCTCGTTCGTCTTGATGAACCTGACCTGAAATTCATAAAACGAATTTCCCCAAATCGGGTCCCCAAAGGGGTTAGCAATTATGCTAGTACAAGTAACCAAATGAACAACTTACACTTTACGCATATAGTCAATGCATGAAAACATGAAAACATCGGTTGAAACACACATTTCCGGAAACGCCAATAATCCAAAACACATTTATAAAATGCACCACAATTAACCGTTGATCTATGTCTCTGTGGACCCCTACCGAGACCCCGTCGGATCTAACCCGTAGTGGTTAAAAGCAAGCTCATCGATCCATGTCTCTGTGGATCCCTACCGAGACCCCGTCGGATCTAACCCGTAGTGAGCATACACACACACACCATTTCTCATGCAATACTACTATGTGAAGATTGTATGTTCATAAGGGTACTTGCCTCGATCAAAAGACGATGACACGAACGGAAAAGGAGGATCAAACACGACCGCTAGGAACCGGCAAAACCGAACCTAACGATTCGAAGAATACAATCACAACCATTTCTAAACGAATACGGAAACAGAATACACCCGAAAACCCGCCTACGATTCATGTATATTCGTACAAGAACAACGACGAGGGCGGACCACAACCAAACCCTCCCGATTACGCAAATACCACGAAATATACCATGAATCCATAGGAAAACAAGAATACCAACAAGATTAATCATATTCATCATGAATTAATCAACAACACGGAACGAATCGAACAATAAAATCGAAACCCCCAGTTTACCCAAAAGTAGGGTTCTTAGAAGATTTACGTTGATTCGGATGGAGGAAGACGATTATGATGATGATAAACTACACTAGGAACACAATACTCGATCTCCCAAGAATTTCCACGGGCAAAACATGAAGAATCGCTCAAAAACTCTCCAAAACTCTCGCTGCGGACATAAGGATGAAAAAGGAAGAATGACGCGAATGCAAGGTCAACTGAAGTTTATAAAACCTGAATTCTCATTACGTAAGTTAACGTGCAGCGGTTAACGCACGTTATGCTCATTACGTACGTAACACACAGGTGTTAGCGTACGTAATGGCCCGGCAGAACAATCTGCCCAAATCGTTGATGCCTGTAGCGTACGCTAGATCAGACAGCTAGCGTACGCCACAAGGAGGTCTTACGTACGTAACACCAGCATGTTTACGTACGTAAGGACTCGGCCAAATCTGGGCAGACTCACTATCCAAAACAATGAGGGCCATAACGTACGTTAATACTATGGTATAATGTACGTTATGTGGGTATCGATTATAACACCCCCAAAACCATATGGGAATATTACACGCCGTAGACCACTTTTTACGAGGATCTACCAGGCTAAACCTTACAAAACGACCAGGGACAAACAATAAAATAATACAGACCGTTAAGGTCACTTACACAAGAATACACTGAGCGATGAGGTCACACAACTCCATCAACAGAACTGACTAAAATAATCATTACCCACACAGGGGTCGAAACACATTACAACGGAAGACTATAAGCAACTCTGACAACACAACAAAAATCGAAACAACTCTTAACTCTTGATTAGTATCGCAGCTCGTCATCCACTTGTGCCAATCCTGTGACTGCTCCCCTGAACCTGCATGTACCTGGACGCAAAACAGACATCCACCCCCCGATTACTCGGGGGATAGTAAAACTCCACTGTTTTACTAGTGCAAGTATAATACGATACGAAATACAACAAGTAAATAGCAACTACGAATTTAATACGGAAATCAATTATCAAACGTTCCCGAGAAGTTTTAAAATTTCGAATTCAAGCAAGAGATATTTGAAAAGGAACTCATCATCTCGGGGATTTTTGAAGTAGAAATTCTTTTGGACCTCGAGTCCCAATTTACAAACCGTTTCGTAAACATTAGGGCCTTAGCCCGATTCTCGTTTCAAAACACACTAGATAATATATCATTATGAGTCCGAGACCCATATTTAAAATGTTATCCAAACAATCACTGTTATACGATCATTGTTCGTACACATCATGTACCGAACTCCAGAGGCCTCGACGGACCTTACCCGGACCACACACACTGTTCGTACACATCATGTACCGAACGCCGGAGGCCTCGACGGACCCTACCTGGCCACAAACATCGTTCGTACACATCATGTACCGAACTCCAGAGGCCTCGTCAGACCGTACCTGGATCACACACCTTGTTCGTACACATCATGTACCGAACTCCAGAGGCCTCGTCAGACCCTACTTAGATCACACACCTTGTTCGTACACATCATGTACTGAACTTCAGAGGCCTCGTCAGACCCTACCTGGAACACACACACACACATCGACACGACACAACTCATAATCATCAAATGTCAAGCCATTCCACATTACACCGAAATGTATAATCAAGTATGTAAACTAAAACAACACAATTATCATAATCATCACAACAACTCAATAATGACCAACCATGCCCGACATAAACTTAGATGATTTGCACATCCAACACAATTCCACGATGTTAACTAAGTGAAGGTATTATCATTACCATCAATCGTTCATAATAATCAATTCATACGAAGCATATTCGCTAAGATAAATCAATTCATCATAACCATAACACGACTTTCTTATTCACAAGACACAATTCGTATAGTAAAATACTTGCCTTAATAACTGCTACCGAATACTCCGAAGAACACGGTTCGACCGGGAAGCTTCGAAACGCCCGATGCCATCGAAAAGGAAGGCGACGACGAACGGAAGGGTTCAACACGGTTTCTTCGCAAGAAACCCGACCCTAACATCATATAATTAACAAATCAACGATCATATGATGAAGAATAATCATAGAACACCCGAAAACCCCTCTATGACATTCTACCGGACACCTTCAAGGCGTCGATCAAGAACTCGACCAAAACAACGAATCGATACGATCCAACCATGGAATAGCAAGGGAAATGATATAATGCATCTAAATAATCATCAATCCATCACAATCCTAAGTTAAATCGGATTAAACGAATGAAAACAACCAAAACACCCAAATTCCCCAAAACTAGATTTCTAGAAAATCTGACCTGATTCGCTCAATCAAAGGATGTTATTAGATGGTTGATTGATAATATGAACTCCAAGACTTCATGGATTTAACACCTGACAACATCCCTCCATGATCATTAAAGCTCCAGCCACGGAAGAGGATGAAACGAGTGAGAAAATGGCTGAAGAAAATGTCTGCTGGCCTTAAATAGGCTGACTGCCGGCCACATAACGTATGTAATCGGCCATGGCTTACGGCCGTAATCGGCCATGGCCGAACCAACTGCCCCAAATCTGCCGGCCCATTACGTACGTTATCGGCCAGGGCTTTACATACGTAACCGGCCTTACGTACGTAACTGCCGGCAACTACCGGCCGTAACTCGGCCAGTGCCGGCCTGGGCCCAGACTGACCGGCCATGACTCGGCCGGGGCCAACTCCGACGGCCCGAACGACCCCGAAATCCGAACATAAATACGAATCGAAGATACGGTTACGAAGTACTCGCAAAGAGGAATTCGAGCACTAAGAGAACACACGATTTTGACCACCCGAAGGCTTGAAATTCGACAACGGAAAGTAATTATCTCAAACTTTGGGAAATTACGAAAATGGCCCAAAACGTTCGAAATACACGATACACGATCGAAACACCAAGCCAAAGCTTGCAACATAAATAATAACAATAAATGAACTTACGAGAAACTCGAAACAACAGTTTCGGATGAGATTCGCAAGAATCGAATTCAAGTACGGAAAAGCCGCTTAAGAACACGAAACTCAACAAAACGATACCAAAACGAACTCGGACGTCAAAAAGTGCAGAATTAAATATTCTCGGAATGACGAAATGGACATGAGCGAGTCACCAAGACGGACTTCCGCCGAAAAAAGAAAATTACCGAAATCCGAATTGCGGGTATTACATCGATAGCGCACGCTAGGAAGCATGCATAACGCACGTTATACATACAGCAGTTCAGCATTCCTGAACAAAATTAGCTGCACCGGGCGGTCCAAAAATAGGACGCAACACAAAGACAGAACCCAACGCGCAGATACGAAATATTCATGACGACAAAGCTGAAAGATGCAGGAGAATAAAATTCCGACTACCGAGGAATCCGAAAAACGACAAGGAAAGTAAAATTCCCTAAACTTATAGGAAATTACAAAAATGGACCATACGTCCGAAAATCACGATACGGCGTCAGATCAATAAACCGAAACTCACAACACGAACAACTCAACCATACGAACTCGTGCAACCAAAGAAATTACAAAATCGAACGGGTTCTACGAGAATCAAACGTCCATGCAATAATACATAACATAAGACGGAACAATATCAAAACATCTCCGAAACTCGACCAAATGGAGAAACTCCAAGAATAAAATAGATTCAAAATGTCAAAACGGTTACAAGTGAGTCGCTAAAAATGAAAAATACACCAAAAAAATGAGAATACCGGGAAAGGAAAAACGCGGATATTACATTCTACCCCTCTAAAAATAAGTTTTGTCCCGAAAATTAAGAAACAAACAACTCGGGGTACCTAGCACGCATGTTATCCTCGGTTTCCCAAGTTGTCTCCTCGACACCATGCCTCGACCACTGCACCTTGACTAAAGGAATGGTCTTATGCCTCAGCCGCTTCTCACGGTGCTCCAAACTCTTCAAGGGGCGCTCCTCAAAGGTAATATCCTTGGCGATATCAATCTCACCATAATCGATGACGTGACTAGGATCCGGGACGTATTTACTCAAATGGGAAACATGGAAAACACTATGAACGTGACTCAAGGCCGGAGGTAATGCCAACCGGTAGGCCAACTCGCCTACTCTCTCGAGAATCTCAAAGGGCCCAATAAATATTGGGCTCAACTTGCCCTTCTTCCCGAGGTGGAAAACTCCCTTCATCGGAGACACCTTTAGCAAAACATGGTCCCCCACCTCGAATTCCAAAGGTCGACGATACTCTGAGCAGTCAACATCCTCTCTCGAATCAATTCCACCTTCCGCCTCGTCTCCATAATGATATCCGGTTCGGTCCCAACCAAATTGAATGCCTCATTCCAACAAATTAGTGATCGACATCGCTGCCCATAAAGCGCCTCATATGGTGCCATCCGAATCGACGCATGTCAACTATTGTTGTACGTGAATTCGATCAACGGTAATTGCTCCTCCCAGTCGCTGCTCCAATCGAGAGCACAAGCGCGCAACATATCCTCAAATGTTTGGATAGTGCGCTCCGACTGCCCATCCGACTGAGGGTGAAAAAATAGGTAGTGACGTCAAATCTTGAGCGCAAAGAGAACTGCCGCTAACTCTAAATCGTGAGTAGGGTAGTTGAGCTCGTACGGCCTCAACTGTCTCGACGCATACGCAATGGTCTTGCCGTGCTGCATCAATACGCACCCGAGAACCTGACCCGAAGCATCACTATAAACAACCAAACCCTCGTTGCCACACGGCAACGCTAACACTGGGGCTGAAGTTAAATGCCTCTTCAGCTCCTCACAACTCGCTTACCTCTCGTCATTCCAGACGAATGTCTCGGATTTCTGGAGCAACTGTGTAAGTGTCCGAGCTAGTTTCGAGAAACCCTCGACGAACCTACGGTAGTAGCCAGCCAGTCACAAGAAACTACGGACCTCCTTCACGTTCTTAGGCGGTGCCCAATCCAACACTGCCTCGATCTTCTGCGGATCCACACGGACTCCCTCGGCTGAAATCACGTGACCTAGAAACATCACCTCCTTCAGCCAGAACTCACATTTCGAGAAATTCTCATAGAGTTGCTCGTTCCTCAAAATGTCTAACACCACTCGCAGATGATGCGCGTGCTCCACCTCATTCCTCGAATAAATAAGGATATCGTCAATGAAGACGATGACACACTTATCTAAATACTCGATAAAGACCTTGTTCATCGACTGCATGAACACTTCCGGCGCATTAGTTAATCCAAAAGGCATAACTACAAACTCATAATGTCCGTATCTCGTCCAAAAAGCTATTTTCGGAACATCAGACTCCTTCACCTGGAGTTGATAGTACCCTGACCTCAAATCGATTTTTGAGAATACCGTAGCTCCCTGCAACTGATCGAACAAGTCATCAATCCTTGGCACGGGATACTTGTTCTTGATGGTCACCTTGTTTAGCTCGCGATAGTCGATACACAAACGCAGTGAACCATCCTTCTTTCGCACAAACAGAACCGGTGTGCCCCAAGGCGAAGCGTCGGTCGAATATATCCGGACTCAAGAAGCTCACTCAACTGCTTCTTCAACTCAGCCATCTCTAAAGGGCCATGCGATACGGTGCCTTCGAAATTGGGTCCGCACACGGCTCTAACTCGATAGCAAACTCTACTTCACAGTCCGGTGGCAACCCCGGTAACTCGTCAGGAAAGACGCCAGGAAACTCAGTGACAACTGGAATCGATGGAAGCTCGACTTCACCACTCTTCGCCTTCAAGGCGTAGCACCAATAACCAGCACACCCCTTCCACAGGAGCCTCATCGCCTTCAAGGCGTTGATAACTAACTTCTGGTTTCACCTTTTTCGTCCTGCGAAAGAGTGCTCGGTGCCATCCTCAGCTAACATAGTGATGATTCTCGTGCGGTAGTTCATGATCGCACCATGCCACTTGAGCCAATCATCTTCGAGAATTAAATCATCACCCTAAATACCCACAACAATAAGATCAGAGAGCCAAGCCCTCTCGCAAATAGTTACAGCACAATCTCGGATCTGCTGATCACCAACGATCCTAACACCGCTAGGAAGTTTAACGATGAAAGGCTCACAAGGCGTCAAACAGTCGAGACACAAACGGCGCACACACTCCAAAGATATGAATGAATGCGTAGCACCAGAATAGAAAAGCACACTGACAGGATATGAATGAATGTGAACGGTACCTGTGGCTATGGTGGCGGCTGGATCATCGGCCCTCCTCATTTCGTAAACACGTGGATGAGCGGAGCCGACACTAGAAGCTCCCCTTCTGGTGGGCTGGCCCCGACCTCTCCCTCGATTGGCACTTGCAGAGACTGAGAAGAAAACGATCCTTGATTCACACTTGGTTCCCTAGGATCTGGAATGGAAGCCCGGGCACCAAGAATTCTCTCCCTCTCGGCACAGAAAGCAGCTTTGTGGCCCGGCTGGCCACACTGATTACATGTCAGCAAAGGACTCAAACAAGTACGACTGACGTGGCCTGTACAGCCACAATTAAAACACCTTACATCATGGGATGGAGTACTGGTAGACCTGCGGAACCCTCCAGTAGAACGAGCTGGACCACCAACATTGGGTAAGTTAGCAGACTGAGATTTCTGCTGACCTCCACCCTTGTGGCCCGAAAAATTTCTGGTGGACTTCTGCTTCTTGCTCTCGCGAACCGCCTCACTGGCCGTCATAGACATATCGTAAGCAAGGGCTCTACTCTAATAATCCTTCAAGGTAGTGCAGACGAGCCCAGACATATAATCACGAATTGACAATTTCATCTGCTGGAGAAGTGGAAAATCTTGTCGCTCTCCTCTCTAACTTGGGCCTTCACGAAAACTGATCTATCTAAAAAACTTCTCAAAGAAGTGGAATTTGTTCTAAAATAGGCTCCGAATCGAAGTGGAATGTACGCCTCGGGTTTGCATTGAAATTGATCTATCTAAAAAACTTCTCAAAGAAGTGGAATTTGTTCTAGATGGAAAATCTTTAATTCAAGCGGTGGAGTATGAAAATGTTCCTAAATTTTGTGATAACTGTAAACATCTCGGGCATGTTTTAACTGCTTGTTTGAAGCTGCCCTTGGCAAAGGTTCTCCCTCCGAGTACGTTGGTATCCCATCCACTCCAGGCCTCTTCTGAGAATACTTCCGCCCATCAGACCACTGTCCAGGTTACGCAGCACCCCTTTAGTGCCGAGTTCGTTCACCAGGTCAGCCCCCCTAAACCAGTTTTGCTGGCACCCGACGACTTTGATTTGGATGACTCGATTTATTTAGATTCGAAAGGAATTATTACTTTTACTCTAGGATGGAATAATCCAACGAACAAGCCACTAAATGTTGCAAAAATTAGAGATGATATCCTTCAATCTTATGATCGATTTGATGATGATTCCGAAGTCGATTCCGACTCTTATTTCATGCCTAACGGTTTTGTTGGGAAGAATTTTTACTCGGAGGGTGATTGTGCTGACTCCGATTCGGAGCCTATTTTAGTACCCCTAAAGAAAAAAGTTAAGAAAAAAGTGAAGACCAATACTGAGAAGCCTAAGCAGGCCGAGGAAAGGGTGGAAACCATAATGGTGGAACCCGATAAATCTGCAGTTCAGAGAGGAAAGGTTCAAGACCATGATATGGATATGGAATTTCAAACGGTTGTGAGCAAGAAAAGGCAAAAGGAAGAAAAATCTCGAAAAAAACAAGTAAATGGCTCGTAGCTAGTTACGGATTTGTTTGGGTCTTGGCACCACATAATTATCGTTTTTTCATTTTGTGGCTTTATTTGGGACTTGGCCCCCAAGAAATTATCGGCTTTGTAAGGGAATAGGCCCCCCTAATCTTGTTTGTTATATTATATGGCACATTTTTTTTTTTTAAAAAAACAAACTTGGGCATTCACGAAGCCCAACTCCCGGTTGAAGTCAGCAATAGCCTGGGAAATAGGGATATCCCGAGGCTGAGGGTCAAATAAGGCATGGACTCGAGCCTGTTTGACCGGCCACGGGTAATATTCGGTCTCCATTAGGTCCTTAAACTCATCCCATGTAGCAGCGCGGTCCTTGGGCTTAACAGACTCCCACCAGTCAGTAGGATCCCCAGTGAGAAAATACTGGGCAATAGGGACATTACGGTCCTCGGGACAGTTGGTGGTAATAAAAACCTTGGATTTCTCCCTGATCCACCCCTCCCAGCCAATCGGGTCTGAGGCTCCCAAAAACTGAGGAGGATACATCTTGATGACATCTTGAAGCCAACGGTCTGCTCTGTCCTGAGCAGCATGGGCCGGATTTGGGTTCTGAACCGCCTAAGCTATCACCGCCATTTGGTTCACCATTTGTTGCATAACTACCGCAATACCAAGGTCGGTGCCATCTTGAGTAGAAGCATGGCGATAATGGTCACCGGTACTGCCGGCTCCCAAAGAATGCGACGTGGCCACCTCACCGGCTGCCCCACATCCCCGGCCGCATCCACGACCACGACCACGACCTCTTCCAGCATCCATACTGATGTTAAATAAGTAGAAAAAGCCATACGATGGTAAGTACGAGAAGAAAAACAGTCACAAATCAAGAATCGAAGATGCGATACAAGGAAACAAGGAACAGAGTAAGGAAAACTTATAAACACTCGAAGTACTGGACTCTTATCAATTAAGCTCGATTAGAGCAATAATAAGTTTATAACGTATATCAGATGTACAACAATTTTATGGGACGCAACACAAAGACAGAACCCAACACGCAGATACAAAATATTCATGATGACGAAGCTGAAAGATGCATGAGAATAAAATTCCGACTATCGAGGAATCCGAAAAACGACAAGGAAAGTATAATTCCCTAAACTTATAGGAAATTACAAAACAAACCAGACGTCCGAAAATCACGATACGGCGTCGGATCAATAAACCGAAACTCACAACACGAACAACTTAACCATACGAACTCGTGCAACCAAAGAAATTACAAAATTGAATGGGTTCTACGAGAATCGAACGTCCATGCAACAATACATGACATAAGACGGAACAATATCAAAACATCTCCGAAACTCGACCAAATGGAGAAAATCCAAGAATAAAATAGATTCAAAATGTCGAAACGGTTACAAGTGAGTCGCTAAAAATGAAAAATACACCAAAAAAATAAGAATACCGGGAAAGGAAAAACGTGGATATTACATCAAATTCCTATCTGAATAGTTCTGGAAAAGTCTTCTTCATCTCATCCTCTGCATCCCATGTGGCATCTTCTTCTTAGTCGTGGTTCTGCCATACGACTTTAACCAACAGTATCTTCTTGTCTCTTCATTCGCGTACTTGCTGATCCACGATCCTGATCGGCTTCTCAACATAAGTTAAATCCTCTCTGATCGGTGGTACATCGTATGTGATGATATGCTCAGGATCCGGATGATATTTCTTCAATCTTGAGATATTAAATACATCATGCATTCTAGCAAGATCGGTTGGTAGTTTAAGACGATATGCTATTTTTCCAATTCGTTCTAGGATTGTGAAAGGTCCAATATATCTGGGGCTAAGCTTCCCTCATTTCTTAGAGTTGATTAATCCCTTACGTGGTGATAAATGAAGGAATACTTTGTCTCCAGTGTCGAATTCCAAATCCTTCCTTCTCCGGTCTGCATAACTTTTCTGTCGGCTCTGAGTTGTGCGAATCCGTTCTTTAATGATCCGAACTTTATCCATGGCATCTTCTACTAGATCAAATTTTGGTATTAGTTTTCAGTTCTGCTTAGTTCTTGGTGTCTATTAGTCGTCAATATCCTAATGTATTGGTGATCGACACTTTCTCCCCATATAATGCTTCATATGGATCCATTCCGATAGTTGCCTGATAGCTGTTGTTGTAAGCAAACTCAGCTAAGGGTAGGTGGTGACTCCAACTCTTCTGAAAATCCAGTGCACATGCCCGTAACATGTCCTCAAGGACTTGTATCGTTCTCTCGGATTATCCGTCTGTCTGAGGGTGAGCTGCAGTGCTGAAACTCAATGTCGTCCCAAGTTCTTGATGAAGGCTCTTCCAAAATCTGGAGATAAATCTGGGGTCACGATCTGACACGATGTCTACAGGTACTCCATGCAGTCTAATGATTTCTCGGATATATGTCCTTGATAGCTTCTGCAGACTATCATTCTTTCTTACGGGTAATAAGTGAGCTGATATTGCAAGTCTATCCACAACTACCCAGATTGTGTTATATCCTCCACTGGTTGTTGCTAGACCCGTCACGAAGTCCATCGTAATTAGTTCCCATTTCTATTCGGGAACCTTGAGTGGTTGTAGCAATCCTGATGGTCTCTGGTGTTCAGCCTTCACTCTTTGACATGTTAAACACCTTGCTATGAATTCTGCAACCTGGTTCTTCATATTCACCCACCAATGGTGTTTCATAAGATCTTTATACATCTTGTTACCGCCTGGATGATTTGTATATCGAGAGTAGTGAGCCTCTGATATAATTTTCTTCTTGAGTTCATCATTGTCGGGAACACATGTTCGGTGTTTAAACGACTAGAGCAAAGTTGTAGGATCTTGTATATTAAGATTATTACACTCTAAGTGTTAAATCTAAATCTCTCTATATCTCTCTATTTTTCCTCCAAGAAAAAACTCAAGCTATATGTGTGAAGATGATGAAGACAATTCTTTTCTCTCTATCTCTCAAAACCGTGAGGCTCAAAGGATGTGGGAGAGTGATGAAGTCTTCACTTCTTTATAAACATTCAACCACCAAAATCACCTTTTAAAATCACATGAGATTTTGTCCCCTCCATAAGTCATTGGTCTTCCACCACTTAAGGTGGACACAAAAGACCAAGACAAAGGGAAGTAGGTGGGTGGGGCGGCCTCTAGAAGGAAACGGATGAGTTCGGTTCGTTTCGGACTCCCGTGAGTCCAAACAGATAAACTCTAATCCGTTCCGATGTATTTATATCAATTAATTAATCCAATTAATTAATCACATCAAATACAAAATAATATAACTAATTTCTCCAATAAATAATTATACCTATGAATTAAATTAATCACCAAGTAATTTATTTAATTCATTAGGCCGTAAATTAATTTATCCAATAAATTAATTTAGACATCCAATTTCCTAAAATTAATTAGACATCCAATGTCCAATAAATTAAATATCCAATATCTGATATTTATAAAGAGAGAATAAGCTCGATTAATTCCGTCGTCAATCCTATTGCGCGACTCGGTAGGTCCGTCTCAGTTAGCAATGGGAGGAATCAAAGAGTAGTAGCACCACCTTGCCAGCCTGGCGGCCTACACTGTACCCCAACTGAGAACGAATGATTGGGATCATTCAAGAACCATTCCGTCGTGAATACCAGTATACGTATAAACCCTTCTTTCAAATGTCTCGATCAAGTTATAGGGTCACGGTCAGTCAAACCCTATCTGTACTTGACGCTATGCATGAGTTAATGCAAATCGAGATCACTGAGCTCTCGTGTATCTAATATAACTAGCTCCAATCCTTTGGCCAAAGACTTATGATCTCATTTGCCAATAATCGCATAGGACATATGCCTGTTCACTTACAAGAGAAAGAATCATATCTTAGTATTCAGTAGGACCTGCTACTTGCCCGTCAAGATGCACGTCGAGGTTGACCCCCACCTTCCAGTTTTCTGGGCGAACTACTTTAATGAAAATCTTAACGTCACAAGCACATCCCTACCAAATCCACAAGTTGAAGGTTCATGAATACGTATCACAACCTTTCAAT